>JASKUP010000045.1:1365537-2048306 GCA_030448955.1 Trichopoda pennipes
TGTGTAATGTTTTTAATCGTTTATAATATTTGACAAAAGTAATATTCTATATATATATAAATTGGTTGCCAGTGTTTGACGAAATGCGCCGTAGTGGCCGTTCGCTGGTTTGTATCTTAGTTTCATGCATTTACGCACAATAGTGCGTCCACAGTGCGTGTTTGAAACAAGACAAATTTTTCAAAAAAATCAAATTTCGTTTACATTGCATAATTCGACTTAACGGTTTGTATCAAATGAAATGTGTGTTTTCGTTTGTACGTTGCTGTGTGTGTGTGCTTGCACAGAATGCGACGGCAATACAAATCGAAATATGCTCATGCTCATTCATAGCAAGTGGATGTGCAAACAAATAGAGAATTTTGTTTTCCATATTCTGTTGCATTTTTTGTGTGTGTGTAATTTGCGTGTTCAATTGCAAAATGATCCATCAACCGAATGTTTTTCAAAGCAATTGTTAGATATTGGGAATGGCGCAATTTTAATTGAACCCACACAAAAATGATTACGCTTCCAGAAAATTTTTGCCATTTTGCACAATCAAAACAAGAATTGGTCACAAACGTAATTCCCAGTATTGCAAAAAATTTTAGAAGCCATGATTGGTTGGGGGAAAGAGCTATCTTAGCTGCGAAAAATGCAAATGTTTCGTATATCAATCTCATAATTTTGAATGAAACTCCCGGGGAAATTTTTACTTTCAAATCGATTGACTCTGTTAACCAATCAAGACGATGTTGTAAATTATGCAGTCGAATTTTAAAATTCGCTTGAGTGATATGACTGCCGCCCCACCGAGTACAAGTGAAAGTTGGTGTACCAATTATTTTGCTTAGAAAAATCTGCCAGGACACGTTTAGTAGTCAAAAGAGTCATGAAAAATGTGATTGAAGCAAAAATTTTAAAAGGAAAATAGAAGGGCGAGGATGTGCTGATTCCACGCATTCCTATGATTCCCCCAGATTTGCCGTTTGATTTTAAACGGCTTCAGTTCCCCATGCGGGTTGCTTTTGCAATGATGCCTGTTTTTCACACGGTCAATTATATGTATCATGTTTACGTGCTTTGTTTGTCTATACCGCGAACAAAAATCGATCGAAGAATGTCGTATATGTAAAAGCATTGCAATAGAATAAGACGTATTAAATAAGCACACAAAAATATTGAATTGAATGATTGAAATTTTGGCGCACACAAAAAAAAACGCTGGAGAATAAAAACAAACCACAAATGACTTGCAAAGCAGTCACGGGCACGCTAGTTTCCTATAAAGTTTATGCTTGGGTTAAAATATACTGAAATAAAATTTTAAATTGTGACTGTCATCTTTTAGAATTTAAAAATATAGAAAAGAAGTATCGAAACTAAATACAGTATGCAGTTTAAAAAGAAAAAGTTTTCAAAGGCACTTCTTTCTATTTTGTTGAGCGCTGAAAAAATTAAGAATCGTTGGATGAAATATGTGGAGCTAAGAGTCGATTACATTAAAAAATAAAAAAGCATCGTTTTAGAATAGTTTGATATCCTGCAGTAAGAACTTTTTGACCTCGCCTCGTACGGATACTTCTACTGGCTGATCAATTTTATATTTTCGTTTAGTTAACCTTGTAATTTACTAGATTTAAAAGTACACAAAATGGGTGTAAGAAATAGCTTGCAAAATTTTTAAATGTTTTGTTTATTTATTTCTGGGAGTGCTAGTGGCCTTTATCCATTTTTATTTTTAACAACATTGTGTGTAATACAATGTTTTTTTGCTTTACTCTTTGCAATTATTACTTTCCCTTAAATGAAATGAAAATAAAAATAAAGTAGCACAAATTTCTAAAAGGAGTGGCTTTAAATTCAATTGATTGCAAACAATTAGAGTAATCAAAATTAAAAAAAGTAAATACAATACAATACAATACAACATTATTCAGCTGTATGTTGTATGTAACACAGGCAAGTGTTTTCTTTATATTTTTTTACAAATAAAACCACAACTACTCAACAGACAAATTATTATTTTCCTTTGATTTTCCCATATTGTTGTGTTATTTTTTTGTATTGTTATTATTATTGTTTTCTTGGTTTATTGTATTAAAAAATCCATATTATCAAAAAAATCTAAATTTGACGACATGTTAGTTTTGTAAAAATTGGAAAAAAAATAAATTTCAATTTTTCCAAAAAAATTAACTTTTGCCATGGAAATGGAGTTGCCAATTTATTTATTATTTTTTGTTTAATTAGTGGCTTATTCTTATTTAATATACAAAATAAATATCTTTATGCAAACAAGCACTTTTATGGATCGAGTTCGGTATTCGGCTATTCCATTTTTATTTAATTAGTTAGTTTTTTTTTAGCAAAAAGTTTAAAATGCCCAACAAAATCTAGGGTGAGGCAATATCTAACTTCATTATGGTGAAGTCTGTCTAATAGTCGACACTGCCGAATATTTTACTCTTAAAACCGTTATTCAAATTTTGTTTTAAAATTTCTTATTTTAAAAAAGGACTTAAGCTGAAATGAGGAACAAAGGGACCAATATTTATTTGGGTATGATTTTACGTCAACCGGCGTAAAATTTGGACCAATATTTAATAATTGTTATTACAATATCTTTGTATAATAAAATTAACCTTTTTAAAAATGTGGCATTGCCTGTAAGGCCTTAGAAAGTTAGAGCAATTTTTTGCCAGTGGTGGTGGGTAGCATGTGGAAAGAAACTTTCTACCTTTAGTATTTAAAGCAGATGACTGCAACCTTCAGTGAAAAATGAAAAGTACACCAACATTACTGTATTACTCTTGCACATATTTAAAAATGTAAGGATGGTCCGGCATGAGCCTCATAATAAAAATTGAAATTTTTTGGCGTAATAAAAACTTCATTATACATAAAGAGAATCTTGGTAAATTTGTTTGGTTAAGTAAGATAAAGTGAGGTGATACTAAGAGTTATGCACTACCTGCCGAACCGGTTACTACCACATTTAATCTAGCAATCGCTCGAATTATTCCGTCATTTGCATTATTTCCCAAAGAGATCAACACATTTGATATTTAATTTAACTTGCAATGCACTACGAAAATAAGAAAGTCACCGTAATCATAAAACCCTTGGCAGAAAATATGATTTCCAATCGAACATTAAATTCTTAAAACAGGAGGTGGGTTGCTGTAATATTAATTGCATATATTCGTAATATATCCTTAATGATTTTAAGCACACATTTTTTTTTCAATAATTATTTATTGTATCCTCAAGAAATTGAACTAACAATAAGTTTTAAAATCTTAAATTCTAAAAAAAAGTTATATTAGTCCCGACCATGTCAGAACTAACCTTTTGGGTAAAAAAAATTGACATAAAAAAAAACAAAACAAATATTTCTAAGATGTGTTATCTGTAGCATTGAGGATTAAAGCTGCGATATCCCTCTTTTTTAATCGGCTATGTCCACTATAATTCAAGATATTACGAGCAAGGGGGTTAGGATGGTCTTCAAGCTTCATTAAGTATTTGCCTGCGTATTTGATGATTTCTGTAGTCACCAGCGGTATGTCTAAATCACGATGTATGTTTGAATTTCTGATGTACCATGGAGCGGAAGTTATCAACCGTAAAATTTTATTTTGCATACGTTGGATTCTATCCACATTTGAAGCTGAGGCAGTGCCCAAAGTTGGATTTCGTAAAATAGTCTTATAAATTAGAAGCTTACAATCTAGACTAAGTTTTGAGTTCCTGCCAATAAGCCAATGTAGTTGTGTTAGCTTAAGTTTCATTTGTGTTAGCTTTGAGTCAATATGATGTTTCCATGTAAGGCGACGGTCAAGATGTATACCAAGATATCTCACATAAGTATGGTGTGGAACAATCTGATTATTGATTCGAACGGGTGAACAATTATCTCTTCGCAGGGTGAAGGTCACATGAATGCACTTTTGAGCGTTCACTTTAATTCTCCATAATTTTAACCACACATGACTAACCTTTTTGGCAACTAACCCCCATCAATGGTTGAATGAATTCTGTAATTCTGCAATGACTGCAATTTTCGTTTTCTTTGTTTGAACGGCTACATTATCCTCTAAATGTAGACGACCTGTACAATTAATCTAACTGACAAGTAATTGTACTCTATATGAAGAGTTAATGTAAAGTTATCAATAACTGGCCTAATATCTTTATTAGACTTCATTTAAATTTTCATTAAAACGTGTGAAAAAAATTTCATTGTTAAGGGTTACGTTAATTTAGTAGTGAGGGCTCAATATTTTTTTTTACACTTTGTACGTATTTTGGTAACTTTTTTGCAGTAGAAATTACACACAATTTTGTTGCAAGAGATATTTTAATCTTAGAAGTCTTTTTTAATTGCGGCGGCGTTCTTGTACTATGCATGCAGTTTAACACAGTAGTATTTCCTTTTTTCAAATAATTAACAAAAACCACTTTTAGACCTACAAGATCATTTTATATTTTATTTAATAGGAAGACGGACTAAAACTTTCTCTTAAAATTTACAATTTATAAGAGCATAAAGACTCTCTTTAAATAAATAATACTTGTCAGAAAATAAAGCAAACAGTGATGGAAAAACGAAAAGCCGTAGCAATCAGTTTTTGAAATCGTACCTTTTGAACAATTTTTGTAAATTAAAACTAAAATGTATCTGTTATACGTTTAAAACTTATAAAAGATACATTTTTGATTATCAAAGTTCATTTTGTGGTAATAAATTTAGAAAACTTCATTTTTTCCTTATTTTATTTTCAATTGCATGGGAATGGCGTTTTTAAGTTTACAAAAATTATGATGCATTTTGGGATTCGAAAGGTTTCTTTTTCTGTACAAGGAGACCTACGTAAAAATTTTGCGACAGCACATCAGAGTTTCTAGGACGAAATAAATCTATAATCTAGAATTGTAATTGTTTTCCATTTTGAGGCACCAAACCTCTTTCAAAATTAACAGCAGACCTCCACTAGAAATAAATTCTTTGTTTTGGACTATTTCTTTACATTACTTGTGTAACAGACTTTTATTAATTTGAGCCAAGTTAACCAATATTTCTACCTGTTTTCTTCGTCTCCTAAATTTGATTTGGAATACGAAGAAAATAACAAGATTACAAGAGTATTAGCAATAAAATTAACTAAAAATATAAATGACAAAACTTTGACATATTTTACTAAATGATGTTATTTTGTACCTAGCATTAGTACTTTCAGCCTCTGGTTTTATCAAAAATGTACGTTTGTACCAATTTTTTCATCCCTTTTGAAAAAGATTTAACACAAAATTAGTTGACGAAAGCAATGACTCATAAAATTTACTGATAAAAGCATACAATATCGAATATAAAAAAAATGAAAGCACTACAAAAAAAATGTTATCAAAATGAAACAAGAAAATAAGACAAGTGTTTGTCAATGACAAAAACAGAATATTTTATTATTCTTACTTTTAGAACATACATAGTTTTTATGCCAGAAAAAATAAACAAAATATGATTTGTCAAAAACACAAAGTATTTAATTTGTTGTGTTTGCAGTAATTTGCATGAGAGTGGGTGTATGGTATATGTATGTATGAATATACGTGTATAATAAACTGTATTTAGAATTAAATATAATAGATTATGTATGACCTGTTGCTGTTATTTATAAAATAATTTAAATTTTTTTATAAGTATTTGTTGTTTGTGCATATCGAGCCTTTTCTTTGTGCCATAGTTCAAAACTTTAAATTTCTGAGATGAGCTTACGGAAATATAGCTCTACATAAAAAGAACCATTATTTTATCCTTCACCATTTAAAGTTTACGATAAAAATGTTTCCATCGCTTTTAAAGAGTTTGGTCTATTTTTTGTGATTTACGATATTGTATGTTTGTATGACTCCTGTAACAAATCTGGAAAGGTGCATGATGTTGAACCATCTGCTGACGGGCGTGTGCTTTCAAATCGCAAAAAGTTAAACTTATTAAACAATGTTATTGAAGATTTTCAACGTAAAGTTAAATTGGAGCTAGTTTCGTTGCGTCAGCCCATCTCAGTATATAATTGCGCTTTTTAAGAGTTTTTATGCCATAGGATTTTTATTTTATCAGTCAAATATTTTAAGGCTAATATCATAAACAACTGTATCGGCATCCTTACGTAAATTTAGGTACTTATATCATTAGCTAAAATGAAAAACCATGTAACAAACAAACAATATATTTATTGAATTTTATTTTCCTGTAACCAAGAAGACAGTTTGCCGTTTTTTAATTATATGATAATTTCTCCTTTTAGCCAGCGATATAAACATATTAGCGTGTATATAACCAAAGCTAATTGCAGATGTTTTACGGAAATGGCTTTTGGAGTAGGGAAAAGATTCAAGAAGCAATGCATTATACTGCAAAGGGGAGCAAATACTATTTAAAATAATAAACAAATGTGAAATTTATACTTTCATTTCAAAATTTAAATAAAATAAAATTTTGTTTTTTCTTTGTTTTATATAAGTAGTGTTTAATCGTTCAATCGCATAATTGTGACACTTACAAATAACCGTGTACGCGATACACATAGAGAACGAATTTTTAATAATATATACATATATTATATTATTATATATATATATATATATATATATATATATATATATGGCCTTAAAATTTTTTAAAACATCATATGTAAACGAACAAATACGAACTTTTGAAAACTGCGTTGCTAGCATTTTTGATAGCGAAGTTCCATTGCGAAAATGTTTTCCTAATAAAAAAAAAAACAGTTGGATGAATGTTTTAGAGATAACGGCAGCAAAGGTTCATAGAAATTTTGCCTGACGTACTTATCGTGAAGATGCATATAATGAAAATCGTAGAAATTACTGCAAATGTCGTAATAAACTCAAATCTGTATTAAGACATGTTAGACGACAAGAATGTATAGAATACTTTCGCAAGTGTGCCGTAAACTAAAAGACTATGAACTTGTTAGAGATAAAGCAAATACTAATAAGGCTGATGTCAAGAAATTTAACAAAATTTCAACTCTTCCTTCTATATGAATAACTTGGATTTTACCTTTCGAAATGTCACTGCGGCTGAGATTATAATACAATGATGAATATAAAAACGAACTCTACTTACTTAAAATTAACATCAATTAGGCTTTAGGAAGCATTATAGTATCATTAGTTTGATGTTAGATTGTGTAAGAAGTAACCTCGACCAGAAATTCAATACAGTGTTCATATTTCTTAATTTTAGCAAATCATTCGATTTGTTATTTCATAGCATACTTTGTTATAAATTTTTATGGCATTTCGGTTTTGACCTATAGCCTGCAAATTAGTTTAGTTCTTTCTTAATAAAAGAAAGTTTAGACGTTATATCAACTTTAGAAGTCTATAAAGTGTGCCCCAGGACCATTTCTGTTTATAACTTATACTATAAGATTTCATTTTTTAGATGTTATATATATGCTGATGATATCTAGTTTACTTGCGAATTGTTGACATGTCATTATGTCTTCTTATATTATTGTACGTCTTAGAGATTTACTTACAGACCACTCTAAACAGATTAAAACAGAGTACACTATTAAACTTCTGTAACACAACTTTGAGAGCTTTATTAAATTTAGACTAATGCTTAAATTTTGCAAAGTTCGCAAATATGGAAAGCCTGCGTATAATATATTTAGTTTCGCCCACTTTTTAAGAACTAAGATTTTAATAGTGCCTAAGTATATTTCCCTAATCATGTCTAGGTCGTTTGTATTCAGAGTTTCAAGACTATCGATTCGTTAGTACCCTGCGACTAATGACATTTTACTAACTGAGTTTTAATTTTCAGAAAAATCTTATTATTATATTTGTTTTGTTTTTAAATCGGCTGTAACAAAACCTATTAGGAAATTGTCATTATTTATTTACCTACTATCTTTCAATATTTATGTAGATAAAGATACATTTTTATAATTCTAAGTTATTTTTTTACTTGCCATATATTTAAACTGGATTACATTGGCCGTAGGGACTTACAATCTATATTAAATAAATAAATAAAAAAGGCCCAATTATATATAACCTAATTAACTAAACTTGAAATTAACCAGGAATGAAGTTTTTAAGTCGATGGATGCTGTCAGTTGTTTAACGGCTGTAATAGTGTCGGTTACTACTTCTTCTCGTAAAGAGCCCTTTCAATTTCTGCAAAGACTAATATAACTTAATTGTTAATAATTAGCTCACAATCTAAATGTTTTTTGTAAGCACTTTTCAATTCTTTTAAGAATTCCCTGCCAAATAGCCCTTATTAATACAAATTTATTTATTTCTGTATTTAAATATCCATAATGATAATAATAAATAGTTAATATTAAATAGCTGCAATAATAATAAAAATAAATTAAACCCTCAAGTAGTCATGTCATTATTAAGTTCTTAAAGAGACTTGCAGAGAAGGGTCGTCTTGTGGTTTTTTTTTTTTTTTTTTTTTGTAGAGTTTATCTTTTCAAAAAAATGTATGCAAAGAATTTATATGTGTATTTATAGTCACTTAAATTTACACAATTTAAATGAATTACTACAAACTGCTGGCTGTTTGTTGCAGCAACAAGTTTTTAAAGTCAAAGTTCAATGGCTTTACAACGCTTTAGTAAGAAGGAATAATATAAAAGTTTTTTTCATCATATGATGAGAATGATTCTTCACGGGTCAACAGTTTGTAAAGAAGTTTATTAAAAATAATGATAAATCAATATATAATAAAACCACTAGGCAAATAAAATTTGTTAAAAAAAAACAGCTTGCAGTAGTTACACCTTAACATTTAACTGCAGAAATTATTAAAGAAAATTTTAATTTTTATTTTTATTTATTTAAACCACAATGAAAATTTATCATAAATATAATATAATATAATAACGATTTTTGTTTGATTAAGAAATATTTACCACTGCGATTATAACTAAAAGGAAAATCGAATATTTTTATGAGGTTTTTATTTTAACATTTATTTTTATTTTAAAATGTGTTTAAACAGTGGGTAAATGTTTAAAATTATTTCTTTTTTTTAAGTTAAAGTTGTTTTCCAAACTTTTTTTGTTTACAAACAATTTGGGCACACACTGTAGTGAATTGGGGGAAAAAAATAAAACATAAAACAAATCTGAATTGAACATGGCTATAGCAGAGGAAAATAGGAGACTGAATTTTGGTATAGAAACTTATGCTTCCCTTTGGTAGTAATTGATCCGGATGAACTCTTCGTTTTAAAACAAAAATATTTATTTTCGGCCCGCATTAGTTCTGCTTGTAGGGAAACTAAAGCCATCTGATTATTTTGAATGGTATTTAATGCAATGCGAAGTTTTGATCAAATTGGCTTAGCCATGTGAAAGCTATGCACATATTTACTTCACTTTTTAGCCATAGGTATACAAATTTTTACAAATTTAAAAACTTTTGGTGTGACAATTGTTACAGCATTAATTTCATTGGGTATAATTTTCTGATTTTTCAGCAAATTTGTGTAACGTTGCCACAAATTGGTTTTGATTTACTAACCTAAGATGTTAAGAAAGCAAAGGATACTCAAGGTCAATTAATTTAACCGTAATAAAAGTGTAAACAAGCACCATTTAAAACAATTATTTCGGCATATTATGCAAAAAATTACCTGCAATCTTCCTCAACTCAATTCAAATCAATACAAATAAAATTTGTTTTTATAAAAATATATGTACGTTTATATGTATATTTAAGTATGTAAGTATTTTTTAAATATATTTTTAAACACGACATCACGGCGCAATATCTTTTAGGAATGAAAGTCACAAACAAAGAAATTTATTTAATACGTCATAAGGCAAATAATTTTTTGCAATAAATAGTATTTATTAGGTAAACTTCTTTCCATGTGTTCATTTTAAAATCATCATTTTAATTTATTTCCTTATATTTTTATTAATTAATTTTATAAAGGCAATTTCTATACGTGGCTATGTAGTTGTTGTTCAAATAAATACACTTTTAATTAAAATGCAAATAAACTTATCAAAATTTAAACAAGTGGAAAAAATCTTTAAATATTATCTACATATATGTATGTTTGGATATTCATTGCCATTTAAATTAAGAGAAAATTCCAAAAACACGAACTTATTGGCCCGCCCTCGTAATATACAGTCTGTACTTTTAACGGTGATAGGCAGACATTTAAAATTTATGCAAAGAGTATACAAATGTGTCCGTTAAAATAAGTGTGACCAATAAAATTTAATGCATAGGGGCTGCGGTGATAAAAAATATTGCCTTATATATTAAATGGTTATAGGTAGATATATATCGGGTTTTTCCACAAGAAGTTTGTTTTTCAATTGTGGCAACACCAACAACATAATATTTCGTTTTTTTTTCGTATTCGTAGTAGATGCATTGGCAATTGTTTCAACAAATTCAATTTTGCACGAAAATGGCATTAAGGACACATTTCGTAAAATTCATGTAATTTTTCGGACAACATAATAGGCCTTCTGAGAATGCTATTAAGAATTTGATAGTTAGATTTGAGTCGACAGGCTCGATGTGCAAAATGTGCAAACATCAACGCGTGTTCGATTGATTCGTTTAACTGAAAACATTGCAGTTATGAACCACAGTGTTGAAGCAGATTCAAATTTGTCAATTCCTCGACGTTCCCAACAATTGGGCTTATCCAAAACTTAAGGATTTGACTTTGAAGCCTTACAGGTTCAACTGGTGCAGAAAAAGAAATCGAACGACCATTCACATCGCCGTAGATTTGCTCAATTCATTCAGGAACAACCGGTTGGTTTTTCTGAAAAAATGACTTTTTTAGACGAAGCCCATTTTCACTTATCAGCGTATGTCAACAAGCAAAGTTGTCGCATTTGGGCTTCTGAAAATCCTAAAGCGATTATTAAGAAGTCTTTGCATGGTTAACTTGTCACTGTATGATGCGCTATGTGGTCTGGCGACGTGACTTGGCCGTTTTTTCGCTGAAGCTGGTTATGCGGTAATGGTCAGTGGATCATGCTATCGTGAGATACTAACAACTCAATTTTGGCCTATTTTTGACGATGTGGATATCACAGACATATGGTTTCAACAGGACGGTGCCACATGTCACACAGCCAATGAAACAATCAATTTATTGCAAATCAAATTGCCCGATCGCATAATTTCACGACAAACAGCAAATAAGAGGGCAGCCAGATCGTGTGATTTAACACCACTTGATTATTTTTTGCGGGGCTACGTTGAGGACAGAGTCTATAGGGAACCTATCGTATCGATTTCAGCCTTAAAACCTAGAACACATGATGTGATTAGCAAAAGTGATTAAAAAACAAAAAGTGATTAAAAACTTTGATGAAAGAATCAACATCTGTCAGTGTGGTCGTGGTGGACATTTGTCAGATATAATTTTTCTTCATAATACAATAAAAATAATCATCTTAATCTAAATTTTTTGTTTTATTTTGTTTTAGAAACAAAAAACTTCTTGTTGAAAACCAATTCAATTAATATATTAATCTAAATGTACTAAAACAATAATAGCTTTAATATTGATAATAATTTGTTTTTGCTATTTTCTAGCCAAGCCACCAGAAAACTAATTAAAAAAAATATTTTAAACAAAATACTTTAATTTCAAAAATAAGTTATGTATCACAAGTTATACTCGTACATGTATGTTTCTTAAACAAATTTAACTGATTTTGGGAACGCAATTAGTCTCTTTTTCCGTTTTTTTGCTTATAGTTTTTATTATGGTTTTAGAATTTGAGCAAAGTCAAAATTATTTTCGTACATCATTTTTTAAAATGAGAATACCTAAGTTTATTAAAAACGTCCGCAAAGTGTGAGTTTGCCTTACAGTTCTGTACAATGCACGGGTCACCTATTTAGTTTTGACTTATATTTTTTTTTAACTGTAGTCGAAAGATTAAGGTGTCTGTCTGCTACATTCCAAAGGTGAGCAGTATATGTTATTGCAGAGGGTAGATACGCTATGTAAATTTCAAACGTTTGCTTGTAACAGTTTAAATGATAAGGCCAATTAGCTATACTTATTTTCGTATTATATTTAAAAATACTGTGATTACTGAATATATGAATATTCTTTATATTTTTGTACTTGTTGTTATAGCGGACTTAAAAATATTTATACTTTAAAAACCATATTAAAAAACAACGCCTCACACGTAAAATTAACGTTACTTTAGGTACAGCCTTCAATTTAAAATTTTATTTTTGTTTCTACTTGTTGCTATAGAGTACATAGTTTTAGTTGATGTCGACCCTAAATCGTTGGCCTTTTGTCAGTTTCGGTTTTCTTTTCTTTAATTACACAAGTCAAATATATTTATAAATAAATAACTTAATAATAGAAAAATCTATTCTTTTTTAAGTTAATTAATTTGAAAAAAAAATGATTTTTCACCTTCTAAAATAAAAATTAAATTGTATTTAAATAAATTATTCAAATTAAAAAAAATTATCACATAATTTTGAATTAGTTTAAGACATGTCGGTACATGAAAATTTTCTTTTCAACAAATTGGAACACAATTTTTGGAAACCTTTTTTGGTGTATATCTGGCTGAATAAGCGTTATGCTAAAAGTAACTAGATAAATAATAATAATTAGTCATGGGGGGTTTCTAAGTATCCGGCTTAAAGAAAATAGAAAAAAAGTACGCAATTTAGGCGACTTAAAAGTATTAAATGACAAATGAAACCAATAACTTTTCGGTAAGAGCACTTTATATTTTTCTTTTACAACCTAATATTGAATTTAGCGTAGTTAATAAAAAACTTTGCTGTTGTTAATTTAAAACATGTTTTTTTCTTTTTTGAGAAAAAATGTTTAAAAGAAAATATTTGTATATACAATTAGGTAAGTTTTTAAATTTTTTATACCATTTCTGTTCTTTCCTTCTCTTCTTTATAGTATTTCTTCAAATTAATAATTATTTTTCCTGACGATACTAAACTAGTAAAAATTGAAATATCGGCAAAATAAAATTGTTGCATAAATTAAAAAAGCAAAATCAACTATAAACGATTGAATTGTTTTTCAAATAATTTTTTTTATAAATAGTAATTGCGCTTATATTTGCAAATAACATTTTATTCCACTTTTCAACTTTGAATAATCGAAATTTATTATATGACTACTATTAAATAAAACAAGCGATCACAATAACGGAAGCGATTACAATCGATCTATCTATTTGCATATTTATTTTTATATATAATTTTTTTATATACAAACTGTTGCTTAATTTGCGATAATGACACGTATTTTTAAGATTTAAGTATTAAGCTTTTAAATGATTAAACTAGTTTTTGGGTTGTAAGTTTTTGTCTCCTGTAATATACAGTTACGTGCACAAAAATAATAGTGTTCAAAAAAAGTATTATACGTTATTTTATTTTTGTTTCAGATATTCTTTTTTAAACGTCTTAATATATAAATTAATTAGGTAGTCGTAAATATGTTTTAGACTGGCATCACTTGAGAATTCGCTATTCACGACAATGAGAATATTAATTAGACTAAATGATAAGATTAAAAACTAGTAGTAATATTATCTTAAAAAATACTTTGTTTCCTTTGTTTTTATGACGCACTGAGTCAATAAGGTGATGACAACTTCTTAGCTGCATTCGAAGGTCTCTTGTCTGAAACAGATTTCTTAATTGCTCCCCCTAGATGTTCTTCCGGGTTAAGGCCAGGTCACTGATCAGGTCATAATATAGCATCAATCCCATTTTTATGCAACCAGTCTTTTGACGACTTAGGCCATTGCCAGCCTCGTTTGATTTGCATACAACTGCTTAATGCTAGCATTGTTCATACATATAAATGTTGATCCATGCCTTTAGTTTGATTAAGAGGACTGTAAGAAGCGCATATCAATCTTATAATAATAATAATACATTTCACTGTGATCAGTCCACAGCATATTTCTTCATTTTTCTTTCGTCCAACTACACTACTCCTATTTTAATGCACACAGCTGTACTTCTATATTTTTTTACATTAACATTTTGCAATGAATGCAAACGCATTTTCTTTCTCTGCATGCGATTTTTCGATGAACTTATAATAGCGATGGTCAAAGTGGTGTCAATGTACTTTATTGCTGGGTACTATTACCAGAGCATTTTAGCATTCGTTAATTCTAATTTCCGTAATTAAAAAAATCTTAATAATAATAATTTAACTGTCTACTGAGTAAAATGAGAAAATTGTAATTAAATAATAATAAATACACAAATTACGCTGAAGTCCGCTTTTAACCAAGGCTTTTCATAAAGATTTTATTTAATGTTTTTGTTATTTTTATTAAAAAATTGTCTAAAATGTCGATCAAAATATTAACACATTAGAAAATCAAAATAATAAGTGGCAAGCTTTTTTAAAACTAAAAATATATTTATAAAAATAAAAGAATATGTGTTATTGATTATTTATTATTAACTTTTAAAATTCAGTCGATTTATTAAATTTATTTTCATTAAAATTTATTTGTTTATTTTTACAATTTTAAATATAAGATTTTATTTTATTATTATAATTAATAAAATATTTGTAATAAAATTTATACATATTTTAAATTCATTTATTTTATGCAGATAAATACAATGACAATAAAATCAATAATAATTAAATTTCTAAGCATCAACAAAAACAATTGGTGAAAATTAGAAAAGCATATTTATTTAGCTAATATTTAATGAAAGAATGGAGAATTAATCGCCAAATCCGTAGCAATTCCAAAAAAGTGTTATGACTCATTCTCGTTTAATTTATTTCCTTGCACTCATTCGCTCCATTATTTGTATTTCGAAATTCGTTCATTAATGATTTCTAACAATATTTTTTACAATTTTTATAATTTCTTACAAACCTGCACAGCTAATTCATAAACACTTATTCTCCAAACACTGAAGCATTTAAAAATGCCAATACGACGACTTCCTAACTCTGGTGTATTAATGTATTGTGGTAGATGAAGTTTCATGTGCACTTTTATTAAAATATCTTAACCAGTTCTGGTTGGAGTAGTTGTACATATTATAGTTTGTAAGGAACTTTTCTCCTTGGGGCTTTTGAATTATTTGAATTTGTTATAAAGAACTGTGTTACTTTTTCCTATTAAAAACGTCTTCAAGAAGTTAGTTTATGGCGAACTTAAGTTGTTCGCAACAACAAACAAATGATACAAATAAAAAAGGTAAAAATCTGACTCATTTAGTTTCTTTATATTTTGTTTTATTGTATTTGTCTTTGTCTTTTTTTTTTGTAATATTTAATTAAAAGAACACATAATATTATTGTTGTGTTTTGTTTAACTTAATAACATGGCACTTTGAAATATTGTTTTCAACTGACTGAAATATCATACAGGATTTTCATTTAACTCATTTATTGTATTTAAAAATCTTAAGGGAAGTTTTCACAGCAGAGGTTTAAGTGCTATATATAAACGACTTAGCTAGTTTTTCAATAAAATCTTAAACGTTACTTTGAAATATTGCTTGCAATATATCTAAATATGTTGGATAAACTAGAACTAATTTCTCAAAGAATAAAATTTCATTTATCACGTTTAATTTCATTTTGGGCATTTTGGAGATTAACTGAAAACAGCATTTAATAATAATTAATAAAAATAATAATAATGCATATAATTTTTAATAACTTCTTTTAATTTTTAAAAATTCATTTATTTCTAGATTACTATCATATTTATTTAATAACTAGCCTAACTTGTCTTCTGGAAATTGTGATAAAAAAGGCTTTTAAATAGTTGCTTTTTGCTTTTTGCTAGCTAAATTACATTATTAAAATTATGTAGAATTAGTTATAAACGCAATAATCAACTGTATTATAAAATTACATTCTTAATTCTATTGATCACTTTAACTGGCACTTAAATAACAAAATGTTTGTAGTTTTAACTTAAAATAAAATGCTAAACTAAAATTACTTTAGTTAACAATGAAGCAGATAAAATCAAAAAAATTGTATTTCGATTTGTTTGAATTTAAGCATGATTTGGAACTTGTTACTGTAATTACAAATTCGCAAGAAATCGTAGCTTTTTATTTTGCTTCTTTACAACAATAAAAACTTATTAAATAAAAATCGTTTAAACTTACTATCGAAGAAACGTCTTTAATTCCCCTGTTTTACATATACAATTTACATTAAGCGTATAATATGAAAACTTTCGTTGTTATTCTTAGCATTTCTGCCTGAATATTTTCAAGTTTTATTTAAACCATTCAAAAAACTTTCAACACAAGTCTGATCGATGCCTTTATCAGGTTCCTCGTTTAATAGATCACTTATAGAATACGCTGACAAGGGTCGTGACAGGCGACGTTGCGATAAAATATCATCAATGGATGTAACAGGTGATAAGGAAGTGCCAGTAGCAAATAACAGGCCATCTGAGGTTTCGGCACTCTTGGCTATAGCTACAAATAGGTCCTCTAGACTAGTATTCATATTAAGTACGGGTGCATTACGCAAAATGGGGGATGATGAAGGCACCGGCGAATTACATGAGCGTGGTGATGACAGTGATGATGAGAGGGCAGGTGAAACTGTTGAGGGTGTTGTTGAGCTACCATTTATTAATAAATTACTAGATATTTGACGTTTCCGTCTTTGTATGGGTATCGGATCGCTATGCCAACTTGAGTTATGCAATTCGTTTTGCTCTTCATGTGACATTTGATTTAAAATATTTGAAGAATTTTCATTATTTTCTTCTTCTTTAGAGAGCCTTCTTAGCACAACATTTTCTTTTTTGTGAGTAGGACTTTCATGCACATGATGTGAGCATTCTCTATTTTTTTGGAAAAGTTCTTCTTCATCAAAATCCATAGAGATGCGTCGAAAATCTGAAGGCAATATTGTAGGCGTAACACGGTTGATTTTCTTTTGTGCTCCTCCATTTTCGAACATTTTAGCGATTTTATTAACGTTTGTATGTGTATGAACTTGCCTTTTGTAAATGTTGCCCGAATCAACGGGAACTGCAGGGATGTTTTTAGCACCAACCTCTTGTTTAGGTGCTTGTTTCTTCGGATACACTCTCGTAACTGCCTTACGGGGTTTTTGTTTAGTTAATAATCCTTCCACCTCACCCAAGTTGTGGCAGCAAATGTCGGGGGCATAACAACGATGCCACTTGTTGAGATTTGCTTCATAGTCAGCTTTAGCAAATTTGTTGATTTTGCTTAGAGATTTTGGCACAAGAGTTAGGAATACAAAGGCATAAAATATATACGGCATATAATACCAGGCTGTTGCCAGGTATTCGGAGTATTCCATAATTTTTCGTTGAACTTATTATTTCTCGTTTTAGATGATTCGAGTTTCGGATTTTAACACTTTCTCAATTAAATTTTTATATGTTAAAGTCCTTTTAGATTTTTTAACAATCCGTTTGGTTCGATTTATATATCAGTCATTTAGTTTTAAATCCTGGCTTTCATTTTTCTATAGAAATAAATTATATCAGATTTTTCGAAGTAATGTTACGAAAAAATTCAAATTTTTCGTCGAAAAATTTCAATTTTTATATCAGAAAAAATTTTTAATTTTATACAAAAGTTTTGTAACAGTTTTTGCATAAGGAATGAATAAAATTAAAGTCAACGAATTCTATTAAGCCTCTTTTAAAGAGCAAAAGGAAGGAAGGAAGAGTTTTAAAATCAAATCTAAGAAAAGTTTACACAAAAAAGTTTTGTTATAAAAAGTCTTGGCCTTAACACTTTTCGTAAAGGTCGTTGACGACATTGCACAAACATCAGATGCATTTAAAAGATTTCATGGCTTTTATTCATTTTAGCTATAAGAATGTGCAATGTTTACAAATGACCGGTCAAATGACTGTCACTGTTTAGATAGTAATCACAACAATTATAAAGTTATAATAGAACTAATCTGTAACCGGTAAGAGTCTTATAAAATTATTAATTTAGTATACTAATTTTATCCTATATGAAAGTAAAAATAGATAAAAAGAAAAATTTTAAACAAATTGCTGGTCTCTTTCCTTATTTACCACCTTATTTTTCTTTTGGTGTTAGATAACTGAGGATTAACAGTTTATAACCATTTTGTTATTTTTACAGCTCCAATACATTCGATTTTTATAAAAAAAAAATACCTATGTGAAATTTAATGATTTTAGTAGAAAAATGTTATATCGGGTTTTTTAACAAGAAGTTTGCTTTTTGCTTTTTTGCGGCAATATCAACAACTGATATTTTAGCATATAATTTTTCGACGTATTAATAGTAGATTAATTAGCAATTGTTACCATGAATTTAATTTCGAACGAAAATCGCATTAAATAATTAAATTTCTCTATGAAAATGGTGGTTTGGTAAAGTTACATTTCGTAAAATTCTTTATATTTTCCGTCAACATAATCGTCCTTTGAAGATCGTTATTAAAAATTTGGTAGTTGAATTAGAGATGATAGATTCATTGCCAAATATGCGTGTTCGACGGAAAACTTTGCAGCCGTTGTTGAAGCCATAGTGTTAATCTAGATCCATATTTGTTAATTCATTGATGTTCTCAGCAAATGGCGAATTTTGTGTAAGGATTTGACTTTAAGCCTTACAATGTTGAACTGGTACAGGAATTGAAGTCGACCGATCATACAGATCGTTGTAGATTCGCTCAATTCATTCAGGAACAACTGGCTGGCTTTTCTGAAAAAATCATTTTTTCAGACGAAGCCCATTTCATTTATCAGAGTATGTCAACAAGCAAAATTGCCGCATTTAGGTTTCTGAAAATCCTAGAGCGATTACCGAGGAGCCTTTGCATGCTCAACGTGTCACTGTACGGTGCGATATGTCGTCTGAAAACGTGATTGGGCGGTTTTTTTCGAAGATAAGGCTGGGAATGCGGTAACAGTCAATGGATCGACCGCGCTGTCGCGAGCTGCTAACAACTTAATTTTGACCTATTATTGACGACGTGGATATCACTGACATGTGGTTTCAACAGGACGGTGCCACACACAGGCAATAAAACCATCAATTTATTAAAAACCAAATTTCACGACAATCAGCAGTTAAGTGGTCACCCAGATCGTGTGCCTTAACACCACTGGATTATTTTTTGTGGGGCTATGTTAGGGACAGAGTCTGTACTGAGAAAATCGAAGCGTTTTCAGCCTTAAAACGCAAAATATTTTGCTAAAAAGTGAATAAAAACTTTGAGAAAGGAGTCGACATCTGTCGGCGTGGTCGACATTAATAACTGTCGAACTTTTCTCTTCGTAATAAAATTAAAATTTGAATCATCTCAATCTAAACTTTTTATTTTATTTTAGAAAACAAATTTCTTGTTGAAAACCCGTTTATAAAATATTCTTTCCGAAACAGCTTTATAGGAACATTTAACTTGATGGGATTTTGCCCAAATATTTTTCTCTGATGATTGAATTTCATAAAATTACTTCTGATAAAAACATTATTATATGAAAAATATGGTTTATTAAAAGCCGTTTAATATTTCACTAAAAGAGGTGTTAATAACAGTTTTGTCTCAAATCACATGTCTTTAGTATTCCTTCTGAAATTGTGCAAAGATCTGCAGATTTACAAGAGCAACTAAAATATTTAGTTAATCGCTGTACTAACGCCAAGTAGTCATCGTTATCTATTTATGATTCAGTTATCAACATTTTAAATTATGCAATTTGGTTTTATTGTTTTACTTATTCCTTTTTTGCAAACTGTTATAAAAAAAAAGCTGGACAAAGAATTTAAGCGAAAGCAAAAACTTTTTACCAGCAGTATTTCTGGCGAGTAGAAGCAAAACATGTGTTTTAATAAAAAAAAATAAATAATATTTTTATGTAAACACAAAGTTTAAATAAAAAAGTACAATTAAATATTTATTTATATATGAGGGCTTTTATTTTCTATGCAAAAAATTTTGTTGAAGTTTTGTTTTTAAATTTTTATTAACCTTTGAAACAAACAAAGTTTGCATTTGCGTTTTTTTATTTTGTCAAAAATATCTTTTAGAATTTTTTTTGCTTATGAGATCATTTGGAATTTTTTTTTTCAAATTATTTGCCCATATTTTTAAAATTCTTTTTCAAATTTCACTAGCATGGAATTTAAATAAAATTCACGTTCGTTTTACGTTGCTTTTGCATCTTTGCCATCAACACGATATTATTTCTGCGGCCCCGCAAAACAACTAAAGCTTTTAAATCAAACTCTCGGCGTTAACTAAAATTACATTCAAATGTTGAACGAAAATTAACATTCAGATCGATAGATACGAAAAAAAGAGTAAATTCGGGGAAGACTTTAACAGAAACTAAGAGAGTAGTTTTAACTTAATGTTATACCATTGGTGTTTCTTATTGCCAGACTAACCGATTTTAAGATTTGTTAATTTCTCCTGAATTTGGCGTTTTCTTAATGTATTAAGAAAAGCCGTTTACACTTTACATTTTTTTACAGTATAAGTAAATACTTTTCTATATGCACTGCAAGTAATTTTGTAAAGAAAAAATATACTAGAAAATATATGCAGAATGATTTAGTAACAATAGGGTGCTCGTAAAATACCTTTTTGTATAAATTAACTAGAGAACATTTTCTTTTTCAAGTGTGCTAGTATATTGAGATATTAAAAATTCATGTCAAGAATTAGTTGTGCCTTAATTTAATGTGATAAATTTTTACAGTTTGATTGAGTCGTTTTGACAACCTTTACAGTATAATTTCACGATTTAACAGCGATTTTATCAGGCAACAATGCAGACGATAGCTCAGTTTTTGAAAAAATAATGTGCATGAGTGTAAGAGTATGAATGTGGGTTTGCTCTCTGTTTTTCAAATTGTTTGTTTTGTTTTTGTTTTTTGGGAAATGATCAAGTGGTACTTATTGCACTAGAGTTGGGTCTGATTATTTGTTTGATTTTTTAAATAACTGGTTTATAATGCCATTTTCTTATACTCGTTGTTGTTGTTGTTGTTGTTGCTAGTTCAACATGTTCTGTAATACTCATAAAAGTGCTTGACTGCATTTTTGACTTAAGTCAAGATTTTAAATTATTTTTAAGCCGGTTTGCTGTTCTTTTGGTTTAAAATTGTTATTTGCTCTTAAATAGTAAAAGGTTAAGAGACTTTGATTTATCTATAATCAAATTACAATTTCTTTCTAAAAGTTTAATGCTAGTTTCTGAGAATATAAAAGTTGGTTGGTATCGGATAAAATTGGGCATCGTTTAACGTTATACGTCTGAAAACATAAGTTGAAGGTTTTAGTTAAATAGATTATATGAAACGTTTTAATGTTATTGATATTCTAATTATAAGCGTTATCTTTAACTTCAGCATATGCTAAGGATTTTAATTTATAAAAACCTGGAATAAGTTTAACAATGACCGAAGATGCAATTAAAAGTTTAAATTGAAGGACACATTTTTAAAATGGACCAGTGTTGAATGTTTTAGCTTGACAAGTTCTACAGTGAAGAAGGGCTTAAGGTGAGGAGGAAAAAAGAAATATATTATAATTCTAAAGTGATACTCTTTTAAATAAATTTTTATGTAAAACGTCTTTTGGCTTCAGGAACTGACAATAAAGAAGAAGAAGATTTTTTTTATCATATGCATGACAGGAATGCAAAATCCATAATTTTTGTTCAACACACGTAAACTTTTGTTTGCTTTTGCAATGTCAAAGAAGTCTTGTTATGCCATCTACACACTAAGTTGCCAAAACTGACAGTACTGCGCAAACAAACAATTTATAAATAAAAAATTCAGTTAAATTTATAGGTAAATAATGGCCAAATAATGTCGAAACAATTTCAAAATTTAATGGATAAAAACGCCCAGTTTATATATTAATATTTCTAAAAATCTTAAATGTTGTTAAAACTTCACTACAAACAAAAAAATTAAAAGTAAAAGGAACGAAGCTTAGCAGATATACACATTCTTTAAGAGTCATTAATTGGAACATTCAAGGGCAGAAAAATTTATCGGTATAGAACTGATACAGTATAAATCCTACTATTTCCCGATAAATGATGTTTCAGAATAACAGTCCTCGATTGCGTGTTGCAAACGTGGTCATCGACGTAGCATTAAAATTATAATTTATTTTGCAATTAAAAAATAAAATTGTGGATTTGAAGATCATTCTATGTATATTGCTCTTTCTTACACAACTCCCAAGTCATGACAATGAAATTTTCTGTCGCTTGGTTGGCCAAAACATTGGTTGTCTACTTGTAATTACGTTTAAACCCATTTTAGATATTGTTTAAAACAAAATACGATCTTTTGGAGTGATTAGCCGCGAAAAATGCTTAGCATTATAGTCCCTAGGAGTCAGAAAACTTGTCCTAGTGGCTTGTAGATCGTGCTTAAAAATCTAAATGGAAAATAAACCACTGTTATTACCAGATCTTGCAGATAATCTTCACAAAATCATGTAGTAAATAATGCCTTAATCTCGATTTTATAAGTACTGCTGAACCGCGACAAGGTCTATCTCTAGGTTGGTTGGTATAATAAAAACATATCAATTAATTCCACACGAGCTTTGGAACCTTAAATAAGTCTCTGTGATCAGTATTATGTCAATTTAGTTATCCATTACAAAGTATATTAGTTCGTATTTATGTTGGTAGATTCCATTTGCATTCCAGAAAGCAATTCTTAAATTGAGAGTTTATTTTTAGCACTTCCTGCCTTATGCAAATCAAGTTAATTGTACAAGTGTTCAAATCTTCAAATATTTACAAGTACATTTGTTGGCATTATCTATATTCTGGTCAGACTTTAAAGCGTTAGCATATGAAATATGACTATTAGAAGGCTTAATCAATTAAGTTTAATTAAAAATAGCGCTAAGTTGTTAATAATAAACAGGACAGCCTCTGTAATTAGCAGTATAATTTTCGTCGCAGTTACTACATAAAGCAAGTAGATAAATGTTAATAAATAGTTTAAGTAACTTTGTCGATTCTATTCGAAATTTCCAAAAACAAAACTTTATCAAAATTGATTAAAAAGTCACATAGTAAATACACTCAAATAGAAAGAAATACATTACCCAACTCAAAGAGAAAATAGACTTAAAAATATCTTGATTTGGATATTAATAAAATGTACGTCTACCTTTTTATCGTTCTCTCAAAATTCGCCAACTGTAGGTAAATTACTATTTGTTATTTGTAAAATAAAAAAAATATAATAATAACCTCAGGAAAAAAGATAAATAAATAGTCTTTAAAAAATAACATTTTAAGACGATAAACATCTAAAGTATCAGATTTATTATACACTATAATTTTGTTGTAGTTGTTAGTTTTGCTGTCGCAGATAATGTTTTTATCATAAAATGTTGATTTAAATACGAATACACGGCGTTGCACCAACATTATGATTTAAATTTGTGCTTTTGTTTTTCGTGTGTAAATATTATTTTTGCATTTGTGTCATCTTTCTTAAATTGCATTTAATAACGATAACGTGTGCAAAGAAAATGTTAATTATAAATAAATAACAAAAATAAAAAGTGTTCCACATTTAAATGCATTTGTCAAAACAATTAATTGTGCAAAAAAAAGTGGGCACAAAACCATGAATAATTTCTTGAAGATAATATTGCATGGGACCCTGAAAACTTGTTTTATTGTTTATAATATGTAATTCTCTAAATACGTTAAATTGCAGTTTGTTAATATTAAGATTTTCTAAAAATAACATGGAAGTTATTAATATTTGGTGACCATAACTTTATAGCACTAAACATGCAGAAGTTCAAATGCATGCAAACATAAAAATATCAAGTATGAGGGGTTAATTAGGGCATAGCGAATCTCATATATTTTTTCTACTTTGTTTCTATAATTATGAAATAAATACATATAAGCATAAATTTTATAAATAATTTTTTCTCAAGCACCAATTTTTAAATTTAAATAATTTATTAAAAATTAAATAAATTTTGGCTTTATTCTTGATATTTCGCCATATTACATATTTTTTTCGTCTTTCCATTTCTAATACACTCTTAGTATGAAATCATAAGTATTTTGTAAATTTTAGACATTTTGGTCGACCCCTAATTTTTTATATTATGACGATGATCAAATTTCAATTTTTGCTTTTTCATTATTATGAACTTATAATTTTTTGGGTGATAGTGATGAGTTTTTAAGCAATTATCGAATATGTAATTTTTAAAGTTAATATTACAATAAAAAAGCTGTGACAAGTTACTATAATTTTGAGTATTTTGTTAACACAAATGTATAGCTCATGCTATTGGCTATTAATTTTGTTTGTATAAATATTTAAATTATTTCTCCATATGCTAACTTAGTTTACACAATTTTGATAGTAAAAATCGATGCATAAAGTTTTCTATTTCTATTTTTAACCGGGTTTAAAAATATACCCACTTTGTACTTTTTACTACCTTTTATATCACATTCGTTCTTTAAAAATTTCTTTTGCGGATTTAACTTATTCGCAATATATAAACATAATATAATATAGTATAATATAATATAATATAATATAATATAATATAATATAATATAATATAATATAATATAATATAAAATAATATAATAAGGAAATTTTCATTTTTTGTATTTGCCCTTTACTAAAGTACTTAGCATTCTTTAAAAACATGGTCTTTTTTTAGGAAAAGGGGTTTAATTAAGAAAAATCTTACACGTACGTCAAGTAGCTTCTTGGGTTAATAAAAGACTTTTTGCAAATTAGTATAATGATTGTTCTTACAGTACATCAAACTTCAAAAACATTGCCTAAGAACAAGTACACTGTGCAACTGCTATTAAGCCATTTTTGAGATTATAGACAAGTAGGTAAGGGATTACAATTGTATTCACTGTTGATATACTTGCAATTCTCCTTTGTTTTGATATGCGTAGAATTAAGTAAAAAAAGTTATATATTATATTCGAAGTTAAAAAGTCTTTATCAGAACATTAAAAATAATTTTCAATAAACGCTATACAATTTGAAGTTTCGGAAGCTCCTTTAAAAATATACTGGGCGGAATCGGTTTTTTGGGTTACAAGTCAAATAGAAGTGAAACAAAATGGTTCATTGAAAGAGTCTCAACTATTTCCTTAGAAAGTAAGCTGCCATTTTATAGAGTGATTCTTTAATCCAAATCAGGTTATAACATTCTGTTTTATAGAACTGTCTGGTTTTTTTGTAGTCGATCATCGCAATTGAAAACTAAATTGGGACAATTTTTATTTTAAGTGTATATAGACTAATTAAGTAAGTCGATTAACGATATAACGCTTTTTCAATTCATCTATTTTTAGGATAGACAATAAATAATTTGGAATAAATTTTGTAATTAAAGTCATTTAACTGCAAAAGCTTGTGCTCGACAAATTTGGTTAAATACCTTTTCTTGTTTGTTTTCTGCTATTGATTCCAAATAAAATATCAAACTTAAAACGGACATATTTATATATAACAATTATTTTTCTTATTATTATTTGTTCAGTTCAATGACTTGGTTGGTATTTTTTATACGGTATTTAAGGAAAACTTTAACGATCTGTCTTTTTAGGAAAATCAACCAACATTAAAGTCCATAAATGGTTACACATTTGATGTCATTATCAATACCAAATATGTTTTATTTGCAGCGCAGATATTTATTATTCGTCATAATTGTAACAGTCAGAACTTGTCGCGTTTTGATGTACAAATTTGTGCAAAAAAATGCTGTTTTGTTTTCTTTTGCTGTTAGCCAGTAAAGCAATAAAATTATTGTGTGATGAAAAATATTAGTCTCATTACAAACGAAGATTTTTACTAATTTTGTAACATGTATTTGTTTTTACTTTAAATCTTCCGCATAGTTGTTGTTTCAAACATGTTAACAACAAGCCTTACTCGAAGATAATCCAAAGGGTGTATTGTTTAAAGAGGTGAATTTTATAAAAGAAATTCATTTTATGAAAAAAATTACACGAATCATTATTCTGGCCTATTTACATTTAAAAGCTTTGCCTCTTACAAAATAGATTTCATTTTTTTGCCGCCCTTTCGCCCCTAAATGGTTTAAATTGGAATTTTCTTTCCTTTTAGCAGCAAATTGTTGGAAACCTTAAGAAAATAACAATATCACGGGAATTTCGAATTAGTAAAAATAGAGCGTTAACGCAGCAAATACAAACTTTCAATATTAACCAATATTTTTAAAATAATGGAAATGTTTGAGCAAAATCATCCTAAGCAATCGCAAAATTTACCGGGATTCGTCGAACAACAAATGCAGCAACAACGTGTCTCTTCAGTTTGGATAATATTTTGGGCTACAGTTTTTCGATCAAGAGATTGGTCAAGTAGAAACTATCAATGCTGCTCCATATTACGACAAGATAACTCAGTTTTTTCTGTCGTTATTAATTAAATGCTAACAGAGTGGCCAATATGTTGTTTCAACAAGATGGCACAATTAGTGCATGAGACATTTACAGATCGTCTACACTCTAGTTTCGCTAATCAGTTTTAGTTTATTTTACAATTTAACAGCATTTAATATAAAAGCGCTATGCCAACAAACGTTTTATCAATAAAATTGAACCACAATTATGCATAAACGTCGTGCCAGTTGTCGTCGATGCCATTTTCCCGCTATATTTATTGTTCTGTAAAAACCCCTATCCTACATTTCATTTTTATCAGTCATGTAGTCGTAAAGTCATCTCTTGCTGTATTGGACAACAATGACAACAGGGTCTCGGGATCATAAATTGGGGGTGAACATTACTTAATTAACACTAAATACATGAGAACAAATTATTCTTTTTTATTTTCTTTTTTAGGCTTATCGAATCGATGATATCGAAGCTTAAAACTGTTCATTAAAACACCCTGTTAATATGATACGATGCAATGTACCATTTGAAGAAAAATTGCTGTATTGAAAAGACTTCCTATGTTAGTTTGTTTTTAGTTTTAAGTTTTTCTTGAAGTTTATTTATACTCGTGCATTTATATATCTAAAGCATGATTAAACATATCTAATTAATAAGCTGATATGTTTTCACTTATTTTTTGTTGTTGTTAATTAATTATTTTACTATTTGGCTAATAATATTTCTAATTACACTCTGTTGGTATTACAACTACGGCTTTTTTGTTGTTATGGCAAAATTAAGTTCGGCTATAATTAAAAATCAGCAGCTTAATTAAAATGTACAAAACTAAAAGAAGAGAAAGTGTGAAAATAAACAACAAATGCCACGACAAAATAACAAAAAAGGCAACCACATAAATACAAACAATTTGTTGGTATTTTTTTAAATAAATATCACGATGATTGTATTTAGAATCTAGCTTTAAGTAATTCTTGCAAAAAAGGCACTTCTTCAATGCTCGATTAAACCACTGCCTTGCTCCCGGAGGAGCCTCACTAATAACCAGAGCAGAGCGTGTACAATAACTCACTGGTCGGACTTTGAAAGTCAAATGCTTCTTCTAGCTTCAGGTGCTGCTAGCCCAGGCGTCAAGATGGGGAAGAGATCCATCAAAATTGAGTTTCCCCCGGGAAGGGGGTTGATAATAGTGATAATAAGCTGTTGGCATAAAAAAACTCGGCAAAACTTTTCCAAGCAAAGAAATCCTGCCTGATGCTTTGTCCACCGTCAACTTCGACCTTTCAATAGAACTTTACAGTTTGTGAAAGATTAACCCGTCAATGTAAAGAAACGACGGATCTGAAACCAGTTCAAATGTTCGGTTGATATCTTTGATTCAAATGTCTTTGATCTCATAACATCCAGCTCTGCAACCTACGCAAAATAAAACAACCGGCACGAGTTACAGTTCGATATCTCCGATTTGAAAAAGTTCATTGGAGTTTCAATTTTATCTGGATATAACAAATTACCACAGGAGACGATGTATTAGTCATTGGATGAAGACATTGGAGTGAAACTAGTGGCCAAAGCACTTTTCAGGCATAGACTTTGTGAAATAAAGCGAAACATTTATCCTGTAGACAGCAATATTGCAGATTTACTAATAAAAAAATTTTTGCAGTGGAGAGTATTTCATAAGAATATGTCCATAGACGAGTCGATGGTTAGATATTATGACCACCATCCCGCGAAGCAATTCATTAGAGGAAAACCAGTTCGATTCGGATACATAAACTGAGTTGCCGTTAGTACTACCGGTTATTGTTATTCGTTTGATCTGTATTTCGGAAAATCCAAAGAGTAATCTTTTGATCCACTAGGTTCACGTGTTGTTAAAAATTTGTAGGAGAAGCTGAATTATACTGCCGGAAATTACCCAGTTTTTTTCTATAACTTTTTCATCAGTTACGATCTGTTAGTCCGTTTGAGACATCTCGCTACCGAACAGTCAGAGAAAACCGAACAAGAAAATGTCCTTTGACTGCCACGAGAGATATGAAAAGAGAAGATCGTGATGGATATAACTACAAAGCTTAAAAAGCTATTTGTTTTACTTCTAATAATGTCATTGGAATACAGGCTGCTGTTACATTCTTCTTCAGGAACAGTAGACAAAATTCGTTTGTTATTGTGACCATAAATCCGTCGATTCCCTCCAGTCATAATAATATGTGCCTAACTTAGAGGCCTGCATTTGCCCTTCTTATATGTTGGATACGTGGTTGGCA
Source organism: Trichopoda pennipes (assembly GCA_030448955.1). NCBI lineage: Eukaryota > Metazoa > Arthropoda > Insecta > Diptera > Tachinidae > Trichopoda > Trichopoda pennipes. The sequence continues at coordinate 1,394,297 of JASKUP010000045.1, forward strand.
GAAATACCGTTTAAATAACAGAGCGTTAATATCATAGTTTGATGAAGTTGGCATATTTATGAAAAGTTTTTTTTTCTTTGAGATCAAAATGTATGCATGAACGCGAAATTTTTCGTTTAGGGTAAATTGTTTAGTTTAGTTTTTCTGATTTTTAACAACTATTTTATCTGCAAATGTATGAATTCCACCGAAATAAGAGTTGCAGCAAAATGCGCAACTTTAAAACACATTTATTTCAGTTCGATATGTCTTTCTTGAAACAAAAGCTAAACACATTTGCTTTTTATTATTAGTTACTGTTAGCATTCCGCTGTTTCCGTATTTAACATCTTTATTAGGAAGAAACAGAAATTCACCACATATTGCAAACATTACTAAACTAGACAAAAAAAAAAACAAAAAAAACAAAGACATCCTTAGATTAAAAAATTAAAAATGAATTTGTGGAAATGGGAAACTTTAAAAGCACTCTATAGTGTAGAAAAGAGAAGGAAGAATAAAAATATTTCTATTAAATATCTGTTGTATTTAGCGGTCTAAGTCTACCCAAAGTGAAAAAGATGAAAACTACAAATCATTAAGAAGTCAAAGTATACAGTGGGGTAATTGAAATAAATCAGTAATTGGCAAAAGGAAACCTGAATTAAGTATAAATCCATAGAATATGCTAAATTCTGCATATGGACCTCATAACACTCTTTTATTAACAGATAAAACAAGTTACAAAAGGAGTTTACAAATGTTTTTCTCATATATTAAAAAGATCAATTTTGGATATATTCTCGGAAAAACAAACGTTTCTGATATATAATTAACTAATTACAGGTTAATAATGGCTTAAATATTTTTGTTAATAAAAAAACTAGTTATACATATTTCTTCAATCTTTCATTTATGTTATGTTCACCTCACTGACAATTCGATAACACTGGTAAAATATTTCAAAATGTCCCTATAAAATAAACAAAACTAAATCGTGTGTTAACATTGCGAGCTGTCATGCAATTTTTATTATTTTATAACTATTTCTTGAAAAAACTCTTCTGAAATGGCAACAATCAAAACATTTATTATCCTTTGAAATGAAGAAAAATTCATACTAATTAAATCAGCGGTTGAGTCTGGATAACGCTTAAAAGAGAATTTTTGTATTAAGAAATACAAATACACAATTAATTAAACAATCGCCGAAATGAGAAAAATTATTGTTTTTTTTCTGCAATCTTGATAAATGCAATACTGCAAACGTTAGCTGCTGTTGGTTTCCAAAAATAATGAAATGCTTATAATTTTCAAAATGTTATTTAAAAAGAAAAAACACTATTTTATCGATACTACAATGATAAGAGAAACTAAGGAACTTGTTCCCGTTTATCGCACGTTTTTGCGTTTAACTTGATTTCCGTTGAGAGCATATCCATTTGTGGTTCATTGGCGGAGAAATCGCTCTACGCAATACAGGGAAAATTCTTTTTTTAGCAGAACGGTTCGTATGTGGAATAAACTCCCTCAATAGGTCTTTCCTGTCACTTTCAATGTAGGAAAATTCAAATCGAATGTCCACAAAAACTACTCCCTCTTTACTACCTAATTTCCTACGTCTGGTGCTAAATGCATTGGGTGAGTAGGGGTCATCCCCGAGTACTGGTCCGAGTACAAAACGAAAAAAAAACACAGAAGACATACTTTATTATTCACAAACTTCGGAGATAAACCTATTTTGAGTGGTAAAATTCCTGCAATTATAATGATACCGAACTTTTTCGGTCAAGAAACGAATTCGACTTAGAAATACCTAAAACTTTGAATTACTCAACTCTTATGATTTAAAAACATTAATTTTGTTTTAAAAAAGTTGCATTGGTGTAATTGGTCTGGTCGCGCCACCAAAACCTGAAGAAAGAGGAGGAGTGAAGGGCATTTATTCAAGAGAATAGGGACGGTCCTTGAGGTAGAGTTTACTGCGTTTGTAGGGGTAGGGTACCCCTAGTAGGTAGTGTGCTAGCTTACATGACTGGGGGCTGTGGGTTCGATTCCCAACTAAGACCTTGGTTTTTTTTCACTACAAATAAAAATTGACTGTCGTTGGGGCTGCTCAGTGATGAAGGCATAGTCACTGGTTCCTGAGCTGTCTTATAAGACAGTTAATTTCCGTAACTAGTCTTCCACTTTCACCATCTGTTGCATCTCTTCGCTATCCCTTTCCTAAAGAATGTAGCACGGTACTTGACTAAATAGGCATTATTGTCTGAAGTGCTACTTCTCTTTAAAAAAAAAACCTGAAGAAACTTTCGTACTTGTTCAAACTTACATTTTTAGGCGAATCACCCACTGTGAGTCACAAGAAAAAAGAAGCGTGGACCAATAATACCCACAATCATTGCTATTCTTAAACTTATCACTTTGTAGACACAAACAATGATGACTGAGACTGAGACTAAGTTGTTGCATACTAAAGTTTCGATGCACGTACATACATATGTACATATGTATGTATGTTTGTGAAGCAGAAGTTTAAAAATTAAATACCAAATGTTGCTGATGATGATTCATGGGATGCTGAGTGTTTCAATAGATATTAAAAGTAAAGGAGGAAAAAAAACTAAACAAAAAATACATCATTTTAAGTTTTCGTCATCAAAGGCATTGAATGAGTTAAATACAGTTTTAGTTTGTATTTATTTATTTTTAAAAGAAAGTGGCGTCATTTAACTATAAAGAAAAGCATTCTAAATAATCACAAAATTCTTTTATTTGTTTTTTCCTCTACTAGGCGATTAAAAGGGCAATCGAAAATAAAAATTCACTCTTATATATTATTTTATTTCAAAACAAAAAGAAAATAAGTTTTTATGCACGCCTACAGACACAAAGACACTAATTTATAATAATATTTCTATTTAAAGTTTTTAAGTAAATTATATCACAAATTGGGTAACAACCAAAATTTTTTTTTTGTTTTTATTTTTTTAAAGAGAAGTAGCACTCAGGCAACAATACCTATTTAGTCAAGTATCGTGCTACATTCCTTAGGAAAGGGATATAGAAGAGATGAAACAGGTGGTGAAAGCAGAAGGATAGTCGGAAATTAACTGCCGTATAAGACAGCACAGCGACCAGTGACTATGCCTTCATCGCTGAGCAGCCCCACCGGCAGTCAATTTTTATTTTTGTAAAGAAAAAAAACTAAGTTCTTCGGTGGGAATCGAACCCACAACCCCCATACTGACAAACTAGTACACTACCTACTAGCCTACAGGGGCACCTTGTTGTATGCTAACGGGGTAGATAGGCAGACACGCAGAAATGACTAGTGTGCGCCGGCAAGGTATACTGCTTTGATTTGCCGCCATTTTGGTAAAAATTAATCTTGGCAGTTCATATTTGGCTATTGTGAAGTAGGCACATGCCAAATTTATTATGGAAAAATATTCGATAAACCAGCGTGTTTTAATCGTTGAAACATTTTATCAAAATCAGTCATCGATTTTTAATAAAAAAATCATAATGAGTGATGAGGCACAATTTCATTTGAATGGATATGTGAATAAACGAGTAGTCGGTTCTGGGCGATGGCAAACCCTCAAATTTTTCAACAGTCACCTTTTCACCCATTAAAAGTGACATTAATGAAATACCGCGTGAAATGCGTGAGAATGTAATAAAAAACCTGTTCGAAAGGGCTCGCATTTGTAAGGCTAACAGAGGCGGACATTTATCTTGTATTGTTTTTCATACATAATTACCGACATTAAAAAAGTTTTCAATATAAAATTCATTCCTTTTTATTTTATTATTGTGTGATTGAGTTTGATTTTAATAGAGGTGACATTTGTTCCCGCATTTCTTGTTTAAATTGACAATGAATCATTTGTCTTATGAAAAATTTAAAGATTTTTTAAAACCAAAAAGGTCTGATCTGCGTGATCAGAGAAAGAGAAACAGTTGTATTCAAAGTTTTCATTTTGAAACATTTACAAAGGTAGTGTTTTGTTGTTAAAACACTAACAGGGATTAATTTTTTTTAATGTGTCGAAATGTGTGCTATGGTACGAAAAGCTCGAAAATAACGTCATAAGATATTATAAAAAAGCACGGTGCTAAAAACAAGAAATGCTTTATTATCATGTTAAAAAACGTGCAAAACAACTGACAACTTGCGGTTATTATAATATTTTTTTTATCGTTCTAATTCTTAAACACCGAAGATAAATAGCATTGACAAGTAGTTACAGACCAACTTCTGTAAAACATAATTATCAAAAAGCACATTTTCAGTATAGAATAAACTATAAAAATGTTCTCAATAAAAATTTGCTACCGATTCGATGTAAACAAGCCACAAAAGATACTGCCGTAAAGTGCTGTCAGATTAGGGAATTTGTAGCCAAAATCGGGAAATTTGTTTTTAACAATACGAGGATAAAACGCGAATTGAGAATTTCTCTGGGGAATCTTTGAATGCTTTGAGAATTTTTTAGAATTTAGTATTTGACATTATTTAATACTATTTTTACGTTTGAATAAAATATTAAAGTTGTTATTTAAATTTTTTAATTATTTTTGTTGCCTAACTGAAATGTCCGTAGACAAACATTTCAACAAAAACTTTGTTTCCCTCAAATTGTAATAAATGCGAACATAATGAAAGCAATATAGTTTCGACGACGGTTCCTGCTTTAAGATTAAAAAGTTTAAAGTTGTTATTTTGAGAATTATTCATTAATTTGTCCTTTTTACAATTTTTACATTGAAAGCCTAGTTTAAGTTATTACAACAAATATTAAACAATTTCAAAACATATCAACATATCGCTAGAAAAAAAGCAGATGAACTCTAATTTGATTATATGCAGAGACATGCTTGTTTCTTTGACGATGAATACAAATAACATAAACAAGGCGAGAATTACTGTGTCATTCCTTTCCGTCTTTGCTGGCTATTTGTTCTGTATGAACGGCAGCGTTTTTGATGTGAAGACATCATTCTCAAGCCGTGTTCTAAACGAGAATTATTACCACTTTTCAAGATTCTAAAATAGTTTACAAATAATACTATTATTATCGGGGGGATATATGATAATAGATAATATTGCCCGGCTTCTGAGAAAATGCTGAAAGATCATTTAAAACCATTTAAAGCAAAAATAAAACCAATTTTGTTGTTTCTGTTTCTAACCCAGATAAAACAAAAAACATTTTCTTTTGATATTGAGATTTCGTATAAATATGTAATTGTGAATACTATTGTTCCTTAAAGGGTTAATACTATAATTCTAATCAAATGTTTTTGAAGTCTTTATTGAAAGGCATGGCTTAATGTATTAATGAACGTAACAACAAATGCATAGAAGAATAATTATCATTTTTTATACAGACCAATACAAGTCGTACTTAAAAATCTTGAAATATTTTTATTTTGATAAACAATATAAAAGGAAAACAAAAATATTTTCACTTTGGGCTACTGTTAATTATTTACTTTAAATTTTAACAATTATTGCCATTGGCTAAAATTCTGTTTTTTTAATTTAAATTTGTGGTATCTACTGTAACATCTGTTGGTTACATACATTGATTTTGTAATTATAGCTAAGTATTCACTGTTTGTTGTCATTATCTGGAGAATATATGAAGAATTAAAATTATCTAGTTAAGAAAAGTCGTAAGTAGTAAAATATTTTTGAGATAAATTTTTATCTTATGTTGTGAGTAAAAATTTAAATTACTTTTAAGTATTGTATTTTTCTTTCCCAAAGCTACTTATAGAGTCCTCTATTTTTTTTTTAATGAACTAATTTCTTCTATATTACAAAACTTTAGAAAGTTAATTTTCTTCTGACTAAACAATATTTAAACTTGTGCAATATGTAGAAATAACTTTTATAATTTTTGGTATTAGTCATCTAAAATATGCAATAAAATCCTTTTTTTATTTAAAGCAAAATCTTTACAACTTTATTAATTGTTTGCTGCTTAGAGCTGTTCTTCAGACAATATATCAAATTTACACAATAAATTGCAACGAGCCAAGTTATTTAATACACTTAAATAAAGAACAAATAAAAAGCTAGCAAATCATTTTATAAGAGGTAGTCACAATTACAATAAGACTTGAATAAGATACCAATAAACGTCTAATTTTGAGTGTGATTGAGTCGAAACTAAATAATCGTTTAAATTGTATATTTACAAAATTATTGTATCGAAATTATAATTTCGGTTTTTTGATTTCATTCATAAAAATGATTTCCCATAAAAAAGCTTAACAACGCCTCATTTAAATAAAGTTAAATAATTATTAATTAAAGTAAAATAATTATATTTCTGATAAGAAACATCGAATATTGCAATATTGCAAATATGCTGTTTTTCTTTTCATTATACTTAGCAATTAAAATTTTTTAAATTATACATACTTTTAATTTTGATTAAAACAAAATCTCTGAATGCCCTTAATATTTTCAACATAAAGTAGAACGGCAGTTTAAGTTAAGAATAGTTATACATTTTGTTCGTTTAGTTTGCTTTTTTTTTTGTCTTACAGAAACAAGATCTTTTTTCTGTGATTACAATACTACCAGTCTATTTTACTTCTACTCCATTTAGTCAGGGTTACTTTATAATTCATGATCTTTTATTCCAAGTAAAAAAAAAAAATAAATAAATAAATTGCCCAAGATTATATAATGACCATTAAGAATACTTCACTATTAGAAAGGCTCTTAAGTTTAACTGAAAGGGATTTTATTTTATTGTAAAGTTTGAAGAAGGATAATTAACAGCAGCTTCCTTCTTTAAAAAACAAAATCTTTAACAAATTTTTATATAAATAAAGAAGATATTCCTTGAACAATTATGGTTTACAATTTTTCTATTCTTATATTTTTTCTACTTTAAATTTAAGATTGGTGTAAGAAAAAAAATTAATTAAATATGAAATAATCTTTTAACGGTCTTATTAAATAATTTAACGATTTTATTTTTTTTTTTTTTTTTTTTTTTTTTTTTTCAATATTTCGCTTTCCTTTGGAAAGCTTCTTCAGGAAAAAAAAAAAAAAAAAAAAAAAATTTTTCCTGAAGAAGCTTTCTAAAGGAAAGCGAAATATTGAAAAAAAAAAAAAAAAAAAAAAAAAAATAAAATCGTTAAATTATTTAATAAGACCGTTAAAAGATTATTTCATATTTAATAAAATTTAAAAAAAAGGTCGAATAAAAATAAAAGTAATAAAAAAAATTAATTAAATTATTTTGAATGTGAAATATTTCGTAATATATTTCGAATAGTATAAGAAATATCATACAATGTTATGATTATGATAAAATATGTAAATGCATATACGTATAGATTTATTTCATATAAATATATATTTCATAAAAATTGAAAATTATTTTACCTGTTATTTTGTTTGGTATAACTAGTGATTATTTCGCTAACCAATAGTATTTTAATATTTCAAAAAATTGTGATTCAGAAATATTTTTTTTATAATTAAATTAAAAGTTAAATTTATAACCTTTTACCTAATTAATTTAAGATTTTATTTATTTTTTGGTACTATTTTTATTGAGTTGTATAGAGTGTTTGCCCTTTGTAGAATACTAATTTTTGCAATCTGAAATCGAAATCATTAACATTTCTTATCAAATTTTTTGCTTTTATCTGTCATACATATCTTGTCTGATCAATTAGACAACCTAATCTATTTAGTTATAGGTTTTGTTTAATATTAAACCATTTTAGTTTATTACAATTACATTTTAGTGTTGCTTGCATATCTTTATTTTGATCAATACATTTGGACTTAAAAATTTGATGATCCACATTTGAAGCGTGATTTCATAATTGTGCTATACATACATACTTTGTATATATTCTTAGTATACAAATTCACCTGGTATATACACTATGTATTTATAATAAATATATTGTGTTTTATATAATGTATTATAATGTGTATATTCTTTGTACATGTACTTTGTATTTATACTTTGTAATATTTTAATATACTTAATAATATTTTTTGTTTATAAACTGTGATATAATAGATATTTAATTTCTTGCACGTTAAAAACAAACCTTATTTTCTACCCAATTTTTTTATATATTTAACATGTTTACTAAAATATAAATCGTTATCTATTTGCAATATTTGATATAATAACTTATACTGCAAACTTTTTCACTTATTATATTTCATTTATTCCTTGTGAAACATTTGTTAAAATTTACTTTAAATTTTCTTTCTGATATTTTTATCGCATTTTTCTTCTGTCTGCACATCGTAAACATACTTTTCTTACCCTTTTGTAATGTTATTTATGTATATTGTGTATTTAAAATAAGGGGCCTCCTAATATTGATCACTACTGTACTACATTCTGTTCCATTGACTTTCACTGTTCACTTTGTCAAATATTATCTATTATCTCTCTATCCTGGATAACATAGTCGAAAATTTTTTATTAGTATATTGCTGTCTGGTGTTACGATTATAGTCAAATTTTTTTCCTTTTCAAATTTTATGTCGTTTCGTTTCCAATTTTTCTTATTTCCTTTAAAATAGGACGCTTTCTTAATAAAAATTTAGAAATGAAAAGAATATGAACTGAAGTCAAGTAAATAAATAAATAAATTAATTAATTTGTTTTTCCCCTTTTTTTGTGACTGATATATTAATAAATTACTTTCTACGGAATCCACTGATTGTATTTCTACGCATTTTTACATTACTTTTCCATAAACTCTGAAGTCAGTCATTCGTTGGACAAAGTTCCTCACTACTTTTTCTTTCAAGTTGATGGAATTTTTATATAAAACTCTTGAGAACTTCTTTCTTTATTTTCCCTCATATAAGAGATCTCGCGTGGGGAAATTAAAAACTTTGAGAATTTAAATTCCAAATGGTATACTATAAAACCCTATTTCTGTTAAATTTATATATATGTAATTGGTTTTATAGCTAAAAAACTGTAGTTAAATCGGCATAATCTTATATACTTTTCTGCGATTGTTACTGAATTTTTAATTATCTTAAACATTTTATCATTAATTCGTATTGAATACAAAAATTCAATTATTCTTTCAAACTTCATGGAACTATTTTTTCGAACACAAATTAATCAGTCAAAACATTGATATTTTTGGTTTATTTTCTTAGCAAAATAAACTCAGTTTATGGGAGTACCATGCGAGTAGTTGTGAATAGATTAATTAAGTTTCCATTGCTGAGTTTCTAGACACTTTGAAATGTGTGAAAAAAAATAATTAATTTTAAATTAAAAATAAATTAAAATAGAAATTATTTGAGTATGTACGGACAGCTAGATGGAAATATTTTTTATTGGTTTACAACTATTGTGGTATCAAACGACTTAGCAGACCTACAACAGTTAGTGAATTAAATATGTTTTCAAATGTACATATAGGAACTTTTTTTAAACGTACTTTTTATTTAAAGACTGAAATCTTATTTGTACAACAATATCGTTCATAAAATAATGTTAAGGATCATTGCGATTATGCTTTAGTAGTTTAAATATCTGCAAATAAATACATATTTAACAATAATATTTTCAAATCAATTATAAACTAATAAAATAATTGTCCTTTTATTTCTTTTTTTTTAATTTGCCAGAAAACATTTTTTTTTCTAATTGTTCTCAGTTTTAGTTAAAATAGTCATTGATCAATGTGGTCTTCTCAATGTTGTACTTAAAGTTGTTGATAATGATTCTATGCATGAGCATGATTACTATAGCGATGCTTGCTTAACAAACACGTTTCCTTGTTAAAGGGTTATAAATTATTCGCCAGAAGTTCAGTGTAAACATTTATATCGTACAGCAACGAAAAATCAGAAACATAGACACTCATATGAAATAGACTTGAGTATGGCTCGATTTGATGTTGTTTAAAGTTCATTAAGTAGACAGTAGCAGGCCTGACAAAACAGCAACAGCCTAGCATTTTCGCATGTTTATTTTCTTATTTATGCTTCGTCAGATATGTGATCACTAACAAAAATATTTTTTTTGCTGAATGTTTACAGAGGAAAACAACAATGTTCTTGGTAGTGGTGTAAGCACTGCATTTTTTATTTCCTTGCTTTCCAACAATCTCCTTTACTTAGCATTCGAAACATTGCATTTTATTTACAATCATTTATTATTATTTTAACCATGTTTTATTTGTTTCTCAGGAATCTTTAAATAACTTTTAGTTCTATGAATTATTTTCCTTTGGTTTTTGATGAAAAAATTGCAACAGTGAAGCTATCACATCATTGCAGGGTAAAATGGAATTTTATACAATTTAAAGTTGTGATAATAAGTTGTTGCCAATAAAAAAATTGAAGAGAACAAAAATCTTAAGAATGAAGACAATAAATCATGAGAACTACCAACCGCTAAGATCTGACAAAAGCGAAATGGTTTCTCCAGAAAATATGTTTTTTGATCCAAGTTTCCGAGCAAATAATAAAATCAATTTAATCAAATATCAGATAGCAATCAAATTGATCAGATAGCAAACAAAGTAAAATGATTTTTTGGCCAAAACTTAGAGCCATACTTAAAAAAATTAAGACTACAAACTGAAAAACTTTTTTCACAAGTATCATACAAGATCACAATTTGAATTCACTTAGGAGTATTAGTTAACAAAAATTGATTTTAGTCAAAGTCGTACGGCTGGAGAACTGTATCCTTAGAAAAATTGCAAAAAAAAAAAAAAAACAAAATATTAAGGCATCGTAATGTCAGATTGCTTTTTAACGAAGAAGAAATTTTAAAGTATTTAAAATCGTTGAACCAAAAAAGCATAATATTCTAAATAGCACAGAAAATTTCACTCGCAGTTTTATTGCTTTTTTATACACATCATTCACAACATAAAAAAGTCAGACTTCTGTCGGATTAATATGCAAAATCTATGGCACCGTCGAAATTTGAAATTTTCGGATTTCATTTCGAAATTCCTACATATCGCTTTGCAATCTTCCAATTTTTCTAAGTTCAAACTCAAAAATGACAAATTATTTAACACCTCCTAATGCTTTAAAATTGTATGTATTTAAACGGACAAATTTCTTATAATGTCATCAAATAATAACTAACGACGGTGCTTAAGAAAATCTTCAAAAATTAGCAATTTTTCAAATTTTGAAGAAAACTAATATTTCTTTACACATAGAAAACTTTATCGATAAATAGAGTTTATTTATCGTTTTCCGCTTCAGTAAAACATTTCGCAGTGTTAGAAAAATGTAACACTCTGATGACTTAAATTTATCTGTTTGATATATTAATGCGTTAGCAATTATAAACACATTAAGCAAAAAAGTTTAAAAAATACTAGCAAGGCAGTTGCAATATGCCATATTTTATAATCTTTAAATGTTCAAAAAACTGCAATCTTCTTATTTGGATTTATTTTTACCAACTTAATTTATGGCGCGCTGGAAATAAGCTTCTTCTTACGTACTACACACAAATTATAAAAAAAGTATGCACATAATTTGTATTCGGTACACACCTCTAGCAGCTTGTTATTATTGCTCTAAAATAAGAATATTGAACACACTGTTTACTAGTTTCCATAAAATATAAAAATATCAAAAAAATTAGAGAAAGTGAAATTTTATTGAAATATTTCTTTATGCAAAATAAAAGTTTATTGTCAATAAAGGAAATTGATGCTAAAATAAAATTTGTTTCATGGGGAAACACTTATAGTGTTTTTGTTTATTTTATGCCTAAATGTATGCTTTGAATTACAACTTTTTATATTAACAAGGCAAAATGTATTTATTTATCTTAGTATAACAGTAACCACTACTAAACTGTAATAATGCTATATAAAAACAGTTTCCTTTTTCAGCATTTACATTCTTCTAATTAATGTTTATAAGTTCGGTAAAAATTTGATTTCCATATGTAAATTAAATAAAAATGCGTAAGAAGGAAATTAAATCTGTTGTTTAAAATAATAACCGTCAATGGTTTAATTTATTTTATATTTTTTATTTTCAACGTAAGCTTGACGTGTATATATGTATAAATTTCAAATATTATAAAGAATCTGGAGTGCATCTTGGCTAATCTAACAATAATTATTTCAAATCAAAACTTTCCTGATCTTGCCCAACATATGCAGATGTTGGTATATTTGATTTTAAAAATATTATTTTCTTTACTGCTTTCTATAAAATTTTACTCGTAAATTTTAGTTTTCTTTCCGTTCTAGCTAAAAAAATCATCTTGTATTCTTAAGCGGACACATATTTTTACACTCAACTTTTTCAGTGACTCAATTACATCTAGAAAAATGCACTTTATTATTGCTCAAAAGCTGAAACTGGAACTCACATTACAATGATTATTGATCTATTCGGACGATAACTGATTGCTACTTGCTGGTGCTACATGCCACATAATTATCAACTAATCGAAATCAAACTGTGAGAAGTAATTTCGAGAAATTTAGTTGTTAATTGGCCCCAAGATCGTTTGATTTGATACCTCTCGGTTATTTCCTGTAAGGCCAAGAGAAGGCACTAGTTTATACTAGTTAAAGTTATTCGTAAAATACGGCCATCAATGCTTGAAAAACTAGCTAAAGATTGGATGTCAAGAATGTGATTTTTAAGGCCACGGTGATGCATTTAATTGAAATTTAATTTATGTGTTATCTTTTGCTATTTAAAGTTCTTTAGAGCGAATAGATTTCCATTTCAACAATTACTTATGGTTACATTTTTGTAGAAATATTGGAAAAAGGTATTAAAAATAAAGATTCACTCGACTTTCTTCTTATTAACAAGTGTTAATTTCGAAACCATTTTCGAATCGTTAAATTTATTTGTTTAGAAAGAAAAAAGCACGACTTTTTGAATTTCCTGCCTCTAATTGCCTGTCAACTGTCAATTGACTACTATCTAAATTTGAACAAGCTAAGTCATTTAGTTTGTATTTGGTAGATGTTAAAAGCAGACTATCAAGTAGAAGAAAATGGAGAAAGAAAACTTCGTGCTGCTGTTCGGTTACGTTTCATCCACGGTTGCGGAGCTACCCAAAAACTCGTTCGTATTGCATGGACGCATCAATGTACCGGAGTCCAAACAACACGAAATTCAGTTTTCGTATTAAGCCTCATTTTAATCATGTAAATAAGAAAAACCTTATCACGATTTTATACTTTTTCACAGTGATTTTCAGCTTATGTTAACTGACTAAAATGAATTGGCCACTGTACATCTTATACATCGAGATTAGTATAATTTGTTGATACTTATAATATATTGACTTATAATCTGTCATACATAAATTTTTTATTGCATCAACAAACTACAATGAAACTTCCTAAATAATTTTGATTCCTTTCTAGAAAACTTTTGCTTTATAAGATGCGCTTTTCTATTAAAAATTTATTAAAAGCGTTTATCGAAAATATGCATATTCCGATAGTTCTTTATTTCATTATTTTTTATTTTAATTCCTTGATAATTCTGTCTAGACCATACATACTTAATTCGAAAATTTGCTTACAGTGTAACGTTACATTCTGTTTACTTAGTTGATGTAAAAACAATAAAAAAATTCGCTAAGTGGGAATGGGACTCACACACAAAAGGTTCCATACCAAACTATGCAAATAAAGAAATAATTCTGATAGCTTGTAATAATACTTGATTTTATAGCGATCAAGCAATACGTAAGGGGTGTAAATGTATAGTGTAAATTAGTAGTCAGCCTATTACCGTTCAAAAAAATATTTTTACTTATTCTTGTGATTTTCCTTACAGTAGGCATATAGAGCATCGACGCAAAGTGGAATGCATTTCACTGTTTTATCGTTACTACAATTGTAAGTGTACTAATGAAATTAGGGAACTTGTTCTTGTTACTCGCATGCTTTCGCGTTTAACTCGAAATCCAGTGAATAGTATGTGGAATAAACTCCCTCCAGAAGCCTTTCCTGTCACTTTTAATGTAGAAAAGTTCAATTTGAATGTCCACAAACTCTAGTCACTCTTTTCTCCTCCCCATAATCTAATTTCCTAGTTCTGGCGCAATGCATCCTTCCTTCACAGAAAATTGATCCTCCAAAAAACTAAATTGTATATTTGTTGTATATCTATCGTTTACCAAAACATTCGCGGCTTGAGAACAAAACTTTCATTATTATATATGGAAAGTTTTAACCTGGAACAACAAATTTTGGTAACATGGAACATGGCTTAGCGGCAACTTTTTTAATTCTGAAATACTTTGTAATAAATTCAATATCTTTCGTCGTGATCGTGGCAGTAAAACTACTTGAGGTGGAGTCCTTATTGCAGTTTCTAGCAGTTTGTCATCTGAACTAGTTGCAACTGACTCAGTTTTTGACATTAAGTTTATATATGTATTGATAAAAAAACAGTGATAAACGATTTTTTAAACCATATTCTTATTTACCGCCATCTTCTCCAATGCAAATATATAATCTACACGCAGAATCCATTAAATCTTTTGGTCGGTCAGCATTTACTGGTGAATCAATTTCAGTTTTTGGAGATTTTAATTTACCATCAATATCGTGAAACTATTTACCGGAAGAGGAATATTATGTTCAAACTACGCTTGGTTCTAATAGTGCGGAATTTTTTACGATTTGGGTTTATACCAACTAAATGGCATTACAAATAGTTCCTCAAGGTTATTGGACTTAATTTTCGTAAATGATGTTACCAATTTTTATATTAGGCGCTCCTTACCCATAATAACATCCGAGGATATCTACCATCCTACCATCGAAATATTGGGTTCAATTCCAAACAAATCTGTTGTGCCTTCTTATACAAAGACATTCCGTTTTAAGAATACAAATTACAGTTTATTAAATAAACGCTTAATGGATACTAACTGGAATAACATATTGTCTTGCACCGATATGGATCAAATGACTAAAGCATTCTACCATAAGGTTTATTCCTTTATGGATCTGTGTATTCCGAAAAAAATAACCAAGCAAAAGGTTGGACCTCCTTGGAACAATAAACAATTATCGTACACTAAAATAAGAAAGAACAGACTATATAAAAAATTCAAACAGTCTGGTGATTCTACGGATTATTTAAGGTATTCTATTAGTCGCGCTGCATACTCTTCGCTTAATAAACTATTTTATAATATTTACATACACAAATTGAAAGTTAATCTAAAACAAAATCCAAGAGCACTTCACAGATTTGTTAATCAAAAAAGGAAAACATATGGATTCCCTTTTGCTTTAAAGTTCCAACAAACCGAATCTAGTGAAGAAACTGTTATAAGCAATTTATTCGCCGATTTTTTGTCGACAATTTACTCAGTTGCAGTTTATGATGAATGTTTTAAGTACCCTTTTAATATTGCAAAATCTACATCCCCAGTAATATTTTGATAAATTGTGCTGATAGTATTTCCATCCCTTTGGAAATATTATTTAACACGTCAATAAAATATGGTTCTTTTTCTGAAATCTGGAAGGATTCCTATATTTTCCTTTTTTTAAATCAGGTAACAGGTCTGATATTTCAAATAACCGTAGTATTGCAAAATTAAGTACTATACCCAAATTATTTGAAAACATTTTCACTGAACATTTATGCTTTCATACATCAAATTTGATAACCTATAATCAATATGGATTTCGAAAGAGATGCTCTGGCATAACAAATCTTTTACACTTTTCAACAATTATACACCGTGGATTTTTAAAAAAACAACAAACTGACGTGATATACACTGACTTCAGCAAGGCATTTGATAAAATTAATCATATCCTCCTAAAGAAAAAATTCAAATTAAAAGGTTTTGCCGATTTAAGTGTCAAATGGATTTACTCTTACCTTACAAATAGGAAACAAATGGTCCGTTTTAATAACGCTTGTTCTAGATGCATAAAGGTTCTATCTGGAGTACAGCAGGGAAGCAACCTTGGGCCGCTTCTTTTTTTGTTATTTATTAATGACTTGCCTGACGTCATTCAATCATCCAATATTTTGATGTATGCTGACGATGTAAAAGTTTTTCTTAGCTATTGTCAAGTAACTGACCAGCAACGCCTTTAAGGTGAACTTAACTCGCTTCACAACTGGTGTAAAATAAATCGTATGGAGCTAAATCTCAAGAAATGTAAATATATGTGCTTTGCTAGAAAGAAACCGATAACTGCATGCTACTATATCGATGACCATCATTTGGAAACAGTTGACAAAATATCAGATCTTGGATTGCTACTTGACTCCAAACTCAATTTTATTGCACATATCAATTTGACAGCAGACAAAGCTAGAGGTGTACTTGGATTTGTAAAACGTTGGGCTAAAGAGTTTGATGATCCATACGTTACCAAAAGCCTTTATATGTCCCTTGTCAGGCCTATTCTAGTGTATGGATCCGTCATTTGGGACCCTATATATAGGAAATACTCAGATGTTCTCGAATCTGTTCAAAAACAGTTCTTGCTTTTTTGCCTCCGTGGTTTGAACTTTAACCCATTGGACTTACCTGCCTTCTCAGCAAGACTTTCTCTTATTAAGCTACCAACTCTAAGGAGTCGCAGAACAGCACTTAATATTTCGAGTGCTGGTCCGAGAAAAAATAATACAAACTCTGTGCAAATTTGATACGTCTACCTTTTACGGTTTAAAAGATGAGCCACTTTTCGTAAAATCCAACGCGTACTTGGAAGCAAACTTAAATTTTTAATGTTAATATTCGCATTTGGTATGATAGCAGACATATTTGTACATATTATGCAAATATTAAATGTTTGAAATACTTAAGCCAAATGCGTAAAAATCACCCTTTATATTTCAGGGTACATAAAAAAACAATGCAATATCCTGTATTAAAAACAAGTGCACGCACTTGAAAATCACAACACTTTGGGACACTCTTTACCTAGAGTTATATTTTTTTATTCTTTACTTTATACTTGCGCATAAAGTTTTACACACTGTGCAAATTTGAAATTTATGTTTAACACAAATCAAATACCAATATTTATATGAAAATCACGTCATTTTCAGAAAAACTTTGTTTATTAAAAATTTTAAGAGTTAGCTTAACTAGAGATAGAGGACTGTTACGTTAGAAGATCACAAATTATCAAACTTTAGAAATTATTAAATAACTCCCAATTTTTTATGTTTGTATGTATGTATATACAATACACATAGAGCTGAGTTTCTTTATTCATCACTTAAGATGAACACAGTATATTTCAAATGACATAAATATAAAATAATGCACATACAACACAATATACAAACAAAATTTGACTCAAATTACGACACGCGTGAGGAAAATTCATTGTGGTTACACTTAATAATTTTAATAAAAACAAAGTATTTAAAAAAAATAATAATTACATAACTTTTAGAGGAAGAGAGACAAAGGACACAAAATAATATATGGGAAATAGTAGAAAATAAAGGTGGATCTAACGATGAAACATACGCTCAATGAAAACCGCAAACAAAATGTGTTCAGCAATTGTAACCAATGCGGCAACAATGTCAATTACAAAAAAAAAAAACACATTTAAACAACAAGTGCATAATTGAATGTAATCGGATATAATTAAGGAAAACGAAAGTAAACACAATGACAATATTAACAGGAATTTGCAATTTCATTATAAAAATAATTTTTATAAGTATTTCTTGTACTCACATTAACAAAATTTTCCCGCTTAATATCATCAATATCGTCGCGCTTTGAAATTCGTCGTTTCCAATCATCTTCACCGCTCTTCTGTAAGGCCGCTAAGCGGTCAGCTATGGAGCTTGTTTTAGATATTGAACGCTGATCCGGACCCATGACCTTGAAATATGTTTTAATTAATATCAAGGTAATGTAATATCACAAAAACAATTTACTGACTTGACTTTGACTTCGTCGTGGGCCACCTTGTAAAAATATTGGAGATGCTGTAGGTTTTCTTATTGAATCTTCTTGCTCTGGTATTATAAAAGCTTCCTCTGTTTGTTTCGTATTTTCACTTTTCCTTAGAGTTGTTAAAGTGGCTGACTCGTCTGTTTGTTTGTCTTTCTGTTCATCTGATGTCGTACCTACATGACGCAATTTAATAAAACCTCCTGTTAATGGAGGTAATTGTGGCCCAATGCCAATTACTTTGCCACCAGGTGGAGGATGTACAACAATAGATGAATGGGATTTACTTTTGGCTATAAGATTTCTGAAAAGATGAAATAGAATAAACAAAATATAACTAATAAAATAATGAATGATATTTATTATTTTGCGAGAATAAAAATTAATTACTGCAAAAATTTCTGTAAAATATGATTTTTTTTAATAAATTAATAAAATTCAAATTTAACTAATTTTATTCTTTTAACGCCGTAGTACGATCGGACACAGTAAATAGCATCTGTTCCGATAACTTATACATCGGTAAGATTTGCACACAAATGATGATAGAAGAGTGTAAAGCAGAACCTAGTAGATTACTTCTACAAATATAGTATATCGATCGGCCTTTATTGCGATTTGCTGTAGTGATTGGAAAAATAGAAACTGAACGCAATACATGCAATTATGTGGAAACTTTATACTCCTAAAATTCGTTAAGCTCTCAACCTAGTATGAGGCTTGGCTTTGTTATGTTGCAATACAATACTCTCTCCAATCCATCTCTCGCCTAGGTGATAACACTATACCATGTTGAATTAAATTTCAGCGGCTCTTGTAGTGTTGCATCCTTGCGGAAACATACTATTTTTTGCATGTTATTGCCTTATATGATTATCGCCAATAATCGTTTATATTCAGAATACATCAATTGCTTTTCGTTTAGTAGTTTAAAGGCATTAGCTGAGAAAAATCAATTTTTTTCAAATGCGGCTTTTTTTAAATATTTGAAGATTATTTGGTGTGGGATCTTAAGATATCTGATCATCTTTATCATAATTTTTAAGTTTTTCCTGTATAAGTTGTACCTCTTGAACATGAAAATCTTTAAAAAAAACAGTCGATTAAACCCAGCCCTTTCCATAAATAACATACAATTTCAGAATTTTAATTTCAGTTTATTTTATAAATCTATTTTACTTTTAGCTGAAACCAGATATGTATGTTACAAAAAAAAAAACAAAAAGGTTTAGCAATCTTTCACATATCTGTTAACAACAAATAGCTAATATTATTACCTGTGTGTGTATGAGTTTGTTAAAATAAAAGTTAATAAGTTGCTATCCCACCACTAGCAAGGTGCAGTGCATAAAAATTAACTAAAGTTGCGTGTAATATGCTTAGAAAACGTGCAGTTTTCGTGTGCAGAGGTGTCTGCTTCATCGTTGAAAAAAGGAAATCATAAGTTCAATTCCCATGAACATAGAAAAAAAGTGATTACGGTAGAATGAGTTGTTTAAAAGGCAATACAAATCGTTCTAAAAACGTCGTACTCCTACAAAGGTACGTAAAGAGTATAGAGAAAAATAGACTGCCAACGCCTGTTTTTGTAATTAAAGTAACCAAAAGGTTTGGTTTGCCAAAAATGTAACAATATTGTAGCATATTATAACGCCCTTAATATAATCTTTAAAGTGATATTAAGCGTTTGCGACATTAGGTTTCTGAATGTTGTAGAGTAATTTGCTATTAAGAAACAGAATCCTGGAGGTTTTAAAATTGTGCCTTTTTAACCTTTTAAAGTTCCATTGTTAATAGTGGAATTTAATGAACATGGGCTAAATTTAGTATATTAAATTCATGACAGTTTAATAATCAATGCTTTTGACAAAATTAGCATTTGTTGGAATTCTGCATTATCTTGAACTTGAAACTATTTACTTAAACTTGAATATACATAAAAACGTTGTGCGGTACTACAAGTAATTTGCTTTTAATTTGTTTGACTGCATGTTCAGTATTACCTGATAATTCATATTGTGCGAATAAAGCAAGATGGAAATTTGTTTTATTATTGTTCACATAAATTGGTGTAACTTAATTCTGTAATCTTTTCAAACCCATCCTGTTAAGCAGTGCCTCAACTATACTCAAAAACGTTTAGTTCGCAGCAAAGTTTTTCGTTTTAATTTTTCTTTTTTTTTTGTATTTAAAATTGAAAGTTTTCGCTCACTTGTGATGCTAGTTGTTAAGGCTTTAATAATAACAAATAGTTAATATTAAATAGCAACAACTTTTATTTAAAAATGTTTTTATTTAACTTTTGTTTTAAATGTTTTTCAATATGATTTGTACAGTGTAAAATAAGCAATTAAAAACAATTCGAATTTATACTGCTTTTAGTTGACCTAAATATCACTTTTTAATGTTTAAATTCGTTTCGCTATTAGTCAGGGAAAAGTGATGAAAAACTTTTGTTTTGCCAAAACAATATACCACTAGCAAAATATATAAATAATTCTTGTGTAGTGGTAAAATCTATGAAACTGCATTTTAATATAAAATGAATTACTAATATCTGTTCACAATTTGTTTAACGAACCTATGTTTGTAATAGTTTGTCTTATGTTCAATTATTTTACTTTTAAAAGAGAACCCAGCCGGTCTTAGTGAAAATTACTGACAAACTGATAATTATAAAAATAAAATTGAAATCTACCTAAACTAAAGGCACTTTCACATTTCATCTACTGAACACTTGAAGTAAAGTCTAGGGAGATGAATTCCAAAGAAAATAACAAAAATGTCCTCTAGTTCTTAAGTAATTTATGTTTACAATCTTAGAGGCATCGATACCAAAAATAAATTAAAACCAAAAAAATTTAAAGCAGGCAAAAACAAAAACAAGCCACAACTCACCTTTTAAAATGAAATGAAAACTCTTTGAAAACACCTTAGATACTTGCTAAAGTATCTATCTACATGCAAAGGTGTAAATTTATTGTACCTACACTTCAGATACACATGAAGGCTATTCTTATACTTATAAAACACATAAACAATATTTTTCTAGTTATGACACATTTTTAAGTTTGATTGCCACTAGATATTTGTGGCAGGTATTTATTAAACATTTTTTTGTGCTTGTGTTCACCTTGCGAATTTTAATGGAAATTAATCAAATAAAACTTCACTAAAATGAACTAACTGCCTTAAGTAAACAAAAAAAATTATTAGTTTAAATATTTTTAATCAATATTATTTTACTAACTCAGCAGAATTACAGCAACAATAAGTATAAAAATGTATTGTTTGGTTAATAACTTAACATCCATACATTCTGCTTTATCATTTACTGTTTTTCTTTTCTCAGATTATCACCAACTTATTTCTACCTCTTCATGATAAAATGTTTGAAAAAAAAACATTAAGAATTTAAATAAATTTTCACATATTCTTTAAAGCAAAGTTCATTAATATCTCTTAGTGTAATCGTAAGATTATCGGGTTTTTAACCAGTCTTACAGCCACCCATGTTTTTTAAATTTTGATTTAGACAATGTCAAGCAGATCGTGTTATTTATAAATTAAAACCGATCATTCCTATATTTTAATATTGGTGTATTTTTCATCAAAATTAGTTTGCAATAATTTTTATTAAATACATAATTAAATATTTTTAAATTACTATAGCTAAGTTACATAAATCCTTATTTGGTAATGCAGAAGGTTTATCATCTAGTACTTTAAAGTCTGTACCAGGTGAAAAATTTAGAGGACGAGTTGTACAAAAAAACAAACAAACTATCACTTTTCTATCTATTATACACACCTGCGCAGAATCAAGTATTGGATTTACAATATATTTTGTGGCAACATAAAATTCTATTCTAATTTTAAGCAAAAAAATTTTATAATATACGAGTACAAGGTTGTTGTGGTCAAAATTGAAGCACTGGGGTGGAAAAACACTATTCAAAGATATTGAGAAAACATTAGTTATTAATCATTTAAACAGAATATTAGATAAAGCTAAAATATAGGAGAAAAGATCAGCAGTTTTTGCTACTCACTGCAGTAAATTTCAATATATGATATGTATTTTCTTATGCTTCCCGTTAAGAGCTGAGAACTTTTTTACTTGCTTGATTAGGCTAAATAAGATCGGTTTGGCGTTGAGAGTATATATATTTTTACAATAATGAGTAAATTTGATCATATACAATAATATAAAAAAAAAGTGAAACCTAACGTAGGCTATTAAGCTTCAGCAAGCTTAATAGCTTAAATAAATATTAAGTTCTAATATTGATTTAGAAAATTAATAAATTATATATATATAAATTTATTTTCTGTAAGGTAAATCTAGTATGTGAAATCTATTCAGTCTTCTTACTTCCTCTGTGTCATCTAAAAGAGCAATTGCTAAAATGTTGCTATGATAACTTAGTCGATTCAAGTATACATGACTAAATCTATTTACTTTATCTCTAATTAAAGGGATTTTGAGGATTTGAACCAAATTTAAAACAGTTTATATTTTGAAAGAAGTCTAAGTATTGGGCAAATATTATTGTCGTTACGTTAATGTGGTGAAATATTATTGGATTATGTGATGAAATATTATTGGATATATGTACGATTATTCCCTTTTATAATTTATAATTCCTTAGATTAAAAAGCAATTAAAATTTTCTTTGGCTCAATTATAAGTTTAATTGAAAAAGAAATACACAATTAAATATATATTTGCATCAATTAAGAATTTAATTTAATGTACGAACAAAGCTTTGAACAGTTGCAGAAATAACCGTTGTAAGTCTATTCTGTAGAGAGTATAAATTAATAAGTTTATTATCATGTTTTGCTTATTATTTTCATTCTAAAGTGCGCTACAAAAAGTAAAACTAAAATGTTTTATTTGGAAAACATTTTTGTAACTAGGAACGGATTTCCATGGCAACCAGCTAGTTGCAAGCAAACTGTTACAAAACTTTTAAACTTTCCTAAAAGCTATTTGAGAACCATGCATTACTAAGAACGAACAGCATTTTCAATTTACAGCACTTTGTAAATGGCAAGTTATTGGTTAGCTAGTTACAAAAAATATACAAAAAGAGATTACCGATGGTGCTGGCTTATATTTCAGCATGTATTGTTCAAGCTTCATTTGTTTCCCTTTAATTGGTTGCTCAGCCGTACGAAAAGACCATTCAATATTTTAAAGGAAGCAACGGATTTTAAACAGATATTCACATACATAGAAGGATCGAAAATCTTCTTATTACAAAATCAAATTAAATTCATCCTGTTTGGTTACTAAAGTAATGGATGTAAGCAATAGTTCAGGACTTAAATTATATAAACATTTGTTTCCGGCAAATGATTTAAGTTCATTTAGTTTCAGTTTTCATATTCAATAGTGTTACAAAATAGATATAATAATTAATAATGTTTATATTTAGAAGATAGAAGATAAAAATAATTAATAATTATGAAAAGGATTTTCGTAAATAAACGATTTAAATGAAATAAAAAGGATATATAGTGAAATGCCTACTTTAAAATTTCAATTGATTGTAATTTCAATTTCATTGCAAAATTTACTAAATAAAAAATGTTGCAGCCAGTTTGGTTTATTAATAAAATTAAATGAATTACACATTTTCTATATAAGCTAACATCTCTAAAACAGGGTTTGTACATTTAATTGATTAAATCGATTACATATACACACTTAATTGCCGTATATATATATAGTGTATCTATAAACACATTTGCCAAGTACACAAATAAACTTCTTAAATGAAAACCTACTTGTTTACTTTCGATTTTTAATTGAAAATCACCACAATTACTTCAATATTTTTTTCTGAAATATACACACCAGCTATGCGGCGTTAATTTAAGAGTCTATTTATTTATTTATTTTTTCTTTTCTGAGACAGCTTACAACTTGTCTTGAAATAAATTATGTGCTAATATTAGCAACAGCAATAAACATTTTGATGCATCTTGTATCAGTTACCAGTTGTCTTAGAAAACTATCCATTCATTTAAACACACAACAGTTCAAGCAAAAAATACATTACCAATGATAAATTGATTCGATTCGATTCATCGGAGCAATAAAAACTTGTCTAAGATATGAAATGTTTAAGCTGAAACTAATAAACTTGCGATATAATATTGTCATGCAATTATTTTTTGTTTGGGTTTTGTTTATTTACGAAAAAGCTGAAATTTAATGCTAAATTTTTAAAAATATATTTTTAATTTTATTTCTTAATTAAATCAGTTATATGGAAGTCCATTACAACTTTTATGCTGGATAATAAAAATTAATAATATAAAATGATAAGGAAAAACTAAAATGCTACAACATATAAACATGTATTACGTTAGACAACGCTGTATTTCCTTGATCAAAATATGTGGTTTACATAATCCTTTAAGGTCACTTCGTTTTTATTCCCATGACAATCCCAGTGAAAAATATTTAATGAACAAAAAACACAACTTAATCACAATAATCAGCTTTCACTATTTGAAAGTAGTCAAAAATTTACTTCCTTATAAAATAAAATTCACTTACTTATTTATAAGATGGATTTGAATCCCCTTATGCTCCTCTTCTAGTGTAGACAACCCAATTCGGAAGCCTATTAATTAATTGTGATTTTGCGTTTTATTTACTTTATTTAAACTAGTTTATTGCATAATGAACACTTTCACACTCACATAACGAGCGTAATTATTTTTTTTTTGAGGAGTTATAACAAAAATTTTTAAGGAATATATTTTATATTATGCGTGGTTTGCGAAAAAGTAAATCATTATAAGGTAAAACAGTTGTTGGCCTTAGAAGACAGACTTTAATTACATTGATTTTGGTGTCTCCCACTTTGCCGTCTTTGTACTTTATGCAAATTTGTTACCAATGCACTTTATTTTCATTGTAAAAGTTTAGGGCTTTCCAGTTTTACTATATAGAAATGTAAGATTATAGTTGTTCGGACTTAAAACAAAATGGATGGTACTTTCTCCAGTGTTGCCAGATCGGAGGACTTATATTAAAAAAATTGGGATATTTAAATAAAATTGGGAAAAAATTCCCTCTGTGGATTAGGGAGTTTTTGGAGAAATTTTAAAAGCTTTTTCGTTATTTAAAATTTAAATACTGTTATTTTGTGGAGTTTTTTTGGAATTAAAATTAATTTAATTTTAGGGATTTTTGGAAATAAAAATCCTCAGTAGAGGGAACTACGCTTTCAAAAAAGCATTAAAAATAACTTGGCAAACTTTTTCATAACCACAAAATGTAATGTCAATTTAAAACCCACGTGAATAAGTTGTATTGTCCAATTAACAAGGTGTTGGGCGCGTAAATAGAATAAATATTAGATATCACGTGTTAAGCAACAACGAAGGTTATGTAGCTAAAGGTGTATGTCTGTCTATTTATTACAAACAAAAGATATAGGTTTGACTTACATTAGTGTCAGGAATAAAGAAAAACAGAAAAAATGGAAAGCAACTGGGCGAGCTAAATATTAAAGCATTAGATGAGATAGTTAGGGAGTCTAACAAGAGCCGAGCAGCTGATTTTATAAAGGTGCATGTGGAGTTAATCTAGAACATTTAAAAAGAAAACTAGTTATTGATTTTAGGCCAAGGTAGAGAATTTAGTGGCGTCTGGATTCTGGAACAACAGCATTCACTTGTGTAATAAGAGAAACAAGGAATCCAAATTAGCTAAATAATTTATGAACACAAGAACAGTGTTTAAAAGTCCTACATTTGTTGTTAAAAGTCTGCTGGATAAATAAGAGATTATTATTCGAGTACCGCAGCCACAGAATTATATCAAAGTTCTTATAATTTATAAAAATTATTGTTTCTCTACTATTATAAGCTATCGGGGCTTTGCTTGGCAAAATACGATAAGTTAAGAAAAAATCCCTTAAAAATAAATAAAGCGATAACACTGTTCATGGCCCTTTAAGAAAAAGTGATCAACTTACGCATTCTGTTGCAATGAATTATGCCTCTGTAAAATTTCTATCGTTCCATATTTAAAACTTTAGACGTTTAATACTTCTACACGTGAAGTTCCAAAAATGGTTAAAACATATTCAGCGACACTAAAATTCAAAAGTCTCAACAGTAAATCAAAACACGTTCTCGCACCATATACAGCACAAAGAAGCACAAAAAAAAGATAATAAACTGAAAATAAATAATAATAAATGATTAAATAAATTGCATTGAACTAGTGAAAACTTGTTGGCAACAACCACTACCGCTAACGCCATCAAAGTCGTCACCAACAACATCACTAACATAGTAATATTTTCAATTAAGTCTATACAACAATAACAAGTGTATATTGAATTGCGGTGCCACACTACTAACACTGTGACAAACAAACATGCATTCATATGTAAATAACTGCGACTGCGTGACACGGTTAAACAAAAATTCATTTTTTACAGCAAATAGCAATATGTAGTAGCAACATCAATAACAAAACCATTGGTATTATTGTAGCTGCCGTAATGGTGCACAGCAATAATTTCTTTATTAACAAAATAGAAATTGGAATTTTACCTTACAAATTTCAAAATATAAAAAACATTATTTTGAATTTTTTTCTACGAATATTAATATAATAATAATACACTCCCCATCAATAGAATAGACCCAAAAAAGGTCAAGTTAGTTAAAAAGCTGGCTATTTTTTTTTTCAATTATTTTAACGGAAGGCGATAACGTTATGGTAGAGTGGTAACAACATTACGGTGTGGTAGGTACAGAATTTTAAAATTTTCTCCGGAGACCAGAGAAAACTAAAATGATTGCTGTGGCATTTTTAGATCAATTTCATAGATGTTTCAACAGAAATATTTTAAAACATAACGCCAGAGCTGTAAAAGGTCTTTGGTTTTAAAATA
This sequence comes from Trichopoda pennipes, assembly GCA_030448955.1. Lineage (NCBI taxonomy): Eukaryota > Metazoa > Arthropoda > Insecta > Diptera > Tachinidae > Trichopoda > Trichopoda pennipes. Next base: position 1,421,157 of record JASKUP010000045.1, read on the forward strand.
AAATTATATATTTTGTTTATTTGGCTTTAGTTACCGTACGTCAACGTAAATTTTTTTTTATTAATTTTAAGAGAAAACAACGAAATTTGATTGTGGCAGAACACAATGTGGCATAGTCAGAAAAACTATATTCTTTATCATATTTCTTTGCATCTATTAACTAATTTCATATATAAAATAACAACATCTAATTATGAAACATATTAAACATTTTCGAAATGTACTTCTTTAATAATTAGGTGAACGACAACAGGATAGCAAGTAGTAATTTATTCATTTCACTTTCTGACTCAGTGAATTGTTAGCTGTTATGTGATGCTAGACAATACAAAACTATCAATGAATAGAAAAACTAATTTTGGTAAACAATATCTGAAGATAACATAATAAGAGATCTAATAACTTTAAGACTACCTACTAGTAAAATATGTAAAGTGTAGATAATTAAAATTATTGAATTGTTTATTGTTAAATAAGTAATAAAAAAAATTATTTCAGCCTAAGTAAATGCATAAAAGTAAACATGGTTATTTAATTAAATGAAAAAGAAACTAAAATTATATTTACTTTAAATTTTTGGAATTTTTTTTAAGGCTATTGAAAACACAAACACTATCATTGCCTTAAAGTAATCAAACAGTAGAGTAAAAGTGTTTAATTACTATAAAAATAGAAACTATTATAAAACTTGATGCACATATTTACATATATAAAACTTCTTTTGCTGTTCCTTTATGTTCAGTAAATAGTTGATTCATCTTATTGGTTATTTAATTGTTATATATTTTTGTGTTTGCTATTATATAAAAAAAGTGAATGCATGAATGCTTGAGTGATGCCATGTCGTAAGTATTGACGTTTGAAGTTTACTTCGTCATATGTTTTTTGTTTTTGTTTCTTGTTGACTTTTATTTGCATTTTTTATTACTTTGCATCCATATAAGAATATATAATTAATAACAATTTTATTTCATAATTTTGTTTGTTATTCGTTTCAACAATTTGATCATAAGAAATGGCTAGCAGATGGATGAATTAAATAATTTTCAGTAGAGCTAAGTTCATCTTTTACCATTTATCTTAAGGCCAATAAATATAGTACTATATTATTTGTCATATACCGTTGAACTCGTAAATAAAAAACATGATTGTGAGTGGCGTGATGACAATAAAATATGGTTGCGGTGGAAGAATTATAGTAGTTTGAAACAACACAATCAATTTGTTGTGCAATTATTCGAAAAGACTATAGTAATTTGAAGGATAAGAACATAATATGAAAACGAAGAAATAGTGCTTCGATTTTAATTCGTTAAAAATATAAAGTTGCAATAAAAAAAATAATTAATTAAAAATAAAATAATTAGAAAGGTAAGGTTGAACATCTGAAAATAAATTTAATACTTGTATGCCATATTATATTGTTACGTTTATACCTTTTATAAACGTTTTGTTGTGAGTTCTTTATTGCAAAACAAATAACACCATTTTAGAGTTCTTAAATTAATTACAAGTTTATTTACTTTAACTACACACGAAGTTGACACTACAGAACATTTTACTTAAGATGCACGTCTTTACTTCACGAAGTTTATTTTTCAACTAACTAACTATCCACTCAGACGCTGACTTTTATATTTGTTCATTAGAAGTCTACAAAATTAAGAATTTTCTACTCCTTTTGTATCACATTTTGTTGTTGTTATATTATTCATTCAATGTATAGGCGCCTGTAGGTCTGTGTGTATTTTTGTTTTTGTTTTAATGCTGATAAAGTTTCTTCTTGGAATTTATTTTAAGAAAGTTGTTGTTGTCTTGTGTACATAAGTTTTCTTAGCAAACTACGCAGTTAGTAAACAGCATACCCAGTTGTTTACTTTTTTACTTAATTATTTTCTTTTAAAATTTAAGCAAGGAGCATCCGTAACAATATTATAATGTGTAAATTTTAACTATAGCTAATGTTCAGGTTTGCAATGTTATATTATGTATAGCATTAAAATGATTTGAACACAACTATTTATTCATTCATAATAGATTACCTTCAGTTACAATTATCTCAACAATGTTTATTCCTAGCGTATGAATTAAAGTAGACAGAACAGATAGAAAAAATGACACAAATTCAAAAATCGTGTCAAACTATTGCCTCGCAAAGTTATTAAGCTCATTCACGAAAATTGACATTTGTAAATATGTATTTGCATGGCATAACCCGTAACGATAAACATATAGGAAATACGTAGTATTGAAAAAAAAGTTTAATATTAGTGTTTAAAATAAATGCTGGTGAAATATTGACATTAATAAATGTTGCACTATTTTGTACATGGCTGTACTTATAAATTGCACAATTTGCTTGCTCTTAATAAAAGTGCAATGTAGAACAAATTTACACTAATTACAGAACTGTTTTCTTGATGAATGGTTGACTAAGCGATCAATTTAGTCGTCATTATTTATTTTTCGTACATAGTTTTATGAAAGCAAATAGAAACAATCGTTATACCCAGCTGGAAATATATTACCGGAACTTATACGACGAAAATGTTTGCACTAATCCATTTAAAAAATTTTATATCAAACGACGTTGCATTGTCGTGCTTTTGATAAAAAATTATTATACATTAATTTGGGAGACTAAATCAAGTTCTGGGCTTATATTTACAGATATAGGCTGAGGTTTATAAAATCTTTTATGATTATATCTTTTTTGTTGGAAACTTGTTGGCAATGCCAACATTGTTTCCTACACACAAAACATTTCATTTTATCGTGTTGCCCTTATGGTTGTGATAGAAAATTTTTTTTTAAGAAGTGACGGGTATTTTAACCAACACTGTGGGTAAATGATCGACAATCTTCTTGTAGCGTTATTTATAGGTAAAATACTATTTCTATTTTTGCTTTGCAACTGGACACTTAAAAAATTAATTATGAATTAGAAGTGCTGATAATTGGTATCGTTAGATTTGGCATACTAGAATGTGGATTTGAGTAAAGCGTAGGCAGTTGTAGCGTTAAAGACAATGAACGTGAGCAATAACGTTATTGTTGACATTATATCAAAAGTTATTCTCTTAGCTTACAGAGTTTTTCTTAAAAAGATTTAATTAACTTCCGATAATTAAAAAGGCGGGCGCGTTCACGTAAAATACAGGGTGTCCGCCGGAAAGGTATACTTCTTATGACTTTTGGTTAAATAAAAGAGAATGGATCTTATATTGATAAATGTTTTATTTAATGTCATAAAATTAACGTATTTCATTAATTTCGTCAGGAATATTTTGTTTGAGTTGCCCAAGCGTTTCTGGTTTGCTTGCGTAAACCTTGCTTTTCAGATATCCCCACTAAAAAAAGTCAAAACACCAACATCACCATTTCCTGAAATAACTTGTTGTCGAAAAAGGTCTCGCAGTAATTCCATTGTAATCCTGGCTGTATGCGACGTGCTACCGTCTTGTTGATACCGCATGTTAATCAAGTCCACAGCATGCAGTTGTGACGTTTAAAAGTTTTCAATCACATCACGATATCGCTCTCTATTCACAGTTACCGTTGCACCGTTTTCATTTTCAAAGAAGTAAGGTCCAATGATTCCTCCTGACCAAATTGCTCACCAGACTGTCACTTTTAATGGATGAAAAGGTAACTGTTAAGTAATTTGAGGGTTTCCCATTTCCCAGAACCGACTATTCAGTTTATTCACATATCCATTCAAATTAAAATGTGCCTCGGCACTCGTTATGATATTTTCATGAAGATCGGAGTTCTATTGGGCGAGCTGTAACATCCTATTGGTATATATACGGCGGCTTAAATGGTCTTGCGGAAAAAGCTCTTGTGTCAACTGAATCTTATATGGAAACAAATGCAAAATTGTGGTCAAAGTTGTTCTTTGAAGACCAAACTCCTGAGCACGGCGTCGAATTGAGGTTGATGGATTGTTTTGAACACTTTCTTGAGCAGCAGGAATATTTTCAGCCGATCTTGCAGTATGTTGTGGTCCATGCTTGGAACTATCACATACAAATACTCTTTCTTCGAAATCATTCACTACACGATAAATAGTGGGTTTTTTTGGCACGTTGTCACAGTAATCGATGATTGATTTTGATAAAAAGTTTTAACGATTAAAACACGTTGGTTTATCAAATATTTTTTCACAATAAATTTGCCAAATATTTATAAACCGTGAAGACTAATGTTTACCAAAATGGCGGCAAAACAAAGTAGTATAGCTTCTCGGCGGACACCCTGTATTATTTGTTCCGTTTTACATTAGTGATAAAAAAGAGCAATATGTTTTCAGGTTATCAAAGAATTCATATTCACCGTAAAATTGTTAATAGTTTCGCAGTGTGTCATAGTAATCTAATGATTTATTATAAAAAAAATTCAATTTTTTTTACATTTTTTTCTTTGTACAATTTCACAACAGATATTAGCTTACAAAAGCTATGAATCCTGAGTGTTGGAAATTTATATCGTCGTTGTTAATCTACAAATACCAAATAAGTGAATACTTCAATTTTTTATCGTTTATTGGCTAACACAAGTGTTAATATTAAATTTGATTGAAATACAATGGAAAAATTATATGAAATACAGGCAGGCATTTTTGGGATAATTCTAAAGTGAGTTATAACTACAATTTAATTGAAAGAATAGCCAAATATTTAAACCCGCTTTTGGGAATGTGTCCAGATTATTGAAAAAATTAAACTGGAAACTCTCTTAAGGTTTTTACTTTCACACTATTCAGTAGAATTAAAATTAAAAAAAAAAACTATATATTATATTAGGGATGAGTAATACAAACTGTGCACACGATGCAAATGTGGTCAAAAATGCATCGTTTTCTTTAATCAAAGAAGTATCGTATTTTCAATTTGCAATTAACTTCGTTTGCACTAACAGAAACTTTGAGCAAATGGTGGCGCATTGTTACTTAATTTCAAATAAAGGTAAACAACAATTTTTAGAATATTTCTAAAAAAGAAAAAAATATTAAATAAAATTTTAAAGCAAGAAAATATAATTAATTTATTTATTTTTTGATAAGTTGTCCGTTTTTTTTAAAGTAATTGCTTTTCACAAAACTACGATACATTTAAAATGTTGGTTAAAAAACTAATTCAATTTGCAATAAAACCATCCTGAAGAGCTTTATTATAACAAAATTTAAAAACATTTAAAATAATACCATACAGAAGATATAGATAATATATTGCGAGTGTGTACCTTAGTTTTGTGATTTAATGTCTAGCAGTTCAATACTACGATATATAGAATAAGTTGATGGTCTTTTTACTTACACAAGTACAAATAAAGCAAAATTGTTATGAATTGATTTAAAAACAAAGCAAATTTATTTATTTATTTGAGTCTATAGATTCAAGGTCCTTACAGACAAATTTGAATTATTCAAATAAAAAATTGGGTGCCATTTAACAAAATTAACATTTAAAGAGAAATCAAATCTGTAGAAATTTTTAAAAAACATTAACTTTGAATACTCTAATTGCGAATCAAACGTTAAAAGATACGAGTATATTGCTTTAAAAAAAGGAACAGACATTTCTTTTATCTTCCACTTTTAGTCTATCAGTATCAGTCTCGTGCGGTAGAGTTATTTGATTCCATTATAAGCCTCAATAATAAAAACGGTTTAACCACAGATTCAATGCCTAAATGATAGAGTCCTAGTGCAGGGTAGCTCTGATAAGAGTAGTATAAGTTTTTTTTTTTAAATAAAGTAAACGTTTTAAGCTGCCTTATTTGAAAAAGCTTAAACTTAGTTTAGAATGTAGATTTTTAATTTATAATGCTGCCTCTGCGTCAAAGTTAGAAAACTCTGGAATGATACCTGCAGTAACCAAGGATTTTAAACTTTCAGTGGATAAAGCCGAAATTGTGAAACATGTAACAACTCACTTAAAGAAAATTTGGTATTAAAAAACCTTAAGCGATCATGAATCAAGAAATAACTTTGCAGAAGCCTGTTATAAAACAACTAAAGCAAATAACTTTTTTTTGCAAATTCCGAACTCAAGATTTTTGTAGTCATTGCTTTTGCAGTTTTATTAAGTTCTAAGATAAACAAGATAAAATATATAGTTGGTTATCGGAAAAAATATTGCAGAATAAAGAGTACTTTGTGAAAAGCAAAATAATAAGAAAATGTGAAAATATCACGATGCACGTTCTATGGCATGCATAATCATAATAATCAAAAAACATTTGCGCTCTCACCACATTACATCATAAAGTTGCCCAACATGGCAATACCGACAAACACTCTGTACTGTTTATACCAAAGAGCAGCCACTTGCGATTTTTTAAACAAACTACTAAAATGTCGATAATTTTCTTAAATTAAATAAATTTCTTCATGTATATTTTTATTTATTATTTTCCTAAACTTGAAGCAATAGAGCATGAAATTAAAATTAAGCTGGAATGTTGTAATTTTTTCGTTTCACTATTTTAATTTAAAGGGGATTTTTGGTTGTTAGATTAAAATTTTTTAGCAAGTTTCGGCACTCCTTAAATTAAAAAATAAACTATTGTTGACATTTCTTGCCAGAATTTTAATATTTGTATTTATTACTATAGGCACACATACAAACATATTTATTTTTATGAATGACGAGTGTAAGTATTTTATAAGAAAATGTTTCTTTTTTCGTCACAGGCCTATACGGCTTTTTCTATCATTTTTGGTTTATTGGTAAAGTAATTACCCTGCTTCTTTCTATGAGACCCCAAACAAGGTAGTAGATTCAGCACTTATCGATTTCATGATCTGAGTTCTAATTGTGCATTTCCAAAAGCATCCATAGCTTACCATCTATTTAAGGTATATGAGGTTCCAATGTCTGTAAAAACTTTAAGTTTAAGTAATAAAACGGTACGCCTTTCTAATCCCTGCTAAAGTTTAAAATTTAATGTCTTAAATCTTAATTATTAATATTTAAGTATGTCAAAGCTATTGATTGACCTTGATCATATAGGTTAAGTTTAACGCATTCATGTCCCAATTAAGCACAGAACATTTTGTCGGCATAAGTCACAAAAACTAATTTTACTTCAAAAAAACAATAAAAACATATGTTGCATAATTAAATCGTTCCAAATAAAGAGTCCGCCAAAAAACTTTTTTTTTAAATGCTATAAACTCCTGAACCAATTGGACTTTGTATGGCGTCATCCCAAGGTCTTTATGCAAAATGTGTTCCTCAATGATGTCTCTGAAATGTTCAATTGTTGAGAACGACGGTGAATTAATGTTGATGGCGCTTTATGCACACTTTTTGCCACAGCAGTTATATTCTCGGGTGTAGGCACAGTTTTTGGCTTTTGGTTTATCGATGAGGAAGTCAGTTTCTTTTACTTTTTTCACATGATAACGAACATACGGAGCTGACGGTGCTTCTCTTCTTCCAAATCCCGTACGCAATTTTCGCACACATTCTGCATCATTACCATGATTTTCAAAGTAATGTCGCAATATTTCCCAGCGTTGTTCAAGCGTATACACAACCATATTCGTTCAGCGAAAGGATAGAACTAATTATCTGTCAAATCAAACATGAGCTAAGTGTTACCATTCACGAAATAAGCACTAGTTGAAAAAAAAAAACGTTAGATTACGGACCCTATACAAACATTCGTTTTGATTAATACGCTTCACTACAAATAAAGAAAAATTACAATAAAAAAAAGATTACTTTAAATACAAAAACCACGAAATAAATAAATTTACCACCATATTTGCTTGCTAAATTTAATTGCAATTATGAGTATGAACAGTGTCATTGAAAATTTTTCAAATGTCAACACATAGATGAAAAGTTGATAAACAATAATATTTTAGTCAATTTTAAAGGGTTAACAACTTTTAATTAATCTTAACACCAAATGAAAACCTGGCAAAACTTATAGTTTCAAATTTCTTTTCAACGCCTAAAGGTTATTTAAAAAGTTATCGTCTAATACACTTGTAACTACACAAAAAACACAAATACACAATTTACTCACATCCATCATAATTACTGTGGTTGGCAGTATTGAATATAGTGTTGCAAAAATATTTCGATTTATGAAGATAGATTAAATAGATGAACAGTACGACGTTTGTATACAGACAAATGAAAATGTACTAACATATTCACGTAAGCATGTTAATGTGGTAACCAGCTTTATGGTTTAATATACTTGTTTATATCAAATTTAATTGGTTAATATTATTGGTTAAATTGTGCTACTGTTTGTTAATACATGAATAGTAATCGAATGTTCACGATTCATTGCATACATTTGATGTTAACTTTATATGAGTATGCAATATTTTCATTACCTTGATCTTGATGTCATGCGAATGTGATGTTATGTGATGTCAATGCTAAAATGGATCTTTTATATTTAGTACTTGTTGACTTAGACCGTGGTACATAGCGAATAAAGAATACAGGTAACAAATTACGAAAATTGTCACCTATTTTAAAACAAAATTCCGCCACACTTTCTATGTAAAAAACAGTTTTAGTTTCAACAAATTTAAATAAAATTATATTTTAATCCCAAAACAGCAATTTTTTAAAAAAAGGAAATATAATAAAAAATTAAGTTCACATAGTGTTTTTTAAAATTTTTTTCACAAAACTTTTCGCACTTTTTTTTTAATATTTGTGATTTAAACTTAGTGTACAATTTTTATTGGGAAAGACTTCAAAGTTTTATACATGCTCTTTACGTAGCAATTCAAAAAAAAGTTTAACATATTATATTTTACAACTGCAACGTCTCATCAGTTTTTTAAAGCAAAAAATTATTATTTTATATGACAATAAAAAACGTTAACAAAATCATCATATGTAAGCACGTATTTTAAATGTCAATGTTAAATTAATAAAGTTTTTGTTAATCAATTTTTTTGTTTGCTTTAGCTTTAACTATTTAGTTACATACACAATAAGCATGATTTTCTTTACCTTTACATTTAGTTTATTTACATTGTTTTCTCAGCTTAATAATTAATACAAAACTTTACCGCGTAGCCTATTTGACTAATTATTTTCGATTTTATGTTTAATCCCCATAGTGTATATTGTTGCCAAATTATAGGATTTGCCCTAAAATAGGATTTTTTTAACCTTAAAGCGGGCAACATATTCTGTTTGGAGTTTGATGATTTCTCTGGCGAAAATTGAAATGCTTTGGGGATTTTTCTGGGATTTCTATTATACTTTATTTTTAACAATATTTCAACTTGGCTATAATTCCTTAACATAAATATGCTTAAATGAGAAGTGTTGAAAGAGATTCAGTAAATTTAGGTTATTGTTTTCCGAATAAAGTAAATCTGCTATTATAACGAAGAGATAATATTTAAAGATGAGTGAAAGTGCAAATTTGCATGTCCAAATTTCCACCAAATAATTAGATCTATATAAAATCGTTTTTGCAAATTTTTGAACAATTGTTTGTACATCAAGACCCCGCGGGATCGTTTAAAAAGTTTGTTTTTCAAAATTAAAAAATAGAATTACTTTCATACCTTTCGTACCTGAAAGAGGCAATTTTTGAAGATAACTACTTCACAGGCAATTTTTGCAGATAACTAATTTCTATTACGAGATGCGATTTGAAAAAAATCTGGTAACTCAGCGATTTTATAATATATTCAATCTTTGAGTTATCTAAAGCTGGATTTTTATCATCATAAAATTTTAAATATTTCTCGACGTTTTTTATGGAATTCGTACATTTATATAAAAGTGTGTTAATGCAAGTGCTGCATCTGAAAATTTTGAAAATAAGTTGTTCTACAAAAACCTAGTGGCTCTTTTTTCTTTTGCAACACATTTTTTCTAGATTCAAACAGTGCGTTTTTAAAGCACTCGTAGGAGCCTGCAACAACAAGCACGTTTTTAACATTAGAAAAACAATATTGTTAGGAATATGTATTACTTCACTTTTTAAAATAATTATCAGTAAAAAAAGTAAACGAAATAGCCTATTGTGACTTTTACATACTTCGTATTTTTCTAAGAAATCTAATAAACACAAGACTACAACAACATGCTTATTATAAATTGAAGGAAATGAGCTAAACAATAGAAAACAAAAACAACTAACACAGAACATAAGGAAAACCCACAGCCAAACAGGTTCGAGCAATGAATGATGATAGCAACAGCAATGTGTCATGATGTTAAAGAGTATTCTTGTATACGCGAGAACTGCTTAAAACAGATATGGAGTTGAAACATCGTTGAGTAAAGACGTAAAATATTAAAGCATCTTTTAGGCGTAACAGCGTTTATTTTGTGTGCATTCAAAATAAATAAATCATGTAATTTAATATAAAAACTTAAAAGTGTTGTGTTTACATTGCAATAAAAAAACTCAATACAGCAAAATGTTTATTAAAGGAATAAACGTCTCAATATTTTTTGCATGTTACGTATTTTTATTTCTAAAAACAAAGTAACTAATTGTTAAAATGGAATCAGAACAGTTTTTAATTCGTTTTTTATATTTTATTCTTTCATTTTAGATAGATAGTATTGATTTCTATTTAAAAAATTAAGGCAAAAAAAAAACAAAGATAAGAAATTCAAAAATTATGTTTTTTGATTAATTTAAGAGCGAAAGCATCTTTCATTTAACTATATTAAAAAACTTTGACAAAAAACTAAAAAATATTGTTAAGAAAATAAAGAAGAGAGTTGTGTTAGAAATCTGCAAAAAACATGTCATTGAGTCCATGTTCATCGGTGACACGAATAAAACAAATCCATCAAGTGCGAGTTAGACTCACGAAGAACGCTTTCTAACTATGTTACAGCAAACATTATGGTACATACTTTGAGTAGTCTGAAAATGAAGCTTTACCAAAAATATGTAACTATTAAAATAACAACTTCTATGGAACACTCTTATTTCTATAGCTAAAATTACGTCACTATAGGAACACCCTTTATATTTTGGTCCCATTTTTAGTTTTTAGAACCTTTTCATATAGCAGACTTAAAATATGCTTCAACTTAAAGGATCTGCTTGTTGCTGTTTAAAAACATATTCACTTACAAAAATTCACAGTGCTAATAGGTCCACACTTTAATGCTGTTGGTGCGGACTAAATTAAAAGTGCAGGGTTTTTACACTCCCGATAGCATACATAAACTTTAACCAAGGAAATAGTACCGTAGGCAACGGAATTTTATTCTTATTAGCGTGACCTTCCACTCTAATATTGCAAGATCTTTCCGAGCAAGATCTTGAAGCCTTTTTCGGCTTAACAAATTTATTATTATTATTTGAGAAGCTGATTTCAGAGAAAAATTAAGAAAAATAGGAACAGTAACAGGGAACAGTCGAAAAAAGGAGAGAAATTTCTTTCGTTTAATTTAAAGTGCAAATACTTGAAAATTGGCCTTTTATGTTTATAATACAAAAGTGAACATTTTAACTACGAGAATATATATATCGGGATTTTCAACAAGACCGACATGATAGTTTTGATATTTAGTTTTTTGGCGTATTCTGCACGAAAATCGCATTAAAATAATTAAAATACATTATGAAAATGGTGAGTCTATTAAACCTACATTTCGTAAATTTCCTTCTGAGACCGCCATATAAAGAAGTTGATCGTATAATTTGAGTCGACAGAGTCGATATAAAATGTACCGTAAATTCGCTGAATTCATTCAGACGAAGCCCATTTTCACTTGCCAGTGTATGTCAACAAGCACAATTGCCGCATATGGGCTTTTGGAAATCTTAGAGCAATTTTTGAGAAGCCTTTGCATGCTCAACGCGTCACTGTAAGGTGCACTATGTGGTCTGGAGGCGTGACTGGGCCGATTTTTTATGACGTCAATGGATCACGCTTTCAGAAGATGCTAACAACTCAATTTTGGCCTATTACTGACGATGTGAATACCACTGACTTGTGATTTCAACAGGACGGTGCCAAATGTCACACAGCCATTGAAACGACCAATTTATTGCAAACAAAATTTCACGATCGCATAATTTCACGACAATCAGCGGTTAAGTGGCCAGCCGGATCGTGTGAATTAACACCACTGGATTATTTTTTGTGGGATTATGCTAAGGACAGACAGAGTCTTTACGGAGCCAAATCAATCAACTTCAGCCTTAACACTCGAAATCCGTGATGTGATTAACCAAATAAGATGAAAGAATCGACATCTGACAGCGTGGTCGTGGTAAACATTTGCCAGATATCATTTTTCATTCATAATTGCCGAGCTTTTCTCTTCGTAATACAATAAAAATTTGAATTACCCAAATCGAAATTTTTTGTTTTATTTTTTTGTTAAGAAAACAAGTTTCTTATTGAAGAACTCTTTACAAAAGCGAACATTTAAATAACGAGTATCTATATATTATTTTGTCATGATTGCTTTAAGCAATTTGATGTTTCCAATGAATTTTACCAATAATGCACTGTTTATCCTTAAAACAAAGAAAACCTCTTCTTTTACTAATATTCAAACAAAGAAACGACTTGTATCCTAAGGGAGTTAAGATGAAACTTGATTGGCTTAAACTCAAAACAAAGCATAATAAATAGTGATAACAAAGAACAGAAAATATTGGCAATATCATCAAATTTTTTTTTGGTAAATAAAGGCAGCATAAACTTTCCATTTGAAGATTTTCGGAGTGCATAAGGAATTTCAGTGGCATCAATAGCAGATGATATCGTTAGTTTTTTTTTTTTATATTTAATACCAAGTATTGTTTTATACAGCAAAGAGATTCATTAGAATTTCATTCAATGTTTTAAAATTTTACAAACACGTTATGCATGCAGGTATTTTTTTTATTTATGTATTTTTTACGTAAAAGTAGTTTCTGTTTTCAATGTTTGCCGATTTATAAAAAATACTGTTGAAAAATAAAAGAAAATAAAAGAAAATACGTTTTATTCATAAATTATTATTTTGTTGTTTGTTGTTGTTTGTTATATTAGTTGTTTATGTTTACAAAACGAGAAGTTGCATAATATTTTGTTGCAAGAGATAGTTGAATATAAAATTTTAAGAAATAAATAACTTTTCAAGCTTCAACGATTTTACACTTGCTTATGTATACTGTATACTTAGCAAAGATTGATGTTTGTTTTTCACAGGTTGTAACAACACAGGTTGTTAATAGTGAGTGGCCTTAGTTTCGAAACGGTAATTAAACACACACAATTTTAAAAGCAAAGGTGATTTTACTTTAGAAAATAAAGTGTCGTGGAATAAAGTAAAAATATATCTTAAACCTCTTTGGCTTAAATAGACAATTCGAAAACATTTTAAGCACATAGCATTGTGGATATATTTTTTCTGTAGCATAACTTTTTAAAGACATTTATGCATTTTTTTAAATATTTTATTTTTCTTTTAGTTAGTTTCATGTAACCCTAAACTATTCTAGAAAAAACAAAGAAGAAACACAATGCTCCTATGGTATCTTTAACACGTTAAGAGATAATTGCGTTCGATTTTTAGAGTCTAGCATTTTACATCTTTGGCGTTTTACATCTTTGTTTATTAACTTTGTAAAATATGTGGTCAGTCTGAAATAAACTTTAATATTTTAATTTTTTAACAGTGAAAAACTTTTTACACGCTTTTATTGAAATTGGTCTAAATTATATTTTCCATAATTTGATAAAACTGTATTTAAGTTTTTAGAATTTTCTTTTAAATTGTATAATCTATTGAATTAAACTTGTTTTATTAAAATTATTTTATTTTTTATTTCCAATATTTTGCTATTTTAGTCAGAGGCATGTCGAGAAACAAGAAACGGACATAAAAATATTCAAATATGAACCTACATAAAACTAAAAGTAAAAAAATACAGAGTGAAATACTTCAATTCACATAATATTTGGATTCAGTCTTTATTTTCCAGTTTTAAATTTTATACTTGTTTTAAACTTGCAATTTAAAATTTTATAATTGTTCTTATTAGCCGTCGTACCGAAGCATGTTTGTTTCAGCTGTTTGTCCCTAGCGATGTAAAAGATAAGACCTAACGGTTTAAATTTCATTTCGTTTGTAAGTCTTTATAAGGGTCTTTTAAGTTAAATTGAACACGTATATTTTCAATATTTCGCTTTCCCTTGGAAAGCTTCTTCAAGAAATTAATTTTTATAAAAACAAAAATTATTAACAATTTCAAAAAAATTGTTGAAAACAAGTGACAAAAACATATAAAATAATTCTCTTCATGCATACATACATACAAAATAAAAATTTCAAATATTTAAACCTACAAAAACAAGGAAACGGAAATTAAATAACAAATTCTCTTTTATGAAATAATTATAACAAATTATGTGTCTTTTGAATTAAGTACCTATAATTCAGCGCTACATTGTCTGTGTCTATTTTGAAATTTATTCTCCTAACATTTGGTACATTAACAATTTCTAACATTTCTAACATATAACGTCTCATAGTTTTTTTCTATATCTAATATTGATGCTTCCTCAAACTTCGGATAGTGATTATATTTCTTATAATGTAAAGCTAAGGAGGTCTTCTGTGTTGAAATACTCCTATATTTTTGGTTACATTTATGACCAGCTAATCTTGTTTTCAGTTTATTTTTTGTTGTCCCAATAGAAACTTTTCGCAGTTCACCTGGTGATTTACTCAACATGGTATCCTGTATACTACATCAGAGATTTCCATTTTCCCTATTTTATCCTTCATATTACTAAATAGTTTATTTAATGTGTTATATGTTTTGTGTGCAATAATATATCTATCAGTGTCATCTTAATCTTTCTGATATTCCAGGAACATAAGTTAATGATTTATAAATTCTTGGTTCTGTAGTATTTCCTAAATTATGCCTATGATTACCATATTGTTTAATTAATCGGTTAGTTAATTCTACGGGAAAATCATTGTCCCTAAGTATATCTCTTATTGTGTCCTTATTCTTCAAATGAAATTCTCTATCATTTATAGTCAATATTCTGTCATCATATTTTTCGCCGTGTTTATTATAATTTTTCTAGGATGTTTGGAATAAAAATTAATAATTCTTTCAGAAGATGTTAGTTTTTTATACCAATCAAACACTAACTTATTTCCCTTTCTTATTATCAATATATCTAAATATGGAAGTTAAGATTCTAACTCTCTTTCAATTGTAAATTTAATATCCAGGTTAAAACTATTCAATTCTGACAAAATATCATCCACTGCATCTTCCGAAATTATACAAAATAAATCATCTACATATTTTGTGATAATCTTCGATTTAATATCCATTTTACTAATACATGAATCTAGTAATTCATCCATCAGAAAATCAGCTATAATTGGTGACGCTGGAGAGGCCATAGGTAGGTCCTCCTTCTGCTGATATATCCTATTATCAAATTGAAAATTTTATAGGGATGTCCTCTAAGTTAAATAGGTTTTATGTTCGGCTATTCTACTTTTGTATGTTTCTTTTTTTTATACCTTATTAATATTCTCGTGACTAAAATTGTTGCAAGTACATTCGTCAATTTTTTTCTTATTGAAGAAAGATATCACAATTAATGACATAGTCACTAGAGATTGAACAGAAAAAAACTTCGCTTGTTATTGCTATAAGTTATTTAACCAGCTGCTGTTGTGATAAAATATACTACTGAATATAATGCGGGGTTATTTTAACTATAAAATATATCTTCATTTTTACTTCTCATAATTGGCAGATTTGCCGGGAATGTGTGTCATAAAATGCAAGTATGTGAAATACGATATGCATAGTTGCACGCATCAAGTAATTTTGATGAAACTGAAATACCAGATTAAAATTTCGAATAAAATCAAAACCTGTCATACATTTTAATTAAATCTTTTACATAAATTATACTAACATAATAGGGGATAGTTTGAATAAGAATTAGGTTATAATATGGTTATTTATTTTTAAAACATCGGTGTATCACGTACAAAATACTTACAAGCTACAAAAGGATAACAAAATTTTGTTGTAAAATTTTAGCGAAACCCAAAATAAACAAAACTTTCACTAAAGCACTCTTTAATATTAAATGTTCTTAATGAAACACCTTGTTTTTTTTTCCAGGGAAATCTTTTTTCCATACGCTTTGTTTAAAATATGTTCCACATTCCAGGCAAGGCCTACACAATACAGGCATTTTCTCTCTTAAACAAAAACAAGCAAGAGTAAAAAAATTATTAAGAACAACCCCTTAAAAGTCGTCTCATTTGGGTCTCATACAATTTGATATCATAAAAAAACAAGTGTGCAAAAAGCCGGCTACCGGTTACAAAGAAGAAAACAAAAGAAATCATGTTGTGCCTCAAACTTAGAAAAATGCAAACTTTGTTTTGCGAAACATGTGTTTGGAGTTCCACATCAACAGCATAAAAGGATACTCACATACAATAAGAACAAAGTAAAATAATCGATTCGTTGTTAACAATTCCAATATTTTAGACCAGTTGTTATGGAGAATAAGCTTCTTGTTGTCTATATTTACTTTTAAGGGTAGATTTTTTTATTTTAGTTCATATATTTGTTAAAAACTGCAATTCAATGCGAAGTAGATGAGCTGGTTGAAGACTTAACCGGGGGTGTATTTTTCTATTGTTGCACTATGTCGTAGTCTTTAAAACAAATAGATAAACTTGAAAAAAATTGGTTTCGTTTATGAATGTCATTGTAATGAGGAATATCAATAATTTAAAGGCACATTGGATGGCAAAAAATCAGTGGCTAGAAGGCGAGAAGAAAATTATGAGTTGTAGCACTCTGAGGATCTAAGTCCAGGACCGGCAGCGATTAATAATATAGGCAATAGCCGGACACGTATGTAGGATGTTTTAATTTAAATAAGGGATATTCCCTTATTTAAATTCATTTGCTTACACGTATAAAAATGCAAACTATGGAACAGATTCCTTAGTGTGTTAACTTCAAGTAACGTGTAATAAAATTCAAATTGAAGATTTGGGTAATATCAGAGACATACTCAACACAGCTGGTATTTTAAATCTGTCTATTTAATTAGCAAACTTAAAAAATTCGAATACAAGATTAAACTCAAAATCATTAATCAGTTATTAAGTTGATTGTGTGGACTTCATCTAATAACTTGAAGTTGTTTTGTGTTCATTTTTCTATTTATCAATCACAACTTAAGTTAGATAGATGACGTAACGATCCAAAACACACAGTATAAAGTTCTTTGTTTCTATTTTGTATCACAATAAATCAAATAAGATAACTTCTAAGTTTGATTAAAACCTCATAATATCTGTTAAGTACAGTAAATAGAATTTATTATAATTTATATACCGTTTTATACTAGTTTTCATAATTTCTTTTTATTAGTTTATTTATAATGCTTCTTAAACATACGAGTAGATATTTGAAATTTTCCGAGTACTTAAATCTATGAGCTGCACATTTATCTTAATTAAAATTCGCTATCATAGAGAACCTTGTGAGTAAAAGCACATGATAAATGAATAAAATATATAATTAGAAAGTAAAAGATAGAAGCTCAAGTGTTTATCTTTAAGGGTGACGTGGAAGCATATTCAAATTGTGAGCGATTGTCAAGTTAATCATACAGTACGTTACAACGATAAGCGGCGTTTCAGCTGTAAAGTTTGTATGCGGCATAAACTTTCTAAGCAATATGACAACAGGCTCTATCTCTTTGCAAACATATATTGTAATATGTTTTGCGTTTTAGGATTGATATTTTTACGATAATTTAGATTAGTTTAATGGGTTTTTTGTTTTGGTGTTAAAAAGTCTTTATAATGCATTTTCTAATATATTGTATAGCAATTTTTTTTTGTCGACTAAGTAAAACTTTGTTCGTACAATTTACATATATAACAGAAACAGAAAGAAATTATAGACAATAAATATTATATTAGACAGTATATGTTTGATTTCTAGCTAAACACTGTTAAATCGTAAAACGATTGGAACTAAAAAGTCACTGCGTTGGTTATGCCCATTGTTTAGTAACAGTTGTTGTGCAATGACATCACCAATTTATTAGCCAACCGACCCGCTAAACTGCAACATAAAATTACTGCAGAATAGAAGTAATTTTAGTACATTTAACTGGATGTTTAACCCTACCAGTTTATTTAATATTTCACCACTGTCATTATCATGTTATGATGGGACAATTTGGTGTTTTTTGGTAGTTGATGTTGCTTTACGATTATAAAATAAAAAACTTAAGGAAAACTGTTATCGTCTTTTTATTTACATAAACAAGCAAAGAAAAACATTACAAACAAGTTTTACTGTTGTAATTTTTTCAGGTTTATATAGTTTTCATTATTCTTAAACAATTATTATTGTTGCATCGTTTCCATCACACAGGCGGATGATTCACTCCTTATTAAACAACAGTTTACGAAAACAAGACAAAAAAAAAAACAAAAAAAAAAATAATAGAAAACAATAGCATAATTAGAAGCAGTTTAAGGGTTTGTGAACCCAACTGAAGCACTAAAATATTTGGGGTATAAACTTTTAAACGGAATTTCTCTAATTTTTTAAAATTTCAGACGTGTTTAAACCAAGAATTGAACTTGATATTTATACATATACATTTTGTGTTTTTTCCAGCATATATATATCACACATACATACATATATATGTAAAGTTGCTAATAATAAAACTACGCTTGTTATCAAAGGTTTTACGAAGACTATTTCTATTGTTATTTTCAAAGCTTCAAAACAGAAACAAAACCCACTTAGTATATTTTATAATTAGTACAGGTAGAATATCACAAAGTACACATTCACATATATATATATATATATATATATATATATATATATATATTGGCTTTCATAATTGAATAGTAATAATTGAATAGTAATAAGGCTTAATACTGTTATTTGCTGTTTTATACATGCTGATTTCATTTGTATAGCACATAAGTATGTATGTAAAAAGCCTCAAGCAATTAAAATTTGAAGGTTAAGAATGCGGTTACGAAAATTTGTTTTTAGATTTGATTGTTTTTCGTTTTCTGACTAGTACATTGCGTTTTTTTTCGTTTATTAACTTTAAAGTACTTTTTATTTAATTATTTTATTAGAGGTACCCTTTGACTGTTAATGTAGATGGTAAGATAGAAATTAACGGAATCGAGCTTAACGTTCCCCTAAATAGTTTTCCTAATACACAATGATTCAAATTTTCAAATCTGTACGTCTTAATTTTTCTCATTTTACTATAAATTCAGTTATTACACTTTAAAAGCAGTTAGTTTTACCACTCTCTTTTAATGTTTTCTGGTTGCCCACAATTGTTATCAATTTTGTGTGCGAAGCGATATGACTACTGTGTAGAACTTAAAGCCAAGGACGTTGCCTTGTAATAGAGTTATCCAAATAAATTTTTTTTTTGCGGACCAGCACTCAGAGGATGACCCCTACTCATGCAATGCATTGTGTTAAAACAAGGAAGTTTGGCAATGGGGAGGAGGAAAGAGGGAGTAGTGCTTGTGGACATTTGATTTTAACTTTCCAATACTGAAAATGACAGGAAAGACTTCTGAAGACAGTTTATTCTACATACGGACTGTTCTGCAGATTTAAATTTGAGGCTTCTAGCTGACACAGATATTCAGGTATACCATTTAGTTGTATTGGAAGTCTTACGGCAACTGCTACAATATTTAGCTCAACTACGCTAGTTTAGGCAAATTTAGATGTATGTTAATTAACATATTGTTACGAATATGTCTTGCTTAAGATTAAAAGTAAAATAATTAAGCAATAAAGTAAAGTACTGGTTACAAACTGCAACAACAAATGTATTGAAATAAATCCCAAGCAGAAACCTTATCAGCATAAAAACAACTATACACACAGCCATAGAGGCGCCTATACATCGAGTAAACAACATACAACAACAAAATGTATACAAAGGGAGTAGAAGATTCTTAAATCTTCTATACTTTAAATGGGCAAGTATAAATAGGGAAGCGTCTGAGTGGATAGTCAGTCAGTGTAAAATTATACATTGTCAAGTAAAGACGTGCATTTTAAGAGAATTGTACAGTAGTGCCAACTTAGTGTAGTTAAAGTTAATAAAATTATTATTATTTAAAAACTCTAAAAACTGGTGTTAATTATTTTGCAATTAAGAACTCACAACAAAGCGTTTATAAAAGGTATAAACGTAACAATATATTTTATACTATGGTCACTATTTACATACAATAAAATTGTGAAACTTCTATGCTCGTTGATATAAGTACCAAATTGTAAGTTTTTTTATAGTAAAGAAACCATATAAAATTTGAATGGGAAATACCGCGCCGTACAAGTTTTTTTTTTTTTTTGTTAACTGTATATACGCCATAGTTCTTTTAAAGCAGCTCTAATAAACTTAAGAAACATTGTTGCAGTGGTATGTTCGACTTTGGTAGCCTTCGGACATACACAACATTTTCTAATTAAAAAATTAATCAAACAATTATAAATTTTATGAAAAATAAGAAAACAATTTTGTAAGTAAATAAATGATTGCTTAAATATAAAATTTATTTAAACAATTAAAAATGAAAGATCCGCTAATTTAAACTTTGCATTTGTTTTAAGGAATAAAGCTAAAACCTAAATAACCTCAGCAAATATATATATATATATATATATAAAGATTTGCTGAGGTTATTTAGGTTTTAGCTTTATTCCTTAAAATATATATATGTATAACATAAGATTGTTTAACCTTACAAAAACTTAAATGATAACTAATAGGAGAACCCACTCTTTTTTGCAAACTATCCTTGTGAACCTTAGAATTACTCTATGCTGCAAATCAGCAACAATAAAACACATGAAATTAAATTACTTTACAAAAAAAAGCAGCTGAGTCTGTTTTTGGTCAGCGTTACCCGGCACTAAAATCATAATACTTTAAATGAACGTCGAAACAATTCGTACTTTATGTTCCTGTTTTAAGTATTTGTTGCGTTTTAATCGTGCCGGCTTATAACTATTCAGCAAAGCTATTGTTTATAGCTATACCGAATTGGGCATATTGCAGGAAACTCCTACAGACCAACATTAAAGTTAACAATGTGTGACAATGAATATTTTGCGCTATTTTAAGGTAACAATGTCAGTTACACTAAAAAAGCCATTAGCGATACTTTAACCTTTGTTTTCACATCTTTTAATTTGTTCGACTCAGTAAAGTTTACTGCTTATTTTCGAATTAAACTTTAAATCAATATTCTATTAGTGGTTCAGCATGTTCACGTAAACTATCTGGAAGGCTACGTAAATTGATAAAAAAAATTGTGTGTGGGTCACAATTGTATTTGGGTTTGATGTGGAGCCAGGGGGCCCTCTCGTCGAAGACTTCTTCACAGATATAATAAGACCTTATAAGCACTTTAAAGTTAAGTGTCTTATTTCAGGTTAAGATGCTGGGTAGATCAAATCCCTACTTCTGTCCTTGTATCACAGGTCTTTGTCTGTAAAACCGTAATAACTCGCACTTAATGTTTTCACAGAAGTTATTTTATTATGGCCGCTATGAAAACAAAGACTAAAATTTAGTTAAAATATAAAGAGTATCTGCACGGAATGCGTATTTTCACTTGTATGTTTGTGTATACCGTTTGATGTATACACTTCTAATTTCTAATAGCAAAGAGAAAAAAAAAGTAAAAGTGAAAACATTGAATATAAATTTGGCGAACTTTATATAAATATTTTTCTGACATTTTTACTAAAATAAAAATAAATATCTTTAAGCATTTGTCTTATTTTTAATTTTAATTTTTTAAAGATAATTTGAATTATCTTAAAACTTGTGCAGTTGCTGAATGTCTTTGAATAATATTGTTCCGCAGAGAAATCCTTTGGTTTTTCTTTTTTATTACGTACAGATTTTTTTGAAGAAGTGATAAATAGTAAATAAAATAACAGGAAATAAATAGAAAGAAAGACGAACACATCACAAAAAAATTTGTAGGACAAAATTTTAAAATTTTTGCATTTTATTTACAATGAATTTAAAGTGGCAAATATTTAGCTCACATCTTAAAAAAATCTGTAATGGAAAATAAAATACAGGTATTCTTCGTGAATTCCTCCCATGTTTGTCTAATTCTTTTTTTGCAGAACAGCGTTGGTAAGTTTTTATAGAAAGAATTTATTAGTGTTGTTGCAACTATTTAAAAAATTACACACATACGAAATAAGACATGCAAACAACTATTTAATTATATGTATAAACATGCAATAAGAAATCAGCTGATCGGTAGAATGAAGAATTAATATCATGAATCACACCCAGAAAAATTATGTATAAATGGGGAAAGAGAAAATTTCGGAATCCGTGTTCTCTTTTACTTTTCAACCAATTTCGTTTATATTTCATCAATTGTCGAGGTTTAGTGCATTTGATTCGGGTCAGTATTTAAGAAATAAACGACTCCCTAAGTTGCTACCGCACACATACATACTTATATTCAAAGCACATATCTTCATTACACATAAGTTGAACATATTAAGGAAGTTTTCAATAATAAATTTGGTCGAATTTTGACAATGCAAACTCTACTTTAATTACTGCTCGAAAGCAATAAAATTAATACTTAAGATTCTTCACTCAACTATGACATACTTTAACTCTGGCATTTATTAAAATTCAATATATGATAAGAAACTGTGATAGATTCTACTATCTTCTATTGTCTAGCCTACCTAGTTTAATAATTAAAAAAATTCTATATACGTCATATTTTACATACTAAATGATGTTGCAGAATTAATCTAGACATCAACGATAAAAATAAATAAATGAAAAAGTAAATAATATTTTTTTTTCTTTTCGCTTTAAATCTTCACTTCCTTTCTAATTCTCGACAGTTGAAATAAACTGCAAATAAACTGCAAAAAGACCTCAAATTTATCTGCATTAAAATTTCGAAACGTTATTTTTTGACGTTTTTTGTATATAATTTGTCTAAGAGATAAGTGCGTTATGCGCTTTAAATCAAAGATAAATGATACTAGTCTGTTGGAGTCTTATATAAAACAATATGTACGCCTTTAATTTATCCTACACGAAAAAAATTAATTAGTAATTTATATTTTCAATTTGGGATTTTATTAAAATATACTTTAATAAATATCTTTTTTCTTTTTAACGATCTTTTTTTATATATTTTTTCTTCTCGATATTTCGCTTTCCTTTGGAAAGCTTCTTCAGGAAAAAATTTTATATTTTTGAAAACAAAAAAATTTTTTTTTTTCGATTTGAAATATCGAGAAGAAAAAATATATAAAAAAAGATCGTTAAAAAGAAAAAAGATATTTATTAAAGATAAATAAAAAAAGATCGTTTGAAAAAAAACTATAAAAATTATCAAATAATTAAAATATACTTAAAAAACTGAATTGTTTCTATAAAAAGGATCGATCCGCTTCAGATATTTGAGCATTTTCAAGAGATAATGCAAATTGTTCTGGTTGAAGGTAGAATTTTATGTCTGTTAAAGCCGAAAATGAATTCGCTTCGCTTATAATCGCTATTGCAAAGGAGACTGAAATAGTGCGTAAATTATGAAGGCATTAGTTTTAGTATTAGTCATGATAATAAGGACAACCTGCACGGAACTATTTAAAATTTAACTGCTTAAATAAAATAACACTTATTTTAAACCGAATGTTATGCTAATGGTGCAGGAATATTGTTTAATCGATGGAGGAAGTTCTAGCAAATCTTAAGAAAACCTTTTTTCTCACAAATTGAAAAGTCGAAGTTAGTTCTGACCAATTATCTCAAATATATATAATTTTATGTTTACAATCTTTCTTTGTCAGTTAAATCAGGAATAAAGAATAAAGCCTAAATATATATTATACATATTTAATAAGAATATAGAATATCAAATTTGTGTGAAAGTAATGTTGGCTCGAGTCATTTCGAAATGAATAAAAGCTACAAGAATTAAAATAACAAATAAATGGTAGATTTGGATCTAGATTATTAAGGGATTTAAATTTACCAAAACACAATATTTATTATAATGCTATTTTTTCTGATCCCCTCGATAATACGCAATAAAAGCGTAGTATACTAAATAAAGTATTGTTTATCAAAAACAAATATTTAGAAGATTTTTCCTACGATGCAAACAAATTGTGGAGATTTAAAAAAATATTTATTAATGTTTTTCTGAACTGATGATAACGAAATCAAAGCAGTTAGAAATGAAAAGTAATTGCAAACTGAATTCCAAGTTTACATAGTTTTGTATTGTTTCACAGATATTAAAGAGTAAATAACTATAAGAACTATGATAAATTTTTTAAGCAAACCAGTTTTCTTTAGTCTTTTGTGGCGTACGCAAATCGGTTGCCTTAAGTGAAATAACAGATTTGAAATTTTAATTATTAAATACAATAAAACAAAAAAAAGAAAAAATGAATTATTTGGTGATGATATTTTTAATTGCTTTAGCTTTTGTTCAAGGGGCTTATGACCTTTCTTCGATTCCGCACAATGTGGCTAATTTATTTTTATAGCCACATTTGACTGCTCAAGATCCATCCATTTCCTTGGGCTGTTTTTCCGACTACATTGGCAAGTCAAAGGAGTGCATTAAAGAATATGGCCAGAATTACAATCAATGCCTTTTGGAGGCTAAGGCTGGTCGTCAAGCTACTGAAGCTGAAGTGGTTGACAAACGTCTCGAGATAGGAAAATTTTCAAAAGATATTTCAAAACGTTTGGCAGCGTGTGATAGTCAAAATACCACTCTGGAATTTTTCGATTGTCATGCAAGAATTGTGAGTATTTTATTTAAGTGTTTAAACTGTTTATGGTCTGTGCTAAGAATTTGTTTAGCAATAGTAATTGGCAGTATGATTAAAATTACATACAGAAATTAAAGATTGAAACTTTCTAATATAAAATTTTATATAATGGATTTGTAATTTAAGGGCGTCGATAACACCAAAATGATTTATAGCATTTCTGGTAATGCTTCTGATTATGCAAGTGTTTTGCAACAAAAATATTACATTATAGATTTGCGTCATAAACAATGTTGCAAGTCTTCGGAACGTTTCTATGTCGAATGCACTGCTGGGAATTATCGCTATTTGCAGGAGTGTTTAGGTGGTCGCATTAAACATTCTCAGTCAGTTTACAACCCAATGATAAATCCAACAACTCCTCAACCAACGACTACCAGTGGAACTTCAGCAGCTCTCATATCATCCACTAAGAAAGCTGAATCTACATCGAAATTGGCATTAAAATCAATGCAAAAGCTTTAGTGCTCATAGATGTACACAATTAAACTAATAATTTTTTCAAATATTATCAATTATGGTATTAAACTTACCAAAATTTATAGACAATTGTAAAATAAGCTACAAAAAGCTTACCTGTAATAAAAAAGAAAGAAATAAGATTTTAAATTAAATTTATTTAACTTGAAAATACAACTATTTTATTTAGTGATAAAACTGGTTTGGATGTTTTTATTTGCCCAAAATTTATTTTCAACTACGTTTAGTCTATCGATATACATTTGTAATTATTAGTTACGAATTTTTCGATATACGTTGTCCTTGAAAGCATAAAGTTCGGTTTCTTCTATTTTTAAGGAATTTATCCTTTATCAACCAAGTATATGAGGAAGGTTAAAAAATTATAGCATTAACTCTAGACACCAACAGTATATAATACAAACAGCTCAACTAATAATTTTGAATACTTAAACTGGTATTTACCTAATATTCAAAATTAGGGATTTCTTTCCATTCGTTCTACCACTATCTATATAAATAAATTTTTTTGTAATAAAAATAAGATGACTAACTTGGTTGTTCCAATTATTGAGTAATAAAAAGGCTCTATTATAAAATTAGGTTTGTAACACGATAATTTTGTGCACAGGATCAATATGTACTCGTAAATGGGAAGTTCTATTTAACTTAAGAATATATTAATGGATACGATCACCGTTACCAAACTATACCATCGTATATCCTGATAGAAATATAGTTAACATATTGTGATATTAGACTATTCAATTTGAATTTGAGCTATTTTGTATAAAACGCTAAAAATTTACTACTTAAAAATTGTTCATATATTTCATTCACGGAGAATCAAACTTATTAGGAACGGTAAACAGTAAACTATTAGTTTGCGCAGTTCAACTTGTTATTCGCTTATTAATTATTAATTTATTTTTGAATTTATGAAGTAGCTGAATGTCTTCAGGTTTAATTAACTAATCATAATAACTGCCACACGTCTGCCATACATTTCGTTTAACGAATTTTTGATTTCTTAAAGTGTTATAAAGCGGAGCAAAAATGTTTTTCTTTAAGCTTCAATTTAATCTAATTCCAAACACCTTTGATTTTCGACGAATACCGAAATTTCCATAAAACATAAGAAAGAGAGTTTAAAAGTAGGAAAATGGACGAACTTTAACCATAAAAACGGTTTTTACAGCAGAAGAAAACCATTTCAAATCCTTAAAAATGAGAAAAAGCTTCCGATTCAGAAATAATAAACACCAAATTTGTTCATAAAATTTTCTTGCTTATTTTGCCTTGAAAACAAGAAATTATTCATAAAGCTCTGACCATAAACTTGTCTTACCATAAAACTAATATAACTGATACCCATAATCTGTAATAAATAATAATCGAATCTACAACAGATTAAATAAGGAAAACTAATTTAAAAGCACTGCCAATCAAAACTGCACACATAAAGACCATAAAAGGCAAGCGAAAAATATGTTTTAGCAGCTACAATTCACAATTGTTTTTAAAATAGGCGCTACTAGCTGAAAGCATAAAATGTTAGCAAAACAATAAGATCAAACTAAAAAGGCGATGTTAAATGTTGAGGAAATAACACACTTGTTTTTACAACAATTTGCCATACTCTTAAGTCAGATTCCGATTTCTACATTTATAAGATTCTTTAAGTTTTTTTTTTGTTTTTTGTTGTTCCATTAGCAAAACAACGCAGGTGTTTCTAGCAATTATTTTATTTAATGCTCTATTCATCTTCTATTTTGACTTCTGTTTCTTAATGAAATTGTATTTGTACAAGTAACTTTAAAGCCGCCCCTCTGCTGTATAGCTATTGTAATAATAGTTTTTAAAATATATCTCGTTCATTTCACGCAATATCCATGACATTATCAAGCAAATATAAAATACAAGCAAGTTCAAGGGATAAGCAAAAAAACAATATAAAACGGATATTACTTGAGGTAATAAAAAAGGATTTTCAAATCTGCATATAATACAATAAATAAATTTAAGATAAACACATATGCACTTAAAAGATTAATTAATACTGTGTCTTACGTTATTTGGAATTGTAATGTATCATCAATTAAAATTTAAGAGAAATACTACTATTTTTTTATTTAATTAACAACTGCTATAGATTTTCTGAAAGATGAAATTGTTACGAAATAAATTATTATTAATACGGCTTAAGTTCATTTGTATTTTAATTTCTCATTTTATTAAAGGCTAAAAATAAGACACTAGAAGACTGTTTTGCAGCACTTTATGGCTCTAAACCACTATTCTTTATATCCTTCTGTCTTAAGTTGCGGACGTTGTAAGTATCATCTATTTGAGCAAATATGACGAATGCCTGATATATAGCCACTCAGAAAATGCTGTATTATATTCTTCCAGTGTCTAATTTTACTAAAAGTTTTAAATCAAAGCTTCAGTAATGTATCGGGGTTTTCAATAAGAAGTTTATTTACTTTCGGACAGCATAATTGTCCTTCTGAGACCGCTATTAAGAATTTGGTTTTTAAATTTAAGTCGACAGGCTTGATACAAACTGTGCGAACACAAACTCGTGTTCGCACCACATGGCATATTTTGCGTAAGGATTTGACTTTGAAGTCCAACCGACCAGTCACATCGCCGTAGATTTGCTCAATTCATTCAGGAAAAACCTTTTAGACGAAGCCCATTTTTACTTGTCAGAGTATGTCAATAAGCAAAATTACCGCATTTGGGCTTCTGAAAATCTTAGAGCGATTATTGAGAAGCCTTGGCATGCTCAACGTGTCACTGTATTGTGCGCTATGTGGTTTGAAGGAGTGATTGAATCGTTTTTTTTTCGAAGATGAGGCTGGAAATGCGGTCAATGGATTACGCTATCCAGAGATGCTAACAACATAATTTTGGCCTGCTATTGACGACGTAGATATCACAGACAGGTGGTTTCAACACGATATTGTCAGATGTCACACAGGCAATGAAACGATCAATTAATTGCAAACCAAATTTCTCGATTGCACAATTCACGACAATTAGCAATGCAATGGCCAGCCCGATCGTGTGAGTTAACACCATTGGATTATTTTTTGTGGGACTGTGTTAGACAGAGTCTATACGAAGTCGATCGAATAGATTTCAGCCTTAAATTTCACAATCCGTTATTGGATTACCAAAATTGGATCGCCATTTTGCAAAATGGTGCCCCTGTAGGCTAGTAGGTAGTGTACTAGCTTATCAGTGTGGGGGTTGTGGGTTCGATTCCCAACAAACCCCTTGGCTATTTTTTCACTACAAAAATAAAAATTAAATGTAGATGAGGCTGCTCAGTGATAAAGGCATGGTCACTGGTCGCTGTGCTGTCTTATACGACAGCTAATTTTCGTATCGTAACTATCCTTCTACTTTCACCATCTGTCTCATCTCTTCTCTATCCCTTCCCTAAAGAACGCAGCACGGTACTTGACTAAATAGGCATTGCTGCCTGAAGTGCTACTTGTCTTAAAAAAAAGTTGTTATGGTGGATATTTGCCATAATTGGCGAACTTTTCTCTTCGTAATACAATAAAAATTTAAATCATCTTAATTTAAATTTGTTGTTAAATTTTGTTTTAGCAAGCAACTACTTGTTTAAAAACAGGCTATGCGTTTTGTAGCGGTTAACTCGAAAGCAAGCTATTAAAACTATTTTATGCATATAAAAATGTCATGGCCTTAAGTGTAGACGAAGAAAAAGTTTTACAGTAATCTAAATTTCATCGAAAGGTCATTTGTCTCTAAAAATAAATCTACCCAACAGAAGCTGACAAAACTTTACAGCAAACAATTGATCTATTAAAGGTCGTAATAAGTTTGATATCCAGAGAAAGTTGAATGGCAACTTGCTCATATCAGCGATATTTTGTTTATGGAGTATTTTTTAAAACGTTACTTTATCCCAACTACCAAACATCATTGATCAAACTCGTGCAAAATTCAACACCCGACATTTAAAACTTTATCACTCATATATGTGCAAAAGCGCCTACGAAACTTGTCCTCAAATAAACGAGGTTTAAGATTTTTTCTTTTTGTAGATTAGAGTTTTCTGTCGTTTAGAACATATACGTTATTACTATAGCAAAAAATAAAATTACATAATTTTGAGAAAGCAGCTACGTTATGTAATGTGAAATGCTGTCTCAGAATAAAATTAAAACTACACACCTATTTTCTAGAAGAGTCATGCCGAGGTGTTTCATTTTGTAAAAACAACGATAAAAAACGTTGGCGTTGACATGCCTCAAAACTTGGCCAAATAGGCAAACATGTTTGCAATATTGTTTTTTATTTTACTTTGCGTTAGTATGAAATGTTGATTTAAAAGATCTTGAAAGAAAATACGATCTATCAAGGTATTGAACTTCTATGACTCAAGGCCATTTTTTTGAAAATACATCAATTTATTTAGGGTCTTTTCAAATTAATAATCATTTTAAAGAAAAGAGAATGGTTTAACAATTTTCCTTAAAGTCTAAAAGTTTCTTCATTTGCTGACTTATTACCAGCTACTTTTTTGATTTCTTTAGAACTATTATATTACATTCTCAACATATTTGAGTTACTTTAATGAATTTCATACTTCGATGGCAACACTTTATACGCAAAAACCAATATTCGTTTTTTTAGTATTTATTTTTCCAATATATTAATCTTTCAATTCGAAGATTTCTTTAATAAGTTTCAATATTGAAAAACTACTATTTGGAGTGCTGTCATATTTTACAGTACACACTTTCCATCCCTGAATCAAAGTGTTCTACCATATACGCTAAGAATAGTTTTTTAAAACATTTATGATTTTGTTAAAGTAATAGCCGTGAGTTGACTTTTTTAATCTTAGTGCTTATTAAAACGCTTCTATGGTAGCGATGCTGCAATCAATTTCAATTCAATATTGTTCTTAAGTGAGTTTTATCTACTTTTAATTACTTTATTATAGTTCCTAATGTATTACATTTAGATGGTTGAGCTTATTAATTTACTTAAGCTGTGGAAATGTATTTTTAAAAGTGAAATAACTTTTTTAAATTAATTAATGAATGAAATTATTTGTTTGCTAGTTAAGAATTATTTTAAAGACTATTTGACTATAAATTTGATAGTTGAAAGATTTAGTTTCTTATATCATAGGAAACGGGTTTCTTTAATTTAACCATGAAATTCAAAATGAAATGTAAAGGATCTCTCAAACCTTGCACGATTTGATGATGATTTGAGTTACGAAAGCAAAGTCTTTTCTGAAGGCCATTTTTAATTTTAATTTAATTTTATCTTTAGTTATCCCAAATTGAATTACCATTATAACTGCGAAGATGCATCAGCTATATGTATATGAAAAATTAGTGTCTGTATATACTTTTATATAGGTATAGAACCTTGAAATGAAGTAAACAAAGATGCATTTTTAAAATTGTCATGAAATTTGCTTTATTCGAAAGATGATCTGGCAAAGAATACCATGAATTAATTTTCGATGGCTTTTCTCTCATTTGTGGAATTACATCGGTAATAAAGACGCGAATGTTTTTCTCCAAATGGTCTATCGTTTCGGTCTTGCCTAGCGGCTTTTAATCACAAAACGTAAAAATATATGGTTACCAAACCTTTCATACAATAAATTAATAGGGGCACGAGCTGTGTGACATATTGTTGAAACCACAGCTCCTGCACATCTGTAGTATTATTTAAATATAAAGTATTTAATTTTAAATATACTTCCAATTAATTAATATTTGACTTTCTTTGTTTATTTATTCTTTATTTATTTATTTTCTTTGCTCACCTTGGAGCAAAAAAGCTCAGCTGGGAGCTTGGAGGAAATAATAATAATAATGAATTAATGTTTTACATATCACTCGGTTATATACCGACTACGAGAAGGTTGTAACTAATCTAAAGTTAGTGAGAATGGAACTTAAAAGCTATTCTTAACTATATTTACTTTATATAATTAGTATTGGTTTAACCAGGCAAACATAAATTTAGATAGTATCCCAAAATTAGTGATTGCGTGGTTCTCCAATAGATTAAAATAATTATGTAAAAATACTATTAATATTAATATTTTAAAGTAGTATTAGTATTATAATTTTGGCGAAAAGTGTAATGTGATCTAAATATTATTTCATTTATTTTGGGATTGTTTTCCCACAAAATAAATGTGTCACTTGAAACGCACCGATCAGTACAACAACAACACAAGCAAAGTCTATATTAGTTGAAGGCCGTTTAATCGCCGTATGCATAATAATAGTAAACATGTATGCACTGCTAGTGCATTGCACTTTGAGGAATTTGCGTTAGGTTTGAATATTTATAATTTGTATTAGGGTGGTTCCACTACACATCATATTGAACGAAAAACTCAGTAAACATTGTATTATATCGGTCACCATTGACTTCAACCGTCGACGTAACGTCCAACCCATAAACTTACACTTAAGGATTATTATTCCACTAAATACAGCATATTTCTTCTTTCTATTGACGTACCCATTCAAAAAAAAGTCAGCTTGATCGCTAAATACCTTTTGTTTATGAAATCTAAATAAAATTGCATAATTTGGAAGCGTTGTTCAGGCGTCATTGTTGAAATGGCAAACCAAAGTAAACATAAACCAATTGACAGCTGACAAAAAGGCCACCAGTTAAAAAAGTGTTGCCAACTTGAAGTAGATATACACCTCAATAAAAAATGCATATGCATAGGTTTTTTAACTAAGTGCAATTCTAGCTGGCACTTAAAAA
This sequence comes from Trichopoda pennipes, assembly GCA_030448955.1. Taxonomy (NCBI): domain Eukaryota; kingdom Metazoa; phylum Arthropoda; class Insecta; order Diptera; family Tachinidae; genus Trichopoda; species Trichopoda pennipes. The sequence goes on from JASKUP010000045.1 coordinate 1,453,314, forward strand.
ATGGTTTGATGGAAGTGTTTATTTTAATCGTCCAGGCGATTGTTTTATTAAATTTATATTTTGTTCTTCCAAATTATTAGGTTCTCATGTAGGGTAATAGGTAGTGTACTAGCTTAAAGGACTGGGGGTTGTGGGCTCGATTCCCAATAAAGACCTTGGTTTTTTCACTACAAGAACAAAAAAACCCTGACGGTGGGGCTCATTGTGCTGTCTAATACGACAGTTAATTGCCGTAACTATTCTTCTTTCTTTGTCTGAAGTGCTACTTCTCTTTAAAAAATAAAAAAAAATGCCTTTGCTAATCACTTCGGCAATTTTTAGAAATGTGAATATACCCATTTTGAAGAGCATTGGAAAATTCATCGTATTTGGGTCTTTCAAACGACGCATTTGCGACTAATTTCAATTATCTTGTATGATTATTTTTTTTACAATTCCGTAATCGTATATATAAGTTTGGCAAACTTATATGATTTTAAGGCATATAACGGAGATGTTTTTATAAGTCTAATATTTTTCTATAATATTTTGTTTCTGTCTAAGTATACACATATGATAGGCATTTTTCCATATTTTAATTATTTAATTTCTATATTTTTTAGTAGTTAATTAGAAAGCACTAGGTCAATTTTAATAAAAAAATTTGAAAAAACTTTTATTTTTTATTATTTTTTCGATATTTCGCCACACCGTTGGTTGGCATCATCAGGAAAAACAAAAATAATAATGAATATTAAAAAGGTCTAAAAACTATAACTATTATATTTAATTTCTATAGTTATTTCCTGAAGGAGATTGAAATTTATAATTTTTGCAATTTTAAATCTTAAAATTAATAATAATGTTCCAAAAATGTTTATTATCCTATTAATTAACTTTTCCAAGACGCGAACATCAAGAAAAACTAGTTTGCTGCTACTCAATAGAAATATCATTAAAACCCACTCCAATTGTATTGTTGCTTGAGAGGCTTATAATTATGTCTTAAAGAATTTGAAATATCAGTTTATTTACTCCTCAGACGAGGGGGCAATTAAAATAATGGACATAAAAGAATCGTTTCCAAAGAGAATAAAAACGAAGGTACTAGCATGTCATGGAGTGACATAACAGTAAAGCCATTTAACGTTATTCCATACGAAGCCTAACTTAACACATTTTCGATTTATTACTTAAATCAGCATCAGTTTCAATTATATTATTTTTAATTTCTTCTTCCAGTTGTCCAGCAGCAGCAAGCAATGCTTGCAATTTCTAAAATATTTAAGTGAAAGTTAGCTGGCACGTCATTAACTGCACTTAATTAAATCAAGATCATTATGTATTATTTTTAATGTTTATTTTTCTTTACCAAACTTACATCATATGCAGGAAAAGTTTTATAAACAAAAAATACAAAAAGGAAAAGCGGAGATAAATAATAATGCTGAATAAAGAAGCATTTAACTAAACTGGTTGGTTGGCTATAAAATCGAATGAATAAATCGAAGTGCATACACACGTTTAAAAACAAAACAAAAATAATAAAATTTAATTAAATATCTGATACACGAGATTTCCATGTAATCCAATGGAAAACTTGTTACAAAGAGCTAAAATTATATAGGAAAATGTGTTAATGTAACGTGAGAAGTTTTTTTTTTTTGCTTTTTCGTTAAGACCGTACAAAATCTATAAGAGATATTGCTTTAATTTTTAACCGAATTCAAATGATTTTCATATTTTGGTATCGTTAAATTTAAGTGGACGTAAAAGAAATACAAAACACAATGTTTTCAAATAACGTATAAAAACATAAATATATAGTTTATGAAGTATAAATTCCAAATAATAATTGGCCTGCTGATATGCTTGAAAAACTAAAATAAAATAAACTAAAATAAAAACAACATACATATATGCACGATTATCTTAAAAATAAGTTGTAAATACAATGTTCAATTATTCAACTAAAAGGAAAGAGAGAGCCGTTAAAAACAAAAAAAGAAACAAGCAAAAAGGCAATAAATAAGGCCTAAATTAAAATCACTCTACTTTGGTAAATGAAACAAACAAATTTAAACTAAAATCGCCAGTTGAATGCAAAATACCTATTGTAAAACTCTCGGGAAAAGGGAGACATATTAATACGCAAAAATTCATTCATATTTCCACTAGCAAAATTCCATATATATTGTTAATAACCAAATAATGTTTGAAAAATGAAAGATAAAACTATTTTTTTATGAATATCTATATTTTCCAATTTGACAATTGCAAAAATGAACTGAAAAAATTTGATAAAACTGAATTTATTCATAAAACATGAAACAAAAAACATAATTCAAAAAAATTAAACAATTGTTAACAAAAGTACGATTGTTATATGAACATAAGAAAGTTGAATCAGTTTTTATTAAATAAAGAAATCCGCCGAGCGTTGGACTCACTTGTTACAGTAGATGTAATAATAGGTTTTTAAAAAGAACGCCTTGACTACAAAAAACTAGCGATACACGTTCTTAGCATACATACGTAAATTTAGGCAACATCAAAGCCATAAATGTAAAAATGATTTCACTATTAGGACGCCCATTATTTCATTTCAATTTTTGTAATCGTCTTTATAGCAGATAATAGTATATTGTGCGATTATGTTTATAATGAATCAAGGCATAAGTTCATATTTGTCGAAAATTACGGCCGCTCTGAAACACCTTTTCATTTTTTAATTTATTTTTAAGCCAAAAATATTTCTATGTCCTCTGCGTAAATTCTACATAGTTGTCTACTAAAACAAAATTCGTTAAAAAAACATGTCACTATAGGGAACGGAAGGAACATCCTTAATATTTTAGTTTTGCTTTAAATCTTTTTGTATTTTTTCTTCTAGTCAACATTAAAATATTTTAATTTTAAGTGCCTGCCTATGGCACGTATGTGTTAATTAACAAATATTAAGATAGGTTCTTTAACATAAAGTTTTAGTTTTATACTTATTGCTATAGCGCACATACATAGTTCTATTGATACTATGCAAATTTAACGTGTCTGCCTATCACAGTTCAAAAAAAAAAATAAAACTATAACCTTTTATAAATATTACGACACTTTTGGAACATTCTTTAATTTATAGTATTTTCCATTGTAGCAGCTATAATTATGCACTTTCTGGTAAAAAATTTTAGAGCTATTACGGTTCCACAGTAGCAATTGCATGGTATCTGAAGTAACTTTCGGTAGTTGTTACGATTTCCATTTATCAGTTTTTCTATTTTAAACTTTTAAATCTTCCAGTGTTATTTCAAATAGCCTCAATTATATTCACTTCAAGATCTGCGAAGTAGTTAGTTGCTGTGGTTCTTGATCAAAAAATCAATATTTTAATAATTGAGCTGTACGTCTTGCATCATTATCCAACCGATAAAAGCTTTCCTTTATCACATCTTTAGATTTTGTTATAATATGAACTTACATATATTAGTACCGACCCGCATTACCACCAACGACTACAATTTTCGTTTAATTATTTTTTTAATTAAATCTAAAACAGCCAAATATTTAATAACTATGAACCTTACAGCCACAAATATTTAGAAATTGAAACTAAACTTAAAGGTGCCCCATATAAGTTTTAATATTGACATCTAGGAACTTTTCTCAAACCGAAAAATAAACAAATATTTATTAACTATAAAGTTATAGCTTGCAAAAGGCTGAGACGAAGAAAGAATTTTTCGCAGCATGACAAAAGCGTTGCGTGAATTCGTCAAGCAAAACTCGATTGGGGCGGGCAAAAAATTGTTGATTAATTAATTTCTTAATCACTTTTTGCCATTTTTATAAAAATAATAATTTATGTTCTCCAATTCAATAAGCATGACTGGAATGAACAACGTATTTCACACAGCACTACGAATTTGACATCCGAAAATTGTTATATAAATAGTTCAAACTGTTAAACGTTTTTATCACAACAAAGTTATTAGTCAATTTGTTTCTATATACGAGTTTATTTCTTGATTCATTTATACGTGGCTGTTGATATTTATTACAAAAAGGAACAATGTTTGAATACAAATTAAAATAAATATTATATATTATTAAAAATAGTATGTGCTAAGAGAAAGAAGAAAACAACTTAATAATTTAAAACAAGTAAATAGTTACTTTACACTAAAATATTTATCGTTCATCTGCATCAAAACTAGATCTATAGCAGAATTCGTTAGACATAGCGAAATTCACTCATCATACTACTTGTGTGCTTATTCATATTCACAAATATGTTTATGGCTGTTAAAAAAAAATATTTTTCGTTCTTTCCAGATGTGTTTCATTAATCGATTGATTCATTTCTCGATAAATAAATTAATTGATAAATCTCCTTTAACATGCTTCATGAAAAATAACAGAAAGAAATAAATTTTTTTAATTCCAACAGATCTTTAAATTAAATGAAATTATTTTAAGAATGAGCAATGAGCTTAGCAGAAGCTAAACAGAAACTTCCTACTTTAAAATTTCACAAAAAAAATTTGTAATTGCGACCAACAGATTAAACAACGTAGAATGCACGACTGGTCCTGAGTAGCGAAATATTGAAAGAAAAACTTGTTTGGTTATTTAGTTGACAACTTAAAGCTGCGCAAGTGCAAGTGCCTCTAGGCTGCCTTTGTAACACATTAACAAAAAGGAAATTTTTACTAGCAGGCTCTTGTTGTTTTCTGAATGCTTTTTTTCGATTCATGTTTTAGTTGTTGTTTTCTTTTAGTTGCCAGTTATAAACTTGACTGGTTTAAGCCGATTCAACTGAGAGTTTGTTGAAGTAGATTTACCCATTAATGGATGTATTCAGGTCAGATGCGTTTCTTTAAAAACATTTTAACGTATTCGTATATTTGTGTTTTTTATTCTTTCACTGGCGACAACATTTGCAACTTGATAAAGTTTTCCTTTTTTTTAGTTAAGTACGAGCAGATTTCTTTGCTGGATACTTTTACACATACTCGCGTATTTATATGTAAGCATATGGATTTTATTATGTGTGGCCAAAGCGACAATTAAATGTTGTAGTTCTTGCCACTCATTCACTTGTTGAACGATCAATTCAGACAATTTCTAGCAACCGCAATGATTGGTGTTTTTTGTATTGACCATTTGAAACTTTTTAATGACCAGTTAAACATTCAAGATCATTATGACCATAATGTAGCTGCTGATGCCGCCTTTATGGCTCTTACCGACCATGCTATTTCGAAGTTTATGCTGCCGATAATCATAATAATGATGATGAAGCGTTCGAAATTGCAACTTGACACTTTCAAGAGTTTTTATTTCTTTTGCGTTTTTTCTTATGAGTTTTTTATTAAATGCTGATGCAGTTTCTAGTGTCCGTGGCTTATAAAAATGCTAATTATGCAAAAGACATTAATAATCGATTAACAAGTTGGTATTGATGTTCAGATTACATAGTTTGATTTTGTTATAGATAATTAAATTGTCATTTCATGATGATTTGTCGTTTTTACTTATTTTTATGCCTCCAGGGAAAAAATGATATTAAAACGGAAAGCGAAATCATACTTTGAAAACTGGATTGTAATTATTTTATTATATTTACGATCTTACACTTTTGATATTCTTTAAAATGATATGTACGCCGAGTTTAATTTTAAGGAATAGGGTGCAATGTTTTATATGTTGGATGGTTTTTATAAAGGAAATGGAACAAAACAAAAATGATTTTTTAAATTGACATGAATATGACCACCACAGTTGGCTCAGACGTAGTCTAGTTGGAATTATTGCGTAAGTTAGTGACTCCAAATCTCACGATCCAGAAGGCCAATTAACGGATCCGAAAGTTTAAACTTTGCCGTTACCAAGCGTTTTCTTCAATAAATCAATTGTGGCACGAGCTATGAGACTGGTTTCGCCGTCTTGTTAAAATAGGTGTTTAACTTATGAACGAAAAAGTTAGTGATCATGACTCTATGCGGTCATCATCGTAGCATTTTTAAAGGAATACGAACAAATTATTCCAAAAGCACACAAAACGGTGTCTTAACATGCACTTGAGGATTATCATCATTCCAATTAGGGCAATTTTGCTTATTAACGTATTTATTCAAGCAAAAGTAAGCTGCATCGCTAAACAAAAGCTATTCTGGCGTCAGTCTACGCATGCAAAATTAGACTAAACGTAAATGACTTAAAAGCTGATAAAATAGCCGTTAGTTAAAAAACTGTTGCCAGCTTTAAGTTTATTACCTTAATAAAAACAATTATAATTGCACCGATTTAAAATAACTAAATATAAAGGTACCATAAGTTTAAATTAGAGCATATAAATAATAAATTTTTCGAAATTTGATACCCCCGCGAAATATAGTTTTTTTGTTACAGTTTAACTCGTAGCGTTGCTTAAAATATTTAAAAACAATTTAGATTAATTTAACCAGAACGTCTTGATAAAGAAAGTAAAACAAATAATGCAAATAAAATTTAAAGCTTAGAATTTAAAATTGGCCCAAGCTTTTTAGGATTATAACTAATTTTATGTATAGAGATAGAAGCTATTCAGCACATAGAACTAACGTTAAACCCAGTGCGTTGAAAAATTAGCATCACGAGAATATTGTACAGCTTATAAATGAATTACTTCATTATAATGAAATGAAATATTGCACGTATTCTTTCCTTCGGATGGTTTTATGTTTCGCACTTCAATCTTCATATTTTCTAATTTTCTTAACCCTTCGACCAGTTTTGCTGCCTGTCATTTAGTTTTGTTAAATAATAAAGATCTAAAATGACAATCTGCCAGAAGCGGTCAATTTGTATTGTTTCACAAAAGAATTAAGCTCAGAATTTGTTTTTCGTGTGATTTCTATATTGTTATTTTAGAGATATGCCAGATATGGAGTGAATAACAATTGTTCTAGAGAAAACTCGCTCGTACTTCAGAGTTTAATCAGGAAAATGTCTTAAATAAAGTAGGGAAATTCATCAACACATTGCCTTATTTAACACGATTAAAAGGAATAAATAAGATTGAAGTAAAATAAGACAAGATATTAAAATAAAACTGATGATAAGACAAGGTTACTTCAAATATAAAGTCAAAGCTGTTGATAAAAAATTAATAATTAATTAAATATACTTGTTTTGATTTGATTTTATTATGAGACGATACTAATTCCTTTGCATTGAAAATTTACTACGCTTTTTACAAAATTTGTGTAGGGTATCCAGAAATGTCTTTACACTGACATATGTTAAACAGCTATAAATAAGAGTCATATGTAATGACACCTTTATTTATGAAATAGCAAATTTAAAAGGAGGGATTTTCCTTTTACATTCAAATACTTGGAAAATGGTAATACGAGTACTTAAATTGACATTTTTTGCTATTTTAGTATTACTGTTTTAATATCTGTGATAAAATACAAAAATTAAGTGCAGGTTGTTTATATCAACAAGATACTCAGTTTTTTTACTTTTCCAAATTTTTTACAATAATATTGTAGTTCGCAATGGATTTTAGCTTAGAAAAATTTGCTCCAGCGTAGCAAAATTTAATTTCTGTTGGTGTTGTTGTCTTGTCTTTTTACTAGACTTGCTATATTTTTAAGGTTTACAGGGTAGTTTGCAATGAAGAGTGATTTCCACTATTATTTTATTAATTATATGTATAAATTTGCTCATAAATCTTAATGAATTACTTAAGTAGGGATACACAAAACAGAAACGTTTAAATATAAACATTAAAAGCAATTATCTCTTATTCACATCAGTGTATTATACACTATCCAGGTTTAATGTCAAAAGTACTTTTTTATGCATTTTATACGAGTGTAACAAATCTTTTTTTTATGCTACTCCAAGCAATTTCAATTTTAAGTTTATGTCTAGACTCTAGACACTTTGGAGTAGAGATATAAAAAAATAATAAGAACTTTCTTTAGACCTCAAAAGAAATGTGTTTAAAATTGTATACAAACATCTTTTCATTCACAACACATGCACGAGTTTAGCTTTTTAGTACCCGAACTACATACTCGCACATACATATGTTTTATGTTTCTGTTTACAAAAAGAAATACTTTTACTTTTTTCAGCTTCTCGAATTCGTTTAAGTTGAAAGATCATGCTGTAAGTAGACAAGAATCTCTGCAGTAATACAAGATCTTTTGTACGAGTACATATTTGTAAAAGTTTCAGCAGGCACTAAGCAGCGCAAGTTGGTTATTGGATTTAGTTATCTCTTCTCCACAGTTTTTTATTGAAAATGTATTTAGTTTTTTTTTTAATTTTACTAATTCTTAATGAAAATAAATTGTTGTTGGCTGATTATTGAGAGTTTTAAAATGGAGGTAGCAGGCAGAGGGTAAGTTATTTTAAAGCATGAAACACACATTCATAGTTAAGCAAAAGAATAATAAAAACAGCATTATATTTCGATGTGTATTTATATGATATATAAGTTTTTCCATTTCTTTTTCCCTTCCCCATTTTTAAGTTACACACATGACAATTCTTTCGATTAAAATTAAAACGATTAGCCAATATTTCGCGCTGTATGTCGCATGTAAATACTTATTCGCTTTAGTTATGGAGTCTTGCCTCCTTATAGTTGCATTTTTGTAAAAAATGTACTTAACAAAAGTTTTTGTATTTTTTGTTAAAAAAATAGTATAGAAAAGATATAGCGATATCGGGTTATGCTGTCAGGTTGAATAATAGTCGCATTCTGCAACCCGCCTGTGTGCAGCTAATGGAATTGGAATTAAACGAAGACCAAGTTTTTTAATTGAGATGACATTAATTTTATTCGACAGATAATCTTCTAACATAATTAAATTATAACAGCCACGGCTGGCTTCGAAGTAATCTAATCTGGAGGTCCAATTTTCGCAAACTTTTGATAACATTTGTAGCCGTATATCGGCAATAATGGTGCGAACATTGTCCTCCAAGTGATCAATCGCTTTGGGCTTATCGGCGTAAACTATCGGCTTTACATATATCCATAGAAGACTGCTAAGCGGTATTAAATCGCACGATCTTGGAGGCCAATTAACGGATCCGAAACGTTAAACTATAGCGTTACTTTCCTTCAATAAAAAGTAAAGTGTTTTATTCGTTATGGTTTCAAGCTGAGATTTTTATTTATAATTTTTTTATATTTTGTGTTTTAGTTTGAACTTGTAGAATCAAGTTTGCTACTCTCACATATCTGGCTTTATTTTCACATATCGTTCATCCGACGAAATAGGTGATGCCAAGTTATTTTATTTTATTTTTGTAAAGCAAACACTTACTTTTTAGATACATTTTTCTATTAACTTTGTCTACTACAAGATACCGTTTGGGTAGATGTTTTATCTATGGCAAATCGATGTAAAATTGGATCTCGCTAGGATTCAATAGTTCATAAAAAAGTGGAATTACACCTAAAATCACAGTTTTATCTGTAAATTTTTGTGTTTTAATTATTCCCATTTTAAAAGCAGAAAAATTTTAGCATTTTCAACACAAAAAAATAAATGAATATGCGGAATAAATTTTCTTGGAGTTTTTCATAAATTATTTGGGAATTTCAGAATTCGTCTTAATTTGATTTTTTTTATAATAAATTCTTAACATTAAACTTTAAATTACCTTTGGAAGAGTTTATAATCTTGATCGTTTTATAGCTTTGCATAACGTTAAAAGCTAAAAATTTTAAAACACTACAAAGAAAAACACCATCGTATTTGGCATTAAATAAAAATTTTTCCATTTAATATCCTTAAGCAAAACTGCTTGCAAATACAATTATATCTAATGTCAGTATGCCGGATCATTTATTAGTCTCATGTTCTTCTTTGGACTCTCTTTTAGCATGGACAACAATGTTGCATCTTTGTTTGAAAAATATTTAACAATAATAGCAGCAACAAATTCTCAAAGCAAGCAACAACACTAACAAAAAACAAAAAGCTATTCATAAGATATCATTACGTATCTTAAAATAGGAATGAATACTGCAACATCCATGAAATATAAATACCTCCTCCTTGTACGGTGTGCCACACAGTCACATTAATTCATGTATTCGTCTGCCCGTCTGCCGCAACGCGTTCAATTGCGGTGAATGTACTTTAGTTTTTATACAACAATGAGGTACATTTAAGAGCACTACATTATCGCATAAAAAACTTTTGTTTATAGTTTCGTACAAGTAGTTGGTACTATTAGGTATACTTTGGGGTTTTCTATTAATGGACAGCTGAATTTTTACTAACTTTTATTTAAGTCTTTCCAGTAAGAAACACAAAAAAGAAGCATGCGATTTTGCTGGCAGCGTAAGCAAAATCCAAACAAAAATGCAGTGAAACTATAAGTATAAAAAAGAAAAGGAAATCGCGTTTATGCAAAATGTAAAAAAATAAAAATTAAAGAGATCTAAAATATTGATTATGGAAACAAAAGGATACATTCATTGTATTTTATTAAGTAGACATTTAGGAGTATCACTCACTAAGTGACAAAAAATGCTATTGAGACAACTGAGTTGAACAACTTAAAAAATTGTATAAATTAAAGTAGATACACAATTTTTTTGTTTTTAAAATAACAGAACTGCAGCTTTATTTAAGCTCCTAAATAGCGTTTTTTACATTAAGTCATTACAGGCTGTAAACAATAAAGGACCGCTTGACTTAATCATTTTCGGTATGTTTATATTAATGGATATAAAATATTTTATTTCTTACCAGGACAATTCAAGTTTCAAAATGTTATCGGTGGTGTCTTAACGATTCGTAATCCAATTTTTTTATAAACGCTTAAAGACAAAAACTATTTTCAGAATTAACGTAACGGCTCAGCGTAGTGTGCATGTCTAAAAAATAACACATACTAGACACGTATGTATTGCTTTTTGTGATATTAAATATAAGAATGAAGGCCTTAACAAACTGTTTTGCAAAATGGAAAATAATAAAGACCCTTCCTTGCTTTTTTTAATTTTATCCATATTCTAACTCAAAGAATGCTGAATCTTATCAATATTCTAATGGTACCCTGAACACCAAAATCTGACAATAAGCTAAAAAGTTCTAAGGACAAACTAAATCACGACAAAATAATAATTGTTTCCAAAGTAAAATGTTTCTAAACAGCAATAAATAATAGGCCATTATTACTTCATGTTTTCTAGTAAAACCTAACGGATTTTTCAACAAGAAGCTTGTTTTACAATTGTGGTAACACCAACAACATGATCATTTTGACATTTAATTTTTTGACGTATTCGTAGTAGTTACAATAAATTCAATTTCGCAAGAAAAATGATCGTTCTGTTAAAGTTACATTTCATAAGATTCGTGTTATTTTCGGACAACATAATCGTCCTTCTGAGACCGCTATTAAGAATTCGATAAATTTAAGTCGACAAGCACGATACAACCTATGCGAACATCAACGCCTGTTCGACTGCGTTAAAGCAGATCCAAATTTGCCAATTCCTCGAAGTTCTCAACAATTGGGGTTATCGAAAACCATCACATGGCGAATTTTTCGTCAGAATTGAGCAGTCAAATCCTGGCTGGTTTTTCTGAAAAAAATAATTTTTTCAGACGAAGCCCATTTTCAATTGTCAGGGTATGTCAAAGAGTAAAATTGCCGCATTTGGGCGTCTGAAAATCCCAGAGCGATTATTAAGAAGCACTTGCATGCTTAACGTTCCACTTTATTATGCGGTATGTGGTCTGTGTCGTTTTTTGGAAGCAAAGTTTGGAAAAGCGGTAACGGTCGATGGATTACGTTATCGCGCGATGCTAACAACTCAATTTTGGCCTATTACTAACGAGATTGATATCACTGACATGTGGTTTCAACAGGACGGTCCCACATATCACACGGTCAATTAAACGATCAATTTATTGCAAACCAATTTTCCCAATTGCATAATTTCACGACAATCAGCAGTTAAGTGGCCAAGCAGGCCACTAGATTATTTTTTGTGAGGCTATGTTAAGGCCAGAGTATATACGGAGACAATCGAACCGATTTCGGTCTTAAAACTGCCAATTTGCCAAAAAGTGATTAAAAACTTTGATGAAAAAATCGAAATTAATCAATGTGGTGGTGGACATTTGCGAGACATAATTTTTCATTCATAATTGCCGAATTTTTCTCTTGGTCATTACAAAATTGAATCATCTCAATCTAATTTAATTTTGTTTTGTTTTAGAAACCAAACTTCTTGTTAAAAAACTCTTTACAAGTCTTAGCTGATCATACCACCGATTTACAAAACATGAATCCTTCTCCTCCTCTACAAATGGTGTTATGTTTTAGGTAAAGCCAATCAACAGTTTAGTTTCAAATTTCTTAGCATTTGTTTTGCAAAAGTTACCACTGTTTACTATACAAAAAAAAACACTCTTCCTTTCACCAACTAAACCTATGATAACCCTAATAGAAGCAAAATCTATCTATCCACTATTGCATGCCATTTATTACAAACATTTACATATATTTTCGATTTTTTAACAATGAAAAACAAAATTAAGTCGAAGGTGCTTATCGTTTATTTTTGAAGAAATTTTTAACATGCAATTTTCAAAAAAAAAAAAAACAAATATTATTTTAATACAATTTGCATTACGTTCTAGTTTGTTGGTCTGTTTTTAACATTAACATTCACAATGAAAGTTCATTGTCCATCGACTTTTATTCTCATGTAATTACGTTGCTCCTTGTCAATTGTTGTAGAGAAGTTAATGAGTTGTCATGTTCATGTTAGTTAACAAACAAGTTGAATATTCAAAGTAACATGTTGCAAGTATATAAGTGAGAAATAAATAACTCATTATATCTATGTTTTGAGACACATTCAAACAAAGACAAAGACTTTATTCATTCATTACCTTACATTACTATAGTTAAAAACATATGCATGTGGCGTCTTTGTTGTTTTAAGTTTCGAAGGATTTAGAAAGAACTTAAACAAAGGATTTTATTTTATAAGCAATAAGTATGAAAGCATATACATAACTATATAGTGTATGTACGAGTATAACTAAAAGTAAACTAAGTAAGTACTAGCACACAAATGTAATTGCAGTGCTGTTATAAAGATGAACATGCGAGGGTCAGTCAGTATATTTTTATATATGTTTATAAAAGAAGCCCTAAAAATTAGAAAACCTTTTTTTCTTTTTTTTTTGATAGGAAAAGTAACTATAGAATTTAAAGTAAATAATTAAGAAATCTTGCCTTCATCCTTATAAAGAATTTACTTGTGATATGTGCTTGGTTTTTCCGACGGGGTTATAATCAATATTATTTGGGTACGGTTTTCCGTCGACCCTCGTCAAATTTGGTTTGTGAACAAACCGGTTTCGGCTGTTTGCCATCTTCAGTGTTCTTTTCGTACTTTTCTTGTGATTTAATTTGGCCGATGGACCGCTTTTGTTTAGTAGAATTTCCGCTGTGGGATTAATAAAACTTAGTGTGGAATCAATGATTTTTAACGTGACGAAATGATCATGACTGCTCAACCGTTTTTGAAGATATAATGAACACAGCATTATCTATGAGCATATCAAACGATTCATAATGTTTAGTTGTTAATAAAAATTTATCAGGTAGTTGCAGCGTTTGCAAAAAATCGAGAATAATGACGCTTAAGAGAATTTAATATACCAACAAATTCTTGTACTTGTCCATCAGATATAGAACAGATACAACTACACAAATGAAAAATACATCCATGTAATGCATCTAAGCATTGAAAGCTTTATCATTATATAGCCACTTAATACTTAAATCTTAACAATCTTTACTAAATCGAAAATATGTATTAATGTATGAGTTCATGTATGTTTGCACTTTATACTTTTCTGATCACCATTTAGAATGTTTGCAACAAAAATATATTTCCAAAATACAATTTTTATAACTATCCTCTGCAAGTTTTTAATCAAACTAAAATATATTTTTTAAATGTCTTGGCAATTAAGATAAAAATTGCTGAATTATTTAAATGCAGTTTTGTTCAGTTTATGATGTTTATGTAAAAATCTAGGGTGCACTATTATATAACTTCATCATTCAAATGGTAGGTTCTACCAATATATTTTTGACATTTTTTATACCTATGAAATTTAAAAACGACTGTCATTTAACTAAGCCAAAGTTATTGCACCAAAATAAAGAATTACTTTAAAGGTGCTTTAATTTAAACATTAAATTTATATGAAGTGGCTGTCATTAAACTCTGAATGTTTACACTCTGCTTCTATTCTACGAGGCAAGTTAACTGTTCGTCTTCTTTCCTGTTTTCCAAAAAAAAAAACATTATTTCAAGCATCAACAATCTTTAATATCTTAATTTTATCTTGAAATGTTCCATCATGATTTCCATTACGATGGAAATTTCGTTAAGTCGTTGATTGGGGATTACAGCAACTTAACGCTTTGTTAAGTTAGTAGAGCCCGAAAATGATTACATTCTTTCGTACAAAGGGATATCTTTATACCATTAGCACTTCTGGATATGATTTGGGGTACTTGTACTTGAGGGCTACAGCTAACTTACATGAAACGTGATTTTGAGTGTCTTATTTCCAATTTAATTTTTTAACCATTTTTTGTTTTTCATTTTTTTTCTGATTTTCTGCGAAATTTAAAATTTTTCACTAAATTCCATAATTTTTGGTAAGTTCTCTTTTATTTCGATATTTATTTTTTGGCCCAGCTCCCAGGGGATGCCATGTGTAAAAACTAGGAAATTAGACTATGGGGGGGAGGAAAGAGGAAGTTGTGTTTGTGGATATTTGATTTGAACTTTTCTACATTGAAACTGATTGGAAAGGCCTCTGAAGGGGGTTCATTCCGCATACGGACGGATGCGTAGTGCGATTTACTAGCCAATCAGCCACAAATGGATGCTCTCTTAACGAAAATCGAGTTAAATGTAAAAACGTGCGGGTAACGGAAACAAGTTCCCAAATTTTATCACATACATACAATACAATACAACCCAACATTGCGTCGACGCTCTAGAGAATCAACGGATTTGGATACCCTACATTCCGCAATGAGCCTTTTGGCCCTCTGATGTATGTGATCGAGCAACTCCAAACTAAACTATGGGGCGCCGGCCCATACATGAGAATTGTATTCCATTTTTGGATGGATATATTTTAATAAAATTTTGATTTTTTTTTACATTTAAAATATTTTGTGATGAATTTCTTTTTCATTGCGCTAGAAAAATCCTTTTTTAAGATTTTTTATCACTATTTATTACTATTTTAACTGAATGAGATTGAAATAAATAGCTTTAAAGGTTTAATAGAAATATATCGCTATTTTAGGGAGCAAAGCAGAAGATGAGTTTACGAAAGGCTCTTGAAGACTACAACTCAGAATAGTTTTTGAGAATGATATAGTGACAGCTCGATGCTTCTGCCTAAGGCTAAAAGTTGATTGCTCAAGACATTATAAAGGTATCACTCACAATTTATAATGGTATTATAATATTGAAGCCACACATTTCATTTCAAAAATTTTAAGATGCCAAATTAAACAGAAAAAGAATTCATATTTTTTTTTATTTAGGAATATTATATTCCCCGGTAAAATGGACAATGCACAAATTTCTTTAGTTTGCATTTAAGACAAATGTTTCAATTTATAAAGTACAGAATTTTAATTTTCCAGTTCTTAAATTTTGCATTTTTAATTTGCTTACATAGGCAACGAGGGACAAGCTTACAGACAAAAGCTTACTGCTAGATGATTCGTATTAATTCAAAAAAATAAATAAATATCAATTTGACTTTGTTATAAATTTAATGAATATAATTTTAAACAAAAAATATTTTAAATAAATAAAAATAATGTTTGTTATGAATATTATTATATATATACAACCTAAGAAGTAAGAAAACTTAAGGTAAACACTAAATATATAAAGATTTAAAGACCTGATGAGTAATGATGTCAATATTTTAACTGTCTTAAATGTGGCACTCCTTTGTTATAATTTTAAATTTTAAAGATTATAATCGATGAGCAGCCATATTTATTAAAAAGTACTCGTTCATTGACCTTAAAGTGACCCCTTGATAAGGTTAGACGGCTGTAGACGTATCTGTCATTCATGTGGCAATTAATGTGAACTACAGCGTATGTAAGGTTGCTTTACTACCTCCGTTATTGATTACAATGAAGTTCACTGAAAGTTTAAAGAGCTCTTATGTCTGAAGAATAATTTTTGAAAGCAGGAGTGTAAGAAACTCTTTGAGCTTGGCTAATTTTTCTTTTACAAAAAAAAAAACAAAACAAAAAAAAGAAATAAAATTTTTTATTTAAAACGGTGCTGTTATCAATTATATGTTGACTTGTTTTTATGAACTTCTTAACAAAAACAAAAAATAATTCATAGCGAACGTGCGTGAGAAGGTTTGTTTTCAGTTTTCTGTTTTCTGAACACTTTAAAAAATTATTAGTTATAAACATGCAGCAACCACACAATGACTATGATTATATTATGTAGTTGTATGTATGAATTAGCGGTATTCGTTGCTAGTATTTAATGTAGATATACGTACTAATATACAATTATGCTTCTTCGCAATGAATTTAAATGCATTTCCGCATTTAAAGGTTATGGTGTTACTTAGGACAAATATTGAAGAGTCTGTTTTTTATAAGAAAAAGTCACGACTATATTGTTAATTTTTTGCCTCTCAGAAAACTTGATTGATATTAAGTATTTAAGTAAATATGTAATTATTATTAAGGTATGAAAAGTTTAAAATTCTGTTCAGAAATAAATGTTTTTTAATTAAGAATTTTATTTAACAACGCTCCGTATGATGTGAATTAAAAAAATCGTATTGTCTTACATTAAGGGCTTTCATCACATTTGACAAAAACTGAACAACAAAAGAAACTTGCTTGAGTAGAATGCGTCATGTTAATTAACGCGGTGTGACTGTGGTAAAATTAATGGTGTTAGTTGGGAAGTATTTTATCTCATAAATGTTTCGTAATTCTAAAAACTTACAGTTTTATTACAAAAAAATTTAAGTTTTCTATTTATACAGCTGCGTGCATTAACTTGGAAGTGGTGTTTTGCGTGAGGAATGATAAAAGTAAAATCGTTTTTGTTTGATTAAACTAGTGCTAGACTGTCTGTTCGATGACCCCAAATACAAAATATGCAAAAAACAAATGTTTTCGAAAGACAATAAGGCATGATGGTGCAAAATTATTAATAACATTAATGCTCTTTTCTCATAACTGAATCGATCAACTTTACAAAACAAAAGGCATCATCTATAACATTTGTTGTATGTGAAAATAAAATGGAATCGTGATTTGCTCTAAACCCAGACCTAAACCCTAAAGAACATCTATGAAGAGCCATTAAGACAGCTGTTTCAGATAAGAGATCATCGAATGCAAATGACTTTTGGGATGCTGTACAAAATGTATGGTAACAAATTTTGCTACTCAGATGTCACCTTATGGGCTCCATGGCTCGCATGCAATCATAAAAAATAAAAAAATTAGGATATTTTTAAATTTTATAACCTCACTAGTTTTAAATGTCATTATTTAGTCTAGTAGTCCTATATTTGTTAACATTTAGTTCTGAGCTGATGTCAGTGTAAAATGTATAGACGACACATAAAAATAATTAATTTCTTTATTAAAACGTTCAAAGAAAGAATACGTAAAACAATATTTATTTTTTTTTTTTTTTTGCTCTTTGAATTCCTTTTTTATATTTTTATCTAAATGATTGCTTTAGTTCTCTGTGTTCTATATATAGACAGCGCCTCTGTTATCTAAGCCCCTCATGTTTATTTTTAAGGAAAAGAGACGCATATGAGTCGAAATAAAATATAAAAACTATGTCACTTAATAAAAAAAACTTTTGCCCAAAAATGTCTATTACAATTTAAAGTTTATAGATAACATCAGTTGAGGAACTTCGGAACATTATTAATTCTTAGCGAAAAATGTTTGTGACCCTAACAAAACTTTTTCATTCACATTGCTCTGTATATTATGGAAAATACCCGTATTAACTATGATCATCTTTTGAGGATTTTTTTTTTAATAAACGTTAGTTTGTCTTTCGATATCAAATTCAAATTTTCCAATATTAAAACGAAAACTTCGCATTCACTGCTGCTTTAAAAAAGCTGTGGACTAAACATTTATATTTTTTAACTATTGCAACTCATTCTAGTGTGTACCAACATTAAGGATGCTTTAAGCATGGTAATTCTGCTCAAAATTTTAGACGAAAAATTATTAGTATAAAATGATTTATTGAATAAAGTTTTAGAAGTGCCACTGTGTTCGTATTGTAAAATTCTACGAAATGTGTTTGACGGCATTTTATTATAACTGACAATTATTTTATGTGAAACTTTAACGAAATTTCCTAAGAATTTATTACATAAGACTGAGAGTTACCAGCCTTTTTATATGTTGCATGTATGGACAAAATAAATGCAGCTAATCCATGTCGAACGATAACTTTCGATTTTCAGACATTTGAAAAAATGTTTATAATTCCGGTCTACTGCATGCCGCGTTGAAGAAGTCCAGTATTGTTCATATGAATTTTATTAATTTTAAGAACGTCAATAAGCGTTGTGTTATTTTCGGCCTGTTAAATTTAATTGCTCTTCCAACTACACAGAAAAAAATATATGTGTTATTCATTAAACATTTGTTTAAACTTTACTTGAAGAATTGTTATTGTTTTCACTGTTTTTTGTATATAAACTATTGTTTATAATTAAACCCACCTTATCGTAGGCGCTAATGAAATAAAAATTTTAAATTTTGTAACTGGATATGAATTAGTTTTTGTGTTTTTTTTTGTTTTTGTTTTTGTTGCATACAAACTTAACTATATAAAATATATGAAGAAGATAAGAGTCATTTTAACATTTTGCAAATCGCAATTATAGTCAATCAATAATTATGTATGATAAACAAAGACTTTTATTAGCAATTAAAATAAATAGGTAAATAAATAAATAAAAAGAGAAATAATGCAAAATGGTATATTTTTTATGTTTTAATTATGAAAACTGTGGCTTAATGATATACATTTGTTTAAGTATTAAAAACTTTTTTATTTTATTTAATTATTTTTATTATTTAAGCAGTTTTTATATAAATAAAAACTTTTCAAGTGAATATTTACGCCTGCATTTTTTTTATTAAGATAAAAATAAATAAGTTTTTTTATAAAATTTTAAATGTTAAACAACAAAGTTAAACCGGTTTACTCTTTTTATTTTGTTAAGATTTGATGACGCTATGATTTAGCTATTAAATTTGGTTTTAAATTTGTACAGACCCATAAAAGAAACTTCTTGTTAATAATTGCACAGTGTGTAAATTTAAAAATTCAATAGCAAAAACTTAATACAATAATTCGGTCTTTTTAAAACATATATCGCATTGAAATTGAGCTTTATCCATTTGAGTATGAGTAATTATGAATCTAAATTGTGCAGTCAAACCTAAATAAGCTTGCTTAAGCGGTTATTTGTCTGTTTTAAATTCTCTTAAACTTGTAAAATGAAATACATTTTATGTTAATATGACTAATTATGTAATAATTAACAATACTAACTTATATGTATTAAAGTTATATAACAACAGTTTAATTCGTACTAAAATCTAAATCTTACAGTTTTTCTTATCAAAAGTTGGTAGTCGAAGTCATAACTTAATCTGAAATTTGTCAACACACTTATATTGTTGTTCTTGTTAGTAATGTTTACTAATTGCACTTTAACTTTCTCCAGTTACTCTTCTTCTAACTAATACTAACTGAATATAGTTTTCTTTAAGTTCTTAAGTGCAAGGTTCGTTCCAGCACTGTTTGTTATGAGCGCACACTCCATTGTAGTAACAATTAAGCAGTGAAACATATTACGTTGACGCTCTATTGAGATGGATGCCCTACTGTCACTGATGATCCTCCTTGTTTTCTCCTGTACGCGACTAACTCTAAAATAGTCTTTGAAGCACCGGACAATACATGAGATTTGTATTCCATTTTTGGTTTAATAAAGATAGCGTAGATAGTAGACCTCAGATAAAGCGAAGTACCTTTTGCACCTTTCAGACAATCAAGACATTTGAATGTTTTCTTTATGGGACCAGCGAAAATCCCATAAAATTTTTATACCAGGAATATTGAGCTTCTTATTTCTTAATATATAACCCACAATTACAAAAGAGGTATTGCCTCAGCTGTACGAAAGCACACTACACTGGATTTTTTAAGCAATAATTTAAACTATTTCCGCATGACCTCATGTTTCTTCGCACGTTGCCTATAAATAGCATATGCTGCTGTCATCTATGAAACTATAGAAGGGGTTAGAAGTTTACCCTATAGGGTCATTAAGAAATAGGGCTAAGGAAAGAAGACGATACTTACAAAGGGAGAGCCAATTCGTTATTCGCACTCCAAGGAATGCATACCGCCTATTTAGGCAGTCAGTGCCAATGGCTTTAAACTTTTTCGAGAAAGCACATAACACGCATCACTTAAAATAAAATTCTAAGACTCAGTTATTCTTTGTTTTTAGCACGACCAACATTTTCAAGATTTCACAAAAATATTTCTAAAATTTTAAGGTTTTTTAAAAGAGAATCTGCAGTGTTTACTGCATAGACTTATGATGATCCACATGACAAAATATATGACCCTCTACGTGGATATATATATATATATATATATATATATATATATATATATATTATTTATATATGTATATGTGTATAACTATTTAATATACATACATGCATATGTATATACATACATAAATATTTTGTTAATAATATTACACTGTAAAATTACATTAAAATGTGATGACTATAAATTTTAATTTTTTCAACAAAAACCAAAAACAATAACAGAAACTAAACTGATTTTTGCTGATTCAATGCTTTTCTTTATAATCGCACAAAAAAAGGTTTAAATCAAAATGTAATAATTTTTGACCAAAAACGAACTTACGACAAAATATACATTCTATTCATATATAGAAATAATCAAAACAAAGCCAGACATGATAACAACAAAAAACTTCTCCACCAACGAGAATATAAACTGCGATTAGGCGTTTTTCGCTCTTTTATTTTGTTTTGTTTTTACTTTCAGCTTTGAAATTGGAAAAAAATAGACAAAAAACGCAGAGACAAATAATTTGCTCATTTTTAATAAATTTACACATATATGTAAATATGTATATATATATACATATATATATATATATATATATATGAAAATACTTTTATTTTGAATATACTTGCAATAACAAATATCAATTTTGTGTGTTTTTACATGCACAAACAACAATAGCAGCTACCTGTAAAAGGAACACTTTAATGTCAAAAGAACTGTACCGTTTTTACCAGCAACTCTAATTTATGAACGTATGTATGTACATATATACATATACATACATATGTTTACATGTTTATAATTGATGATTCCTTCTATATATTATATCTTAAGCTAAGTGTTTTATTTCGTTCTAAGTGTGACTTCTGCATCAACCACGCATCAGCATGTCCTTTTAAGGGGTTCTCTTTTGCGACTTACCTGTGGTTTCTAATCGAGAGCAGTTAGTGCAATATCTGCTTGGGATTACGTTTCCTCTTCAATTTTCTTTTCATTGGCAAGTTTACTGGGACAATATACTCGTTAATTCTGTTAAGGCGTCGATTTATGACGGCTAGATTGTTTCCAGCACTTTTAATTGTTCGTTTCATATTTCACTGCCGTTTGGTAACACTGACGTGATTTTCATATTAAGTATTTTTATGCACGACTGTCTTCATCTGCATAGAAGATGTCACTGAATATGTCTTTTAAATTTCTGTCAAATCTACTCGTGAGATCAAAACATCTACGGCACTGTTAAAAATCAGAAGAAATTTCAATGGGTATCAGCTGTAATTTGCACTCCATTGGCATTTGTCGTTTCTCGCAATTTCCTTTACACTTTTATCTAAGCAAATGGAGCTTTACTGAGCTGTGGTTTTGGAAGGTCTTAATTTTGCTCCGTTCCAAATGTTTTCTGCTGAAGTTTTTTGGTCTATGAGATGTGGTGAAAATATCCTGCCATTGATTACTGAAGGCAACTATGTATCGGGGACTGATAATGGGTCTTGAATTTTGTTTGCCGTGATATTTGTGGCTCACTTCATGGCTACATCTTTTAATTTGATGTTAGTTATCAGAAAATGATGATCACTGACTCCTGGTATATTGCGAACATCCAGCAGATAATCACCTTTTTATCATTGCAATATTGTCTATTTGTTTTTGGCCGTTGTGCTATTAGGTGCTACCCGCAACAACTTATGAAAGTGTTTGTGGAGAGCAAAATAATGATAAATAATTCTCCATGTTTTCTTATTTAACCAACTCCAGATGGAGGTTAAGTCTTCAAAAAGCATGGTTGGAATACTGAGATGAAACTTACTTATAAAGAAATCTTTCTATTGACTATATTTGGTCAATTGGCACATAGTACGATCGTTATGTCCTGGCACCTATTCGGAGTTCTTGAGAATAGTATGCCAACGTCACTTTCTCTTTTTTAGTTAGTTCATTTTCCAGACAATATCATTTTAACAATAATAATTTGTATAAAATAAGATTAATTCGTTGTCGTTTAGTCGTGCAACACACTTCTAAACCGTGAACTCATAACTTAGATATTTTATATTTTTTTTTTAATTAAAGTCTAAATAATAGAGAAGCCACTAACAACATTAAAAACCTGATAAATTCATCCTCTTAAAATACAATCACTAACTTATAAAAATATTACAAATGTTTTAGCTCAAAAGATTGATAAATTTTGGTTTTAAAATGTGTGTCTGATATCAGAATCATAATGGCTAACGAGTTAAATTTACGTTTTACTAGTAATAATAATATATCTGAAGACATTTATGTGACTAAGTTGTGGAGGTGACTGTTGAGCACATTTAAGGTGAGAAGGTGTCATATCATCTTTTGCGATAGCCTTAACTAAAAGCTTTTTGTAGCAATTTGAAAAGTAGGCTAAAATCAATAGACGAACGAAACGAAATATTTTCTACCAGCCAACAATTGAAATACTGATATCAATATAACATACGGAAATATTTTAAAATGACTAAATTTAGAACGTAGCGCATTAATATCAATTCAAATGGGTTTTCATTTAACCTAAAAATAATTTATATATTTGTTGTAATTTAATTTTTACCTCTCTCTTTTTGACTTCCGTTCTGATTTCATTGAGAACTTTTTAACTTTCCATGTGAGAATTTTAATCTACTGAAATTTTAATATGTCCTAATTCTTTTTTAATATCAACTTTAATAACAGCATTGATAATACAAATTTGTTTTCAATCTGAGAGTTGCCCCCAACCGAAAAAAATTAATATTTTTGAAATATTGAGCTATTATTTTCATCTAGATTAAGATAAACAATATATGTTATGCGTATTTAATATAAATAACAAATAACAAAAGTGATTAAAAAAATAAATAATTTTTAATTTCACACTACCATGTCGCACTTGACCTATTTAAATTTAGTGTCCAGATCGGAAATCTTTTAGCTGTTTAGCTAATTTTTTTTTATTTGAATTTTATAAGAAATTTTGTTTTGTATTAAATATTTCATGAGCTTTCTGTATATATTTTTGATGCGCCAACAACAAATGTGTTCGAATAACGCACAAGACATTAAGATATGTGACCATGCAAATTCTTCTAATTATCCATCAATGCATAGTTTCTAATGTATGAATTTTTTGTTGACTTTTTGGTACATTCACAATGATTAGAGGGAAAAAGGTCAATTCATTAGGCATCATCTGCTAAAGATGTTTTATATCTCAAAATTAATTATTAATGAAATAATGCAAACAATTAGTTTGCATTAGTAAAAAATTTAATGTTTCGAGATCTATTAAATATTTTCATTGCGGTGGCGGGTAATTTGACTTATAGCTGGTTCTATATAAAACCGAGTTAAGAATAGTTGATTTGAAAAATAGTGTCATAAAAAAAACATTTACCATAATTAAAAACGTTCTTTTTAAATAAAAAATACATCAAAATCATATAAAATTATTATAAAATAAAATATCACAATATTAAAATTAAAGCCCTTCTTTAGGAATTTATATTTTTTGTTAAACGTAAACAAAAGAATAATTTGAGAGCAGCAAAAAATAAAATATGAAATACAAACCTGTATTATAGTTGTAGCAGCACAGGTGATTAAGTAAAAAGATTCGTTAAGAATTCAAAACGTGATGGTGTTTAGGTTAAAGCAAAAAAGTTTGTATTTTGATTTGTTTATTTATATTATTATAACGATTCAATATAACCACTATTACTTTGATTTATCAAAATTAATTTTAACACGAGCTTTTACAATCTACTGACAACAATGTAATGAAAAATAAGTCAAAATTATTATATACATAAGTAAAAGTAAAATAAAACTAAAAGCAAAACTTTTTTAAACACACACACACACACATATATATATATATATATATATATATATATAACACTATCATTTTAACTAAACCCTGTAATAAAATATAACAACAAAACAACAACAAAATTTATTTTAAAATATCTAATAAAACACTCAGTCAGCCACTGTGTTTAGTTGCCTGGCAAATCTTTGAAAAAAAATGTTCTTTAGTTATGAATGTGTGTATCTATGTACGTATGCATTTAAGTAAACAAATTAAGATAAACTGACAAAAACAAAGAGCTGTTGCTTTTTGTTTTGCTGGCTGTGTTTCGCTTTTAGCTGTTTTTTACACAAAAAAAAAGAAAACGTAAATAGGTAATTCTTATTTGAATTGTTCAGTTTAAGGAATCTACTGCAGATGTTGCCTCTTAAAATTGTATGCACTTTTTATTTTGTTAAGCATGTAGTCGGGCTACTTAGTAACAACAACTTAAATTATGGCGCGTTAACCATTTCTTTCTGTTCGACATTGTTTAAGCTTTATTTTGGAATATTAGTTTTACACAACTCAAATTATGTATAGAATTTTACACTTATTTTTCTGATGTAAATACGAAAACTCCAGCTGTTCTTCTCCACAATTTGTACATTTATATAGATATATATATATATATATTTATAATTAATCGAATGAAACACGTAATAACAAAATGTAACCGACACAACCTTTTCGAATCAAGTCTATATTTAAACTAAACAGCCGACTTTTTGTTTACTAAGCGCATTTTTGTGCAGCAAAATAACAGCATAAAATAAAAGCACAAAAGAGAACCAATCACCAAGAAGAAGATAGAGAGAGAGACAATAAAGCAGATATAACAAAGTTGCCGTATCTTTAAGGCGTTTTTTTAGTGATTTACACAAATCACCTCGAATGTGTAAAATAGTTCTGAGAGAAACTAACAAATTTTAATGTTTTATTTGCTGTTTGTTTAAATTTAAAACAATAATCAAATAAAATTATATTTTATTTAAAAGCCAAAATAATACACTAAACTAGAAAAATTAAATTAATTTAAAATCGTACTCTCGATATTAAGGTCGGGGAACATAGAATGCGTCATGCGTTATACTTTGACGTATTCAACTGAAGTCAAAGTTGCGACGAATGAGGTTGGTACAATGAGTACTTTATTGACGGATAAGAAATCAACAAAATTATATTAAAGTGCGCATTTGAAATGGAATTGGACGATATCTTAGACTTTCTTTTAATTGTAATTTTAATTTATAAAGCTCGGGAGTGCCTTGATATAATTAACAGAGGTCGAAGATTTTGGATCAGGCCGTTTTATCAAAACCGAAATATTAATGGATTTTTTGCGGTAAATTTTGAAAGAATGTTTGAAAGTGATCGAGAACAATTCAAAAAAACTGTGAGAATGGATAAGGATGTGTTCGATTTGCTTTTTAATTTAGTGAAGAAAGACCTCAAAATTTTCAAAATTTCAATACTTTTTTGAAATATTCAGCCGTATTAGAACTAGGAAAAAAATCAGCATTATTTTCGAAGATAATAAAAATAATGTAAATTTAACTACACAAATATAAAAATTTACTTTATCCTCAGAATCAAATAAGAATAGCGTTTGTTCCATTATGTGCTTTCCAATAGTTGTTTGAAAATTAATTGCTCTAAAAAAGCTAAAGTTATTACTATTCGCTAGCCCAATGAACCAATAAACAATCCAAAGAGCTACAGACCCATAAGTTTACTTAGTAATCAATGGAATATTTATGAAAAAATAGTTCAAAATAGAATTTGTACTGCCCCTGTCACTATAACAATAATGGAAGAACAAAAAAGTCGTATTATAAGCATAATAAAGGATAAACATAATACAAATCTGCCAAATGATAATATTAGACGTGGAAAAAGTTTTTGATACCGTTTGGCACAATGTTTCAAAAGATTTATGCAGGAATGTGGCAGACTTCTTTACACAATTTTCTGTGGCTTTTAATTATAAACTATTTTCTTCTATTAACCTCGAAAGGCTTACATCAAGGTTTAATATTATCTCCACTATTAAATTCATTTAATACTTATGAGTTTTCTCAGTCCTCATGCCTAAAGGTTGTATACTATACCGATTACAACGTTCTACTGACATTTAGCTAAGTTAGGAGCGCACTACTTAAGAAACTGGAAAAAGGTTCGCAAGCCTGCAGAAAAGAAATGAAAAATCAGACCATAATATTTCCATATAACAACTCACCGAAACAACTTCACAATCGCCAGCTGATATTACAAAATGAAAACTTAACAATACAAAATAATGTCAAATATCTTGTCTTGATAAAGAGAACTTGACTTTGTATAGCAAATTGGCGACATTTGTAAATAATATTTAAATATTATCAGAGCGCAGCGGCCAATACTAGGAAAACGTTCAACGCTCAACTTAGAAAACAAAAATTTAATATTAACGTGTATAATTAGACGGATTTTAAAATATACAACTCCAATTTGATATAAGCAATAGCGAACTTACAAAATTTTCAAATAGATCAGAAGTAATGCCTAAAGATTATAAATAACAAACAATGGAGATATTTAACGCCGCTTCACTCTTGCAAATGTCCACCACGACCACGCTGACAGATGTCGATTCTTTCATCAAAGTTTTAAATCCCTTTTTGGCAAAATGCCGGTCCTATTTCGTTAATCACATCACGGATTTTGAGTTTTAACGCTGAGATCGATTCTATTGACTCCGTATAGACTTTGTCCTTAACATAGCCTCATAAAAAATAACCCAATGATGCTGGTTGTCAGAAATTTGTTTTTCAATAAAATAATCGTTTCATTGACTGTGTAACATGTGGCATCGTCCTGTTGAAACTACATGTCAGTGACATCCACGTCGTCAATAATAGGCCAAAACTGAGTTGCTAGCATCTCGCGATAGCGTGATCCATTGACCGTTATCGCATTGTTAGCTTCATCTTCGAAAAACAAACCAATCGCGCCTCCAGACCACATAGCACACCATACAGTGACACTTTAAGCATGCAAAGGCTTCTCAGTAATCGCTCTAGGATTTTCACAAGCCCAAATGCGGCAATTTTGCTTGTTGAATTACCCCGACAAGTGAAAATGGGCTTCGTCTGAAAAAATAATTTCTTCAGAAAAACCAGCCGGTTGTTCCTGAATGAATCGAACGAATATACGGTGATGTAAATGTTCGGTCGGCTTCAATTCCTGCACCAGTTGAACTTTTTAAGGCTTCACAGTGAAATCCTTACGCAAAATTCTCCATGTGATGGTTTGGATAACCTCAACTATTGAGAACGTCGAGGAATTGAGTTACTTAAATCTGCTTCAACAATATGGCTTGCAACTGTGATGATTGCAGTTGAACGACCTGGGCGAACCTGACGACTTAAAATACTTAAATTCAACGACCAAGTTCTTAGTAGCGGTCCCTTTAGGAGAAAATATCACGAACCACTATTTTCAAAGTGGATTTTAATCATTTTAATGCGATTTGCGTGCGAAATTGAATTTATTGTAACAATTGCCAATGCATCTACTATGAATACGTCAAAAAACGTGTCAAAATTATCAAGTTGTTGGTGTTGCCACAATTGAAAAACGAACTTGTTGTTGAGTTGTTGTAATATCTGGTGATAAAATCTCGAAAAACTGTTAAAATATAAAAGAAAACTGTAGATAAAGATAAATTCAAAACTTGAATTCCATTTCCTGCTTTCAAAATGAATGTGCAATAATTATATCGTGATAGGATTTCTACACGTTTTGGGGTTGATAAGAATATGTAGAAAAATATTTCATAGTCCTACAATTTTTCGAATAATTTTTATACACAATTTTCATTGCCAAATATACGATTATTTTTGACTAATTTTATTATATTACGTACAGTACGTTAATTTGTAATAAATAGATAGTGTATATATGTATTTATAATATGTAAGTCACTTTTGTGGATGTGGTTCCACGTCACTGCTATATCACACATTGCATACCATTTTATGCTCTTCTGTACTTTTAACTCCCACTAGTTAAATACATCAGACATTATTAGTTTTACATCATCTTCATCTTTTATTCGTGTTCTTACATTATGGAAGCTAACAGTGTACTTTTTGTTAACTTTATATTTTTAACAATTAAATGAATTTTGCATTAAAGTAATAAAACTAATGTTTTATTTACAACTTGTAATCAAAAAGTGACTTATGAAATTCCGATCGGTTTGCGACAACTTATATGAATAATAATTTCACAATAATAGTTTTTTATTTCTAACAAAACCAAGTGCAAAACGCTAAATGCTTTTCAACGAGAATTCATAATCCTTTATCAAACAATAATTATTTAAAGGCACTGGTAGCTAATTTTGCAAAAGGTTCATAAAAGAATATTGAATTTGATACAGATAGATTTATTACAAAAAAGCGTTATTCCACTGTAGCTTCTAAAATATAGACGGCCAAGCGTTTAAGAAAGCGTTTTACGATCTGGTAACTTTATTTAAAAACCTGATTTATTGGAAGTGGATTGTGAACAGAATCCATACTCTTGTATAAAATATTGTTTACTTAAAATACATTGCCTATTTTTAGGGCGCAAAAAATGGGACATTTACAGCAGCTGTTAATTTAATTTAATTATTCCTGGAATCAAAAAAGTTATTTTGAAATGTTTTTATACACATAAAATATAAGAAGAAAAAGTCTTTTATTTTATTTTAGTTATTTATTTCAATAATCAAAATTAAAACCAAGAAAAAAGGAAAACGTACATTTATTTACTTTATAAATTTACCAAAAAATACATTTAATTAATTTTAAATGATTTGGGCGTTTGATTAGCGACATTATTTATTAAGGTTAAGTTTTATGATTTTCGATAACAAAATATTGAAAAAAGCTTAAACATAAATATTTTGTTTGTTTTGTGTTAATATACAAAATTAGTTGCTATTTTAATATTTGTTTTACTTTTCACACAATTTATTTATATGGAGAGGTGATTGCTGTAATGGTTGTGGTTGTTGTAATTGCTGTTGCACATAACGAGGATTTTGCTTAAAAGGCCAAACATGATGTGCAGTTGTAGCAGGAGCACAATTTTTCAGTTTTACATGTAAAAAGCTGGTTGGTTATATTTATCAAGAATTTATAAAAATAAATAAAAAATTTTTAAGTTTTTATTAGCTGGAATTTGATGTTAAATATTTATTTGTTAATATGTATCTGCAATTTGTGAAAAATAGTAACACATTAAGATTTTTTTTTAAATAGCAATATGCCTGATTTTTGTGTTGTTACTTTATTAGTTTTTCTTATTTTTTTTTAGTTAATATGTGCATTAATTAAAACTACATTTGAATGTTTGTTGACAACTATAAAAATATTAAATAAAGTTAAGTTAGTGTATATCAAGACCAGTCTTAGGAAAATGTTTGTTTTTTCTTAATTAGTTTTAATTTTTGTGTAATTAACATATTTTAAATATGACAATTGATTTTTTTAGCTTCTTTATTATAATTAAAAAAAAAAACTAACTACAAAATTGATTGTAAATTATTCCTTAGATGAATTGAAATATTAAATTTTAATATTTTTGAAATAAAATTTAAATATTAGCCCATAATCATAGTAATGGGTTTTTCAACTAGAAGTTTGTTTTTCAATTGTGGTAACACCAACAACATGATAGTTTTGAGATTAAGTTTTTTGACGTATACGTAGTAGAAGCATTGGCAATTCTTAATTAAATTCAACTATCAAAATCATGACTCTGTTAAAGTGACATTTCGTAAAATTCGTGATATTTACGAACAACATAATCGTCCTTCTGAGACAGCAATTAAGAATTTAGTCGTTAAATTTTAGTTGACAGGCTCGATACAAAATGTGCGAAAAGCAACGCTTGTCGAGCCACAGTGTTGAAGCAGATCCAAATTTCCTTGTCGTTCTCAAGAATTGGCGTTATCCAAAACCACATGGCGAATTTTGCGTAAGGATTTGACTTTGAAGCATTCACATCGCCGTATCAACAACCGGCTGGTTTTTATGAAAAAATCATTTTTCAGACAAAGCCCATTTTCACTTGTCAGGGAGTGTCAACAAGCAATATTTGGGCATTTGGGCTTCTGAAAATTCTAAAGCAATCATTGAGAAAACTTTACCTTCTCAACGTGTCACTTTATGGTACGCTATGTGGTCTAAAGACGAGGCTGGAAATGCGATAACGGTCAAAGGGTTCACGCTATCGCAAAATGTTAACAACTCAATTTTGGTCTGTTATTGACGACGTGGCTATCAGTGACATGTAGTTTCAGCAGGGCGATGCCATATTTCACATGGCCAAAGAAACGGTCAGTCAATTTATTGCTAACCAAATTTCCTGATCGCAGATCGTGTGATTCAACATAACTGGATTATTTTTTGTGCGGCTGTGTTAAGGACAGATTCTATACGTAGCCAATCGAATCGACTTCAGCCTTAAAACTCAAAATCCATGATGTGATTGACGAAATAAAACCGCCATTTTGCTAAAAACGTGATTAAAAACTTTCGATATCGGTTGCCATGGTCGACATTCATAATTGCCGAACTTTTCTCTTCGTAATACAATAAAAATTTGAATCATCTTAATCTAAATTTTTTGTTTTATTTTGTTTTAGGAGTTTTTCTTGTTGAAAACCCCTTAATGTGCTATGACTTCTAAAGTACAATTTTCGTTAAAGTATACATTTTTTATACTAAAATTTAAAGTCGGTTTCAAGTTTAAAATCCACCTTGTTCAAATAACACCATGACATAAACTTAAGTTTCGAGTTTTTGTGTTGTTCTTTCATTACATCATTGTCAAGCCGTGTTGCGCACTGCACTGGTGAGACAGTGTTCGTTCGGGTTTCGGTAGTTCTTTCGTTAGGGTTGTGCCTGTTCATATAGATAGATTGCTCGCCGTTTGCCCTTTTAAAGGATCTAGTCTAATTTTTCCGTCTTTTATTATTATCCCGGTAAGTGCGTCCGTCTAAACTTGCTTTTCGTTTATTAAAGTACTCACACACACTGGTGTGCAAATTGTGTCTGAGGTCGTGTTTACCTGTTCGTTTATAATGTCGTTGTTGAATGTTTTTGTTTTGTAGATTTCCATGTTTTCAAGAATGTCTAGTCTTCGTCCTTATTTGCTAGGATGCAGTAATGGCATACACTCATCTATTTCCTTTAGTGGTGCGTGTCCGTCAGTGTCAAGGTGTAATGCAAAGTTGGAGTCTTCTCTTTTCCGTTTGTACGAGCGTCTGTGTTCTAAATATCTTGTCTTCAGTGTTCATTCCGTTTGTCCTACAGATGCAAGTAAGTCTGTATACTTTGCTGGAACTTAATTTTCCAGTTGTTTCTGTCGATGTCTTGAGTTATGTCTCATAGTGTTGCTGTAAGTAAGTAACCTTCTGCTGTGTTTAAACCTTCTTTGTGAAAAAGTTTACTCTATTTATTTATTTATCTTAGTCTATAAATTTAATATCCTTATAGACTATGACAATGTTTAATACATTTCTTCAACATTAATTATTCAAAAAGAGAACAATATTTTTCTTAAGAGTATGTAATCAATAAATCTATAATATTTACTAAATTCGGAAAAAATTTTTAATAACGGATCCCAGTTAGCATAGTTGGCCCTGTGCAGTTGCATGGATAGCGTTATAAAATTACGTTTAGGACGTCATGGAACACTATACCAGATATTAATTATTAAAAATTGACAGGACATATTTCCTTTGATAAGATTAAGGCGGAAACTAACATTCAACATTCGATTTTTAAGCGTTGCAAGTTAATTTAAAGCATTTTTATTAAAGCAAGTTTATTATTATTATTATTATTTTGTTTTTATTTTTTGAATCGACCTTTTTATATTTAAAAAAAAAATATCTGTTATTCTTTTCAAAGGTCTTTTTTAATTAATTAATTATTAAACAATTTAAAATTGTTATAATTTTTTGTTTTTGTAAAATATAAAAAATAATTTCCTGAAGAAGCTTTCGAAGAAGGAAAGCGAAATATCGAAAAAAAATATTATTGTCAGATTAATTAAAAAAGACCGTTGAAAAGAATAACAGATATTTATTTATTATTATTATTATTATTAGAAAATGATAAATTTTGTATATTCCAAGCCAAGGAGACAAAAGAGCAACAATTGTTTCTGAACAGATTCGACATTGTAAGTTGGGTCCCAAGCTATGAAGCTATATTCCAGAAAAGTCCTAACTAAAGATGTATACAATTGCTTTGTTATATAAGGATTAGCAAACTGATATGTGCGTATATTCTCCGACGCACAGTGGACCATTTTTACGAGAAGACGGCCAAAAGTCCATTTTTTCATGGTCCCCGATTGAAAAATTTGTAAGTTCATTCAAAAGTAGATACTAGTGTACCTCGGGAGCCAAAATATTAAAACTTTATTTTAACTATATCACACTGAACAGGGTGATTCAAAATGAGCATTTTCAGTATTTTGCTAAAATGGGAAATTTTTTAGTAAATTTTATATTTTTAAACATCTAATTTTTTTTCTTACACAAGGCTTTTAAACGAAACAAACTTTGTATAATAGCGTGATTTGTTAGCTATTAGTATAAGAAAACTGAACTGTGTTTGATTGACTTTTGCTTTTTAAAAATTAATTTTTTTAGATGTTCAAATTTTTTCTAAATTCTCTTACTTAATAAAGCATAACTTCCAAAGTTCGTCAGGGAATGTAAAAGCATTAGAACTGTGTTGTAGCCATAAATACTTTCTACCCTATTGTATACCGGGCACGAGCTGACCGTGAGCACCAAAACAATTTTTCTGACACAAGGTCGAAAATTTTTTGCAAAATGGAATTAAAAAAAAAATTTCTGTTCTGCTATTTTGTAAGCATTTTTTTTATTTTTAAAATCACCTTTATGAGAGACGTTATTTAGATGAATATGCATATTTTTACAAAGAAAACAAACATTTTTAGTCAATTTCAAAGTCATGAACAGTTGGTCACAAAAATATTTAGCCTACTTAAAATAACGTAAATTGATATGATTTAGATCACAAAAGTACTTTGCTTTTTAAATTTTTTTTTCACTTGGCTCTGGGCATAAAAACAAACCATTGATATTTATCCAATGCTCTTACAGGTGGGAATACAAAATTAAAAACGATCCGAAAATACAAGATGAAATTAAAGACATTCAACCTGTAATATTTACTGTTGATGAGCAGGAAATCGAAGTAAATTTTTAAATGTGTCTCACAATGATTGATGGAAAAGTTGCACAAGCTTTATCTGATACAAAAGCATCATCAAGCTGCATTATATGCAAAAAGACATCAAGTCAATTAAGCCATGCAGTTCCAGAAGATGACACTTTTAAGACAGCATACGAATTTGGATTGTCCCCTCTTCATACTAGAATACGTTTTATGGAGCATATTCTTAAACTGGTTTATGATTTGGATTTTGGTCCGTTAGGCGAAACAGGTCTAATCATCGATCAGCCAAAGCAAGGGGAGGGGAACACAAATGATGGAAAAACTGCAAGAAGATTTATTTCAGATTTAGAAACTGCAGCATCTATCACAGGTGTAAATTTGGAACTAATAAGGAGACTCAGTATTATTTTAAGAGTTCTAACGTGCAGCAGAAAGTTAAATGCAAAAAAAAAAATTGGGGAGTACACCAGAAAAACAGCTATACTTCACAACGAAAATAATTCTTGCAGATATATGCCATCCACAGTTTATAAAATTTTGTACCATGGAGAACTGTGTGTGTGATTAGATTTACATCTGTGCCTGACTATGTAGTCTTAATCAGATGGTGGTCAAACCACTGCATAATTTGGAACGTCATGCTCGTCCTAGGAAGCCGAAGACTAATTCTAGTCTTTCCTAATTGCAACTTTAATGATTCCAGAGCAGGGCTGCAAACCATCACTCCTTGCTAAAGAGTTGGAGACTATCCAACTCCCATCCAGAACACATGTCTAGCATGCTCACTGGATCTGGGAACATTTCACTAGGTAGGTGTTATTAAAGGTGAAATGAACTCGGCCACCATAGAACCATAAACTGTTATGGGACCGCGAAACCACAACCACCACGATATTCCCATATAGGGGCCAACCTCAATAATCAGTCAGAGAACAGTTAAATGTCTAGAGAGACAAATAACGAACTCTGCGGCTTACTGATTCCCGTGGAAATAAAGTAGAGTTTCCAATTGTACCCCTGCTGACTTCAGGGGACTGGGCTCTCTTTTTCCCCCAGTTGCACAGGTCTAAGTTGTTGCTTTCTCCAAAGACCATATATATGTGCCCACGGGGGGTTGTACCATGGGGAACAAATAGTTCAACACAATATGCTACCAATAGGAGATCTATCTGAAGAAAATCAAGAAAAACGAAACAAAGACTATAGATTCTTTCGCGAGCACAGCACAAGAAAAATTTCTAGATATTGTACTAATGAAGACTTGATTGTTATTTTATTATGCACATCAGATCCCTATATGTCCAATATGCGGCAAAAATGGAAAACTACTTCTATTAAACTAGACGTAGAAGCTAAACTACTTCTAGAAGGTGAATATCAAGGCTGTTTAGAAGAAATATTTACTAAAATTGTTTAATTAATAGTAATTTTTCCAAACATCCTCTTATCCTTTTAATATTTTTGGTACATTAATAAAGTATTAATCAATTTACAACAAAAGTTTACATATACGATCAGTATTTATGTTTATTGTGGACTTAAAGACCTCCTTATCTAAAGTAAATTTGCCCCAATGAATATATTTTTTTTGTTTGCTACTTAATAAGCTAATTCATAACTTAAATTTTTTCAAAGAACCAACCTTTGGCCTTCGTACTAAAAATTTCACGGGGCTTGGCCCTATCTGACTAAATTTAAATTTTTAATAAGTACAAGTTCTAAACGTGACTCAAAATTTATGACTTTATGTAAAACAAACTCTTTAAACAAGTTGTAATACTTTACTATTGTACCAAAAATCAGCTAAAACTTAGAATGTATTTTTAAATTTTTATACCTTAAACGACCGCCTTCCTGTAAAATGGTCCACTGTGCGACGGGGTTTAATTTATTTGGGTATCATTTTACGTCAACTCGCGTCAAATTTGTCTAAACTTATCCCAGCGTTTTATAAATCCCAAAACAGATCGGGATTTATTTATTATAAATGGAAAGTTTTTATGATCAAGTAAGATACCTAGATCAAAAATTGCTTCAACTTTGTTCAATATACCATCGCTCAAGACATATTGAACATTAAAATGTGTTCTCTGAAAGAAACACATGCTGGTGCACTTTTTATTAGTTGAGCAGCATAAGATTAATTTTGCAATTTAATTTTCGCATCTAAATCATGTTGCAAGAAGATATGATCCGGAT
Organism: Trichopoda pennipes; assembly: GCA_030448955.1. Classification (NCBI taxonomy): domain Eukaryota; kingdom Metazoa; phylum Arthropoda; class Insecta; order Diptera; family Tachinidae; genus Trichopoda; species Trichopoda pennipes. The sequence goes on from JASKUP010000045.1 coordinate 1,489,351, forward strand.
AGTAGTTGTAAGTTAAACAAATTTTGACTTCTTCGGCATACATGAGCATGTTTATACTATTACTCTTGGTAAATCATTGGTAAACAAAGTTAATAACAACGGTCCGAGGTGTGGGACACCGGATTTAACATATACTGGCGGCTAAGATGTTAGATTCTTGAAGGAAACTTTCTGTATTCTGTTCAACAAATAAGAGGAAATTCATTTCAAAGAGTCAAGTGTGAATCCCATGCAATTACCTCCCCGGAGGCACATTGAGAGCTATATCTTCTCTGTCTGATCATTGAAATTGGCCCTTCGGGAGTATCGTGTTGGATCATCTCACCTTTATTGAGAACAGTGGGTAAATGATCCGTATCTAGTGAGAATGATTGTCATGTGTTCTGGACCAGAAGTTGGATAGTCTCCAGCTCTTCAGCAAGGAGTGGGGGTTGGCGGCCTTGTTTCGAAACCTCCGAAATTGCTGTTTTTAACTAGAAATTAGTCTTCGGCTTCCTAGGGCGCGGCGCACGCATCATACTGCCCAAGTGGTTTCCCCCCGGGGGCACATGATAGTCTTTTTGGAACCTACTATTCCATTTAGACTGGTGTCTTGCGGGGTAAAAGGGAGCCCAGGCCCCTCAAAGGCTAGTAGGAGTCACCTGGACAATTCACATATTTCCACGGGAATCAGTTGCCCCAGAGTTCACTATTTGTCTCTTGAGACAATTAGCTGTTCTCTGACTGGTGATTGAGGTTGGCCCCTATATGGAAGTATCGTGGTGGTTGTGGTTTCGGACCCTCGTGAGAGTTTGTGGGTCGGATCATTCAAATTAACACAATGAATGGTTCAGGTTCAGTGAGTATGAATGCTGTCGTGTTCTTGATAAAAAAGAGCTTCATGCGTTCTGGACCAGGAGTTGTAAAGTCTCCAACTCTTTAGCAAGGAGTGAAGGCTGCGGCCTACCTCGGGCTTTCGAAATTACTACTAGAAGTGACCGGAGGATATACGTATTCGATGGCCTTCTAGGGCGTGGGTGATGTCAAATCAACCAAGTGGTTTAACCACCATCTGATTATGACTATATGCTCGGTGCAGATGTAAACCAAATCACGCACTGCCCAAGTGGTTACCCCCCGGGGGTACATATATATGGTCTTTGGAGATAGCAACAACTTAGACCTGTGCAACTGCGGGAAAAAGGGAGCCCAGTCCCCTGAAGTCAGCAGGGGTACAACTGGAAGCTCCACTTTATTTCCACGGGAATCAGTAAGCCGCATTTAACAGTTCTCTGACATTTAACTGTTCTCTGAGTATCGTGGTGGTTGTGGTTTCGCGGCCCCATAACAGTCTATGGTTATATGGTGGCCGGGTTCATTTCACCTTTAGACATGTGTTCTGGACAGGAGTTGGAAAGTCTCCAACTCTTAAGCAAGGAGTGATGATTTGCAGCCCTGCTCTGGAATCATCGAAGTTGCAAGTAGAAAGTTCTGTTGCATAGAATTATAGCTTCGGCTTCCTAGGGCGAGTATGACGTTCCAAATTATGCAGTGGTTTGGTCCACCATCTGATTAAGGCTTCATGGCCAGACGCAGATGTAAATCTAATCACAGAGTTGCCCAAGTGATTTGACCATCGAGTTATGGCTACACGATTATCACGCATCCCATGCAATTACGCTTGTGTGATTATGATGTGATTATGACCTTGTCAAAGGCTTTACTGAAATCGGTGTACATAACATCAGTCTGTATTTCTTTAACAAATTGACGACAGTGGTAAGCAACCTTTTCGAAAACCATGTCGAGTAGGGCATACAATTGATGACACTTGATGATAAATTAGATCCGTAATACTTTTTTGAAAAAGTTTAGGTAGAGTACTAACTTCGAACAATGGAATTATAAACGAATGTTTCCAGAATGTGGCAAAATAACCATATTTAATTGATATATTTAAAATGTTAAAGGAGTTAAGTTAAGGTAGCAGCACAATTGATAGGAATAGAGCTCGTGATACCATATCACAGGATTTATATGACAAATTTAGTTTAGTTAGATTATCCAAAATTGATGACTCAAGAAAAGGATATACAAAGTTTCGTTATATTATTTATCAGAATATGTCGTTGAAAAAGAGTCAGCAAAAATTTTTAATTAATCGTCAGATTCAACAGAATGAAGTTTCATTACTAAATGAAATGATACTGAGCAACGCTTAATGTTACCAAAATTGTTTTAGTTAATCTATATATTTCTGATTCTGAGAAAGTAAAAGTGTGACGTTTTGTTGTAGCAGTTATCTCTTTGTCTTCTCTCTGTCTTGCTGTTTTTAGTGTTGTATCGTCTAAGAAGTTAGTCGATAGTAGTGGGATTGTAACCTTGTTTTTGGCTATGGTGTATGTTGTGTCGAGTTCTTTGTAGCACTTATCTGGAGTAAGTGGAATTATTTAAAGTCCGTGAATCATATCTCTAAATGCTACTGGTTTATGTTGGGTAGTCTGGTTCGAGGTGATATGGATGGTAGTGTCTATCGTAGTTGGTTTTCTATAAATGTCAACTGTTAAACACTCAATTCCTCGCGCTATTTTAATATCAAGATAGTGCAAATTTCTGTCTTGTTCTTTTTCCAAGGATTGTATTTAAGTCTGTTAGAATATGTTCGATGTTGTCTTGTACAAGGATGCATATGATGTCATCTTCGTATCTATAGTAATGAGCTATTTTGTGTTTTTCCATTAGTGTCTTTATGTGTGGTAGGGCTTCCCATGCCAAGTCATTCAGCTAATTTGTAAAAGTGGTTATTAAACCCAAAGTCGTTCTGTTTTATTATCGTCTTTGCAATTTCGATAATCTATTGGTTACCGTATAAATTGTCTAATGTGTTTCGTAGGATAGCTAGAGTTTCTTATGTTGGTATTGAGGTATATGAATACTTGATGTCAAAGAAATCGATCGCGTGTTTTCGGTTATCTTGATGTCTTTCAGTTTTTCGACAAGGTCTTGTGTTTTACATACCGTATATGTATTTTGTAAATTTTTCTTTTGTTTAAGTAGGGCAGTGAGGTGTTTAGCTAGGTGATATGCTAGTGCAGATCTGTAGTTTACAATGGATCTCATTGTTATGTTCTTCTTGTGTATTATCGGTTGTGTGCTACCAGTTCTGTCAGTAAACGTTTTGCAGCGCTTTAATAGGCTGCATACTTCTGTTTGAAAAGAGTCAGTTGGGTCATTATTAAATTCATGGCTGTCTATATAATCCTTTTTGTACATTACTACAGTCTTGTTTCCTTTTAATTTTATTTTGTTGCAAAACATTTTCTTTTTTTAAAATGCCACCCAATTAAAATTAGATCTCCTAAAATGTCCTTTTTTATTGTAAACTATTTTATCGAAAAGTCAATAATAAATTTACCTCATCAGCGTCTGACTTTGACTATGGGCTAATATTTTTTTTTTATTTTAACTTTAGCTGATTTGAATTTAAAATTTTAAAATGTTTTAAAATACAGTTTCAAAATACAATTTTAACTGATAAATTAGTTTTGTATTTGTATGCAATAAAAGTCTGGCAATATTAGGATGAATCAATACAAGTCAATGAATTAAAAAGAGAGTGATATTGAGAGACCAGAAATTGTTAAAAAAGACCGTAAAGTAAAATTTAATAAATCAAATCTGATTAAGAGTTTGTCTTAAATTAAAATTAAACGGTTGTTTCTAGACAGGCTTAATTTCATTTATCTATAATTTATAATTTTTGTAAACAATTTTCTCTTTAGAAACAATATTTTTATATATAAATTACTCTTCCTCTTATTTTTATAATTCACCACTACATTGGGTGGCATCATCAGAAAAAGAAAAGTATATAAGCAATTTAATCAATCAAAAAATTGAAAAATTTTGCTAAACCAAAAATTTTTCATTTATTTATTGATTTATTAAATTATTTATACACTTTTTATTTCCTAAACATGCCACCTAATAGTGTGGTGAAATGTGAAAACAAAACTAATAACTTTGTACTTGAGGAAAAAACTATTTATAAAATATTAAAAAGGTCCATTAACAATAATTATTATTTAAAATTTTTAATTTTTCAACAGCGAAAAATAGTTTCCCAAAGTGTAAGTTTAAGTTTTACTTTGCGAACAGCAGCTTCTTAGGTTTCTCTGATTTTTGTTAATGTTAAACAAAAGTTGCATAATTTGAAATAAAAGAAAAAAAGCAAAAGTATTAAGCAATGAGAAAGTAAATCAGTCAATTTTTTCTTTTATTTTTTTATTTTTTTTTGGCAATTATGTTGGTTACTTGTAGAGGGTTTTTCAACAAGAAGTTCAACAATTATGAATAAAAAATGATATCTGGCAAATGTCCACCACGACCACACTGAGAGATGTTGATTCTTTCATCAAAGTTTTTAATAACTTTTTGGCAAAATTGCGGCCTTATTTCGTTAATCACATCACGGATCTTGAGTTTTAACGTTGAAATTCGTTTAATAGGCTCCGCATAGCCTGTGTCCTTAACATAGCCCCACAAAAAATAATCCAGTGGTGTTTAATCATACGATCTGGCTGGTCACATAACTGCGGATTGTCGTACAATTGTGCTATAGGGAAATTTGGTTCGCACCACACGTCAGTGATATCCACGACATTATAAAAGGCCAAAATTTAGTTTTTAGCATCTCGCAATGGCGTTATCCATTGACCGTTACCGTATTTTCAGTCTCATCTTTAATAGAAGCGGCCCTGTCAAGCCTTCAGACCACATAGCACACTATACAGTGACACGTTAAGCATGCAAAGGCTTCTCAATAATCGCTCTAGGATTTTCATAAGGCCAAATGCAGCAGTTTTGTTTGACTAGTGAAAATGATTTTTTCAGAAAAACCAGCCATTTGTTCCTAAATGAATTGAGCGAATATAGGGCGATGTGAATGGTCGGTCGGCTTCAATTCATGCACCAGTTAAACTTTGTAAGACTTCAAAATCAAATCCTTACGCAAAATTCGCCATGTAGTAGTTTTGTCCCCCCAGGGGCATATAAATATGGTCTTTATAGAATATTCCACTATCTAGACACAGTGCAACTGGGGAAAAAGGGAGCCCAGTCCCCTGAAGTCAGACAGGGAGATAGCTGGAAGCTCTACTTTATTTCCACAGGGATCAGTGAGCCGCAGAGTTCATTATTTGTCTCTTTAGACATTTAATTGTTCTCTGACTGATCATTGAGGTTGGCCTCTACATGGGAGTGTCGTGGTGGTTATGTTTTTGCGGCCCCATATGGGATTTATGAAAATTATGGTGGCCAGGATCATTTCACTGATAATGACGCGCAATGTGAATGATCCAGTCCAGTGAGCATGCTTGACATGTGTTCTCGACAGGAGTTAGAAAGTCTCCAACTCTTTAGCAAGGTGTGATGGTTTGCAGCCCTGTCCTGGAATCATTAAAGTTGCAATTAGGTGGTTCTATTGCTTAGAATTATGCCTTCGGCTATCTAGGACGCATGTATGACGTTCCAAATTATACTATAGTGGTTTGTCCACCATCTGATTAAGGCTTCACAGCCAGGTGCTGATGTAAAACAAATCACACTCTGTAGTAGTTTTGTATAACCCCAATTGTTAAGAACGTCGAGGAATTGACCAATTTAGATCTCTTTTAATACTGTGGCTAATGGCTGCGATATTTTCAGTTGAACGACTCGCTTGAATACGCGTTGGTGTTCGCACAGTTTGTATCGAGCCTGTCGACTCAAATTTACCGACTAAATTTTTAAAAGCGGTCTCAGAAGGACGATTAACTTTAACCCAACCACCAGTGGATTTTAATTATTTTAATGCGATTTTCATGAGAAATTAAATTCAATATAAGAATTGCCAATGCGTTTACTACGAATACGTCAAAAAACTAAATGTCAAACCTCTCATGCTGTTTGTGTTGTCACAAATGAAAATCATACTTCTTGATGAAAATGTATTGAAAGCGATAAGAAGCTGATTATGGAATACGTTTTTAATATCGAGCCAGCAATGCAAGTGCAACATAACTCAAGATCTTAAATTTATATGTTGAGCATGCAAAAATGTTCTGGAATAATAAAATCTCTACCGCAATTTAAAAAAAAATCATGACTTAATTTTTTTAAAACTTATAAATTGTACAGATATAATTTTCTTCAAAGCCTGTTGTCATTCCCTTCGGTGAAAACCGTGGACGGTTTTCAACCGTACTAATTTTAAAATCATTTATTTAAGTTTGAGTTCCTTGCAGCAAATTGTTGACATTTCGTTACTATTTGTTTATATTTTCTTTTGAACATTTCCATAAAAAGTAAAAGCCTAAAAAGTCCTTTTTGTTTCCCATTTTGCATAGAATTTCAAAAATGACCAATTGAATGGAAAAAAGCTGTTCATAACACGTTTTACTTTCTTCAGTAGTTTGAATTTTGTAAGCGATAGTTTAAAGTCACAATATCTTTTTTTAAATAAATTTTTTAATATGTTAATTTTATATTAATTAAATGACAATAAAAAAAAGGACTTAAAATTACTTACAAAACGTATAAAATAATTGTTAGTACTAATTTTATTAAAGAAACCCATAATAATACATTCATCGAACAGTTAATTCATTTCTCACAACAGACATCGTACATTCGTCATACATTAATATCAAAATATATTTACTATTAATAATACAATAATACAAGTATTTAGTTGGTTTAGCTGTTTGCAATGTGTTAAAGAAGAGTACTTTTTGGCAATTAAACACCTTCCTTGGGCTGCTGTTAGTTTAACTTACCCTTCGTTAAATTTACGTCGACGTGCTACTGCACTATTTTTGATAATTTCAGATATTTCACGACCACCCGAACTTTCGCCCTCCGAGGCTGAGGCAATGTCGGGTTCAAATTTTAAAGGATCTCTTAATTGGGCTGATGGTTTACCCAAATTAACGAGATTTCGCACTAAACTAACAGCATCATCATGTTGAGTTGTTGGGTACGACGATGTGGCGGCATTCGCGGTTCTGGCCGATTTACCGAGATTAGAAACGGTAGCATGCTTAGAACTTTTCAAACGATTTTTTAATTCATTACTTAAGTCCATAGGCATAAAACTGACGCAACCCGATTTCGATTTTACTATACCGCGTAACATTTCGTTCGGTTCAAGTGTTTGTTTGGTGTTTGAGGACGCTAGAGGAAGAAGAACAAAAAAAAATTTAATAATTAGTTTGGTTATCTTAATTAATGTTTTTATTTTTAAAAACTTTCAATGTTTGGATGGAGTGTAACATTTACCTTTTGGTTTAAAGATCCGCATGCTCAACTTTAATTGGGATAAAGGGAAATTTTGTAAGTTTTATTAGAGATATTAGAAGGTTTTGCTTAAACAATAGAGCAGATTAAGTTGTCTTCAAATCAAACATGCAAATTATAAAAGTGCATAAAAATATAAGCGAAACATTTAAAAAGAAAATTAAGTTTACGAAAAATTCATACATTTACACCAGCCATGGAAATGTGTTCAAAGCAAAAATAGTTTTTTTTTTAATTTTAAAGTATTATATTTAATTATAGTTTTTTTTTTAATTTTATATCTGAAAAAGGAAATCATCTGAATTGTCTGATCCTTTGGAAATTCAAAAGCTAAAACAGAACAGCTAGAATTCAATGTTTTACCCGTCCTTCAAATACTCCGAATGAATAGCAAAGAGTGAAAAAGAGAGAGAGACAATTTTAGGACAAAATTGCCAAAATATGACTCCACCAAATATAACTTTCCTAAAGTAAAATTAACAGTAAAATTAAATATACGAGATGTTATAGATGGGATTTAATCAAATTAGTTTAAGATTAATTCAGGGGTACCTTAAGGCTCCGTTCTCTTTCCAACCCTATTTCTTATCTTTCTTAATGATTTTCTTTGTCAAACTTTCAACCCTATACACTCTTTCGCAGATGACAGCACCATTTGTCATTCATTCGTATACATTCAGTATTAGACCGAACCAGTTGGAGGTGGCTCCCAAAAGGCAAAATATGAATGATACGCTCAATTACGATCTTGCTATAATCTGCAAATGGAGTCGTTTGAATAGAGTCGATTTTAATGCCCGTAAGATTTAATGTATAGACATGATGTGGCATGTGTTATTATAGTTGATATAAGTATTACGGAATCGGAAGCTCTCGATGTTGTTGGCATAGTATTACAGTATGATGTTCGATGGACTAAGCAAATTTTTCAGGTTTCTAAAGATGCCTTCAAGTGCCTTGGTTTTCTAAAAGAAGATATTTAATTCCATCTGATATTCGTACTATTTACATCATCTATATCAAAAATGGAATAAAATGTTCATGTATGTGCCGGCGTCTATTTTGGAGTTGCTCGACGGCTAAAAAGAGAGGGCCAAGAGGCTCATTTGGAACAATAGGGTGTCCAACTCTATTGGCTCTCTACAGCATTGTCGTAGGTTGTATTTCACTGTATTATCTTACTTAAAATGATAAGTGCTTTAACGAAACTAGGGAACTTATTCCCGTTACTTGCACGTTTTGACGTTGAGAGCACATTCATTGTGGTTGACTGGCCAATGAATCGAACTATGTATTACAGGGAAAATTCATTTCTAAGCAGAAAAGTTCTTATGGGGAATAAACTCCCGCCACAGATCTTTCCTGTCACTTTTAATGTGGAAAAATTCAAATCGAATGTCCCCCTTTCTATCTTTCCCTAATTTCCTAGTTCTGGCACATGTACTACATGAGTAAGGGTCATCGCTTGAGTGCTGGTCCAAAAAGAGGAGTGGAACAGCAAAATACTTATTTAAAAAAAATCGAAGCAGCAAAAAAATATTTTATTTAAAGTTCTTTTTAAAATATCTTAAAATACCAACAGAAAGCATAATTTACTGGTTACTTTACACTAACAATAGAGCGATTACCATTCTAATAGTTCTACTACGTTTTTAATTGATAAAATAAATCAGCAATTATACGAGGAATATGCTTCTAATGCTTCTTGGCTTAGACGATTTACTTTAGGTATTCTTAGTGTTGTTTAACACGTACATTGGTTAAAAATATAACAAAGGTGAAAGGATACACATGTGCTATACACGCATCAAATGAAAAAATAACCAATTTTGATTAAAAGTAACTAAAACGGCAACACTTCTGGCATTTTATTTTGGAAATAATTCGATAGCTCATGAACCACATTAAATTTCCTAATGCGACCAAGCAGAGGTATTTCCTAGTAAGGTTACGGATGATCGGTTCTCTGGGATTAAGGGGGAGCTTCTGGGTATGCCTCGGACATAAAACTTTTTGAAAATGTCATAAAAAGCTTATTTATTACAAAATATCCGCATTTTAGGCTTCTGAAATTTCTAGAGCGATTATCGAAAAGCCTTTGCGTGCTCAACGTCCCACTGTATGGTGCGCTATGTTGTCTGAAGGTGTAATTGGGCCGTTTTTTCGGAGACGAGGCTGAAAATGAGGTAATGGTCAATGGATCACAACTCAATTTTGGCCAATTGTTGACGACGTGGATATCATTGACGTGTGGTTTCAACAGGGCGGTGCTACATGTCACACAGTCAATCAAACGATCAATTTATTGCAAACCAAATTTCACGATCGGATAATTTCACGATAATTAGCAGCTAAGAGGGCAGCCAGATCGTGTGATTTAACAACACTGGATTATTTTTGGTTATGTTAAGCTATGTTAAGAACATAAACTCAAAATCCGTGACTAACGAAATAGGACCCCCATTTTGCTAAAAAGTGATTAAAAACTTTGATGAAGGAATCGACATCTCTCAGCGTAGTCATTTTTCATTCATAATTGTCGAACTTTTCTCTTCGTAACACAATAAAAATTTGAATCATCTTAATCTAATTTTTTTATTTTATTTTGTTTTAGAAAACAAATTTATTGCTGAAAAACCCTTTACTATGAAAATTAATATGAGTTGAATGTAAATTTGTTTTATAAACAAATTTCGCTCTTTGTACCAAATTAACAGATAGAGTGAAGACAAACAAGATGCAACAAACAAAACTTAACATTTTTCACAAACATTTATTATTATTATTATTTTTTTAACATTTTTACATATTTCTTAAATATTTACTAAACATAGAATGTATTTTTAACACATATAAAATATTTCTTTTAATAATTAATTTTATATTTTATTTTTAAAATTTTTTTAATTATAGAAACTACACACACTTGGATACTTTTTTTAATTTTTTATTATTTTTATTCGAACTTTTTTTTAATTTTTTTCTTTGTTTAGGTCTTTTTAATTAAATTTAATATATATAAATTCAATATTTCGCTTTCCTTTAGAAATTCAATGTATAAATTCAATATTTCATTTGGAAAGCTTCTTCAGGAAATTTATTTTTATAATTAAAAAATTATAAAAAAATGTTTTTTTTAACTGTTAATAATATATTAATTATAAAAATAAATTTCCTGAAGAAGCTTTCCAAATGAAATATTAAATTTATACATTGAATATATTAAATTTATATATATCAAATCTAATTAAAAAGACCTAAATAAAGACAAATACTTATTTTGTTTTAATATTTAAAACTAAACATTATTTTTTTTTCTTATGTAAAAGGGGTAATAATAAGTTAAATATTTTATAACCTCTGCTAAGTTTAATTAAAAATTAGTCAGCTATTTAAAAATCAGTATTATTTGTTTTAAGAATTTCTTTTTTTTTTGTTATTTTCCGTTAAATTCTAAAATTAAAAAACACTCGTTTTATTTTTTAATCGTTTATTTTGTATTCGTTTAACAATTTTGTATAAATATAATTTGCTTATTTTTTTTCGTATTTTCAGCATTGTATTTTATTCTTAAGAGAACTATAGATATCAAAGTTTCCATTGTTATTGTACAAGTTTATGATATAATGGATTTTTATTTTAAATACATTATTGAGACCCTTAATTTGTTCAACCTAATTAAACAGGCTTTTCATTTCCTTTTTGCATTAAAGCTTTTTCTATTTTCCGCTTAATATTAAATTTATATAAATCCATTTTATATATTCAGTTTTAAGCAATAAAATGAAGATAAACAAAAATTGCTTCACTTGAACATTTTTTAGTAGTGAATTATATTTGTTTTTGCATTTTACTTCTCAGTCGATTAGTTTAATTGTGGAAGGTTCGTCCTAACCACTCCTTATTTATTATTATAAAAAAAACATTATTAATCAGGAGTTCCAAAATGCTGCTGTAAGTATCATGGCCAGGTAGAAACTCTTTTGCAGATGCAGTAGAATTTTTTCTGTTTTACACTAAAGATATATGGGGTTTATGGATTTAATATGAAGTTATGTTATGAAGGATTTTAATTTAAGCTCCTTTTGATTGAGTTTTTAAATAAATTCAATTAAAGTATATTAAAATGCATCTATTCGGCTGTAATCAGATCTGTTAAGTACATGTAGTGTTGTTACCTTAATAAGCTTAATTTCATATTAACAGCATCTGTTATATCCAACAACTACAGCTCACTTAATTATATTAAGCTTAAATTATAAAATAAAATACCACAACTTAATTAAGTTATCAAAATCTTAGTCTTTTTGTCATCTATTAAAAAATCTGTAGACTTTACGATTAAGATTTTGAAATATGTTTTTTTAAAACATAATAAATATTGAGTCAGCAATAAAGTTTCGTAATTGTTAAATTGTCAAATTCTTAAATAACCGCTAATAATTGAAAAACTAACAACTAAGTTTTATAATTTTGTATAAAATAAGGAAAGGAGAAACTTAAGTTGCGAATAAAAACTAAAAAAAAAAACAATATATTACTGGAAGCTTAAAGTAAATACCAAAAATTAAAAATAAAGAGTTCAAAAACTCACAAGGAGAACTCAGTGACCGAGTTGCCAGCGAAGCCCAGGTGAACATTTGAATAACGCCATAATAGAATAAAACGAAAAATTATAAATGCAATATGAAAATAAAATAAAAAAAATATTCTTATAAAAATCAAAATATGTAGTTAAATACCGTTTCTGCAATCATATTATTATAAAATAGTGCAAAACCCAACATATTATTGTGATTGCCATTGGCAAATCTATTAAAATAAATTATAAAATTTCATTTCATATAGCCGAAACCACAGCTGAGACTAACAGGAAGCTACTGTCACCATTTATATAAGACGGTTACTTTAAATTTTAAAATAATTTGATGCCCTAACTGATTTACTTTCTCAAAATTTGACTGTTCACAACCATTCTTGCAAAAATGATATTTGAATAGACGGTATGCGATACAAGGGATCTTATTAATTTTGAAATTGTTTAAACTATCATGTGTTAAAAAATTATGGTTTTGAAATATTTTTAATCAAAATAAACAATTTAATTTTTTAAAATAATTTTTAATTTAATCTACGTTACGTTATTTATATAAATTAAGACTTCGACTCGAAGAAATTTTAAAATACTAATTAAAAATATTTAATCTACATTAACTTGTGCTTGATTCCTTTAAAAATAAATATTTTATGATATTCTCAAAAAATATTTACTATTCAAAAAATATATTTGAAATATATTACTGCGAGGGAGAGCATAGTCATATGACCATTTCACTATTGCTCATATGAGCTATTAGTGGATTTCATCCCAAATTTTGTATACAAAATTCAAAGGTCTTATATCTCAAGCCAAATGATAATTTCCATTAAACCAAAAAAGGCAACAAAAATCAAAAAACTAAATTATTTTCACTTTCATTTTTTAATAATAAATATTTTCGGCCGTATGCATAAAAAACTTTTACTTGAGCTTTAAAATACACGTTAGTTAACAAACACTTTCAAGGCTAACAAAAGTTTGTTTAAAAATGGTATTCAAAAACAGTACTTTAACTAATGTATGCGTTAGTAAAATTAGTGTTTTGATTCTGGCAATACTACTATTTTCAGTTGTTTCAACGATATATAAAAGTGAATATTTGTTTATCCGGGTAGTTAGATCCATAAAAAATGTTTTTATTGTTTTAAGCAAAATTAACATATTTTCTTGTTTGTTTTTTTTATTAATCTTTTTAATAATAAACAATAAACTCCAAAAAGTCAATTTGCAAGGCTTACGAAGAACTTACAAAGAACTTGTTCATATTAAAAAACTAATTATTCGGATAACGAGCTTTGTTTTGATTATATGTACATCAATAAATTTTTTGTTTTAAATAATTAATTATAATTATATTTTTGTAAAATATAAAATAAAGATGTAAAAATGTTTTATATTGAATGACATGTTATGTTTTAGTTTTTATTATTATTATTTGCATACAATTAGTTTTTTAAAAATATTTTTTAACATTTTTGGAATAACTAAATACAACTGTCAATTGAGTCGTTTATACTGAAAGTGGCATAAGTCACAACTGAACAGTTTCTTTTTATTTTTAATAAATTTGAAATTAATAAGTTGTGAACTATTGAGGTTTGTGTGACAGGAGTGCTGATAACGGTATAACAAAAATGTTTATTTTGAAAGTGGCGTAAGTCGCTATACTCAGGAAAATATTACGGAGCTTAGTGTGAAGGAAATGAAAACATGTAATAAATGTGTGTGAAGTATTGTTGTGATTATTGGACTTATTTTTATTAGTTCGAAAGAATAGTGCAGTTTACTGAACTATATTATAGTGATATCTAATACAGTTCACATAATTAGCATTATTTTATTATTTTTTTATTCTCACGAAGTTGCTACGTGTTGTAAAAAATATGTAAGAATGTGACATATTGCACATAGTGACTTATGTAAAGGGCAAAATAGTAACATAAAACTGGCATTAACTTTGATGAATATTGTTCAGCCTTCAAAAACAGTATCTAAATTCTTGAACACAAATTTTTAATTTCGAGTCATTCATACTTATCAAATGATAGTCACTTTGGTGTGATAAAAAAGGCCTTGAAAAAAATAAATGTTTTATAAAGTCTAAATGATTACTATAGGGTGATAGCCCCCTGTCGAAAAAATCCTTCACAGTACACAACATGAAGAAAAAAGATTTTATTTCAACACAATCATTAGAAAAATCCGTTTTAGAAAGAAAAGTAAATACAGACCAAAACAAAGTGAATGAAATGGCTAAAAATTCAATGGATTCAATTTTATCATGATATTCCCTATAAAATGTTTTATAAACTAACTTAAGATATAAAATATGACAAAAACAAAGGGACTTATGCCACTTTTAAAATAAACGGCTCAGTTTATTGTAAACACAATTTATTTTGTTTTTAAACTTTTAATAATAAAATTAAACTGTCAATTTATTGTTGGTTGAAAGTAGGTTTTTCCTATTTTAAAGTTAACAAAGGTATTTTAAGGTAAAACCGTTTTTTAAATACAACTTTAGGAAATTGTGCTTAACAACGGCAGTTAAACCTGCTTTAAGTTTTTATGCATACGGCTGTTTATATTTAAAGGAATCTGGCATAAATTAACGTAGATGAACTTAAAAATGATTTCAAATAATATAATTGTTTAATTTATTTTATTATTTCATAATAGTTGTTGCATGAGAATGGCATTTTACTAAATTGTAATAACTTTTAAAGCCATTATTTTTTTACTACAGTGGTCATCAAACTACAGTAATAAATTCAACGCTATCAAGTGTGTTATCACCATCGCAACAAGTTGAAATGGTGATAAATGAGAAAAAGTTAGTAAATTATTATATGTTTGAGCTTGTATTTTTTTATCACATTTTTTTTACTGTGCCAACTTTATCATGAGGCAGAAGCCATCATTGACTTAACTTCAATTTTAAAATTTTCTCCCCGAATTTTGTTGTTTGTTTACACGCTTTGAAATTTTAAAAACATTCGGTATATAGATTTCGGAAATAAAGACGTGTAACATCTTACTCAAGTTTAAAAAAAATGTTTGAACAAACAAGCTCAAAGGGAAGTAGACTTGACAAGAATTGTATTTGTAAAATATTTTTTAATTCATACGAATTCTCATTTTCTTTAAACTTCTTGTCTTTTAAAATCACCTGATGGTCTCAAAATCAAATTCTATCAGATTTTCAAATAAACATTAAAAGTTACGCACGGATAACGAGCTTATTATTGTGAAGTTTTGTAAAGGCTATTTTTTTTAGAAATCGAATAAAACAAAAATAAATTTTTTAAATTAATATGAAATATCCTTTATTTAAAACAATCTTGTGGCATTATAATTTAAATAAGACTTCTGGCATAAGATCACTACAGGTTGGATCGAACATAGTCTAACTGGAGGTCCAATTTGCAATGTCTGTGGCTGTATATCAGCTACAACGCCGTTGTAGACATAACCCAATCGAAAATAGTTTAGCGGCATTAAGTCACAAGATCTTGAAGGTGAATTTCACGGGTCCGAAACGTGAAAATATGCGGTCACCAAAACATTTTTAATTTTTTTTTGTTCAATAAATCAATTTTTTGTTTCTATACAAAAACACAGCAAACATTTCGAAAACAAAAACATTTTTTATTTTCAATATTTTTACTTAGAAGCCATTCGTATTTAATTTGAGAAATAAAGAAAACAAAATATACTTGTAAAGAATTTTACAAAAACGCAACATCCCATTTAAGTTTTTGGAATAATTTTTAATTTAGTCTACGTTAAATCCACTGATGAGCTATATGAGCAGAAGTGAAATGGCTGTATGGATTTGCTCTTCACCGCAGTAATACATTTCAAATATATTTTTTGAAAAAAAAATATTTTATAAGAATACCAAATAATATTTATATTTAAAGGCGTCTAGCGTGAATTAACGTGGATTAAATATTTTTAATTTTTACTTTAAAATTTTGTGGAGTTGGTGTCTTAATTTATATAAATAATATAAGAGAATGTTACTTGATGCTTGAATTAATATAAATTTATTTTTAAAAAAATTTTCATAATTAACTCCTGCAATTAAATAAAATTAAAGTTTTAATAATTTGAAATAAAAATAACCTTTAACACAATTATATGTTTGGGTTGCACGCACATTAATTCACCAAATTTATAAGTTGGAAAATCTGGCAGCATCATTAAAAACTTACATGGCTCACAGATCCTTGAATTTCTTTTGCTTTTAAAACAATTTAGCAAATGTCTACGAAAATTATAATTTTTTTTTTGTAACTAAACTCTTTTTCTTATTTAAAAGAAAAGCTTTAGCTAGAATTTTGAGCAAACAAAAATATAAAAAAAAACAAAAAATATTTAACAAAATTTAAAACAAAAACACCACTTTAATTATGAAAATGAAAAATTAGAACAATTTAAACAGTTTTCAATTTACTTAAATAACTTATGCTAAATGTATGACGAATTTGCTATAAGAGAAAAATACACAATTTCCATTTGAACAGAAATTTTATGAGAGAAAGTCGGTGTTATATATGTAGTTTGCATTTAAAAATATATCAAAAAAATTTTGGATTTTCATCTTTATAATATCCGATTTCGGATGCTTTTGAACAAATCTTTTATCAGATCCAAAAAACAGTTATAAAAAAACGAAAATAAAAAAATATTCATTTATTCAAATTATATAAAAAATCTAAATGCAGTTTAAAAAATTTTAGAAATATTTAAAATTTGTATATGGCATTAAAAAATAATTAATTAAAAACTGGAAACCAAAACAAATTTCCTTATTTATAAAATTTTCTTTTAAAAATTGCGTTCGCATTTATGAAAATTTTTTAAATCAATAATATTTAAAGTGTTTATCGATAATGGAAATCAAAATATTTATTTGAATTTTTGAAAACTTAAATACACAGTGTAGAAAAATTAAATGAAGGCTTTTAAAATTATAGTATTAACAGAAATATTTTGGGTAAATTAAGAAAAATTTTGAATATGGATTGGAATATGCAAATATTGTAAAATAAAACATGTTAAACTACAAATAAAATCGTTGACATTTTCTTTTGGAAATATTAACTGAAAAAATTTAAATTGTCTAAATTATTTTTAAAATATAAATCAAATGAATATATATGAACTATTTAAGTTTTTTTTAACTCAGTATGTTCAAATTTAAAAATATTGAAAATAAAACACATTCTTAAATAAAAAGAAAACACGTGTTTAGAAGATAAATGAATTAAAATGCGCCTCCTGTATTCATTAAATTTAAAAAAAAATGTTAAAAAAAAATATTTTTTGTTTATTTTTCGTTTTTCATCATGTCGAAATTGGATTTGTTTTTTATTTTTAAGCATTCGAAATCAAAATTTTCTAAAAACAAAACAAACAAAAAATACAAAAATCTTTACTAAAACGTGTTTCAAAATTATTTTAATGCGAACAAGGCATTTTCACAAAGTTTGTAATTTTAAATTTATGATTTGAAAATTCATAAATTCATACTAAACTGTATTAATTTCATAACATAAATATTTAGTATATAAAAAGATGTTGTAAGTTAGGAAATCATAAGTTCGAAAAGTCTTTTACGAATTAAAATACTTCTAGATTAGAAAATTATTTTTTTTGTGTTTCGAGAATTAAAATTCTACTTTCTCTCACCTTAAATTTTTCTGCTCGGTTTTGCATAAACGATTTTATTCTTTTTCCTTTCTGATTTAATTAGCAAAGATAACTTAATAAATTACAGAATAACACAAAAAGCTACTAAACACACTTATTTTTGATGATAAGACGACTCAAGTTATACATAAATTTCTTAAAAAAAAAAGAACAAAAATAAAAAAAATTAATAAGAATAAATTTCGATATTCATAAGCCACGGAAATAGTTGATGAATTAAAATATTTTCATCACACTTTACTGGAAAATTTTCTCAAATCAAATATTTTGGAGAATTCTCCGTTAACGAATAATTAAGTAGAAGATTTTCAAAATCTATATCGGCCGACTTAAGTTCCTCCTCCGTTAGCGAATAATCAAATAGAAGATCTTCAAAATCTTTATCGGCCGACTTAAGTTCCTCTTCGGTAACAATTATATCTTCATACTTCAAATCATTTGCCACAGATACCGCACGCTTAACTGCTGTGATTTCTTTTTGTTGTCCGAAATGATTTAATACTGTTGATGATGATTCTGTTTGGATTTTTTGTGTTGACTGGCTAATTGTAATTGATTGAGCTGGTGATGTTGTTACAACTTTTAGCTGTGGCGTAAACTGGGAAGTGTCCACGTTTTCTCTACCGGAATATGTATTGAAATCTTCATTGTAGTAATGACCGTTAGTTTGCAATGAATTCCTTTCATCATATTTTCGTTGCTTTAGAGCGCCAATATTACTAATGTTCATACTATTGGAAGATGCTTCCATGGAATAATGCTCTGCACTATGTTCTAATGACGTTAAAGCTGTTTGGACTTGTTGTGTTGGCTGGCTAAATTTAGTTAATTGAGCTGGTGGTATTGTTACACCAAAATATTTAAAATATTTTAAATATATCTCATCTGTTATTGTTGATTGATCTCGTAATATTGTTACACCAAAATATTTTAAGTAATTTAAATATTTTACATATTTCTCATATGGCTGTGGCATAGACTGGGAGTCATTTAGAGAAACTGATCTGTTAGGTGGTGGTTGTCGCAGTATTCCACTTGCTGGGCTGTTACTGAATGACTGGGACGTATTTGCTTTGCGGGTAATTTTTCGACGTATTTCTATCACAGGTGTAGTTGGTCCTTTATGGGAAGTGTTCACGTTTTCTCTACCAGAATCTGTGCTGAATTCTTCATTATAGTAATGACCGTTAGTTTGCAATGAATTCTTTTCATCATATTTTCGTTGATTTATTGCGCCAATATTGCTAATGTTCATACTATTTGTAGATGCATCCATAGAATGCTCTGCACTATTTTCTAATGACGTTAAAGCTGTTTGGATTTTTTGTGTTGACTGGTTAATTTTAATTGATTGAGCTGGTGATATTGTTACACCAAAATATTTTAAATATTTCTCATCTGGCTGTGGCGTAGACTGGGAGTCATTTAGAGAAACTGATCTATTAGGGGCTAGTTGTCGCAGTATTCCACTTCCTGGGTTGTTATTGAATGACTGGGATGTATTTGCTTTGCGGGTAATTTTTCGACGTATTTCTATCACAGGTGCAGTTGGTCCTTTATGGGAAGTGTCCACGTTTTCTTTACCAGAATCTGTGTTGAAATCTTCATTGTAGTAATGACTGTTAGTTTGCAATGAATTCTTTTCATCATATTTTCGTTGATTTAGAACGCCAATATTACTAATGTTCATACTATTTGAAGATGCATCCATGGTATAGTGCTCTGCACTATTTTCTAATGACGTTAAAGCTGTCATTGAATGTAAAGATTTGTTGTTGTAATCACATTTCATGGACTTAACATTCTTTTGAATTTGCTTTTGGTTGCAATTTTCTATAAATGGAGATTTGATTTTTCCAATTTTTTTTGGTGGTCCTGGAATTTCATTTTCTCCACTGCTATCCGTAGACGGATGAGGCTCTTTATTAATAGAAGACTCCGCGGAGCTATTGTTATTGCGATCATTTTTTAGAAAAGTTGAGGGCAATAAAAGTTTTCCAATAGTCTTATTTTTAATACGTTTAAGAGGGGGCGTGAGTGTAGAAGTAGGCGTGCCTGGAGTTTCTATTACATCGGCTGTTAAGTGTTGAGGCTGTTTGCTGACCTGCAGAAATGGTGAAGTTTTAACTATGTCGGATTTAATAAGAAACCGAGAATCTGTCAAGTCATATGCAGTCTCAGTTGACGTCACCGAAAGCTCATTTGGTGGCGTCAAGTCTGAACTCTCTTTTCTTGACATTATAGGTGACTCAATGGGTGAAGGCGAAGAACATTCCATGGGTGTAGGTGTAACGCTGGCACTACTTAGAGTTGTACTACTACGTGGCGTCGCAGTCTTGTAATAATTGTAAAAACTGATGCTTGAGCTGCGCTCTATAATATTAAATGGTGTGCTGGTGTTAAAAGAACAGGAATTGCGGTTACTAGCTTCACTTAAGCTGCTGAAGAATCTTAAACGTTCTGATAGTGGCAACGATGAAGGTTCTAAAAAAGATAGTAGTGGGAAAAGAAGCGATAACATCGCGTTTATTTACATTGAATCTCGCTTTTACTAAACAAAAATATGAAACTTACGTGTTTTCATTTTGATCTCTTTTTATTATTTTATTATATTTTTTGAATACGAGTACGTTATTGTTTGTTTGTTTGTTTTGTTGCTTTTTCTGGAAACAGTTTTAAAAAAAACCTTTCCGGTTCGACAATTACATTACAAATAATCATTACTAGTTTAAATGCTAGATGCACTTGAAGCTTAAATCGAATTGAATGTGCTTTTATTTTTAATCGTTGCACAAAGAAATCCTAATCGTACTTCATATCATTTACTCTTTTAAATATTTTCTTTACTATTTTATGTGCTTGAACTGTTTTCTCTGCTGTAGTGATAAATTTTAAAAATTCCTTTTAATATAAAATAAAAATAAAGATCTTTTTGATGGCGGCATATTTCAATAAGTGGCTCAATTGTAAAATTATTTAAATAATTAAAATCATTTAACTTCAACGTCAAATCACAATGATGAATAAAAATTAATACCCTGATAGCTTTTATTCAATAATACAAACGGCCTTAAGACAAAAATGTTTAAAACTGATAATGCCTTTGACCAAATTTTACCGTGTGTACTTTTAGTTAAAGCGCCGTCGCATAGTGGATCATTTTACGAGAAGGCGGCCAAAAGTCTTTTTTCTTTCTTTCTTAGTAAATTTTTGATTTTTAAACATCTATAACTCTTTTGTTGTACAACGTTTTAAAAAGAAACAAACTTTGTATAATAGCGTAATTTCTTAGCTATTAGTATAAGAAAACTAAAATGTTTTTGATTGATTTTTGATTTTTAGAAATTAATTTTTTTAGAGGTCCAAATTTTTTCTAAATTCTCTTACTAAATAGAGCATAACTTCTAAAGTTCGTTAGGTAATGTAAAAGCATTAGCACTGTGTCATAGCCCTAAATGACCCCTACAAGGCTATACCCCATTGTATACCCGGCACGATCCGACCGTAAGCACCAGAACAATTTTTCTAACACAAGGTCGAAAATTTTTTGCAAAATGAAATTAGAAAATGGAATTCAAAACTTTTTTCTGTTTTGCTATTTTGTAAGCATTTTATATATTTTTCAAAACGCCCTTATGAGAGACGTTGTTTAGATGAATATGCGTATTTTCAGAAAGAAAACAAAAATTTTTAGTCAATTTCAAAGTCGTGCACAGTTGGTCACAAAAATATTTTGCCTACTTAAAATAACGTAAATTGATATGGTTTAGGCACTGATTGTAAAATAGTATGGAAAAATGAAATACCCTCGTCAACAAAATATTGCAGACCAATAAAATTTACTTTCAAAAAAGAAACAAAAAATGTCATAACTGAAGAAGTCCGAAAAGTAAAAGGTGAAATTAAAGACATTCAACCTGTAATATTTACTGTTGATGAACAGGAAATCCATTTTAAAATGTATCTCATAATGATTGATGGAAAAGTTGCACAAGCTTTAACTGATACAAAAGTATCATCAAACTGCATTTTATGCAAAAAGACATCAAGTCAATTAAGCCATCCAGTTCCAGAAGATGAGACTTTTAAGGCAGCATACGAATTTGGATTGTCCCCTCTTAATACTAGAATACGTTTTATGGAGCATATTCTTAAACTGGTTTATGATTTGGATTTTGGTCCGTTCGGCGAAACAGGTCTAATCATCGATCAGCCAAAGCAAGGGGAAGGGAACACAAATGATGGAAACACTGGAAGAAGATTTATTTCAGATCCAAACACTGCAGCATTTATCACAGGAGTAGACTTGGAACTAATAAGGAGATTCAGTATTATTTTACAAGTTCTAGCATGCAGAAAGACAAATGCAAAAAAATTTGGAGAGTACGCAAAAATAAACAGATATACTTTACAACGACAATTTTTGGAGATATATGCCATCCACAGTTCATAAAATTTTGTACCGTGGGGAAAAATAATTCAACACAATATTCCACCAATAGGAGATCTATCTGAAGAGGCGCAAGAAAAGCGAAACAAAGACTATAGATTCTTTCGCGAGCACAGCACAAGAAAAATTTCTAGATATTGTACTAATGAAGACTTGATTGTTATTTTATTATGCACATCAGTTCCCTATATGTCCAATATGCGGCAAAAATGGAAAACTACTTCTATTGAACTAGACGTAAAAGCTAAACTACTTCTAGAAGGTGAAAATCAAGGCTATTTAGAAGAAATATTTACTAAAATTTTTCAATTAATAGTAATTTTTCTAAACATCCTTTCATTCTTTTAAAAATTTTTTTACATTAATAAAGTATTAATCAATTTACAATAAAAGTTTACATATACGAGCAGTACTTACATATGTTTATTTTAGACTTAAATACCTCCTTATCTAAAGTAAATTTTAACCAGTGAATATATTTTTTATGTTTGCTACTTAATGAACTAATTGAAATTGTTTCAAAGAACCAACTTTTGGCCTTCATATTAAAAATTTCCCGGGGGCCAAAGCTGGGTCCTACCTGACTAAATTTAAGTTTTTAATAAGTATAAGTTCTAAACGTGACTCAAAATATAAGACTTTATGTAAAACAAACTCTTTAAACAAGTTTTAATACTTTACTTTCGTACCAAAAATCAGCTAAAACTTAGAATGTATTTTTAAACCCATCACAACTACTTTTCTAGCGGGTCGATTTTAAATTTGTATACCTTAAACGAAAGCCTATGATCTCACCTAGTAGACAAAAAAATTACGCGTATCAAAATTACGGTCCTTCAAAAGTTATGTATTTTTGACCGCCTTCTCGTAAAATGTTCCTACAGTGCGTCGACAGTAACAGACTAGTTCAATATAAAAAGGGCTTTTAAATTATTTGTTAGATGATTGCTTTAATGGAATAGAATATGACCGCAATGGATCAGAGTTAATTTAGTGCAATAGTGTATGTCCTCGTTCAAAACTCTAATTCAACGGGAAGATAAAAGGAAAAAGGCAATTTTATATCACTCAGCATTTTTTTTGATGAAATTGGGAACACATCTGGAAGGTGCAATAGAAAAGGGGCAATTTTTTACACCGCTGAACTTAATTTTTAAGAATTTGTAGCTTATCTTACTTTCGAATTGAAAAACTCATATCTATAAAAGAGAAGGGATACACAAGTAATTTATTTAATAATTCACGTGTGATGGTATTCGTAAATATTACTACCCGCCAATGAACAATGAGTGTAAATAAAACTTTTTGTCTTCTGGTTACAGACTTTATAGATTACTCTCAATTGCAGATGCTAACTCTAGAATCATTTATTTTATATTATATTCCCCTGTGTTATATGCACATACCTCTTACTTCGCGTAAAGACTCTTGTCCGCTTATTAGAATAAGAAAAACTATACCGTAACTCACATAAGTAAAATAACTCGGAGCACAACTTGCTAGACGCTTGATATGAAAAGGGTATAGTAAAAGTAAAATAAAGCAGTGAAATTTAATTCTAGACTCTAGATCTTTTTTTACAATGTTATGTTATGATGCACAGCCTCCTTAGTAGAATGTACTGAAACAATTTAATACACGTGATAAGTGCATTCCTGCAATATTGCAGAACATTCAAAGCATTTAAACGCGAGTTATTTGTGTTTTGTTCATTCGCCATTACAGCAAGTGTAAAATTATTGCAGAAACTTGAAATGCACTATTGCAATTAGCTTCAACTACTAGCTTTAGTTATCCTTGTATAGGTTCAATAAATTCTGCAACAATATAACTAACTCTTCATTACATATTGCCAGAGCTTTAAAAGTATTTCTTTCAAACCAAAATGTTCGATTTCTTAGCTGGTCATCATATTTGCCCAAACTAAATATCAATGACAATTTTTATAGCACCTCGACGATAAGTAATCATTAATGCAAGCCACTAACAACATCCTTAACGATTTTATTTAAAAATAATATTTGGATTATTAGCATAATGTAAATTAAACAAATTAAAAGTCGTATATCTGGGGTTGTTTTAAAGAAGGGAGCTAAAATCCTAAAATACTACTAATACATTCAACTTTCGTGATTTTTATAATTAAATTATAACTACAAAAGTACACGTGTAATTAATAACGTTATTTCTTGCTGAAACAATTTTTCTGTGATAAATTTTACACAAACTTAAGAAATTGGCCCTAGCAAGGGTGGTCAAATAAGTTTATGACTTTTTGAAATTTCCGCCTTATAATAGAAATTACAACACTGCTCCTTTCAAAAGATTGCTATATCGCAAAGAGTTGATTACCTTGCGTTTTAGAGGAATATGAAAAAAAAAATAAGTTTCGTGGTGTTTGGTGTTGCTGTTTAGTCTACGGTGTGTTGGGATAAATCAATATTTCGCCCGGGGTTACGAAATGCAAAAATACGCAATAATTTTTCTATAATGCATGGATGCACCACGGATGACTTATTGACCATCAAATTAAAACAGTCGCAAAAAAATTTAAAGATATGGCCAAGGGAGGCTAAGAGTTTTATAAAATTTATGAAATTATATTTGTGAATCAACTAACAGCTATATTTCAACAAATATTTTGATAATATAATCACAAATAATACTTAACTTTCTTTTTAAAGCTAAAATTACAAAAAGAGGAAAATCCTTCGTTCACTGCTAACCCGATTAAAAGAAGGAATAATGAAGAAAGGATGTGGTAAAATCTGTTAAACAATTTTCAATAAATTATACTGTTTATGAGTATACATTTTGAAATAAATGTTTTTATAATATTATAATTTAACTCATCATATTTATTTTCTATTTTTGAATAAACGAAAAATTAATAATAATTTTGTTGAAAACTTATCGGCCTCTCCCTTTTCAATACAAAAATATAAAAGTAATATAAAATATAAATACAAGGTTAGTGGCTGCGCGAT
Source organism: Trichopoda pennipes (assembly GCA_030448955.1). Lineage (NCBI taxonomy): Eukaryota > Metazoa > Arthropoda > Insecta > Diptera > Tachinidae > Trichopoda > Trichopoda pennipes. The sequence continues at coordinate 1,514,420 of JASKUP010000045.1, forward strand.
TAATTTTGTGTAGGAAATGAGGCATTTTAATTGTAAAATACAAAAGGAAAAATTTTTATTAAATAATTTTTGCGAGATTATCACGAAAACCTAAAGAATCAGTGCCATGTAAATTTTGAGAAACTAATATTCCCTTTAATTTAATTTTAAATTGCCTACAATGAGGCCCTGTGAACTACAATTTGTTATGTTATTTATATAAAGGGTGTAAAGGATGTATCTAACTTGCTTCTTAAATATGGCGATAAAGTCACATGCCACACGTTTCATGAAACCAAATCAATTAATGCACACACAATTTTTTGCTTTGGAGTATTCAGGGTGAAAGGTTACTGCAAAAATACCGACAAACCCCATATTGTTTTGAAGCATGTGAAAGGAAAATCGTGTATATTCGAAATAAGGTAATTATAAATTCTTACCTTAAACTGGTCGGGTGAAGCCCCTTTCGTCGCAGCGGTATAAGGGCACACCTACTGGAACTTCGAAAAATATTTTCTTTCTGTCACTTAATGCTTTAGAATAAGCAACCGTTAACCGTCTGCCTTCAAGAACCAAAAGTTTTTATCGGAATAATACTTGGAACCCTATGAAAAAGTATGGTTTAAACGACATTTTAAAGCAATCCGGTAAAATTTTCCTAGTCAAAAACTTATTAGCAAGAGAAATATTCACTGTTTGGTCGCCACGTGTTTGGGGGGGGGGGGGGGGGGGGGGAGCTTCACAATATATTCTTTAATTAATATCATTTATATTTTAAATAATTTACATCGGTGTTTGAAAAGAAACGTTTAATGCAAATTTTTGAATGACAAAGGGAGCAAAAGAAACCATTGGCATTTTGCTTGACCTACCAATACGATCATAGAATTGTGGCGTGTAGTTTGGTATAAGACGCAAATTACCGCTTATCATTTTTCATTTTTTTTAATTATATTATTTTTTGTAAACAATTATAACTGCCATTTTTTTTGCAATGCCCAAAATGTTAAGGCTATTCGAATAAGAAAATCACATTTTTTTAAATAAGTATTAAAAGGAATTCGCAAAAAATAACTTTCATAAATATTAACCACTTGCTAAGACGGTGGGCCAATAAGTCCATGACTGTTTGAATAAAACACTATGTTTATACAAACAGTTCTCGTATTTAGTCTAGCATTTCTCCAATTTTGTAGCCCAAGTAGCCTTTTCACTTGTGAAATGATTTCGTTTTTGGGGTCGAATCTCTTTTTACCGAGCCATGTCTTCGTTTGGGAACAAAGAATTGCTATGCGGCGCTAAATTGGGAGAATAGGGCGGATGAGGAAGAAATCAGCAGCCCAATTCATGGATTTTTGCATTGGAAACTCCACATTGCATGTTAGTAGAATAGAAATTTTTTTTTGTTAATATGTAGTCGTTTTTTTTCAATTCCTCATACAATCGGCCCAATATAATTAGTACAATATTCACCATCGATTATTTTCTCTTTCTGAAGTTAGCCGATATTGATTATACCACATGCATCCCAAAAAACGTTCGGCGTGAGTTTTGTAAAGAGAAGCAGCACTTCAGGCACAATGCCTATTTAGTTCTTTTAGGAAAGGGATAGAGAAGAGATGAAACAGGTGGTGATAGTAGAAGGAAGGATGGGCACAGCGACCATGTCTTCATCGCTGAGCAGCCCCACCGACAGCCAATTTTTATTTTTGCAGTGAAAAAAAAACCAAGGTTAAAATCTTTTACATTTTTATTTAAATATTCTTTTTATTTTTTATTTATATATTTAGAAATTTTTTTATTAATTATAGTTTTTATCTAACTCAAAATCAGAACAACTTCAACTTTGCTCTTTTTTTAAAGAGTTTCTTTTTTCATTTATTCATTAATAAATATATTATAAAAAAAAGACGAAGTTTATTTGAAAAAATGAAAAAAAAATATCTTGTCAATATATTGTAAAAGAACTCTGAAGTATAAAGGCAGGGCCACATAAAATCCATCAAACGTTATACATCGCCTTTTTCAACTGACAAATAAGGTTCCGTCAATGCAAAGTACAAAAGTTGGGCAACTTTTTTTTAATAAAGAGAAGCAGCACTGCAGGCAGCAATGCCTATTTAGACAAGTACCGTGCTACATTCTTTAGGAAAGGGATAAAGAAGAGATGAAACAGGTGGTAAAATTAGAAGGATAGTCGATAATTATAAGACAGCACAGCGACCAGTAACTATGCCTTCATCGCTGAGCAGCCCCACCGACAGTCAATTTTTATTTTTGTAGTGGAAAAAACCAATGTCTTCGTTGGGAATCGAACCCACAACTCTCAGACTGACAAGCTAGTATACTACCTACTAATCTACAGGGGCACCTACTTTTAATTTTTAACTTTGTATAATTGGACAAATATTCTTCTGCTTCTTCTTTGTTTTGGTGTATGTATATAAAATAAATAATTTTGGTGATAAACAAATACAATGAAATAAATTAATTAAATAAATGGAATACAAATTTATAGAAGCCGTGCAAATGTATCGTATTCTTTGCAGGTATTGAAGGTCTGTTGGAGTTTTTAGTAAGATCTTCCTTCATTAAATTAAAAAGCGTATCGAATGCCTCTTTTTCCATTCTTTTATTTTTGTTTTTAAATTGTTTAAATTACTGTTGACAATTCTTTAAAAATTCACTGCAAAAAATACATTTTGTCTTAATAAAGCGGTCTGACCCAAAACCTTCAACCTCCATTCATTACATCAAAACAATCCCGAGCTTCATAAAGTTACATTTAAATTAAAAGAAACTCTAAAATATCGTCCAACTTCATTGAAAATGTGTACTTTAACAAAATTTTATTGCAAAAACATGCGGTAAAAGCAGCAAATTTTTTTAATTTCAGTTGAATATGTCAAAGTATAACGTACAAATGATTCCATGTGCTCCGACCTTAATTGTTTTAATTATTCTGAAGTGTTTTTTAAATAGGCCATAAGAAATAACTGCTTTTTAAGCGCTGATGCCATCTCTGCTATAACGACCAAGTCAATCAGTGAAGCACTGGCGAAACCTTTTTTCCTCACAACGTTTTAGTTTAATTATCATCGTTCTCTCTTCTGCCTGCGTATGTTAAATCTAATGTATAGTTAGTACAATAGCACAAACGCACAAAAGCAATACAAAACCAAATAACACAATCTTTTTAAGTTGTTGGTTGTTTTGCTTATATTTTACTTACAATCCAAGATTTGGTTTGGTTTATTTTTGTGCACTGATTTAGATTTTCATTGCGAAAATCCTAGTAATTTATTGGCTCAAACCAATCTATTTTGGCATCATGTATCTGAACGTCCACGTTATTATTTTCCCTCCAACGCTTGTCTGCCTGGCATAAGCCTCTATCTTTAGAATGGTGACAACTACACAGAAGTAATAGTCATATTTCAACAAGAAGTTTGTTTGTCAATTGTGGTAACACCAATAACATGATAGGTTTGACATTTAATTTTTTGACGTAGTAGATGCATTGGCAATTGCTACAATAAATTCAATTTCGAACGAAATTCGCATTAAAATAATTATAATGTGCTATGAAAATGGCGGTTCTGTTAAAGCTACATTTCGTAAAATTGGTGATATTTTCGGACAACCGAAATAAAGAATTTGATAGGTTAATTTGAGTCGAAAGCTAGATACAAATTGCGCGAATACCAAAGCTTGTTTGACCAATTCGTTCAACTGAAAACATCGCAGCCGTGTGCCACACTGTTGGATCAGATCTAAATTTGTCAATTCCTCGAAGTTCTCAAACATTGCGGTTATTTAAAACTATCACATGGTGAATTTTGTGTAAGGATTTGACTTTGAAGCCTTACAAGATTCAACTAGTAGATTCCCACAATTCATTCAGGAACAATTAGCTGTTTTTTTCTGAAAAAAAGAAACAGTTTTCCAGACGCAGCCCATTTCCACTTATCGGGGTATATTGACAAGCAAAATTGTCGAATTTGGACTTCTGAATATCCTTGAGCGATTATTAAGAAGCCTTTGCATGCTATGTGGTGTGGAGGCGTGTTTGGGCTGTTTTGTTTTACAAAGATGTGGCTGGAAATGCGGTAACGGTCAATGAATCACGTTATCGCGAGATGCTAAAAACTCAATTTTAGCCTATTATTGATGACGTGGATAACACTGACATGTGGTTTCAATGGGACGATGCCCCACGTCACACAGCCTATGAAACGATCAATTTATTGCAAATCAAATTTGCTGATCGCATAAATTTACGACAATTAGCAGTTAAGTGACCACCCAGATTGTGTGATTAAACACCACTGGATTGTTTTTTGTGGGGCTATTTTAAGGACAGAGTGTATACGGAGCCACTCGAATCAATTTCAGCCTTAAAACTAAAAATCCGTGATGTGATTAACGAAAGATGATTGCCATTTTGTCTAAAAGTGATTTAAAACTTTGATGACAGACTCGACATCTGTCAGCGTGGACGTGGTGGACATTTGCGAGATATCATTGCGAGATTCATTCATAATTGCCGAACTTTTCTCTTCGTAATACAATAAAAATTTTAATTATCCTAATAAAATTTTTTTTTATTTTATTATGTTTTAGAAAGCAAACTTCTTGTAAAAAACCCCTTTTGTTATGGCCGCTAAAACAATAAATATTTAAATAAAATATAAGTTAGAGGGTATTCTCATAGACATGATTTTCACGTAAATGGTTTCACCTCTTCGAGGTGAATTTTAATTTATAGCAACAAGTTTAGAAAATATTGCCTCGTCTTTGAAAACTCAACAGGCAGACACCTTTTCAAACATAAATTTTAAAGTTATAGGGTGCATATATGGTACGAAACTTTTTCGTGCACGAGTTTAGCTCGCACTTTGTCAATTATTATATATTTTTATTAAATAAATTTTTTTTCTTGAATTTTAAATAATTAAAATTAAAGCGATGTCACGGTGTTTAGAATATAATAAAAAGAACTTGTTCCATGTTCTTTTTTTCACAAAGTACAAATGAAAAAATAATAAGTTTAATTGATATTTAAATTATTTTTTATTATATTATTTTCTTTTATAGTAATTTGAATCACGGCTTCAATCGGTTCATATTGCTAAATGTTTAAATTAAAATATTTAATTTTTCCTCGAAAAAAAGTTCCACAAAAACATGCAGCCGATTTAAATGTCTTCAAGAGAAGACAAGACATTTTATGAGATTTCCTCAGCAATTTAATAGATAAATTTTAATTTCACCACTAATAAAATATAAAATAATAATCAACGTCCACACCCCACAGTTATGATAAAATGATTATTGTTTATTTTTTTCAAATGGTCAATCCCCCAAAGATATAAAAATAAAAAATTAATAAAGTTAAAACAGAAAAAAGCGCATGCGAAACATGAAAATATTATTTGTACAATTAAAAAAAAAAGTAAATGCATTCAAAAAGTTAATTATAAAATAAAAACAGAATTTAAGCATAGGGTGATTTTTTTATAGATTGTGTTTTTATATATTACTTTTGAAATATTTCGTAAGATCAAAATGTTTCATTTAAACTATTTTATTGGCACCTCAGCTCATTTATCGACATAAAAATCTTCTTGCTTCCCACATACTGCACTTAGCGGCTAACGCTAAGAACATTTTGTAGCAACAAAAATAATAGCTGTAATTCTCAGTCAATCAATTCTCACTAAATCTAAAGGCTCTAATTTATTTAGAAATAAATGTTAGATAAACATGATGGAAAGCATTTGTAAAAGAAAAACGCAATCTAGACGTATTTAAAATGCGAAATTAGAAAAGAAATTTAGATATCTTGGTTTTCGATTGCGTTGAATAGAAGTGTTGGTCATATAAGGTCCAATAAATGAATTGCGAAATTATTTAATGTTATAACTTCGAATTATGAGATGTAAGATATTTTTTTTTCTTTAAAGCAACACTCAAGAGGTGACCCCTATAAATGCATCGCTTTGGGCCAGAAATAGGAAATTAGGCTATGGGGAGAAGGAGAGAGAGATAGAGAGCAGTGTTTGTGAACATTCGATTTGAACTTTTCAACATTGAAAGTGAAAGTAAAGACCTCTGGTGGGAGTTTATTTCACATACAAACTGTTATGCTAAAAAAAACGAATTTTCCCTGTAATGCATAATGCGATTCACTGGCAAATCAACTACAAATGGATGCGCTCTCAACGAAAATCGATTTAAAGCAAAAATTGCGAGTAACGAAAGCAAGTTTCGTAGTTTCATTAAAGCACTTACCTTTGTAGTAATGATAAAACAGTGAAAAACAACCTACATTACGTCGATGGTCTAGAGAATGAATAGAGAGCCAATGTGTCTTTTAGTTCTCTCTTGTAGGCGGTCGAGCAACACCAAAATAGACTTTGATGCACCGGTCCATACATGTGAATTGTATTCCATTTTTGGACCGATATAGGTGGTATAAATAGTACGACGATCGGATGGAGTGAAGTATATCTTACACCGTTTTAGAAAAACGAGGCACTTGAAAGCTTCTTTAGAAACCTGAAAAATGTGCTTAGTCCATCGAACATCACACTGAATTTTCATGCCAAGAACATCAACAGCTTCCCATTCCGTAATACTTATATCACCCATAGTAACAGATACAGCATCATTTCCGAACACAGATCTATGTGTAATCATGCAACATTGCGTCGATTCGATTCTCACGACACCATTCTGAGATTTGTGCGAGATCGTAATTGAGTGTGTTGTTCATGTTCCGCCTTTTGGAAGTCACCTCTAACTGATTCGGTCTATTACCAAAGGATATTAGAGATATGGACAATAACAATTTTCGACCAAGACAAATTTGCACACCCTGGACACATTGCCGAAAACCTTAAATGGTTAAGTTTAACTAAATGCAGAAAAACAAAACAGACAATTTTTCCTCGTAGCACTATGATTAATTTTACTGTTCGTCTCATGTCGAATCATATCATGTTAGAATATCATAACATTTCAAACCATAACTTTGGCTCATACGAATTTTAAAAATAAATCTTGAAAACGTTACGTTTGTAGTCTTTAAAATTGAGATACAGATAGGTGAAATGATGCAATATAAATTCTTATATCTGAGTTGATACAAACTCTAAAAGACGATTGTTATTGTTATTATTTTTTATTCGACGCGTTCAAGATCTATCTATCTTGGTTATAAGGGCTAAAAGAATAAGCATAAATGAAGAATTGCACCCTATAAGCTGAGTGAAAATAAAACTTGCTAACAAAACTTGGTTGTTTATTTGTAAGAACATCACAACAATTAAGCCGAGAAGAACTAAGTTAAGCGAGCTATCTAGATAATGTAGGATTTTAAAACGTAACGCTTCTAAGCTCGCCTATGTCTATGCCGATGAATGTAAGATATTCTAGAAGACATTCTATATAAAACTGGAGATTTCACAGGGCTCATGGTGTAACACCCGAATGTTTAAAAAATCACCCAGTATATTATAAAATTAAAACTATATAAAAAAAAAGGAAAGAAAAATAGATGAAAATAAATGAAATGAAAATGCCATATTGTTAAATATTAGTACAGTTTTTAAACGTAATATATAAATTTAATCATATTTTGTATTTAAAAATTAATTATTAACGTAACAAATGAAAATACTCGTAGTAGTAGGTCAACAAAGAAAAATGTAAGCGATTTTTCTGTTTTTCCTTTTTTCCTCGCTTTAAAGTAATTTTATTTTGGTTTATGATTTATCCTTCTTTATTAGTATTGGTATTTAGTTCATATCGTTATTTAACAAAAAAAAAACATTAACAAAAATAATATAAAAAATTTGCAAAACAAACAAACAAACAAACAACAACGACAACAACATAAATTGCATTCAATGAGCAAAAAGAAAAATCAAATTTAAAATAAAAACACATTGCGTCCATGGAAAAAAAGTTAATTCATTTTTAATTTGTTTAAGTAAAAAATAAAAAAATAATAAAATGCTTGTTAAATGATTCTTTTTGAAATAAATTGTAATTGTGTAATTGTCTTGACTTACCGATTTCATCATCTGGATTACTTTGAATTTTAGGTTCATCCGTCGTAACAGCTGGCGAAGGTGACAGGAGACGCGGAACTAAAAAATGTATAGAAATAAATTAATAATTTTTATTTTCAGAATGTTCTAGAATATCTTGTATGAAACAACTAACAAAACTTTTAATTTAATTAAATGATCAATAAGTTTTTGTATTAATCATTTAAAAGCAATTAATGTGTGAAAACTTGTATCGCATACAACTTGAAGAAGGAATGTATAATTTTGACTAGGAGGCCGTGATATAAATTGCTTTTTAAAAAGGGCCTTGATACTGAATATCAACGGGTGTATGAAATTTTACATTTTAACAAAATATTTAAATATTTAAGTTTTTTTTCAAAAATGCTGAAAAGAAGGTCAAGGCATATTTACTGGACTAAATTACCTTAAATGGATTAATAAATAAAAGTGGAGGCAAAATTCTAATTTAGTAGATTACAGGGTTTTAAATTAAGATTCCAAAAAAACAGCAAAAATAAAGTTTAATGCCACAGTATTCTAAAGATGCTTTTCTAAAAAAAGGGAAAACTTTTCTTGAAGTTGATTTTGGACGGCCTATACAGCTAAAATTATTTTCACGATACGAGAGAGCAGAAAAGAAATTTTGTAATGCCCATCTTAGTATAGAGAATGGAGTTATGACCTATTATTGCAAAATCGAAAATTTTAAAACGCAAAAATGACTGAAGACACTTACATTAAGGGCCTGTTACAGAACTATTAATTTTTCTTAGTGGACAACCATATTTTGTCAATCTAAGCAATTGAAAATACTTAGGACTAACATTTCCGCAAGGTTTTTTAGGAGACAGGGAATCACTTTTTAAGCCATTAAGGACTCCTAGAATAAGAGTTATTTATTAAACTATATATTTTATGATATTTTGAACAGGAAGGTAGAAAGAAGCCACAGTTACCACATCCTAGTTATATACGGGGTTTTAGTTATACGAGATTATATACGAGGTAATGACACTGATATTTAAAATTTTTTTTGTTCAAATAAAATTACAATTTAATATTGTCACTCTTAAAATAACTTTCTTCTGAAGACACACAGCGCTGGAGACGGTTCTTCCACTCCTCATAGCAGTGCTGGAACTGCGATATTGCATTAGTCTTGAGGTAATTTTTCAACTTCGGGAAGAGGAAAAAATCACTTAGACTTAAGTACAGCGAATATGGGGGCTGAAGAGCCACATGAATGTTTTTACTGGTCAAAAACTCGTTTACTGACATTTTTTTAGAACCATTTTGGCGCAGATTTTTCTCATCCCCAATTCAATGGTCAAATTTTGATAAATGGTGGTGTGAGTTAAATTTAACTCTTCTTCTGAATGCACAAGATCTCGAATTCTGTGGACATTTTTATGGGCTCCTGAAGATGAAAGCCTTCCGCTTCGTGGTTGATCTTCAATTAGTTCTATTCCTTCTGAAAATGCGTTAAACCACCGAAAAACTGTCTATTGCCGAACATAACGTTGCCAGTCTAATTACTTAATTTACAGACCTCGTATATAAACACTAGAAAAAAACCTTGTAAACTTGTTTGTTGATACATTAATAATGGCATATAGACGAAATATTTTTTAAAAAATGGTTAAGACAGGTAGTAAGCGAGAGAACAAATGTCTCATTCTATGCAGTTGAACTAATTTGAACGCTACCGATTGAAAGATAATTGAAACCTAAATAGGTCTAGATCAAATAGGAAAGATTAAATATGTTAAAATATGTACAAACTTTCTTCTTTTTGAACAAATGTATAGAAAGAAGTTGTATTTTATCACTTGCAAGAAATACACTTTTTTTGTAAAACATTCTAAAATATAAAACAGAAAACAATTTCAAAATGTTGATAGAAAAAAAGCTCATCATAAATCAAATGAGACTTTAGAAAAAAAAGATAGAGACCTTTAGTTATATAAGGATTGTAGAGACGGAGGAAAAGGCTTATTTCAAAGAGGTATAGTCGAGTCTATACTTGGTGGTATATTGAGTGAAAAATTGAGTATTTAAAGAATTGCAATACTTTTCTAATTTTTACTATCTAATTTAACCACATCGACTGTGTATTATGGGTAATAAACTCTATACCAAAAAAAATTATTAAAGCATAATTGGTTAAAAATCAGCACAATTAATACCTTTATTACACAACATAGTCTTCGTTATAGGCATAGAATCCATTTTCATGTTTTATAACTTGAATGGCAGCAAAACATAATAAACCACTCAATCAATACTTTGAAACCAGAGGGAATATAAAAATAATACGAAGACTTTATTATGTGCGGTCGATAAATACAATGGTCATTCTAAACTTAAGTGAACATAATGACCTGAGTCCATTCACTACCTGATGTCTGAAGTAATATCCTGTCTTCAAATGTTATTTAGGTGCATGATAATATAATGTGTGACTTATTAAAGCACTTATAATAAGCTGACATTGATATTCGTAGTTGCAAAATAAAAATCTTTTTGAAATACCTTAAAGCAATACAAGCAAATATCATTGTAAATATGGTAACCACAAACTAATTATATTTGATAGGTGACATGACTTCTAAGATAAATAAATTATGTCCAAAATTACTTTTTCGATAAGAAAATATTATTTTCCATATATTAAGAGTGAAAAACTATAGTACACAAGATTATACAGTGCCTAGAAAAGGAACTCTCTCAAATTAAAGCCGGGAAAAATCGGGTAAAAGAACCTGGTGCCGTAAATAAACTTAATCTCAATGCTTTTAATTATCAAATTATGAAGTGGTAAATCTTTAATCATATTTTTAAAATGCTTCTAATTATATGAACAAGAACAAAGTTCTTGTAATACAAGAAGTTTGTTTTGCAATTGTGGCAACAGCAACAACATGGAAGTTTTGACATTTAGTTTTTTGATGTATTCGTGGTAGATACATTGGCAATTGTTACAATGTCTGTAATTTCGCAAGAAATCGCATTAAAATAATTAAAATCCACTATGGAAATGGTGGTTCTGTTAAAGTTGCATTTTATAAAATTCGTGATATTTTCGGACTTATGTTAATCGTCCTTCTGAGAGCATTATTAAGAATTTGGTCGGTAAATTTGAGTGTATAAGCTCGATACAAAATATGCAAATTCCAATGCGTGTTCAACCGGGTCGTTCAACTGAAAACATTGCAGGCTTGAGCCACAGTGTTGAAATAGATCCAATTGTATCAATTCCTCGACGTTCTCAACAATTTGGGTTATCTAAAAGCACCACAGGCAAATCTTGCGTAGAGATATGCCTTTGAAGCCTTACGAGGTTCAAGTGGTGCAAGAATTGAAGCCGACCGACCATTTACATCGCCGTAGATTAGCTCAATTCATTTAGGAACAACCGGCTGGTTTTTCTGAAAAAAATCATTTTTCAGAAGAAGCCCATTTTCAAAAAAAATATTTTTTGGGCTTCGTCGGGGTATTTTTTTCACTTGACAAGGAATGTCAGCAAGCAAAATTGCTGCATTTAGGCGTCTGAAAATCTTAGAGCGTTTATTGCGAAGCCTTTGCATGCTCAACGTGTCAAATGTTAACAACTCAATTTTGGCCGATTATTAACGACGTGGATATCAGTGAAATGTGGTTTCAATAGGACGGTGTCACATATCACATAGCTAATGAAACGATCAATTTATTGCAAACCAAATTTCCCGATCGCAAAGTTTCACGAAAATCAGCACTGAATTATTTTTTGTAGGGCTATGTTAAGGACAGACTTTATACGAAGCCAATCGAATCGATTTTAGCTTTAAAACTCAAAAACCGTGTTGTGATTAACGAAATAGAGCCGACATTGCCAGATATAATTTTTTATTCATTATTGCCAAATACAATAAAAATTTGAATCGTCTTAATCAAAATTTTTCTTGTTGAGAAACCCTTTATTTTAAAAGCGATGTCATTTTATAATATAGTTATTTTAAAAATTATATTGAAATGTATTTATGGTCTGTTTCTTAATGTTATCGTGAACCTAACGTAACAAAAAAAAAACTGTAGATTAGATTACAAAAAAGAATCTTATCGAATAAAATTATCTGTGCTGTCCGAAATTATAAAAACTAAATTTTAATTTAAGCTTGTTAAAAAGTTTATAACGAAATTAACTAAAAACAAATTTTTAAAAATTATAGCGCCTGCATAAGATTTTTAATTATTTTGAAGTTCGTTCAAAACCTATAAATTTTTTAAGTATTCGATCACACTTATGTTCAAAATTTAAGTAACATATTTTTTAATTTTAAATAACTTTTGTATGTTTCTTTGTTTGTTTTTAATTCTTGAATTTTTATTTTTAACAAAATATGTATCTTTAAATCAAGTAATTACGTTCCCAATTTGAGGAGCAACAACAAATATATAGTTTCTGGCTATTAACTTGTATCAAATAAACCCGTCAACATGAAAATTATATAAAATTAATTTTTACAGTTTTTTTTTTTGCGGCACTTTGTTACAAAATACAAATTGATAAATTTACGCTTTAAAAAATCTCTTAAAAGTTTTCTTGGTATTTTTTTTGTTGTGATTTTATTTGAGTGTCATGGTACCTGCACACTGTCTTTATAATTAAGAATGTAAGCAAGATTTATAAGTAACTGTGATTAAAAATGTTAAGAAACATTTCATAGATAAAGATGCTAAGCTTCTTATAATCAAACTTACCTATTTTCGGTGAAGTACGTTCCTCCCGATTTAAGGACGGAACTTTTGTTTGGCTTTCTTGCATTTGCTGGAACATATTTGCTCTTGCTTTTACACTGTTTGTGCGCACCACACCAGGCGTTGTTTGCAAAGTTTCAGACAGATCCTTATTTAAGGATGCCGTTGGCTCTTGACTTTCACTCATACTGACGTCCGGCTCAAAACTTGACATTTTTTCACTATTATTATGACACGAAAAACTCGATTCACCCGTAAATGAAGCAATGTCCTCCGAACAAGGCAGACTAGAACGAAATGGTGATTTACGCGGTAGAGGAACTGGCGCACCGAGCCTTAGCGACGACGTCGGCTGAGTTGGCGAATTAACTGAACTTGAAAATGGTTGGGTAAATGAACGCGTTAGAGTAAATGCTGATGGAGCAGCTGTAGGCGATTGATAACTTTGTGAAGACAAACTGGCGAATCCAAGACCTTCTAATGATTGAGCCGGATTGAACCGGGCAGAACCACTGGCTAAATTGTCGTTTAAAGAAGACACGTCGTTCTTAAAGCTAAAAAAGTAATAATTTGTTGTATTTATACATATTTTAATCTATTGAGTTTTATTTAAAAGGTATTTTTTTTTTGTATACAGCTCGTATATAGTTGGCTCATATAGTTACAAAAAGACGGGGTCACTTAATTTTACTTTTATTTACTTTTATTTAATTTTAAATTAATTTCATTTAATTTTATTTCAAGTTTGTATACATAAACACTTGCCAAAAATTTAATTTTTTATTTTTTCGTTGAAATAGGTTAACGCAATGTCAACTCTCTGGAAAATTATTATTTTCGCTCACATCAAATTTTTGCACAATTTTTCACAGCTACTTTTTCTATAATTATTTCGGTTTTAGCTCTTTTTTATATTTAAATTGAAGAAATATAAATATGTATTCTATTTTGTTTCGCTTTAACGATGTTTTTAGATTTAATTTTATTTTTTTTTTAAAGAAATCACACAAGATTTATAAATGTAAGCTCGTGCATATATTTTTTTCAGAAATTATTTTAATATGTTAAGCGTTATTATGCTTTATTAGTTAAATGGTGATTCCGAACACACAGCTAAATTTTAAGGTTCCTTATCACCGCCTTTTCGATTAATAAATATCGATATTATCGAGCCAACCTACAGTCAAATAGTCAGGGCTACTCAGTGCTAGTGGTCTACTGTTTATTATCAACTTTTTTTCACACATCCATCATTTGCATTTGATCTGCTCTGCAGTTATGTAGGAAGCTACCCTAAGTTTTGATTTATTATATAACTACTATAAAATATTGATGAAAAATCGCTACAAGGAGTAGAAATTCTAAATATCTGTATCGTTCATCTGTCTTTCGTTCAAATATCAAAAATGTACTCAATCATTCGCTAAATTTATATGATTCTGGTTAAATGAAACGATGCATTTTTGAGCAAATATTCAATGGTAAAAAGAAAATTGTAAAAAGAAATTATTAAAATTGCTAAAAATTTTTAAAAAAATTTCAAATTTTTGACGCTCAGATTGTACGGGAAGTGCTGAATAATAGAATATTTTTATTATATAGAATATTGATTCGTTAAAAGTTACGATTGTAAAGTTGTATTGTATTATTATAGCTTTGGAAACGTTCCGTGAAAATCTATAAGAAGACTTCTCACAAATGAACAGAAAACGAAAAACTTGCACAGCCAACTTTCTATAACACTGCGCTTTAAATACTCTTGAGCGTTAAAATACTGTTCTAAATTAGCTTTATACAACAATTTTTTTGGAAAAATTGGGCGAGGGCAGCTCTTAACCCAACGACCGGATTACTTGGTTCAATTTCACCCTTTCGCTCATGAATGACGCAGCATTATCTATTGGACACTATCGGCCTAAATCCATAATTCTTTTTTTTTGTTTTTATTGCACAGTTGGTTAAATTTTAGCACCGCCCCCGCTGACTGTTTAAAATAAATTATTAAAACAATATTGTTAGTAGAACAATTTGTGATTTTGTCATTGATTTAATTTTTACTCTATTATTTTCCGACACTTTATTAAGCTTTCTACTATTTTATGAATTCCTCAAGATTTTTTATTCACAATTTTATCAAAATGGAAAGGCACCAAGCAATCAGCTTTAAAGGAAATTTAAGTATTTTATTACTTTTCTTTTATAAAAACAAAAAACACTTTTTTCAATATACGAAAATCGGCACACGATTTAATTTATTTTATAAAAATTATTTTAAACGAACACAAAGAAAAGCATGAAAATTAAAATGACGGCCGTTAACAACTGAAAATGCAAAAATTGTATTTATGTTTACCAAGTCAAGAAATTAAAATGAAACGTAAAATTTTGTATTTCGAAATGGTTTTAATTCAAATCATAAAAACACAAAAACTCTCACAAAGAGATCAGTAGTGTGGAGAATTGAATAGAAAAAGCTGCGCGCGCTTTTTAAAAATATTTATTTACACTCTCTGTTTTGTGATATAATTATCTCTCGAATTAGCTAAACGGATTTGTGTTTTAAAGAATTAAACAACTTTAAACTTTTTTAAATCTGTACGCAAATGATCATTTTATTTTAGTTAAGTTAATTTACTTTTTGTTTTTTGCTGTCTCTGTTTTGACCAATTCGTCTGAAGTGTCTTAAACACAAATTAATACTGAAGTGTTGGGTCGGAAAATTACAAAAACTCTTTCAAAAGTGTAACAAATTGAAAGAAAAATACACGGGAAGTGATATTAGGTAAGGTAAACTGCGAAATGACAGATAATACTCCAACTTAAACTTAAACTCTGTTGAATATGTTAAACGAACTACAATAATTATTTTATACTTTTATATTAATTGAAATGGATATTCTTGTTCATTCAATGACAAAAACCGCGCTGGATACCTACATTATTTTGAAAATTATGTAAAGTTCGTTTAACTTTACTGCTACGAATCTGAAGGAAAAATAGAATGAAATTCTAACTAAGAAACTGACAGAATAAAATTCTTAATTTTCTTATGTGTTTAAAACAAAAAATTTAGATTAAGATGATTCAAATTTTTATTGTATTACGAAGAGAAAAGTTCTGCAATTATGAATGAAAAATGATACCTGGCAAATGTCCACGAGACCACGCTGACAAATATCGATTGTTTCATCAATATTTGTAATCACTTTTTGGGAAAACGGCGGCCCTATTTCGTTAATCACATTACGGCTGAAATCGATTCGATTGGCTCCGTATAGGTTCTGTCCTTAACACAGCCTTACAAAAATAATCAAGTGGTGTTAAATCACATGAACTGGCTGGCCACTTAATTGTTAATTGTCTGAAATGTTGTTTGGAATAAATTGATCGTTTCATTGGCTATGTGACATGTGCCACCGTCATTCATAATTGCCGAACTTTTTTCTTTGAAATACATTAAATGTCCCTATCTTGACATGTGCTTTCAGGGGTAAAAGATCCATCAAGACTACGTTCCCCCCAGGCGATATTTGCGATTAACTGTGTAGAAAATAGCAAAGTTTGTTAAGTAACATAGTCAGCATCAACAGTTCCCTCAGCTGCCTACAGATAAAATAAAAATAAAAGTTTTACAATAAAGCTCTTCAAGAGGTGCTTTTATAAATGAATTTTGTTTAGCATTGAATCTCATTTTTGCTGGAATAGACAAAACTGCGGTATTTGGAGTGATGATAATCCTCATGTAAATGTTGATGCACAGTTGCATCCAGAAAAAGCTTTATGATCTGGTAGAATTATTCGTCCGAACTTTTTTAAAAGCCATGCTGGTCAGAAGGTTTACAGTGAATGATGGCCGTTAGAGAGCCATGATGATGGATTTTTCCATTCATCAATTCCACACGACCACCATGATGTTGTAAGGAGCTGTAATTTCAACAATTTATTGATAATTGATTTATTCGTACGAAGATCGTACGATTTAATACCACTGGACCATTTTGTGCGGGGATATGTAAAATCGCTAGTCCTCGCCGATAAGTCCGAAACGATTGACCACTTGATGGACAATATTTAACGCGTTATGTACGTAATCAAAATAAATTTAAATTTGAAGACTAAAAATAGCACTAACATAAACGATTTTAAAGGGTGTATGCAAAATTTGGACCGAATTTACATGTAAAAAGTGTAGTAGTTCTACCTTTTTTTATTTGAAAGACGTTATGTTGAATACCAATTTTATAAAATGTCATACACAAGCGACTTTCGTCTCAATAGTGAAATTTTGCTTATATAAATTTAAACGCTGAGTTCAATAACATCTTTAATGAGGTTGGAAAAATATTTAGTTTAAGAAACAAATCGCAATAAGCCACAAATCATTTTGGTTTTACTTCCTAAGTTTGTCTTTTTTAAT
Source organism: Trichopoda pennipes (assembly GCA_030448955.1). Lineage (NCBI taxonomy): Eukaryota > Metazoa > Arthropoda > Insecta > Diptera > Tachinidae > Trichopoda > Trichopoda pennipes. Next base: position 1,531,637 of record JASKUP010000045.1, read on the forward strand.
TTCTTTGTGTAAAAAAAGTATTAACGGTAGCGAGCTAGTGTTAATTTACATGCGGAAAATCGGATAATTTAATGCTTATTTGCAGACGCGGTAAAAATTTTTCGGACTTGAATTTATCAAGTTAAGATTTTTTTAAAACTACTTGTTAAAGGTGGAATTAAATGCTGCCCTCACCATTGTACTAAATCGAAATCTGGCAACACTTGGAATAAATATAAATATAAGAAATATGTGGGGTTTTTTAAGTCACCCTATACAAACTATACTGGATATACTTTGAAATCGGTTGATGTTACTTAAATAGTTTTCTGCTTTATAAACTATTTTTTTAAGTATGCCGAACAATTTGTTATCACCAAATAAAATAAATAACACACTTTCATTTTTGAATTTAGCATTATTATGCTATTATTACCGTTTTATAAAATACGCTGAATACATGTTAAAATTTATTGAGTTTTATTTTAAAAATTTGTTATTCCTTGGATTAGTATGTAACCTTTATTGTTCTCTTTTGACCCCTGCTTTGAACGGCCTCCCGCAACAAACTCATTTTAACAACTAAAGTATAAAAATATAAAAACCAACAACAAAGCCAAAATATAATTATTAACGCTGTTAACTATTGTTGTTAACATGTTTAACGAAACTATATGTACAAAATGTTAAAAAACTAAAATTTTATATCACCCTAAATATCCCCATCGAATACAATTTTGTAGTACAAATAAATATACTTCTACTATTTGTTTAACAATACAAGGTAATTTAGTCTTTGTTTTGTTTTTCGATTTATCAGCTTTTAAAATTTTAAAAACAAGTGCAATATTGGTATTTATTTGTGCCACTACCCCAATAAACAGTAATTAGGCATTATTGAACTAAAGAGAGATACAATAAAGAAAATAATGCGAAATTTACAAAAGAATGTGTATAATACGCCGGTGTACTGGTTAAACGAGCATAGAGTTATTAAAAAATTTGTGTTATTTTGTTAAAACAGCGTAGTTTTTATCGCAAAATGACAACGTTGCAATAAGAGATGGTATTGTGAATGATTTAATACCACGATCCGTCACGCTCACTTTACTGCACATTTCATTTTTTATATATTTTATTGTGTATCGCTCGTACAATTTAAATATATATTAATTTATGAGTACTCGAATAATAAAACGCAATTAAATCAGGCATAGTAACTTTCAACTGCTTGTATTTATAAATAATTGTACAATAAAGTAAAAATATTTTACATACAGCAGAGTAAATGCATAGAACAATTGCAGAGAAATTTATAATACATAAATTATAAATAAAGTAAAATTCTCCGTCGTTACCCTTTCATGTTAGTCAGATTATAGGGCAAGTACCAGGTGTGATCTCAATACAATAGTTTTAAAACGCAATACAAATAGTACCAATACAGATTAGTACTAACACCAGCTAATGAAAACTGAATGGGCTATTAATCCCATAACATGATAAAATAAACTTGTGAACTGAACAATTATTTTTATCTGAATATCGTCGCTAGATTATTTTTTTGGATTCATTCATTTATGGATTTTTATTTAAGTATTTTTTAATAAAACTTTGTCAAACCGAAATTGATATAGAATTCTATAATTTAAATCCAACGTATATAACATTTTTTTATTTTTTTAAAAACCCCCGTTAATAGCGGGAACGACCGGATAATTGCCGTGAATCGTTAAACGTGATCTCTTGAACGATAGAATGTAAAGGGCTTTTAAACAAGAAGTTTGTTTTATAAAATAAAATAAAAAATTTCGATTAAGATGATTCAAATTGTATTCCGAAGATAAAAATTCGGCAATTATGAGTGAAAAATGACATCTGGCCAATGTCCACCACGACCACTTTGACATATGTTGATTCTTCCATCAAAGTTTTTAATAAGTTTTTGGCAAAATGGCGATCCTATTTCATAATCACATCACGGATTTTGAGTTCTAATGCTTAAATCGTTCCGATTGGCTCTGTCCTTAATATAGCCCCACAAAAAATAATACAGTCAAATCACACCACTTAACTGTTGATTGTCGTGAAATCATGCCATCAGAAAATTTGGTTTACCATAAATTAATCATTTCAGTGGCTGTGTGACTTATGGCACCGTCCTGTTAAAATCACTTGTCAGTGATATCCACGTATCTTACGATAGCATGTTCCACTGACCGTTACCGCATTTCCAGCCATCCATCTTCGAAAAAAAACCGCTTAAATACGCCACCGGACCAAATATCGCACCACACAGTGACATGTTGAGCATGAAAAGGCCTCTCAATAATCGCTCTAGGATTTTCAGAAGCTCAAATGCGTTAATTTTGCTTCTTAAAATACCCTGACAAATGAAAATGGGCTTCGTCTACGAAAAGATTTTTTCATAATCATCGGCGATGTGAAATTTCGGTCGGTTTCAATTCCTGCACCAGTTCAATCTTGTAAGGCTTCAAAGTCAAATCCTTACACAAAATCCGCCACATGGTGGTTTTGAATTACCCCACTTGTTGAGAAGGTCGAGGAGTTGACAATTGGATCGAGCCTGTCGACTCAAAGTTAACGACTAAATTCTTAATAGCGGTCTCAGAAGGACGACGATGTTGTTCGAAAATATCCCTAATTTTACGCAATGTAACTATTGAAACTCATGCTGACATCTATATGTGAATGAATAAATAAATGCATTCCAACTTGTCACTTTACGTATCTTAATTTTTGACATTCTTTATACTATATTTTGACCACTTTATATATTTCCTTTCTTTCCTGTTTGTAACGCTATAGAGATAAGTTGTTTTTTCTTAGTTAAATAAAATCTAAAATCAATCTTAACATCATCGAGTTTTTCTACAAGAACCATGACTTTCGCGCGAAATTGAAATCATTGTAACAATTGTCAATGCATCTACTCTCAATACGTCTAACTTACTTTGTCAAAATGTCAAAACTATTGTTGGTGTGGCCACAAAGCCGCTTCTTTTAGTTTTTCTTTTTCGTGCCACATAAAACAAATGTAGGAGAAGGAACAAATTAGAAAAAGTATAAAGAAACACAAATTAGACATTCACGATTACAAGAGTGAGGCTAAAAATACCACTAACCAATTGATCGTGGACAAATAAAGCGGAAATTTGCGTAGGGTTTTCTATACTTCGTTAATTCGGCAGCTTTCATGTGCGTTCTATTGTAAGAAAAATAACTACGTGTGTACGTCTTTTCTTTTTATGAAAAACTTGGATGCAATAATTTCAGATAGATATAAAACTTTGTATGGAAAGTTAGTTTATTTATTTTTTTCCGCTCGGACCAGTACTCAGAGGATGATCCCTACTCATGCAGTGCATTGTACCAGAGCTAGTAAAAATAAGTTGAGTGACAGTAGTATTTGCGGACATTCGATTTGAACGAATGTGTTCTCTCTTTGGACGGATACAGATGGTATAAATAGTACAAAAATCGGATGGAGTGAAGTATCTCTTACACCGTTTCAGAAAAAAGAGGCACTTGAAAGCTTCTCTAGAAACCTAAAAAAATCTGTTTAGTCCATCGAACATCACACTGAATTTTGATGCCAAGAACATCAAGAGCTTTTGATTCCGTAATACCTATATCACTCATAGTAACAGGTGCAGTACCATTTTCGAACACAGATCTATGCGTAAGCATGCAACATTGCGTCTTACGAGCACTAAAATCGACTCTATTCGCACGACCCCATTCGGAAATCGCCGCGAGATCGTGGTTGAGCGTATTATTCATGTCCTGCCTTTTGGAACTCACCTCTAACTGGTTCGGTCTATTACCGATTGAATATGAATGGCAACTTTTGCTGTCATCTGCGAAGAAGTGTATGGGGTTGAAAGTTTGACAAAGAAGGTCATTTAGAAAAATAAGAAATAGGGTAGGAAAAAGAACGGAGCCTTGCGATGCCCCTAAAATAATCCTTAACTCAGCTGATGAAATCCTATCTATAACAACTCGTATAGTGCGATTCCTGAGGAAATTCGTGAGAAACTATCACCGACACCAAAAGCAGCAAGTTTAAAAGAAGTGATTATTTGCTATGCTAAGCGCAAGTCTTGTGATTATTTGTTCAATTGATAAATGTACCATATGGAAAAATGATGGAAAAATTTTTTCTTCATTGAGAAAGAGAACACAGTTTGTTTTTTGGTACTTTAGAAAACGAAAATAAGTTTTGGGATTAAATCATTTTTAGCCTCTTATAATTACTTTATTTATTAAATTTTATTAAAAGTATAAATCAACAGCATCGTAATAAAATGAACCACCAAAAATTAACTTCTTCTAATTATCAGCTAAGTAATTAAAATCCATTCGAATAAAATTTATTGTTGCTCTGATTTATTTTTAAATCTCATTTCCTAAGGTTCGATGGAGTGGATCGCCCACCGGGCACACTTGCATACTAAAGATTCTTGAATGAAGTTTTCAAGAGAATTAAAAGCTGCTCAAATAGAAAGGAAAGTGCACTGCCCTTTCAAATAATCCTAAAGACCATTTAACGACTTTAATATATGGAATGAATGTCATTTAGCTTGACTGTACAGTTTTGTACAGTTTTCAGATACAACATGAGCAGACTTTAACATTTAACATATTCTGAGAGAATACCCTATTAACTCAATAAACTAAGATTTCAATGATAGTTTGAAATGTATAGTTAAGACTCTTTTCTTTTACATTCCACCTCTCATTTGAAAAGCACCAGTGAATTTCTTTTCAACTAAAATTTTGCTTAGAGCGTTAAGGGTCATCATAACGTTTAAACAGTATTTTTAATGTTAAACTGTCCCAGAATAAAAGCAAAGCAAAAGAGGAGACAATAATACATTTCAAAATTAAAAACTAAAGCAAAATGAAAATGATTTGAAAGAGCAAAACATCAACTTAATACAAAAATAAACTAATATTTGCTTAACAAACTCATTTAATAAACTTAACACGACAGTTTAATAAAATATATTTTTAATAAATACACCGAAAATTGCCTCATCAAAGGAGAGTTATGAAAAACGTGAAAATTGTGCAATAAATCTCAGAGTAAAAATAATTATAATTTTTTAAATTTTTTAAATAAAATGTATAAATGTGTGGCGTTCCAGTTAATGAGTTTAAACAATTCATTTCTATTACTACAGTTTTTGCTACTTTAAATACATATTTTGTATTGAATCATAAATGGATTTATATTTAAAATAAATAAATACTTTTCCTTGTGGCTATTGTTGTTGTTATTTATAATTTCACAGCTTTGCAAAGTTTCGTATTTAATGCGAGTTTATTTTAAAATTAAATATTTTGCTTTGTTTCATTTCCGCTTTGTGGGGACAAGTATACAAATTTTTTTAAGTTGAATTTTTTACAATATTTTTATTTGGCTGACTTGGTTTTTTCATTTTATTAGTTTACTATCGAGTTTTTCAACAAGAAGTTTGTTTTTTTAAATGGGGCAACACCAACAACGTGATTATTGTGATGACGTAGTCGTAGCGATGCATTAACGATTGTTACAATGAATTCAATTTCGCACAAAAATTGCATTGAAATAATTAAAATCCACCATAAAAATGGTGGTTCTGTTAAAGTTACATTTCGTGAAATTGTGATATTTTCGGACAACATAATCGTCCTTCTGAGACCGATATTAAGAATTTGGTCGACAGGCTCGATTCAAAATGTGCGAACAGCAACCCGTATTCGACCGGGTCGTTCAACTGAATATATCTCCAATTCCTCGACGTTATCGGCAAGTGGGGTTATCCAAAACTATCACATGGCGAATATTGCATAAGGGTTTAACTTTGAAGCCTTACAAGGTTCAACTGGTGCAGGAATTGAAGCCGACCACCCATTCACATCGTGGTAGATTCGCTCAATTCATTCACCGGTGATTCACCGTCTGGTTTTTCTGGAAAATTTATTTTTTCAGACGAAGCTCATTTTCACTTGCTAGCAAAACTGTCGCATTTGGGTTTCTTTAAATCCTAGAGCGATTATTGAGAAGCCTTTGCCTCTCAACGTGTCACTGTATGGTGTACTATGTGGTCTAGATGCGTGATTAGGCCGATGAGGCTGGAAATGCCGTAACGATCAATGGATCACGCTATCGCGAGATAACAACAACTCAATTTTGGCCTATTATTGACGATTTGGATATCACTGATATGTGGTTTCAACAACACGGACACATATCACACAGTCACTGAAACGATTAATATATTGAAAACCAAATTTCTCGATCGCATAACTTCACGACAATCAACAGTTAAGTGGCCAGTCAGATCGTGTGATTTAACACCACTGATTTAACACCACTGAGTTAACACCACTCTATTATTTGTGGGGCTTTGTGGGACTATGGAGACAATCGAATTGATTTCAGCCTTAAAACTCAAAATCCGTGACGTTTATGACCGCCATTTTGCCAAAAAGTGATTAAAAACATTGACAAAAGAAACGACATCTATCAGCGTAGTCGTGGTAAACATTTGCCAGATATTATTTTTCATTCATAATTGGCGAACATTTCTCTTCGCCATACAATAAAAATTTGAATAATCTTAATCTAAATTTTTTATTTTATTTTCTTTCTTGCTGAAAACCCCTTTATTTTTGCGTAAAAATTGGCCAACTCAATCATTATCTCAAAAATACAATTAAAAATTTATATCATGCAAAACACTGTGTGGTCTGCTGAAAATTAATACCTACAAGGGTTTTGAAACTAAATTGTCTACAAGGGATGCCAAATAAAAAGCCTCGAATTAGGAGAGTTTTTGGGATTTATATACGTTGGTATTTAATATTTTTAAGCTTTTACATTTAAAGGAATATAAAACATTGCAAACACATAAAAATAAAACACCTAAACTTATCCAGTTAAAACAATTTTATTTGCAAAGCAGTCGAGCCACGGTCAAAATATTTATTTAGCATCATAGCCGTATTTGTGGAAATGCAATGGTGGATAACCAATCAAGTTATTTTGCATTTTGGCACGCTGAGTGTCCTACGTGCTTTTTCTTCAGACGCGTACAATTTTGTAATTTTAAAGGAGATTTTAAGTGCGAAAATTGGAAAAATGTCGAAATAAACTTATTAATATATAACTTATCAAAGTAAACCAGTCATTGAGTGTATTTTGGGACGTACGTAGTTTATAGTACAGTGGCTCTAAAAGAATTTTATTAGGATGGTATAAAAGACAACATCTGGAGGGAGTAGTATTGTCAAACCACATAATCAAAAATAAAATGAATGCTACACGTACACGAGTTTGGCATCAAGCATTTTTAAAATATCTACAAGTTTCGACTCCATTTTTTTGTATACTTAATACTAATATGCATTATAAAAACTGACCCAAAATAAATTTTAACTATTACTGAAAAGTAAACAATTCTATAAAAACTGTCAGAGTATCATTTTTAACTTTTCCACTTATTTTTTGTAAGCGAAAAACAGAAATCAATTTGGTAATTTGGTTACGCTGTTTAGCTTTAATAATAACTAATATAGAAATAATATTATAACCTGAACTAAATAAGCTTTTTAAAACGGTTTATTACTAATGCATCCGTCCATGCAACACAATAATTATTTTTTTCTTCAAAATATTTGAAGCTTAAATAAATAATTATAAATAATTGCAACAAATTATAATGATTATTCTAATTATGATAAAAATCATACTTGAATTATCCTTTAAGCGACACAATAGTAGCAGTTAGGGAAAAAAATGTTAAATGTTAAAATCTCCCATCCGCCTTATTGGAGTTGATTTGTGCTTTGTCCAGCACATTTACCTAAAGTGAATAGCGTGATAAGATCTACGTCTGTACCTAGCTGTGTAAGCCATAACCAGACGGTGGATTACATCACTGTGGATGAAATGTTACGTCTTCCTCGCTCTGGAAGGCCTTCAAATACGTATATCCTCCAGTCACTCCTAGTTGCAACTTCAAAAGCCCAGAGCAGCCCGCAACCTTCACTCGTTGCTGAAGAAGCTTAATAAAATTTAAGAATACAGCCGCAATCATGCTCACTGGAAGCTGGACCACTGGTTGTGTTCATTGTAAATGATCCGACTCACACAACTCAAACGATACTCCCGAAGGGCCAACCTCAATAATCAGTCAGAGAACAGCTAAAAGGCTAAAAAGACAAATAGATGAACTCGCGGGCCTTACTGATTCCCGTGAAATATTGTGGCTCCTGCTAGCTTAGAAGGGGACTGGGCTCCCTTTTATCACCGTTGACACATGTAATAACGATGAGATTCCGTCAAAACATATCAATGTGCCTCCGGTGGGGGCCTAAAGTAAAATTACGTGATAAGATTTACATCTGTGCCTGGCCGTAAGCCGTAATCAGGTGGTGGTCAAACCACTGGAAATGAAAAGCAGCATCATTCACGCCCTAGGAAGCCTAGGACTAATTCTAGCATTCCTAGTTGAAATTTTTGCGGTTTCAAAGCAGGGTTGCAAACCACTACTCCTTGGTGAAGAGTTGGAGACTATCCAACTGCTGGATCAGAACGCATGAAGCTTATTATAATTAAGAACACGACGACATTCATGCTCACTGGACCTGAACCATTCATTGTGTTCTTTGTGAATGATCCGACTCACAAACTCAAACGAGGGCCTCGAAACACACAGCCACCACGATACTCTCGAAGGGCCATCCCCAATAATCAGTCAGGGAACAGCTAAATGCCTAAAAAGACAAATAGCAGAACTGTGGGGCTTTACTGATTCCCGTGGAAATATAGTTGATTATCCAGTTGGCCTCTTGCTAGCCTTTTAGGGGACTGGGCTCCCTTTTACCCCCGCAAGATACAAGCCTAGATGGTTGCGAGATCCATAAAGACTTATAAATGTGCTCCCGGGCGGGAACCTAAAGTGAAATAATATAAAAGCACATTTATTGCCCCATATATGAAAAGTATGGTTGTGACCGCCAGGAATAATAGCCAAAGTTAGGCTGTCTCTATAGTTCTGTTCTAATACCAATAATGGATATCGCTTTCATCTGACTACATAATTTTTTTTTCAGTTTAATTTTTTACTTACTTACAAAGTTAAAGTCGAGCTTTAGCAGTTCGCTTGGACAAAAAGCATGCTTCTTCTCCTCAACGGGAGAGATAATTTATATATTTTTAAAGAGCACATGTGCTTATTTTAAACTCTAGCTGTGCACCAATTAGAGCGATAATAAAAGCTCGGGCATCCCCATCAGTAAACTTGTCAGGTCGGGCTCAAACGTTTAAAGCTAGAAATAGTAACTCTTTTTTCAATGCTGGTTAGTATTTTTTTTATTTGTAATTAAATAAAAATCTTCTATTAAATATACTTTTTGATACAACAATCAAAACTCAAATCAAATAAATAATTTATACTTGCAGCAACACAAATTTTCCAATCCCAATCGGAAATGTGTCAGGAAATCGGACGCTGTTTAAAAATTATATCAAAAATTTTAATAGCTAAGTAAACTAAACCGTAAACAAAAGGTAATTGTGTGGTGTACAAGTATTTCTTAAATTGTTGGTAGAACAGAAAATATATCTTTATATTTATATTTTAGAAATATTGGCAAATGTATTGAAGGGGTGCTCCCCCCACTGTATAGTAACGAGATGCCTAAATAATATTGCAATCTTTGGCCTATCTGGCATTCACACCAACATTCTTCAGGTCATTTAAATTTAACATTAATATTACTGTCTGTTGCAAATAACAAACATTAATTATCAACAATATTTTATTTTTTAAAAATAGAGCAAATGTGTTTGATAGAAATGCAAATGCTTTTGAACAAGGAAAAATTTTTTAATTTTTTGAAAATCACAGCTACAAGAAATTTAATCTAAAGGAAAAGTGCAACACCACATAAAAACAAATGCAGAATCACTTTCTTCACTTGGAATAGTTTAAAATTTAAAATGGTTTTATTTTATTTTCGTATTTATAATAAAATATATCACAGCTTTTTTTCACCAGTCCAAAACTCTAAATTTTCAACAGACATGGAAACATGGACATAAACAGTGACTAAAAATGCTATGTTTAAATATATAAGTTTTTTCATTATATTGAAATATTTTTGTAGACTTAAAATGCATTTTAAAGATTCTTTTCTCATTTTCTTTTTTAGTTTCTAAATGTGGTTCCCTTTTTTAACACAATTTCAACGAGAATAGAATGTTTGCTTTTTTCTCTTGGCTTAAAGCCAAAAAAAGAAAAAAATTCTTTTTACAGATTTTTATGGACTCTTTATTATGTGTGTGTTGTTGTTGCTGTTTTTAAGTTATTTATAATATAAAGTAAAGATAATATATATTAGGGCATAAAATTACATTAGTTTAAAAATTAATTCTTCGTGCCATTTCAGGATACAAATCTTATTCAGATTCTTCTCAAAAATTAAAAAAAAAATAAAGTGTGTAATAATAAAGTATAGCCTAACCAACCTCTGGGTTGTGCACACCCTATTACTACCAATTACTGGAGCAGTTTCATATTTAGCCTTGAAGGTTTTGTATTTGGAACTGTGGTAAAAAACGACTCTTGCTTCTTAAAATCAGCAAGAATATTTTTTCAATGGATAGATTTCTTAAACTAATAACGGGTTTATCAACAAGAAGTTTATTTTTCAATTGTGGCAACATCAACAACATGAATGTTTTGACATTTAGTTTTTTGACGTATTGGCAATTGTTACTTAAATTCGCACAAAAATCACATTAAAATAATTAAAATCCACTACATATTAAAATGGTGGTTCTATTAAGGTTATATTTCGTACAAATCCTGATATTTTCGGACAACATAATCGTTCTTCTAAAACCGCTATTAAGAATTTGGTCGTTCAATTTGAGTCGATGAACTCGATACAAAATTCGACTGGATTGCTCAACTCAAAACATCGCAGCCGTGAGCCATACTATTGAAACTACTAGACGTTTGCAACCATTGGGGTTACCAAAAACCGCCAAATATCGAAGCCTTACAAGGTTCAACTGGTGCAGGATTTGAAGCCGACCGAAAATTTACATCGCCGTAGATTCACTTAATTCATTCAGGAATTAATTTTTTCAGACGAAGCCCATTTTCACTTGTCAGGGTATGTTAACAAGCAAAATTAGCTCATTCGAGCTTCTGAAAATACTAGAGCAATTATTGAGAATCCTTTGCATACTAAACGTATCACTGTATGGTAAGCAATGTGGTCTGGAGGCATGGTTTGCCGTTTTTTTTTTAGAAGATGAGGTTGAAAATGCGGTAACAGTCAATGGATCACGCTATTGTGAGATGCTAACAACTCAATTTTGACCTATTATTGACGACGTGGATATCACTGGCATGTGGTTGCAAGAGGACGGTGCAACATGTCACACAGCCAATGAAATAATCAATTTATTGCACACCGACAATTATCAATTAAGTGGCCAGCCAGATGGTATGAATTAACACCACTGGATTATTTTGTGTGGGGCTATGTTAAGGACAGAGTCTATACGGAGCAAATCGAAACGATTTCAGCCTTAAAACTCGATGTGATTAACCAAATAGGTGCGCCAATTAGCCAAAAAGTGATTAAAAACTTTGATGAAAGAATTGATATCTGATAGCGTGGTCGTGATGGGCATTTGCCAGATATTATTTTTTCATTTATAATTGCCGAACTTTTCTCTTCGTAATACAATAAAAACTTTAAGGTAAATTTTTTGTTTTACTTTGTTTTAGAAAACAAACATCTTGTTGAAAAGCCCTTTACTTCCTGTATGAGTATATGCAGTTCTAATTGGAAATCCAAAGAGAATTTTTTCACATATGAGTCTTTTTCTGAGTTCTCAGTCAATATTAAAATGCGATAAAAGTTTAAAGTCCTCAATTACTGACAAATTGGACATTCTAAAAAAATTAATTCCGCAAAATTACTTTACTTAAATAAGTTTGACAAATATTCAAATTAGCAAAATATAAAAAGCAGAAGAGGCGAATGTGGAAAAAGCGCAATGCTTAAACGGCTGAACCAGATGCTTAGCTGAGTAATTGCTGTTATTTTAATTTCCCGACAACGAAGTCGGTGGACTCTTTCATTTTCAGTCGTCTTCAAAAAATTTAAAAAGTTATCGACTTGCATAATTTTGTGTTTTTTTTTGCGAATTGCGCCGCCAGAGTCCAGTCCGATTTAAAAATGCAATTTTAATTGAAATTAATTTATAATTCAACAAACTACATACACATGATTCAAGCGTAATTGACGCCCATATAAAAATGACTTTACTTGCAACAATAAGATAGTTTTTAATGAAAGTGTAGGGTAGAAAATGTTGTAAATGTAGCTTAGTTTGAATGAGGCTTGAAAACCAACCGAGTACCATATGTAAAGGCATTTAAAGCAGAAAAAAATGTAAAAGGATGATGTAAAACTCAGTGAAATATCTAAAGAATAAAAAAAAATGGTGGCTGAGTCCGAAAAAACGCATGCGCGCCCTTCTACTTTAAAATCGGAAACAAGAATAACAAGTGTGAATAGTTCCGCTTGTAATATGAAGTAAAACAAAAAAAAAAATTATTTATAGCTTCGCCAAAAAGGTTATCACCCTAATGTATCAGATTATACTAATGAGTAGCACATCTGTTCCTTATATATAAAATTTTATTTTATAATTTTATTTGACATCAGCTTAAAAAAGCTTATCAAGTAAAATATTTTCAAAATTAGAAATCAATCAAAATACAAAAAAAAAAATGTGGTGCAGCATAAAACGATAACTAATTATATCGTACTCTTAGGAATTATTGTTTTCTTGCAATTTGTTTGTTCTCTTTTCTAATCGTTGCTATTCTTTTTACATACGAACACTCTCAAACGTCTTATATAAAGTATTAGCAAAACAATTAAATCTTATTCTTAACGAGAAAGGATACATTACCCATTATCCACACTAAAACACGCAATAAATGTGCTAAATATAGCTATTAAGGAGGAGAATAATGCTCACAACTATTCATTGATGTTTCCTAAACAACACGGTTTTCAAGAAGGAAATTGCTTTTAAATTGTGGCAGTACTAATTTTGAGATTTAGTTTTTTGTCGTATTTGCAGTTCGTCCTGGGTATCCGCTGCACAGTGGCACATTTGAAGAGATGGTGGTCAAAACACTTGAAACAAATTTTTTAGTGTCACCGATTTAATTTTTGTCTTTTTTTTTAGATAAAAGTAAACACATAGGAACCTCGAAATCTAGAAATGTAAGTTTTTATTTCGATTATTTGTCTTCGAATAGGATAATGAAAACGCGCTATTTTTAAGAGAAGCTTAAATTCAAAATATTTTAGAAAATTTTTGAATTTCAATTGGGCATAACTTTTTTGGTTTTATATATTTTTGAAAAATTTTTAATTTTCTTCACACAATATGATCACTTAACTTCTGAAATAGCTAAAAAAAATTGTGGTCGAGTCCCAGATTTGGGCATTACAATTAAGGTCTAAAATATACCCGATGTTCATTGGAACGCGATTTTTTTTTCTGCGAAAAACTTCGTAAAATGATTAATAACGAGTTATAGTAGGTGCTTTGTGCTGTTTTCATATTGTATTACATTTTTAAATTTATATTCGCGTCTCTAGGAACTACAATGATTTTAGTGCTGGCATGTCGGATATATCTATATGTGTTTGTGTATGTATTGTATGTTTTTCGTTTTTTCCAAGAATTTTTCTTAATGAAAAAGATATAATAAAAGACTGTTATTATAATGCCTTAAATGCATTTTTGTAATTTAGGCCATTAAAAAAAGGTACAGTTACATATAAGCGGGGGTAGTTGCATAAGTTGTTGTTTTTCGACTGATATATTCGACCTTTTGTTATAACTTTATTGTAGCTGCTGCTCATATAAAGGTTAAAATACGATAGGTCTGCATAAAAACATATGAAATAAATAAATATATATAATAAATATATAATGTAATATATATATAAATGTTATAACGATCTTGCTAAAATTTATTTTGAACAAAAAACGAAAACGATGTTATATTACACATTTTAAGAGACCCTTATTTTATGTTGTGCGACCATTTAAAAAAAATAAATAATTTTTTAACACGGTATAATGAATGTTATAGAAATAAGAAAAAAATGTTTAACTGCAACAAACAATGGCCAAAACCAGCAAATGTGGGCCGACCTGCCTGACCAGTTGAGGAGTGTAGTGAAAACGAAAACGAAAACGAAAGCTGCAAAGCATTAATGAAACATTTTCTCAAGAAATAATTAAAGATATGTTTTTCCATCAACTAGGACCAACCAAAAATAAATATAAAAAATTGATGTAATAGAAAATGTAATGAAAGTGAGCCCCGTGTGTGTAAGAAGGATATTAAAGAGCATTCCAACACCAACCGATGTTAAAAATTTTACACCTGAAGAAGTATTTTCAATATTTCTAGACTTAAAGCTAACAAAACATCGGTATATGTAATTGCGAAAGCGGGCAGTTGGAAAACATTACTCCATTTATCCATAATAGAGAAATTTGGTTTTAATTAAAAAAAGTTGTTTATCACCATAAAATTCTATAACCATTACAGAAAGTTCAGTACAGGTAGTAGTGCAAGACATATTGGATACAGATGATATTAAAAAGCTTGGTGACTGTAGCCTAACATTAATTTCTAAGTGGGGATGCGATGGATCTTTTGGACAAAAGCGATAAAAGCAGTATAATGAAGAAAAAATCACATTCTAACTTATTTACGATATTTTTTGTTTCTTTTAACACTGAAAACAAAAACATTAATTTTGAGCCATCTACTAGCAAAGAAACCGATTTTGGCATATGGAAAAACGAAATGCCTTCAACAAAATATTGCAGACCAATTAAATTTGCTTTTAAGAAGGAAACGGAGGGTGCAATATTAGAAGAAGTATCTAAACTTAAACAACAAATAGATACACTTCAACCGATAACTTTGTTACTAAACGATCAAGAGATTCAAATAAATTATCAAATGTTACTTACAATGATTGATGGAAAGGTCCACAAGCCATAACTAAAACAAAATCATCTTCGAGCTGTGTTATTTGCAAAAAAACTGCAAGTCAACTTCTAACAGAAGACACTACTCCCCAAAGAGTGGAGTGGGCTTGTCCTCACTTCATGCTAAAATTCGTTTTGTGGAACACATATTAAAGCTAAGCTATGATTTAAATTTTAAAGGAACAGTTCGAAATAGCGACGAAAATAAAGCCAAAAGAGAGGCAAAAAAGAAACACGTATAAAAAAATATTTTTAATTGAGTTTACTAATCGATCGGCCAAAGCAAGGAGGAGGAAATACAAATGATGGCAACACAGCATCTATTACAGGAATTAATAAAACGCTACAAAATCATACTGCAAGTAATATCATGCAATTAAAAATTTAGTCAGTATACTGATGAAACAGCGAAACTATACAACGAAAAATATGATAGGGGAATATGCCATCGAGAGTCCATAAAATACTATATCATGCGAAAAATATTCAACTCAATATTCTGCTGATTGAAGATTTTTCTGAAGTAGCGCAAGAAAAAAGGAACACAGATTATATATAATTTCGCGAGCACAACACAAGAAAGATATCTAGATATAGTACCAATGAAGACCTCTTTAATATTTTACTGTGCACTTCTGATTCATTTATCTGCAGCATTCGAATTAAATGGAATTCTACCCCCCCATGGAATTAGATGAAGACACCAAGCAGTTCCTTAAAGATGGATAGAAGACATTCTTAGATAAAATTTTTAAGATAATTAAACGAATAATGTATTCTATGCAAATTAACAAAGAAATTTTATTTTATTTGAAATAAAAAGATTTTCTAAGAATTTATGGTAAAACCTTTTTTCGGGTATAGATCTCCTACATATCTGTTATGGATTCACGTTTAAAAACTATTTAAATTGTTTATATGACAATAACTTTTAAAGCTGCTAAATAAGTTCTCAGAACTTACATTTGTTAGCGAATTATGATCACCATGCCTATTTTTCGAAATTTGAATTACAATAGCCCTATAAGTAAATGTGGACCGATTACATTAAATTAAAGCTTAAGATGTCTTTTATACAGCAAAAATATTTTATTAAATAAATTCAACCCATGCAAAAATTATAAAATTTTAACCGCCAACTCACAGAATGTGCCACTGTCGGCCAGGAAGTTATACTACTTTGTTTTGCCGCCATTTTGGTAAACATTAGTCTTGATAGTTCATATTTAGCAGTCGCGAAGTAGACACGAGGAAAATTTATTATGGAAAAATATTCGATAAACCGACATGTTTCAATCGCTAAAACTGCAAGATCGGCAGAAAATATTACTGCTGCTCAAGAAAATAATCCATCAACCTCAATTCGACGCCGTGCTTAGGAGCTTGGTCTTCAAAGAACAACTTTGGCCACAAATTTTAACTAAGATTCTTCCACAAGAACATTTATGCCGCCGTACATAAGTATGCCAATAGGATGTTACAGCTCGCCCATGACAACTCCGATTTTCATGAAAAAATCATAATGAATGAGGAGGCACATTTTCATTTGAATGGATATGTGAATAAACAGAGTAGTCGGTGCTGGGGAATGGGAAACCCTCAAATTATTCAACAGAGCTGTGTTCGGAAATGATGCTACACCTGCTACTTTGGGTGTTATTGGTATTAGGTAATCTGAAGCTTTTGATGTTCTTGGCATGAAAATTCAGTGTGATGTTCGATGGATTCAGCACATTATTCAAGTGCCACGGTTTTCTAAGACAATGTAAGACATACTTCTCTCCATCCGATATTCGTACTATTATAGCACACATGGGGCCGGCGCGTCAAATTCTATTTTGGAAATGATCAACCGCGTAGAGGAGCGGGCCAAGAGGTTCATTGGGGACGGTAGGATATCCAAGTCTATTGATTGCCTAGAGCGTCGACGCAATGTAGGTTGTATTTCACTGTTTTATCTTTAGTACAATGGTAAGTGCTCTAACGAAATTAGGGAACTTCTTCCCGAAACTCGTACATTTTTGCGTTTGACACGATTTTTGTTGAGAGCGCATTCATTTGTGCTCTATTGGCCAGTTAATCGCACTACGCATTACAGGGAAAATTTGTTTTAAGCAGAAAAGTTCGTATGTGGAATAAACTCCCTTCATGAAAATAATAAAATACCGTGTGAAATGTATGAGAATGTATGAAAAAGAATGTATGAAAAATGTGCTCAGAAGGGCTCGCATTAGTTAGGCTAACAGAGGAGGACATTTATTTGATATTGTATTCCATAGATAATTGCCGACATTAAAGAAAACATTTCTCAATGTCAGATCCACTCTCTTTCATTTAATCAAAAAATAAAAACAAACAAAGTAGTATACGTTCCTGGCGGACATCCTAGATGCATTGGCAATTATTACAATGAATTCAATTTCGCACAAAAGTCGGAATATAATAATCGATATGCACTTTGAAAATTGTGGTTCTTTTAAAGTTACATTTCGTAAACTTCGTAATATTTTCGGACAACATAATCGTCCTTCCGACCGCTATACGAATTTAATCGGTAAATTTGAGTCGACAGGCTTGATACAAAATGTGCGAACACTAGCGCATGTTCGACCGGGTCATTCAACTGAAAACATCGCAGCCGTGGACTACAGTGTTGAAGCAGGTTTAAATTTATCAATTCCTCGACGCAAATTTTGTATAAGGATTTGACTTTGAAGTCTTACAAGGTTCAACTGGTACATGAATTGAAGCCGACTGACCATTTACATCGCGGTAGATTCATTCAGACACAAAATCATTTCATCAGACGAAACCTATGTCAACAAAAAAAATTACCGCATTTGGGCTTCTGAAAATCCTACAGCGATTATTGAGAAGCCTTTGCATGCTCAACGTTTCACTGTGTGGTGCGCTATGTGTTCTGGAGGCATGATTGAACCGTTTTTTTTTTTCGAAGATGAGGCTGTTAATGCGGTAACAGTCAATGGATCGACCACGCTGTCGCAGGATGCTAACAACTAAATTTTGGCCTCTTATTGACGACGTGGATATCACTGACATGTGGTTCCAACAGTACGGTACCACATGTCACACAGCCAATGAAACGATCAATTTATTGCAAACCAAATTTCCCGATACCATAATTGCACATTCAGCAGTCAAGTGCACCACTAGATTATTTTTTGTGGGGCTAAGGAGCCAATCGTATCTATCAGCGTGGTCGAGCTGGACATTTGCCAGATATCATTTTTATTCATAATTGCAGAACTTTTCTCTTCATAATAGAATACAAATTTAAATCATCTTAATCTAAATTTTTCTTTTATTTATAAGTTGTGCCAACTTTCATGATTAAGGTAACAGAAGTTTAAGTTTGCCGTAGTCAATTGACTTGCTGTTTACATTTTATTGCGCTGCAACGGAAAACAGTTTCAGGCAGCGAGGGATATATAGAATGAGCTAAAACAACAAGTAATTCAATATATTTTTTTGGTACTTTTGAAAACATTTTTTTGTGTATCAAAAATAAAGAAAATGAAATAAATAACGAGCATAAAAAACGCATCACAAATTATTATTTTCTAGAATAAATTGGGAGCGCTTTAAGATAAAAGTGTTTTACTCTTTACATCAAGATTTTCTTTTTCTAAAGAATAATTTCTAAAACTGTTATTTATTTATCTGCGCTTTTTGAAATCGTATTTGAAATATTCTTTTTGCGTTTAATAAATAAATGAGATATTCTAAAATGTAGTAAAGATTTTTTAAATCCAGTTTATAAACCTAGAATTTAAAAATATTCTGCGCTCATAAATTCCATATAAAAATTGTAACTTTTTCACACAAATTTGTTTAAAAATTATAATTTTTAAAATTAATATAAATAATAATTAAATTTTTCTTTCCATTTTCCCCAGTAAATCGTGAGCGTATGTTTTCGTAAACATGACTGATATTTTCTCACGCTTACGAGAGAATGCATAAGCGTGAGTGCAATCGTTTAGACTCTTGTGTCCATCCTTTAAGAAAAGTGCAGAAAGAACTTTTTAAATGAGCAAATTTAAATTGCGTAAGTGAATATAAAAAATTGGGGCTTTTTTTTTTAATTATTTTATATGAGCCAACTTCGAGAAAAGTAAAAACTTTATAAGAACTATACTTACAAATTCTTTTCATTACTGGTTACGGGTTGAGTTTTAAATCTATCCTTATACGTATCACGTCTTATTACACTGGGTTTTAAAACTTTTACACATACAGCTGTAGTGTTTAAGCTTTTGGAATCACTGTGTAGTAGAGGTTCTAACGACATATTTAGAGCTGGTGTAATGGAAGTTGTTGTTGTTGGTGGATTTTCAGTAGGTGACGATCGTTTGCCATTTTGATTGTTGGCAAGGAACTTTTCAACAGATTTAACACGAGCAGATACTAATATATTTGAACTTGCCGTAGAATTTACTAGTGATGAAACCAATTCAGTTGGCAGGGCTTGTGAGGTAGCAATTGCATTTAGAGCAGCAGCTAAATCAATCACAGGTGCTTGGTCATGCCGTTCAAGGGAACGTGTACGTCTTTTGAGAAGGGTTTCAACCCGTGACGCCTCCTGATATGTTTGGCTATTATCAGGATCACCTAATGAACGACGTTTGGAGGGAGAGTCCGTTTTAAGTATCGGTTTAACCTGGGATTCTTGTTGGCCTTCATAGTCGGTATAGGTACCGAATTCGAATTCTTCTCTACTAGATTTCCGTGAGGTTTTTAAAATTGGTTTTATTTCTTGTTCATCTGAATCTCCAGAAGATTTCTTCTTTAGTATTGGTTTGGGCGTTTTAAATGATTCATCGCCGCCTGAAGAATCCAACTTGAGTATGGGCTTTATGTCCAATTCTTCATTGTTAGGAGTAAAGTTCATGTCATCAATTGAAAACTTATCCCCGGTTCCATTAGCGGCTGAAAGTTCAGCTGCTGCTAAAATTACAGCTTGAGAGATCGATACATGCTTAGGAGCATGGTCACCGCCATCGGAGGGCGTTGATGTAGAATCCTTTTTCTTAAGTATACTATGAGGTTGATATGGTTCTCTATTAGCTGATGGGCAGCCTTCACTTTTACAGCTGTCATAACTGCTTTGCTTTAAAATGCCATGACGAGCAGCTGCTCCTTGAGCAGAAGAAGATGACGAACTGCCATTAGCTACTTCTTCGAGAGAATTGCGACGAGCTGATTTGATCAAAATACTACGTTCATCTGGAGAATGAGAGCGTGAATAGTAGCGCGATTCGTCTAAAGATGAACGTTTTTTGAGTATACCAGCTCGTTTATGTTTCGAGGGAGTATCCATGACATTAGACGAAAAGGTGACAGGTGACGCATTGCTAGAAGCTGAACTTGAATCTCCAGTCGACAGATGATCCTTTTTCTTTAGAATTGACACAATATGATTTGGTGTAGCTGAAGAAATAGTGCCCTGTGTTAACAAGGACGAAGGACATTCAGTACTCTTGCGCCTTAATATTGGTGAGAGAACTGCTGGCTCATAGGCTGAAGTTTCTTTCTCTATGCTCTTGGATTTAAGCATGCGCAAGGAACGCAAACTACTAACATTTAAATGCTGCGCATCACCATTGCTGTTTTCAATATGTTCTGAAGGATCTGGTTCATAGTAAATACATTCCTCTTGCAAAAATGTTGTATGCTTAGCGGGTGATGGTTTGCGTTGTTCCTGAGAATTCGTACAGAGTAAATTAAGATCATCTGCTTCTTTTTCGCGTTCTTGACTAGCTCTCAAGCGTTTCATGGTCTGTGTTAAATCGGTAATAGGATTAGATGGATTTGGTGAGCTATCACTAACATTTTCCACTATTTTCATAATTTCTTCCAAGCCAGAGCGAGTACGTTCATTTAGTTTACGATTTACCTCCGACGAGCGCTCTTTACGTAATTCACCCATGGTTACTGGGTCGCAACGTTTACTTGTTCTGGATATGGGAATAGAGGACTTGGGGGATGCATTTTCCTTTTGATTTTTTGGGCTGGCCGTCTGAGCTCGACGACGATCCGAGGTTGTGGCTAAATCTAGACCTCTTCTTGCCATTTCCATGTGATATGACAAATCATTACGTATAGCTGGCTTGGGTGGAGATGGCATACGTGACTTATGAGGTGATAATAAAGCCTTAAGAGCGGCATCATCATTCGGTACAAGAGGTCGAGCCATGCCCATTTCACGACGGCGTCTTCTGCGCATGGCATTCTCATCTGAAAACGAAACGAAAAACTCTTCATGAATTAAAATTTTACAATAAATTGCTAAGAAGCCAATTACATGCATTAAAAAAACTCTTAAAATCACATTGCAAACAAACGTATTTTACACAAATCATTTTGGTTAATACATCGAAATGTTGTTCTTTTGTGTTCTTCAAAGAAAACGAATGCAAATGTAAATGTTTCAACTTTGATTTTATATGAATTTCTTGAGCTTCTAAATTATACATTTTTAAGTGCTTTCTAAAAACTATTGTCAAAGGTTTCTTTCCTTTGGCTTGTGTCTTTAAACTAAATTGGTGATTTTAAAAATATACAGATTTTTGTTTTGAGAAAAAGAAAATACAAACTTTGCAAATTTATTTTTTGTTTTGTTTACACATTTGTTAAATTATATTTTTATGCTTAAGTAATCATGAGCAGTCAACCAAAACCAAAACTCATTTAAATCTTAATTTAGTTTTAATGTGGAATCTAACGCAACAGCCTTTCAATACTTAACAGTTGAAA
The DNA here is from genome assembly GCA_030448955.1 of Trichopoda pennipes. Lineage (NCBI taxonomy): Eukaryota > Metazoa > Arthropoda > Insecta > Diptera > Tachinidae > Trichopoda > Trichopoda pennipes. Next base: position 1,553,523 of record JASKUP010000045.1, read on the forward strand.
ATGTTGTCTTTTTGTAAAAGTTATAGATGATATGACATACCAAATATGAAAATAGTATAAAAGGAAATTAAATTCAGTACAACAGATTTTTAAACATTAAAATATAATAATTATTGGCTGTTTCAAGTTGAGTATAAAAAGATTACAATTATGAAAATCAAGAATATACTTATTTGTACATAATGCTTTTCTAACCAAAAATTTTTCCGTACTCGATGAGATTTAAAATTTATTGAAGAATTAAGTGTAAATGATTTTTAATAAATACTCTTGTAAAAGTCTACATAACTTATTTAATTACTAGAAATAGATATTTTATTAGGTCAAAAGAAACCAAAAAAACCCTTAAGCAACTTATTGTCAGCGCGCTCAGTCATTAGAGTTCAGTAGTTTTGAAAATGTCGTTGGTAATTATAAAATTAAACAACTTCAATACTTTTTTTATATTTTTACTAAATAAATTTGATAACTTTATTTCTATTTTATAATTTAATTAAAAATTTACTTTTGTTTTAAAATTTAAATCCTAGAAGTATAACACAACTACCCACAACAGCATGTTCACAATGACCTTGATTGTATTTGAAACAACAAAGATCTAAGTGCCGAATTGAGTAACTAAAATTTGTTTACAATACTTTTTATGTAACTTCATAAGCCTTCGGTGCTGAGGAGAAATATTTTCACAAACACCAACATTCATAGGAAGGTGGTATCTAGTATGTAGTAGCACTTCAGGCAAGAATGCCTATTTAGTAAAGTACCGTGCTACATTCTTTAGGAAAGGGATAGAGAAGCGATGAAACAGATGGTGAAAGTAGAATGATATTCCGAAATTAACTGCCGTATAACAAGACAGCACAGCGACCAGTGACTATGCCTTCATCGCCCCACCGACAGTCAATTTTTATTTTTGTAGTGAGAAAAAAACCAAGGTCTTCGTTGGGAATCGAACCCACAACGCCTATACTCACAAGCTAGTACCCTACCTACGAGCCTACAGGGGCACCTAATTGATAGTACATTACGATATATTTAATGTATACTTTATTCTAAAGATATTTAAATGCTCTACATAAATAATCGCTCTCAATTCGTTTATTTAAAATTATATTGATGCTATAAAAATAATACATTTCTTATATTTTATTAACAGGATAGTTTTAACATCGCGTAGATTTTTATACTAAAAACTTCAATCGTATTAATATTTTCACACAAGCACTTAGGGTCCAAGTGATGTAAAGAAACTCTTTAAAGAACATAACAAGACGACTACTTCAAGTAAAGGAAGTAGTAGTTTACTCAACCTTCTAACAGAAAAAGCAGGTGAATCAACATATAATCGAAAAATATGTCAGTTTTCGAATATGGTGGTTGCTCAACAATTTCCATTTTTCCAACAATCTTAAGTTTTAAAATATTAATAACTATAAGAAAACAATGAAAATCTCAGGTCATTTTTCTACGTCGAAAAATTTTGTTGCCATTAAAATCATTTCACATTATTTTTAAACGAAAACTTATTTTCGTTCTTATTAAAGTGATCTGCAATCGGTGGCAAAAATTGCAAATCAAATCTTCGTTTTTTACTTTATAGAAAATTAAAAAAAAAAAATCAAGAGTCGATTTTCATCTTTTATTTCGTTAATAATGTCATCTTTCAAAACCACCAACTTTTAATAGCATATCCTATATGCTATATCCTAGTATTGATTTTGAAACAAACGACTAAACATTTTCATCTTTTAATTTAAATAAACTATTAATAATTTATTTATTTAGAGTTGTGTAGTACTCTAGATATTTTACATGAAAAATACAGCCATAAACTTACCACCATCTAGCGTTGCTTCTTCGTTTAAGGAACGATTTAAATTTGATTTACGTTTCGAAGATTTGTCACGTTCCTCACAACGTCTGGGCGATCTATTTGTCTATAAAAAAAAATCATAAAAAATATATAATTTCGAAACTTTCGAAGACAACATTATAAAACTTACAGGTCTATTTGTATTTACTGGACTTAACTCCAAATTATTTTGATCGTTATTACCAAACAATATTTTTGACGTATTTGAATCAGTTATCATTGTAGAACAACGTGGTCTTGTAGCTGCACAAGTGTCATTATCATTTAAAGGACTAACGGGCAAATCATTAATTTCTAAAAAATCTTCATCCAAATCACAAATATTGTTCGAAAATGCTTTCACTCTTGATGAAGCAGCAGTTTTAATTGTGTATTCTGTGTTGTTATTTTGTAATTGTTGTTTTGGAGATTTTGGTGAAATCACATTTAAACGAGATGCCGTACACTGTGTTTCACTAAGATTCTGTTTCATTAAAATCGAAACCGAGGGTACGAGTTTTTTATTCACACGTTGTGTTGGTGAACTATTATCGCATGACATTTTGTGATTACGTTCTGCTTCTGAGGAGCCACTGCTTGCTAATTTTATATTATCCGAGCTGTTGCTGGGAGGTGATGTACGCCGATTATTGTGTTGTGAATAATGTTTTGATTTAGGTGATGTTGGGGAGGTAAACCGTTGTTGCTGTAATTTTTCTTCGTCCTTTTTCTTGTCTATTTTGGGAAAGAAGCAAAAACAAAAGGAAAAGGGAATGATTACCATAGTCGTTAGATTAGTTAGTTGGGTTAGATTTTATTTAGTAGAAGTTTGAAGAAATGAGTTCATTATGAATAGTAAAAGTTAGAGAAGTTGCAAAGGTAGAGGAAAAGTGCGGAACACTTTTAGAGACTAGAGACTATCTCATATACAGTTAGTAATTTATTTATATATATATTAATATGCATAATAATAATAATAATCGTATACTCATATGTCAGTCAACCAATGTTATTAAAATTGAAGTTTTGACACTTAAGGAAATGTCGCCTGTAAAAATAAAAATTAAAATTTACTTCTGCCATTATAATTTAAATATGACTTCGGCTATATTAATGCCACGTCTTGCTCGGACGTAGTCTAATCTAAAGGTCCAATTTTCCATATTTTTTTCGAAGAATTTTTGCGGCATATCGGCAGTAATGCGGCGAATGTAGTCCTTCAAGTGATCAATCGTTTCGGGTTTATCGGCATAGACTAGTGGTTTGACATATCCCCATAAAACACACTCTAGCTGGGTTAAATTCCACGATCTTTGAAGATAATTCATGGGACCGGAGCGTAAAACTCTGGCGTTACCAAACATTCACCTTAATAAACCAATTGTGGCACGAGCTGTGTAATATTTTGCGCCGTCATGTTGGAAAAAGTTTGTAATCATGGATCTATAGCGTGCACCATTGATTTTAGGATTCTGTCCAGCTTCTGTTTTAAAGAATTCCACCAGCCCCTAAAGTATACCAAAGTGCCAATTTTCTAGATCTAACTGTGTCTTAAAATACACTTAAGGATTACCATCACTCTAAATGTGACAGTTTTGTTTACTAACGTATCTATTCAACCATAAGCTAGCTTCATCACCAAATATCGCTTATGAAAATCGAGATTATCGAAAATTTTGTTTTTGGTCGCCCAATTTCCACTATTTTGAAACGTTGTTTAAGCGTTAGTCTATTTATGTTTAAATGCTAACTTAAAACTGCCGATATACACCTCTAAAACGCTACGTTGTTCATAAATTAGGTTGGGACTGTATTGAAAACGACCTTGTGATTTCAACAATATCACGTAACTACCATAAAATATTTTACATTTACAAAATCTGGCCTATTGTTTTTCTTAACTTCTCGTGTAAAACTGCCTACAAAGTCTTAATTTCATCACAGTTGGAGGACTTTGGTGGATGTTACAGGTTGCGTTTATTGTTACACAGAAGTGATTCTTTTATATAGTCAAAACTCGGAGTGTGAGATGCAAATTTTAAAGTCACCATATCTACGGAAGAACAGATAGCGCTAAAAGAGCATAGAAGTTGCATCCCAATTTTATGGACTCTCGATACCAGCCGACTTCCGATTAATGTGCTTAAGAAACCGCGTGCTAGCTTATTATTTAATTAAAGATGGAGGTCCGCCAGTGAAGATTACAAATTTTCCTAAGTATTATATAGGGTAGCGTAAAATCCACATAAACATCATAAATTTTTTTACATCCATGAGATATTATAATGAAGAATAACAAAGATGAGTAATAACACTGACTTGTATTACGAAAGAAAATCGATAACTAACGAGTGGTTTCTAAATACAAAATAAAGGGTTTTTCAATAAGAAGTTTGTATTATAAAACAAAATAAAACAAAATTTAGATTAAGCTGATTTAATTTGTCATTGTTTACGAAGAGAAAAGTTCCGCAATTATGAAGAAAAAATGATATCTGGCAAATGTCTACCACGACTTCCAAGACAAATGGCGGTCATATTTCGCTAACAACATCACAGATTTTGAGTTCTAAGGCTGAAATCGATTCGATTTGCCCCGTAAAGACTCGGTACTTAACAAAGCCCCACAAAAAATAATACCCACCGCTTGTTCCTGAATGAATTGAGTGAATTTACGGCGATGTGAATGACCTGTCGACTTCAATTCCAGCACTAGTTGACCCTTGTAAGGCTTCAAAGTCAAATGCTTACGCAAAATTGGTTTAGAACATCGAGAAATTGACAAATTTGGATCTGCACACTGTGGCTTACGGCTACGATGTTTTCAGTTCAACGAGCCGATTGGTGTTCGCCCATTTTATATCGATCCTGTCGACTCAAATTTAAGGACCAAATACTTAATAGCGGTCTTAGAAGGACGATTATGTTGTTCGAATATTTTACGAAATGTAACTGTAATCGAAGCACCATTATTTTAATGCGATTTTCGTGCGAATTTGAATTCATTATAACAATTGCCAATGCATCTGCTACGAATAATTCAAAAAACTAAATGTCAAAACTTTCATGTTGTTGATCTTGCCAGAATTGAAAAACAAACCTCTTGTTGAAAAACCCGATATATGCCAGCTTTAATTATTGACATAATTATGTAAAAGAAATAACGGTTAAATTTTGTATTAACTCGCGAGGCTTAAAGCATTGAAGGTTTTCAGCGAAAAATTGAAATGATAATCAGGACAAGCTGAAGTGTTACTTGTTTAGCAAGAAAGCTCTTTATATATACTTCAATCTAATCATTAGAAAAATTGTAGCACTAGCTCATAGCACTTTTAGAAAAAATAGGATCATTGCCAAAAATAAAATTGTAGCTTTCAGTTGTTTAAAAATAATAAATTCGAGCCGGTTTTTGTTTTTTTTTAAACCTACTGAATATTGTAAAACTGAAAATTCGGGCTATTAATATTATGAGCGTGGCTAAACCAGTTGCGAATTTCTTTAAAATTTGTTAATTTATAAATTGATTGTTAAAATTGTTAATTTATATATTGATTTTTCCTTAAGCAATCCTTATAAATAATAAGATTCTTATAGAAAATAAAAAACATTACGACAAAAAAAATAAATTAAAATAAATCCAACACAAAACATTTCAATTAAAATTATCGAAAGATGGAAATATATTTCTGCCCCAGTCAAAATACTTTACATCGTCAGTACTTTTGCAACTCTTCCATCGAATCGAAAGGTTTTACACAAACATTCGTTTTTTAACTAAATGGTAGATATTTTAAATAAAACAATTATTCCAAGTTAATTTTATATTATTTGAATCAATGTTATTTAGAAATAACAAATCTGTTGAATAAATTTGCTAAAAACACCAAAGATTAGTAAAAGTTCTACAAGCAATTAAAGGGGAGGAATAATTAAGCAAAAACTAAACTGTAACAAAACTGAAAGGAGAGGAAGAGGTTTATAACTACAAATGTCCAGTAAACAAAGTTTTGTTTTCACAAAACTTCTGTTTAACGGTAGCTTTATATTTTTAATAATAATTTTATCAGTGAATTTAAAGCACTCACCCAGTGCAGCGGCACGTAAACGTGTGGTTTTCGTGGTACGCACTAAATGCACTGAAGATGAACAAGTTGAAGTAGAATTTGGTGATAGTGGTGATAAAGTTTGACCTCGTATTGGACTGACCGGTGGTAGTTTAACAATATGTTGTTGCTGGTTTTGTGGCTGCGGCTGAGCCATAGGCGCTAAATGCTGTGAAGGCGTTGTCAATGTTGTGGTTGAAAGTAATAGAGCATTCGTGGTAATCATAAGCGGTGATAGAGGAAATTTTCGATATTTTGATGGTGATAAAATTGAACTGGTAATGGAAGCAGCAGCACAATTATGATGGCGTTGCTTAAGAACTGATGAAGCAGTGGGATTGGTATAGTTATTGCAGTTATTGTGATTATTATTAATAGTATTAAGATTTAAATTATTATTAAAGTTAATTAAATTTAGTTTATTTGCAATGTGAGGTTGTTGCAAAGGAGCATGTTGTTTCATATGATGATAAGGGGGATGTTCCATTAAGTTGTGATGTAAGACAGAAGTTGCTGCACAGTCAGAGGTAGAAGCTAAATATGATTACAATTTCTTTATAAATATATTTTTTGTTTTCTTTCGAAAGGAATTATACGAAATTGAAGCCTTCTATTTTTGATAGCATACTAATATTCTACAAAAAATTTAAATTTTTGTTTAAATTTACTATTTTTTTAAGGGCATAAAAATTAACGTAAAAATTAAGAAGGCAACTTTTTTAATTTATCACTTCTAATTGTTTAAATTTTTTATGTTTGATATTTCTGATGAGTTTAAAAAGCTTAGAAAATATAAAACCGAAGTAGCTGAAATAAAGGGAGCAACCAAAAAATATCCACAGTTTCACAATATATTTTTGTTTAAGAATTTGCACAAAAAACGTAATCGAAAGCTGTTTTTTGTTTGTTCAGTCTTCCAAAAATATTTATTAAAAAAATTTAACAAAAAAAGAGCAAAATTTTGTTCATTACTGAGGGTAAATTAGGAATCCAGTTTTATAAAAAACATCCGTAAAAGAAGTTTTCGCATTTATTGAAAGATTTATTTAGTTTAAAATTCAAATGTAATTAAGTGTTTAATTAATTTTATTTTATTATTATTGTTTATTATTTTCAATTAAATGTACAATTAAACCGTCTTTCAGACTTTACGTTATCTTCACCGTACTAAAAATGAACGTTATCTTTCTAGAGTTAACGCACACACTAACACGAGGAGATATAGACAAAAATCTTAACATAAAGAAAAATGTTTCTTCTTTCCTCTGCTGCTTCTAAGCAGCAGCAATTTTGCGAAATGCTTGGGATTTTATAAGTCATTCTATCTTTTTACCGATGTATATATTAAACCATTTTTGTTTCAATAACTAAAGTACAGAAAGGAAATTATTTATGTCTAGTTCATGTTACAAAAATAATAAACTACGCATAAACTACGACGCACAGTGGATCATTTTACGAGAAGGCGGCCAAAAGTCCTTTTTTTCATGGTCCCCAATTGTAAAATTTTAAAGTTCGTTCGAAAGTAGATACTAGTATACCTCGGGAGCCAAAAAATTAAAACTTTATTTTAACTATATCACACTGAACAGGGCGATTCAAAATGAGCATTTTCAGTATTTTGCTAAAATGAGAAATTTCTTAGTAAATTTTTGATTTTTAAATATCTATAACTCTTTTGTTGTACAAGGTTTTTAAACGACACAAACTTTGTATAATAGCGTAATTTGTTAGCTATTAGTATAAGAAAACTGATATTTTTTGTTTGGTTTTTAGAAATTAATTTCTAATTTTTTCCAATTTTTTTCTAAATTCTCTTATTAAATAGAGCATAACTTCTAAAGTTTGTTAGGGAATGTAAAGGCATTAGCACTGTGCCATAGTACTAAATGTCCCCTATACCCCTATACCCCATTGTATACCTGGCACGATCCGACCGTGAGCACCAGAACAATTTTTCTGACAGAAGGTCGAAAAGTTTTTGCACAATGGAATTAAATTTTTTTTTCCTTGTTCTTATTTTGTAAGCATTTTATTTATTTTTCAAATCGCCTTTATGAAGGACGTTGTTTACATAAATATGCGTATTTTTAGAAAGAAAACAAACATTTTTAGCTAAATTCAAAGTCATGCACAGTTGGTCACAAAAATATTTTTTGATTTAAAATTAACCAAAAATCAGTACAACGAATTGCAGAAGCTAACAAATGAAAAGAGTTCTTGGATTTTCCCACAGTATAGAGATTAAGTCGCTGTCAAAAAAAATGCCTACTTTCACAAACCGCTATAACTGTCACTTCTACTTCAGCGGAAATAAAATTGCAAGACCTTCCTGAACACATTGCCGAACGGTTGTTAAATACGTTTGATTCCAACCGCTTAAAAAAACTTGGAAATAGCAGCATTACTTTAATTTCTAAACGGGGATGTGATGGATCCTCTCGTCAGAGGCAATACAAGCAATGTAATGCCAAAAAATCATCTGACGGTGATTTACTTATGATATCATTCATTCCATTGCGATTAATAAAAAGTTATACCGAGTTAGAGCCATCAAATAGTACAGCCACAGAAATTGATATATGGAAACATGAAATACCTTCGTCAACAAAGTATCGCAGACCAATAAAATTTACTTTAAAAAAAGAAACAAAAAATGTCATAACTGAAGAAGTCCGAAAAATAAAAGATGAAATTAAAGACCTTCAACCTGTAATATTTATTGCTGATGAACAGGAAATCGAGGTAAATTTTAAAATGTATCTCACAATGATTGATGGAAAAGTTGCACAAGCTTTAACTGATACAAAAGCATCATCAAGCTGCATTATATGCAAAAAGACATCAAGTCAATTAAGCCATCCAGTTCCAGAAGATGAGACTTTTAAGGCAGCATACGAATTTGGATTGTCGCCTCTTCATACTAGAATACGTTTTATGGAGCATATTTTTAAACTGATTTATGATTTGGATTTTGGTCCGTTCGGCGAAACATGTCTAATCATCGATCAGCCAAAGCAAGGGGAAGGGAACACTAATGATGAAGACACTGCAAGAAGATTTTTTTCAGATCCAGAAACTGCAGCATCTATCACAGGAGTAGATTTGGAACTAATAAGAGCATTCAGTATTACTTTACATGTTCTAGCATGCAGCAGAAAGATAAATGCAAAAAAAATTTGGAGTGTACGCGAAAAAAACAGCTATACTTTACAACAAAAAATATTCTTGGAGATATATGCCATCCACAGTTCATAAAATTTTGTACCGTGGGGAACAAATAATTCAACACAATATTCTACCAATAGGAGATCTATCTTGAAGAGGCGCAAGAAAAGCGAAACAAAGACTATAGATTCTTTCGCGAGCACAGCACAAGAAAAATTTCTAGATATTGTACTAATGAAGACTTGATTGTTATTTTATTATGCACATCAGATCCCTATATGTTCAATATGCGGCAAAAATGGAAAACTACTTCTATTGAACTAGACGTAGAAGCTAAACTGCTTCTAAAAGATGAAAATTTAGCCTTTTTAGAAGAAATATTGACTAAAATTGTTTAATTAATAGTAATTTTTTCAAAGACAAGAATTATCTGTATGTATTTCATCTTTTAAACATTTTTCGTACATTAATAAAATATTAATCAATTTACAACAAAAGTTTACATATACGAGTAGTATTTATGTTTATTTTGGACTTAAAGACCTCCTTATCTAAAGTATGTAAATTTGAACCAATGAATATATTTTTCATGTTTTTGCTACTTAATCAGCTAATTTTTAACTCAAATTGTTTAAAAAAAACCAACCTTTGGCCTTCGTACTAAAAATTTCACGGGGGCCAAAGCTTGGCGCTTCCTGACTAAATTTAAATTTTTAATATTAATAATTATGTAAAACAAACTCTTTGAACAAGTTTTAATACTTTACTTTCGTACCAAAAATCAGCTAAAACTTAGAATGTATTTTTAAACCCATCACAACTACTTTTCTAACGCGTCGATTTTAAATTTTTGTACCTTAATCGAAAGCCTATGATCTCACCTAGTAGATGGTTCTTAGTGATTCCCGGATTTGGATTTTATTTGTCATTTTTATTTGTTAAATATTTTTCAAATGACTAGTAGTTGGTAAAAATTTTTAAATTTTGGATTTCAAGGGTTCCCGTGGAATTGTTGGCGAGCTTCCGAATTTTAATGGAATACTGGGCAGGGTTGCCTTAATAAAAGAAAATCTAAGTTGACAAATACTTCTTATTTTAAGGTACAGTGTTTTTAATTGTTCGCTAACTAATTGCAAACAACACCAATTTAAACTTCAGCCAAGATACGTGTGAATGTCGACAAAACTATAAATAAATAAATAGTTTGCACTGTTCAATTTAAAAAAAAGCATAAGACAGTCAATCATTTGATAGCTTTGAGCTTCAATCAAAATGTTGTCTTGTTTAAATTTTCTGTTTGCTTTTTGATGATCGTTAACTAAAAACGTAAGAGTCAGTATCAATCTATTGATTTATTTGTTTAATATTTTTCTTTTTGCTTAATTTGCATAAATGACACATTTCATCGCTGTGTTGGTTTGTTGGCTTGTGATTGCTGCTGTTGTTATTGTTCCCGCTATTACCAGGCAGCTATCAATTGACAGATATATAGACAGACAGAGAGACAGACGGATGTATTGTCATTTAGTAGGGTTAATAAAATATCCAAAGCAGTTGACTGGCAACTAGACATTGAGACAGACAGGCAGGCAGACACAGTCATATTAAAGTTTATATAATTATAAAATTAAGAAAAAAGAAACAAATATTAGTTGGTTTTTAAACAGTTTTGTAATTTTTAACATATTACGTTGCAACGACCACAAAAAAGGAAAACATCAATGGGAAATTGATTGGTTTTCCATCACTCTGTCTCGTAATGAGGTTGTTATCAAAGAAACAATTTCCTTATTATTTTCAGTTACATGTTGTTGTGTAATTAAAACAATTGCAAAAAGTTTTATAATTCTTTCATAAATTTTTGGCCAAACATTTAATGATACTTGGTTCAAATAGTTATGACGCCAAAGATACAGTGTTCGAAAGAACAACCTAAAGTGCTATTAAAGTGTATTGGCTCTGAAGCGAATGTTTTGTTTTAAAATTTTGGCTTCTAATAAATTGCAGGTTTTTCGTTTCTAAGTAAATCTTCGTTGACTTTTTTTAAATTCTTCTTCCACTATATTTCTTAACTTTTACTAGAACCATGTTGATAGATAACATCAGAAATCTATAAACTGAAAATCTACGGTGAGTAAAAATTAGTAACTTCCTTTAAATTTACTGGCAATGAAAATTAAAATAAATTAAAAATTGAATTTTAATGCAAAGTTCCCATCTATGACACCGAACTGAAAACCTGTGTTGTGCACTGTTTTTAAGCATTTTTCTATTTAGTGCTTCTTGTTGTTAAATAATGAAAATTGTTTATCTTTTTAACAATTTCATTAAATTTAATGCACTAAAAAGAAGAAGATATATAAAAAATGCTAAATATAAATAATTTACCACAATTTTTTAATTAAAACATTGAATAGCAATAAGTTTTGGCTTAAATCAAATATGTTTTTGAATTTGTATAACAGAGGAAAGCTTTAGCTCTTGTATATGCGCTTACGAATGCACATAAAAAATTTTTAAAAATTGTACATTAAAGTACAGAAAGCAATTTTTTTTATCAATAATTAGCTTAAATTATAAAAAATAAACTATAGCTTTACGAGGACGGCATAGAAATAGCCTGCTCTAAGTTTCATATAAAATCAGCTTGGAAATTTGGGATCTTTTTTGACTTTACTCAAAGCTAAAGTAAAAGCAGCTCACATCTATTGACATACTATTTTTAAAGATTCAAAGGCATAACTTTCATATAAATCAAATCGGGTAAAGGGGAGGAGATGGATTTACATAAAAATTGTCAGTTTTATATAAGTTTTTGTAGTAGAAAATTTAAATTATTAATTATGGTTTCACAGATTAGATAAAATATATGTCAGAACAAGTTTTTCTCTAGGATAACCATTTCGTGTTTAATTTTGTATATTTTTTAATTGTTTTTATATAGACTGCATAAATTTCAAATGTTTGCAAATCAAATTTTATAGGGAAACTCTTTAAATTACACTTTTTTATAACTGTTGTTGCAGAGTTGCACAGTGATAAATTCTATAACTAAAACGGTATAAAAGGCAACGTTCGTTAACTTTTAACTTAATTCTATAGTTTATACGGTTTTAAAGATAGAGATAATAACAATTTGTTTTATTATTCTACGATTTTTACCCTTTGGGTACCAAAAAACACTAAGAATTATTGCAAAATGAGCAATTTAACTTTGGACGTATTTTTATATTCCCGAAAAGGGACTCTTATGAAATAATTTTGAATTGCAGAGGTTTTTAGTTTACAGTGAAATAAAGTAGATTTTGGAGTTTAATCAACGAAATTATTCCTTCCTAAAAACCAAGAGCATTATCATCGACTAAGTCTTCGTATCTAATGATAATTTGTGAGGTATCATATGGTCAGATTGCAACATTTGACGTCCTTCACAAACAAATTTAAGAATTTTTTTACAGTTTTTTTTAAGTATATTACTTATTTACTTAAAGATATACCTATAATATTTTTTTCAAATTCAGCCGATTAATATAATATTCGACGTTTTTCATTTTCAAATTTACTTTGTTAGAACTTATAATTTAAGACTGAGTGATTTCTATTGACCTTTCCAATTTTTAACTAAAATCAAAATGTTATTTTTTATATTGCGACAGCTAAAACACATGACAAGCTTTTCTTCAAGCTTTTCTTAATCGTACCGTTTTCTTTTTAAAGCCTTCCTCTTCATTACTGTCTTCTTTAAAACTTTATTCCCTATGAGCATTAACTTAATTTAAACTTTTTGTTAAGCCAAAAGCTTTAATTCTTCTTTCATCGCTAATGATTAGTGATTGATTCATGATAGCTTAATTAGTTTGAATGCTTCATGAATTATAATTGTGCAAAAAGTTGTTCTTACCCGACAATGTAATTGTAAAATAGAAAAAAATAGGAAGTTTTATTTTCTTATTAAAGTAAATCTATTTAAAATTCACAGATTTTCAATAGTTAATTCGTATTTTGTTTAAAAAAAAAACATTTCAAGCTTTTCTACGAAATCTTATAGCATACCACACAACACTTCGAGTAAGCTCCTCCGATCGATTACTCGTTCACGAGATTGGACCCAAGTAAACTTAAATCTTATATGAAGATGTAAAACTCACTTTAATAACTTTTTTGAACTATAAACTAAGCTAACATATACTAATTATTTCCGAAAAAAAAGCTTTTTAAAACAAAAGTTATAATTAACCCCAAGGATTTTTTTTTAATTTTTGTAGTTGTTTTCTATACAAAATTCAAGTTGTCATCATGTTTTCCAGAATATCCTCCATTGTGCCTATGAAAATCTGGCTGTTTGTCTACATACTATTGTTGGCGTAATTGATTGCAATATAATTCTTTTGGAGTTTGTAAGACGTTAAATTTAAGTTATTTATTTAAGACAACATATTTTGTATATTTTAAGCTTGCAATTGTCTACAGTAAAGTTTCCTTAAGGCTACTACTAATTTTTAAGAAGAAGAGTAATGCTGACAATAAAAATAACTACAGCTCTAACAATGCTGGTAGAAAGCATAAGATATATTTTCGCCTTACTTAATAGATTCCAGGAAACATTTGGGAAAGCTTAAAAATAAAATACGATATAAAAAACGGGAAAATACAAACTAAATAAATTTATCTGCTTCCAAAACAACAACAGACAACATAATTTTTGCCCTTCTAGCCCAGTTGGCATAACTTTTTTATGACAAAAGGGCTTAAAAATTAAACACCGATTGCTGAAAACGTTCGTAATTAAATAACATTTGAAATTTTGTTTTCGAGTAAAAAATAAAAATTGTTATAGAAATTAAGTAGCACTCTGTTTGACTTTAATTTTTGATTCGATATATTTTCCCAATAATTAAATTTTATTTCATTTGAAATTGAAATACAAAATCGATGTTATAAAAAAGCAAAAACAAATCTGTATTAAAAATTTAATGAAAATGCTAACAAAGAACTATGAATAAATATTTACGCTGATAAAAAATATAAAATGCTATATTTTTATAATAAATCTCAATTAAATTTAAATCGAAATATTGAATAAAAGTCAACAAAATGAGAAATAATTTCTTATTAAAAGTCAGAAATCAGTAAAACCAACAACTGATAAGAACGTCCAATATAATTTCAATAAAACAACTACAAAGTAGAAAAAAATATAACAAGTAACATGCCATAATAATTAACAAAAACAACATTAAAGAGTGAATTTTAAAAACAAACAGTATAAAAAACAAAGTTGTGAAAAGTAATAAATAGAAAAACTACAAAATTAAAATAAAATAAATTTAAAAAAGAAACAAAACGTGCATTTAACGACAGCAACGATAGCAGAAATTGCCATAAAATTATAATAAAAAAAAGAAAAGTAATATAACAATTTACCTGAAGTACTTGAGCATAGAGCGTCGGGAACAGTAGCAGCTGGTGTTGTTGCTGCTGTAGCACAGGTTGATGCAACTTCCTTTTTGAATGGAATTTTAAATTTAAATTCTTTATTAGCTGTTGCTGTTGTTATTGCTGTCGCAGTCGTAGTCGTCTTACAGTTTTTACCCGAGTTATTAGTCATTTCTTGTTCTGGCTGTTTTTTATCTTCACAGTTCTTTTCAATCCTATGACCGTTGCTTTCAACTTTAGTTGATGTTGTAGACGTTTTCGTTTCAGAACTTGTAAACGGTTTCAATTCTTGTATCAGTGTTGCATTTGGGGCTGTGTTACATGCAACTGAAGGTGATGACCTTGAATTATTTGTTTGGTGATGTTTTTGTTGTATGCGTTGTGAACGAGTTATATATCTGTAAAAAATTAACAATATAAATATTAAAAAATAAATTCTGTGGACTTTAAAAATAAAATAAATAGCCGACACGTGTTTTAAACAAGAAATTATTTAATTAAAATAAAGAATATCCTAAAATTAAGCCAGATAAACTCCAACCGGATCAGTTGGTGAAATATTTTACGCTTAAATTTGCATAAATGTAGGTGAATTTTTGGGAGCTCCTACACGGTTAGTTGTACGTTTGTCGACTTAACAATTTCACAGCAAAAAAAATTAACAGTGGTATGTATCTTGACCAAGCCGGCAAGCAACACTTATAACCAAATTGAGACACACACTCACAAGATTAAAAACAAAAGTTAACATCACCTTGGTGCAATTTAGGCTTAAAGAACTCGTTACTCTAAAATATCGAGCGCATAGATTGTGATTTCTATGAATTTCAAACACTGTAATGGTTTCGTTTGTGAGTCATCAATTATGTCTCATTGCAAGTGATTAAATTCTCCTTCTTACTCCTTAATAAGTAGAACGAATACGCATGCTTTTAATAACGTGCTTAATCAACTTAATACACAACTTCCTGTGCAGAACAGTGTTGTAAGATTTCAGTTCTTATGCTATCTGAATTGTGTTACTATAAATACATTTTAAAATGAACCATTCTTATCCACCTATTATTGCCACTGGTACTTTGGCCATTACACAAACTTCGCGCACTGCTTAGGTAAAAACAAAAGATTTCGTTTTTCTAAAATTTTTAATTACTCAAATTACAATTTTATTATTATTAAAATTTTATTGACAGCGAACTTAACTACAATTGGAACTAATGAGAATTTAAGTACAATTTAATAATGCCAAAGTTGTTCCTTTAAGACCAAGCTCCTGAGCACGGCGTCAAATTGAGGTTGCTTGATTTTTGCGAGCAGCAATAATGCTTTCAGCTGATTTTGCACTTGGTTATGCTTAGACCTATCACCTACAGACCCTCTTTCTTCGAAATCATTCACTACACGATAAATAGTGCGTTTTGTTGGCACGTTGTTTCTCACAAAAATTTCACGTAACTTTCTCATCGTCACAGTAATCAATGATTCATTTTGATAAAATGTTTTAACAAATGGAAAATATCCTTAGACGGACACACGTACCTAGACAATAATAAAAGACGGAAATATTGAAAATTAGCCCGCATAAAATGTTAAATGGCGGGCACTCTACCCACATGAGTAGATGCGATCTTAATAAAAGAACTACCTAAACCGGAACATTGACTCACCAGACCAGACTAGTACAGTTTAGAACACGTTCATACCGAACAAACATCCAGCAAAGATGGAAAGAAATTACAATATTATTTTATTTACTGGCGGAATAAATCTAAACAACTTAATACCTGTTTTATAGTTTTTGGAATAATAAGAAGTTTTCCTTGTGTTGCACGTTAATTCATTACTAAACAGAATTTCTCTAAGAGAGTATGCCTGATCGAATGCTAAGTTTCAGTTTAAAAAAAACAAAGCCCTTAAGAAAACTCGGTTTTAGTAAGAATTATACAATTATTATAAACTACAATTATTATGAAATAAATAAATAATTTTTAAAAAATTATTTCTTGCGATAAAAAAGATTATATTTAGCTTTAATTTTGCAATAAGGGTACGGATATCTAAAAACTGAAAACAGTGCATTTTATTAATTTAAATTTCAAAATTATTTTTATAAAAAACAGTCAGAACATATCTTAGTCATTAGACGACTAAAAAGACATTACGATCTAGATTTGCTATTTTGGAAGTTATAATTTATTATTGTATTTAAATATGTTGATTTATAATCCTTTTGTACAAAGTATGTATTTATGTAAATAAACTTTTATGTCGAATATCATATAATTCTGAACGGAAAATAACAAACAACGTTATTTTTTATGTTATCAAATTGGTTAATTATCCTTAAATTTTAAAACGGCATTTAAGGAAGAGTTTTTAAATAAAACGAATCTAACAACTTGGGCAACTGTACTAAACTCTTAATTCAAATCTTTGCGGGGTAGGCATGCATGTGAATTGTGCATTATTTTCACCAGCCGGTTGTTGCCAATGACACAATTGCTTAAGAAAGCATTCAATTATCTTTTGATTTATTTTTAGCCTGTCTTATTTTTTTTTTTAAGAGTAAATAAGCCATTGGCATTCTATAAAGTAAACAGTTTTAAAAATTAAACGATAAAGATTAGAAAAAATCGCTAAACTTGTAATACTTATTTTCGTGGAGAAGGTGTGTGTAGCTCAATGTGTTTGCTTTTGCACAAATTTATTTCTGGTTTTGAAACACTCTACAACACTATTATCTGATTTCAAATATAAATAATTTAAATTAAAAATACAAAATATGTATGAAAGGGTGTAAGAAAAAATTAAAAAGAAATCTACTTTAATATTTATGACAATATTATTTATATTATATTATTTATATCTCCTAATTTAATATGAAATATTTATCAATTTCTTTTGATCAGCGTTGTATGTTTATTTCGTGTTTTTATTGTTCATTATTAATAAACTTAAATTTTTTAAGTGTATTTTTTTGAGCTCCAAAACATGTTTTTCTCTTTCTTGACAATATTAGATAAAAAATAACTTTCATAAGCTTTCTTTACTTTTGGTTTATTAAATTTTCCTAAATTATTTTTTCCTCATTTAAAACTGCTATTTTAACAGGTTTCTTTTGTTTAAAAAAATATTTTATTTTTAAATACCTAAAATTTGTGTTTATTGATTTTGTTAGAGATATTTTTTTGTTGCTGGCATTTTCAAAGGTTTTGTGAATTTTGAGGTAATCAGTAGCAAAATCTTTAAGAAAAAAAATTTAAAAAACACTTTAGTTAAGTATAATGCTTAACTTTTATTTATTTAAATTCCACAGGTAAGTAACAGGTAAATACAGTGTAGCAGTCAAAACATACTCTAATCAGAAACTCAAGTTCTTGTAGAAACTAGCACACTTTCTCAAAAGTTTTTACTATTATACAAGTCAATTTAAATAGTTTCATGACATATACGTGATCGTCGGGAAGGTATACTACTTTGTTTGTTTATAACTTTTGATTAAATAAAAGAAAACGGATCTTATATTGATAAATGTTTTATTTAATCTTGACAATTATGGTACCGTCTTGTTGATACCACATGTTAATCTAGCCCAAAGTATGCAGTGTTGGTGTTAAAAAGTTTTCAATCATATCACAATATCGCTCTCCATTGACAATTACCGTTATGCCGTTTTCTTTTTCAAAGAAGTAAGGTCCAATGATTCCTCCTGACCAAATTGCCCACTAGTATGTCACTTTTAAGGGTGACTGTTGAATAATTTGAGGGTTTCTCGTTCCCCAGAACCGACTATTCTCTTTATTCACATATCCATTAAAATGAAAATGTGCCTCGTCACTCATTATAACTTCTTTTCATGAAAATCAGGTTTGTCATGGGCGAGCTTCTTTAAAGATTCAAACAAGGCGGTTTATCGAAAATTTTTCCATAATAAATTTGCCACGTGTTTGCTTCACGACTGCCAAATATGAACTGTCAAGACTAATGTTTACCAAAATGGCAGCAAAACAAAGTAGTATACGGTATTATGTTGTTTATTTTTCCTCCGACAGTAAATTAAATACTATTGCTATTTCCTGTGCTTTCTGGTTGGTTTAAAGTCAAAGGCGAGCGCTTTCGATGCGAATGCATCATTCTCAAGCCGCGTTGTGGTTTATACTGAGTATACCTTTCCAGCAGACACCATGTATAAACAAAAGAATTTTTTTAATTTAAGTATACATATAAGAGTCAACTTACACCATGAAAGTACTCATGGAAATAGTTGCATGAAAGTTGTATTTCCTGGCAAAAGGAGTAAAAAAGCAAGAGCTAAGTAGGCATACACTTCACTTGCCAAAATTGTTAAGCGATTTTTTACACTTGGTGTGTATACGTTTTGTTACTTGTATGTTACGAGTATGAAGCAACACCAACAACCAGTATAAATAATAACAAATTGGAAACAAAATACCCAAATTCCGATGGCATCATAAATTTCCACCTTAAAGCACAAGATAAAGCTCGGGAATTGGGCATGAAAAATGACATCGCCGTAATCGGGACCTACAATCTGGAAAAATACAATAAAGTATTTATCATGGTTAATTAGCGGATGGTGATTACGAAGACACCGACGAGCTAATGGTTCATTTATATCTGATTTTTATGTAGACGTACCTCTCTTTAAAGCGACATCCAAGACCAAAGGCGTGTTTGATTAAAATAAATTATATTTGGTTTCAAAGGAGCAGGCAATGAAGGCTTACTTGTTTTGTCCGAATAACAGATGAGTTATAGTCGATCGAATCTACAGTTTTGTATTTTCTTAATTGATACATTTGGTTTCAATAATTTGATGACACTCTTCAACGGTAACGATTAAAAATGCTGGAATAATAATAATTGAGAAAGCAATGCCATCCACATATATCGGGTTTTTCAATTATGGCAACACCAACAAAGTGATAGTTTTGACATTTAGTTTTTTGTCGTATTCGCAGAAGATGCGTTGGCAATTGTTACAGTGAATTCAATTTCGCACGAATATAATATAAAAAAAATAATTAAAATCCACTATGAAAAAGGTGGTTCTGTTAAAGTTACATTTCGTAAAACTCGTGATATTATCGGATAACAAAATCGTGGTTCTGAGATTGCCATTAAGAATTTGGTTGTAAAATTTGAATCGACAGGCTTGAGACAAAATGTGCGAAGACCAATACGTGTTTGACCAGGTCGTTCAACTAAAAACATTAAAGCCGAGAATAGCATTTGAAGCAGATCCAAATTTATCAATTCGTAGACGTTCTCAACAATTGGGGTTATCCAAAATCACCACAAGGCAAATTCTATGTAAGGATTTGGCTTTGAAGTCTGTACAAGGTTCAACTGGTGCAGCAATTGAAGCCGACCGACCATTCACATCGCGGTAGATTCGCTCAATTCACTCAGGAACAACAACAAATCATTTTTCCGGCCGAGGACCATTTTTAATTGTCAGGATATGGAGGCGTGATTGGGCCGTTTTTTTTCGTAGATGAGACTGGAAATGCGGTAACGATCAATGGATTACGCTATCGCGAGATGCTAAAAACTCACTTTTGATTTAATATTGACAACGAGGATATCGCTGACATGTAGTTTCAACAGAACGGCGCCACATATACACAGTCCATCAATTTATTGCAAACCAAATTTCCCGATTGCATAATTTCACGACAATCAGCAGTTAAGTGGCCAGCCAGATCGTGCGACGTAACACCACTGGATTATTTTTTGTGGGGCTATGTTAAGGATAGAGTCTATACGGAGTCAATCGAATCAAGTTCTTACAATTTAAACTCCGTGATGTGTTTAACGAAATAGGACTGCCATTTTACCAAGAAGTGATTAAAAATTTTGATGAAAGAATCGCCCTCTATCAGCGTGGTCGTGGTGGACATTTGCCAAGTATCATATTCCATTTATAATTGCCGAACTTTTCTCTTTGTAATACGATAAAAATTGCAATCATCTTAATCTAAATCTTTTATTTTATTTTATTTGAGACAACAAACTTCTTGTTGAGAAACCCTTTATGATGTTCCAAAATGATTACGCCTAAATTTTGTAGGATATTAAAACACAACGTCTAAAACCAACATAAGAAAAACCATGATTTCCATTATAAGGCATTATGAGATTATTATTCGAAAGTAAAGGATATTGCTATAGAGCTTCCGAAATGCTTTCATCACGTAGAAATATACGTTTCTGTAGATTTAAAAATCTATGATTATGATATATGCATAAGATCTCTTTCATTTCTTACTGCAACTTATTAAGAGGGATCCGCGTAGTTTCACAGGAATTAATTACTCCTTGTTGGACTAAATTTATCTAATTACTTAATATTTTAGTTTGCAGCAAAAAAAAGGAAATGCGAATTCCCAAATAAGTTCCAAATGTTTTGGCCACTTCTGTGATTATTGAAGGTTTCTGAATTTCCTCATATTTATGGCGACCAGATTTTAAGCATAATTTTAAACCGAGCACTCTCTCAATCTGTTGTTGTTGTTGTTGTTGTGTTAACTTTGGACTTTCTTTATTTTTTTTCTTTTCTTAAATAAATAATAATACACAAAAAGATATAAGATTTTATTGTATTTAAGACACTCTGTATTGAAAGTATTTTTCCATTCACTTTTTTGTTAAGATATTTTATTGTGTTTTTTTCTTAAACTATTTTTGATGGCAGTATTTTGAAATTCACGTACTTTTTGATTTTTTGTTGTTTGCTATTTCAAGAAAAACGTGCTTTTTGTGCTGATTCGTGAATGTTGCAACAAAATTCCATTATTATTGGGGTATCATTCCTTTACGCCACAAAAAACAAAATTAACAAAATACCAACCAGCATTCATTTAATCAGAACTTAGAATTTGTTTAATATTTTTTAAAAATTTTTTTATTGCATGCAATCTTGTATTTTGCTCTCATTTATTTACTTGATGATTGGAAATTGAACACGTTTTAGAGAATGAAGAATGTTAATTGTTCTGTTTTCTTAGCAATTATTAGTTAGTAATGAATAATGGCACACACGCACTGTTGAAAGGTTCGCTAAAAACTAAATATAACTTATATTTAAAACTTTCTGTGGAGCGGCAAGCAGACAGATAGTAAGCAAATACCCAACGAATAATATAATAAAACAAAAAATTCAAAAAAATATTCAAGAATAAAGAAAACAGCAATAAATACAATAACAACAAATAAAACTAGTCAACCAAACGCCAAACGACCAACTGTCGTTGCAACAACACCAATGGTAATATTATAATGTTATCAAAGAGATATACTGAGTACTAGAGTATCCATGACACTGAATTTTACGCAAAAAATGGGGTTATTTTAAATAAGTGATTTTTAGTTATTCGATGTCTATTACCGAATTTTCTTAACTGGCAAGCAACAAGTATTTGTGTATTTGTGAAAAAGTGTGACTTATTTATATCTTTTGTAATTATGAGAGCAAGAGCATCTGTGATAGTTGAAAGTCTGGTGGTTCTGTAAAAAAAGGTAGTTTCCAAAAATAACGGGAAAGTTGTTAAAACAATTATAAAAACTGCTTAACCCGAGTCTAAAAATCATAAATCATAAAACAAGAAATGCAATTAAGTTCAAATTTAATACCTTACTCTTCTTTGTTATTGATTCATAAAAAGCCGCAGCTGTTCCTTTCGACAGCTCTGTCGCTCTATTCTCGGAATTTTCTAGATTTGGGAAAACTGTTTGTTTTGCAGTTATTGAACTTCAGCGTTGTGACTTATCTTTATTTTTCGTAAATATATTTACAAGCAAAGCTGTAATATTGAGGGTCATAAGTATCAATGTGTTAATATTACAGGACCTTGTTTTTTGCTTATCTGAATATATTATACACCGATATGAAATACTATGGTTAAGGTGTTGTACATGGAGAAACTTAAATAATTGGTACTCTTTTCGACAACTCTGTTTCGTGTTATATTGTCACAAAGCTAAAAAATGGTTTAGTTATTTATTTATTTACAATTCCTTATCTTATAATTACAAATTATAAAATAAACTTAAAATAGGAAGGAAGAGCAATAGCAGCATAGGCCTTCAGCTCAGCAGATGTTAAATATTATTTGTAATAGGATTTTTTTTTGATACATTTAGATTAAATTGTATAGGTTGGAATTTTTTAAAAACTAAATAATTAATCTTATATTTTCAATAGAAGGGTGAAGAAGTATATACAGAGGATCGGAATTATGAAAGATTCTTCTACTGTCATTACTAATTCTGGCACAGTCCCTAAGGAAGTGGGACGGTGTTGTAGGATATGAAATAGGACAGTTGCAAAAAGGTATGCTATTAGGGTTCAATAGTGATTCATGTGTTAGTTTAGTGTAACCTAAACGAAGCCGTTCGACTTTAATATAGTCGATCTATTTACAGCTAATGTACCATATCTCAAGAAGTCATAAATTGTTTTGCGTTCCTTGTTAATAGTTTTATACCATAAAGAAGAAGCGTTAAATAATTTATTGCCGATGTCCTGGATTAGTTCCTTGCGGAGATAGTTGTGAGTTGCCTGTAGTGGGAGATAAATAGCATTTCTGGCAGATAGGTCAGCAAATTCGTTTCCCTTTATACCACAATGTCCCGGTACCCAGATAAGTTTTAAATTAGGGCATCTTAAAGGTAAAATTCTGTCTTTTTTAAATACTAAAAGCCAAATGGGTAAGTAATCTTTGGCAAGAACGGTAAGAAAGATAAACTCATAGCACAATGTTGTTAATGACGATGTCATTTCAGAGGATTTGAGATTGGAATTCATGAAATGATTGCTTTGAATCATACTAAAAGGTGTGATGTTGTATCCAATTTCGCTGTTTGCCTACTACACGAACTAGGCGAATAAGAAAAAAAAGGTTGATACAGCTGGTATGCATAAGACGATTGTAATCTACTGTTAGCATCTGAATAAGAAAATAAAATGTTCGAAGCAGATTTTAACTGGTATCAATTTTATGTTAACCTTAAATTTGAAGTACACTATTATCAGATAGGTTCGTTAAAAAATGTTACTATCATTTTACTTCAGAGGAAATAACCCGTAAAAGGTATTTGTGTTATTGTTATTTTATTTTTACTTTTATTTTTTTAATCCTTGATACCGTGCATAGTTTGTATGTATAAATAAAAGCGAAATCAGTTAAGGAAATTTCGCATTAATTAGCAAGGTTGATTAAATATTAAATTTGCGCAAAGCTAATTTTTTCATAACGGTAACGTTTTTTGATGAGGTTTACCTGATTATTAGAAAAGTCATTAAAATGCAATATTTGCTTTTGTACGCTAAATAAATATTCAAAAGTATAATAGAGTAATGGCTTTGTATCATAAAAATCTGGTAACAATAGGTTTAATATTCCCAGGAAAACTGAGACACTATAGGTACATTTTGTTTTCTTGTAAGTAATAAGAATGTTAGGTTAGCTGGTAGACGTTAGTTGCCTTTAAATCTGACACATGACACTTTATACCTATCTAACCTAATTCTGTTATTCAGGCTTTTTAGAAAAAAGAGTTATCCTTCTCCAATTATAATTAGTACTTTAGCAATGGAAGTTACAGTTTTTGTTGTTGTCATGTCAATGAAACTTCAATGATATTGAAAAAATACCAAGGATGATGTAAGCCACGTCTCTGACGCAGTACCTTGTCAATTTTAATTTTGTTTTTAAATTTGTCCATACTGATCTATATGATCGGGTGTAAGTTTCAAGTGTTTGGTTGTAGTGGTTAAAAAATAAGTTGACACAGATAGAAATTAACTGTCTATAGGGATACCTTTTAAATGTTAACTCTATTGTAGCATTTTATATTTAAGAAGCCATAATGATACAATTTCTGTTAAAATTTCACGTGTCTTCTTATTACGATTATAGAGGGTAATCTCTGGAAAGACATTGTAGCGAAAATTATAGGGTGACATTTTCACTCTTTGGGTACTAAATTCCAAAAACAACAGCAATACATTCTTGAAAGTTTTATTTTGAATTTAATGTTTTACTTTAATTCAACTTGTTCAGTGTTATATCTTGTCTGAAAACATTTCCAACATCTCATCTACTTTCAAACTACCATTGGCAACACTGATTGAAACATGCTAAGAGAATTATTTAGAGTATGAGTGATTATGAAAAAGAGAAAAATTAATGTAAAACCAGATTACCCAAATAAACAGTTATTTGTAAACACATAAGTAGAAATACAAAACATAAATATAGATATAATACTATGGATGTATATTTATGCCCACATATATATGATGTACGTATGTACGTACAATCACTTGAATATTATTTTCATTACCGGTCGTATGTACATATGGGTAGATGTAGTGCGTGAAAACGGTCAATGTAAAAACACATGCCTACTCAAAAACGATTGTAACAATTTGCACTAAAAAAGAAAAATATTTGCATATAATTAAAAACAGTTTATACTTGTTTTCTTATCATTTACTGTAATGTAACCATTAGAAATAGGTCTATGGCGTAGACTTTATGCTAACAGCAGACTGCAGTTAACAAAAATTTTTTGTGTCATATTGCAATAGTCACATACATACATATGTATGCATGCATATGTTGACACAATTTGGCATTTAAATGCAGGAACATGAGTTGTCATGTGGAACATAAGATTTAGTAGTTTTGATTTAGATTCATACATACATACGTACAGTGACTCACATCGAAAGTCAGACAACTAATTACAGAAAAATTCAGTAGCCTTAAAATATATAATAATATTGCAAAATATTTCATTAAAATATTTATTTTTATTACTGGTAAATGTATGTAACAAAACAAAAACGAGATGTAAAAAAAACTCAAACAGCCTTAAAATTGTAGTCCCACTGAAAGTCTACTAATTTTTTGACACCTAAAGCATTATTTGGCTCCATTCCTCCTGTAATGCGGCTTTAAGCCAGTTTTTATCACTGCATTATCTGTTTTGAGACACCGTCCAAGTCCGTCACATAATTGTGTGACCATAATTTTAGAATTTTTGGAAATCAGCTTTAAAGTACCTTGTTGGAAAATTCTTGGTGATGTTTCTACTCCAAAAAAAGTTTTTAAAAGTTTTTAAAAAAGACATTTTTTCAGACGAAGCTCATTTTCATTTGTCGCGTATGTCAACAAGTATAATTGCGCCATTTGGGCTTCTGAAAAACCTAGAGCGATTATTGAGAAGCCTTTGCATGCTCAACGTGTCACTCTATGGTGCGATATGTGGCCTGGAGGCATGCTTAGGTCGTTTTTTTCGTAGATGAAGCTGGAAATTCGGTAACAGTAAATTTTTTTAGACATACATATATTTATTTATTGAATTTTTAAATATAACGGGCAACGGACCACGCTATCGCGAGATGGTTACAACTCAGTTTTTGCCTATCGTTGACGACGTGGATATCACTGATATATGATTTCAACAAGATGATGACACATGCCACACGGCCAAAGAAACTATCAATTTATTGCAAAACAAATTTCCCAATCACATAAGTTCACGACAATCAGCAGTTAAGGGGTCAGCCGAATGTGATTTAACACCACTGGAATATTTTTTGTGGGGCTTTGTTAAAAACAGAGTCCATACAGAGCCAATCGAATCGATTTCAGCTTTAAAATCTGTAATGTGATTAGCGCATGTAATGCTAAAAAGTGATTAAAAACTTTGATGAAAAAATCGACATCTGCCAGCGTGGTGGTGGTAAACATTAGCCAGATATCATATTTCATTCCTATTTGCTGAACTTTTCTCTTCGTAATACAATATAAATATGAATCGTCTTAATCTAAATTTTTCGTTTTATCTTGTTTTAGAAAACAAACTTTTATATATGTATGTATTCAACTTATGGACTTGAGGTTAGCAAAAGATCATATTAATTAAAAGTTTTCAAGCAATAAACAGTTGTTAAGCTGTGTTACGGCTGTGATAATAGAGTTTTAGTGTGATGGCCAGTTTATGTTAAGGTCATGTCAAGGCTTATATCCAATATTATACACTATGATTATCTCGAAAATTATATTTGTGGTTAACTAATGAAATCCTGCAAGCAAAAAATAGCTTTAATTTTTAGGAGTTTGTTTGTAAAAGTAAATTTAAAGATCTTGACTGTTTTCACACGGAAAGTCTCATTAGAGAATAACCTTGTCCTGTAGTAATTAGTGGAACATTCATATGGTTTCGAGAACTTACTTCCTGATAATAATTTTACGGCCGAAAATAAATAATCTAAACACACACTGCACGATTAGCAACTCTTGTTGCAATGCAACAACACCAGCGGTATCTGCCCGACTTGGGTTTAAAGCACAGCTAGGATATTACTACCCAAATAGTCTTACCAATCATCGATATAATAACTACAAAACTCGGTAGGTCTCTGACGCCGGTAGTACCGAGATTAGTGCTCAAACCACAGCCAGAATTTTGAAAAATAACTTTCCCACACTTGTGAGTTTTTTAAACAAATTTTAAAATTACTTTACAACACAAAAATACACGCACTAGTGAATGCATATATTGTGGAAAAAAATCAAAAGGTTATCAGGCGGTTTCTTGAAAAACAAGTTCATTAAATATTTTTCAGAAATTAAAAATAACATCATATCATATCAAATCTAAGGTTTGATTGACGAAAAATGGAGTTAAAAAACCATTCAACCATTGTTAGGATGATTTATTAAGTATTAAAAGAAAACAATTCTCAATTTTCTTATAAGAAATTCTACCAAATAAGATGAACAACAGAAAACAATAACAACTAACACAGAAGAAAACAAAACACACAGCCAAGCAGGCGGGTAAACGAATGCTAATAACAACAATAGGGTAATGTTAAAAGTAGAATATTCTTGTATATGCGAGAACCACTTAATGCTATATAAGCACCACTGGCTGGGCAAATGAATGAATCAGTCAGTAAAGACAACAAGGTTACCAAAGTAAATAAATCGTTTAACTTAACTTAAAACTCTAAATTACTGTGTTGTTATTTTGCAATAAAAGAATACAAAATAATAAAATGTTTGTTAAAAGGAATTAACGTAACGTAAAATAAATTATTACAACACAACAACATGACAACAAAACTCAAAAATACTTTTATACAAAAACACCGTAAATATTTCGAAACTATTTTCACTTTAATTGCTAAATAATTAATATTTTAAGAAAATATCATAAAATATTTATGTTTAAAGGAATCTAGCATAAATTAACGTAAATTAACTTAAAAATTATTCCAAATAATAAAATTGTTTGACTTATTTTTATTTCATAATAATTGGTTCATCCCAATGTTTGATGATTAAAAATCAGTCACTTTATCAAATACAACGTTACGTTTTTAATAGAATAACTTTTGAAGCCATTCTTTTCTTACTACTTTACAGTGGACATTAAACTACAGCAACAAATTCAATATCTTTAATTTTATGATATTCTCATAAAATACTTATTATCCATTTATAATTATTCGAATGTTTTGCTGTGAGAGAGAGCATATCTCTATGGTATTTCGCTACTGCTCAAATAGTTCATCAATGGATTTTACCCCAAATTTTGTTTAGAAAATTTTTATACATCCAGGCAAATTGATTAAATAAGAATTTTATTTAAACAGCATAGCAAAAGACAACAAAATGCAAAGATACTTTTATACAAAAACACAGTAAATATGTTGAAACTAGTTTCATTTTAATTTTTCATTTTTAAATCATTAAATAAATTTTTTTTTAGATCATAATCAAATATTTATATTTGAAGGAATCACAGAAAAATTAACGTAGATTAACTTAAAATGATTCCATATAATAAACAATGTTTAATTTATTTTTATTTAATAATAATTAGTTCATGGGAATGGCATTTTCTTCATCAGTCTTCATCAAATAAAAATTTACGTTTTTAATACAATAACTTTTGAAATCATTATTTTCTTCTTATTACAGTGGCCATCAAACAACAGCAACAAATTCAGCGTCATCAAATGTGTTGTCACCATCGCAACAAGTTGAAATGGTGATAAATAAGGAAAAGTTAGTGAATTATTTAATGTGTATGTTTGTATTTTTTTTCCCATAAACTTAATACTTTTATCACATTTTTTTTAACGTACCAACTTAATCACATTTTCTTTATTAATATAGTGACTTAATTTTAATTTAAAAATTTTCTGTCTCTTATCTCCAAAGCAATTTATGTTGTTTATTTATAAGCGTTTAACATTTAAACACAATTCGATAAATAGAATTTGGAAATAATGATCTGTAATATCTTATCTCAAGTTTAAAGATATTTTTTGATCAAAAAAGCGCAAGAGGTAAAAGAGAAGACGAACAATTTTATTTGCAAAATATTTTATAATTCATACGAATTCTCATTTTCCTTAAACTTCTTGTCTTTTAAAATCACCAGATTGTCTCAAAACTCAATTTGGTCCGCAATAAAAAATGATCATTATTAAATAAACATTAAAAATAACGCAAGGATAATAAGCTTGTTATTGTAAAATTTTGTAAAGACTACTTTTAATAGAGGTAATAAGGATGAATTTTTTAATTTGACATGAAAGTTACTTTATTTGAAAGAATCTCTTGTCATTATAATTTAAATATGGCCTTCGTATAGATCAATGATTCCATCAGTCCATAAAGCACATCAAACAGTCAGTTTTTCTGGATGTAATTGCGTCCAGAACATGCAAATGGTAACAAATGTGAGCATCAACGCTAAACAAAATTTTATTTTAATTTTTCCTTTAGAAACCATTTAAATATAATTTGATAAATAAAGAAAATAAAAAATATTTGTTAAAAAATTTTTACAAAAACTCAATATGCACATGCAGCGAAAATATATTTTATTTTAAGACAAATAACTTTCTCCTTTTCACGTATTGACTTTTTGTAAAACAAATCATACAATTTTTATATTATCTTTGTTAAAACTCTTTTGTTTAAAAAAACGTCATTAATATGAATGTAACCTCGTTTAGGCAACTGTATGCCTTAACTGCAATTAGTTAAGTTTTTCCGTATAAACCACCAATTATTTTTTAATGCAACTTACCTAAATTACCACACCCAGCGGAACGGAGTATTGTGGCTAGTTTTAATGCTGAGATGTCATACCTAAATAAGAACGTCAACGTTCTCACAGTAATAAAGGGTCCGTCATCAAACGTTTTGTTTTTTTCATTAACTAGTGTTTATTTCGTGAATGGTAACACTTAGCTCATGTTTGATTTAACAGATAATCAGTTTTATCCTTCCGCTGAACGAATATGGTTGTGTATACGCTTGAACAAAGGTTTGAAATATTGCGACATTACTTTCAAAATCATGGTAACGTTGCAGAATGTGTGCGAAAATTGCATACGGAATTTGGAAAGAAGAAAAGCACCGTCAGCTCCGTATGTTCGTTATCTTGTCAAAAAAGTGAAAGAAACTGGCATCCTCATCGATAAACCAAAGCGTGAAAAGCCAAAAACAGTGCGTACACCCGAGAATATTACTGCTGTGGCAGAAAGTGTGCATGAAGCGCCATCAACATCAATTCACAGTCGTTCTCAACAATTGAACACTTCAGAGACATCATTGAGACGAATTTTGCACAAAGACCTTGGTATGACGCCATACAAAGTCCAATTGGTTCAGGAGTTGAAGCCAAGTGACCATCCATTGCGTTTTCGCTTCGCTAAGTAGGCCTGCGATTGACTTATAGAAGATGCCGATTTTGCAAAATAAATCATCTTTTCAGATTAAGCTCATTTTGATCTTGGCGGGTATGTAGACAAGAAAGTAAAATTGTTGCATTTGGGGCACAGAAAACCCGCACGCATACATTGACAAACCGACGCACCCAAAACGAGTCACTGTTTGGTGCGGATTTTGGTCCAGAGGCATAATTGGGCCATTTTTCTTCGAAAATGAGCAGTCAATGGCGATCGTTATCGTGCCATGTTGAACGAATTTTTGTTCACAAAAATTGAAGAGGAGGATATTGGCAATATTTGGTTTCAACATAACGGCGCTACGTGCCACACAACCCAAGCTACACTCGATGTTTTGCCCCCTACTTTTAAAGATCGCATTATCAGCCGCAGAGCTGATGTCGTTTGGCCGCCTTGGAGCTGCGATTTGACACCGTTGGACTATTATTTGTGTGGTGCCGTTAAAGATAATTGTTACGCCGACAAGCCAGAGACAACTAACGCTTTAAAGGACAATATTCGTGAAGCCATTGGTGAAATACAGCTGCACACAATCGATAATGTGCTTAAAAATTGGACCGATTGTCTAGGCTATTGCAGGGCCAGCCGAAGCAGCCATTTGAACGAAATTATTTTCCATTATTAACCGGAAGGATTGTACTTTCAAATAAAAAAAAGAAATTTAAAACAAAAAAAGAGTTATTTGGCGAACCCTTTAATATCTTATCTTGTTTAATAAAGAACATGGATAGAAAAGAAAAATACAGATCAAACCGCAACGTAGGCCAGAAAATATTTAAATTCTCATTACTTTACTGAAATAAACAACCAAGTTCACTCACTACGTTATGAGCCACAAAAATAGGTTTTTGCAATTGTTGAGTCTTAACTGCCGTACTATATAGATTTGCATATGTTAATCGCTGATTCAGGTTTGATTTTAACTAGCATTAACTGTACTTAAGTAATAACCCTAGTTACAATTAAAATGTATGAAGTTGCCACTGTCTTTACCATTTCCTTTTTTTTCAGCAATCTGGCTCCTCTATTCACATATTTTTCGATACATTTTCTCTAACAGTGTACAAAAGAATTATCCGGTGCAATTGTAAAAGAAACGTTATTTTGTTTGCAATTCGTTGTTTACGCGAAAAAATACACGTGTTTTTATGTAGATTTTAGTTATTTTAATTCAATCAAACAAAAATAGGACATGCAAATTTTTCAAGAATTTTCGGCACGCAGTGTATAGGAAATTCTGAAGGGATTTTTAATAAACTTGTTGCATATTAAGATAGCTTTGAGACTCACAGTAAATTTTTTCCAAATGTAATCACACCACAAATTGTTATGTTTTGCAAAAAAAAAAAGGTTTAAATATTTTAAAACCACAACAGTCTACACAGTCACAAGTGCAAAGTAAGAGATTTTTCCACCAACCATATCCGTATTACTATTGTATCACTTAAGATAATTTCTTGATTTTCATATTTATTTATTTATGTATTTCCTTATGCGAACTGAAACTGTGATTAATTTTATATGCATCAAATGCTAATTTATTGAAATGTCATAGAGGAAAATGAAAAAGACATGCTTTGCGACTACCACAGCCTTAAAAGAAATTTTTTCCGCTTCATTATTATGTAACGTCATTAATGTCTTTTAAAATGTCTTTCATTGAATTAGTGATTAGATTCCCTTCACCCAATTAATTATGAAGAAAACTAGTTCTCCCCCTTAATCAGAGCTTTTAACATCATCACAATCAGCAGCCACAGCAACCACAATGCTTGTCATCATCAGCATAGAAAAATGATTACGGCAACAGTTACTTAAACGACGTGAGTGCAATCATGCAGTGCTGGCAAAATATTGATTAGTGGATACTGAGTATTGAGTACTTTCAGCATTTTTTTTAGAATGCTCAATAATCAAAAGTAATCACTTGGTATTTTCAACTTTATTTTTTAGATTTTAATTGTAAAGGGTTTTTCAACTAGAAGTTTGTTTTCTAATACAAGAAATTTAGATTACGATGATGCAAATTATTATTTTATACGAAGAGAAAAGTTCGGCAATTTTGAATGAAAAATGATATCAGATGTTGAATCTTTCATCAAAGTTTTTAATCAGTTTTAGGTAGACCTCATGTCAGTTATATCCACGTCGTAAATAATAAGCCACAATTAATGGATCTTGCTCTAGGATTTACAGAAACTCGCATGCGGCAATTTTGCATGTTAACATACCACGAGAAAAACCAACCGATTGTCCCTAAATGAATTGAGCGACTCTACAGCTGTGAGAATGCACCAGTTGAACTTTTTAATGCTTCAAAATCAAATCCTTACGCAATCCTTTTGGATAATCCAAATTGTTGAGAACGTCGAGGAGTTGACAAATTTGAATGTGCTTCAACACTGTTTTTTTTTTAAAAAGAAGTAGCAGGCAACAATTCCTATTTAATCAAGTACTGTGCTACATTCTTTAGGAAAGGGATAGAGAGAGAGAGAAGAGATAAGGCAAGTGGTGAAAGTAAAAGGATAGTAACGGAAATTAACTGTCATGTAAGCAGAACAGCGACCAGTGACCATGACTTCATAACTTAGCAGCCCCACCGACAATCAATTTTTATTTTTATAGTGAACAAAATTGCTAAGGTTTTTTGGGAATCGAACCCACAACCCCCAGACTGATAAGCTAATACACTATCTACTAGCCTACGTGGGCATTAACACTGTGGCTCACGGCTGCGATGTTTTCAGTTGAACGACCCGGTCGAACATGAGTTGGTCGCACGTTGTGTATCGAACCTATCGAATCAAATTTAACGACCAAGACCAGAAGGACGATTATGTTGTCCGAAAATATCACGAATTTTACGAAATGTAACTTTAACAGGATAATCCCAATTGTTGAAAACACGGTCGAATACGCGTTAGTGTTCGCACATTTTGTATCGAACCTGGAGACTCAAATTTAACGACCAAGATCTTAATAGCAGTCTCAGATGTTGTTCGAAAATATCACGAATTTTACGAATAGTAACTTTAACAGAACCACAATTTTCATAGTGGCTTTTAATTATTTAATGCGATTTTCGTGCGAAATTGAATTCATTCTAACATGTCTGGAGATGATTGAGCAAATATGGGAAGAAAAGAGAAAGTCGCGCGCCAAATGCTTCAACTGCGATAAAGTCTGACATTTCCAGCGCAACTACAGATCTGTTAAGAATAGATGAAGATCAGCTTTGCAATAGATGGCTGCACAATGTCAAATCGAATTGACCTAGAATTGAGGAGCAAGAAATAGCTCTCATAACCGATGGCCCCACAATCTGTATTTCCGTTATACGAGACGAAAACAGAAACCTTACTGCACGCGCGCTGATCAATGGAAAAACACTGGTTCTCACCAAAGACACAGGTGTGTCCTAGTTCATAATAAGGGCTAACTTAATTAAAAGGGAAGTAGAACCGTTAAATAATATACGACTGCCCACCTCTACTGGGGAATCAACCATCGCCAATGGAAGAAACAGGGTGAGCCTTACTATTAGCGCAGATCACGTGTTCGTTGTCGCTAACATAGAAGATGAAATCGATGCAGACTTTATGATAGCTCATGGTATTACTCTATGTGTGGGACAACAACTTATCATCTGGCGCAATGTTAAGATAGCCAGATGCCGTTGAAAGCCGGAAATTGCTACCGCAGGAGGAAACTAGTATTTTACACAAGAAAGGAAAATATGATAGTGCTGATGCACTTTTAAGACTGCCGGCTATGCAATGTAAAGTGTAAGCACCGCACAAAAGAGGAAAAGACAGAGAAATGGGGCCTCTGGGGGCTCGATTTTTTTTAATACATGTGAAACCTTATTAGGAAAACGAGTGTACCTTAGAAGTGGTAGAGTAAATGATTGACAGTTAGACTGTCAGTAGACCTGTTGGGGTATCCAGGTACCCCAAAGATACAGGAGATTTTAGGGAGCTCTTACTATAAAATATTTTACAATGCAATTTTTGTTTACAGATTTTTAAGTTCCGATTATATTCTGCTCTGCGATATTTATTGAGTCCATCTTAAAATATTTTAGTTTCTATAGTCTTTTAAATAGTTAAAAAATGCTGAATTAATTAACAATTTAAAAGTATTTTCTTGTCTAGTTTGTGTTTACATCAGAAGAGTATGGGCACTCTTCTTGTGGGCACAGTTCTTCATAATTTCGCTGCCCGCTAAAAATTCAATTCAGACTAATTAAATTCGTGTATTTTCGCCTTTATTAGCAGTATCGTTGTCGTGAAAAAAATGGCGTATTTTTATTTGGCGTTACGAGTGTCCTATGGTATCAGGAGTATCGTTTTTAAATGTCAAACAGGTTTGGTTTTTTTTCACGATAAATTTATGTGACTTGAGTTCGTTAACAACATTAAATCTGTAGTAAGTAAAAAAGATTATGAAACTATTGAAGCAAAATTTAAGTGAAGTGTAATAAAATTTGTGCTTAACTCAGTATTTCATTCATATTTTTCTATTTCAATAGTATGCAAAACCTAATAGACATACTTAAATCAGCGCGTTCTGATGTCATATCTAAATTAAAGCGGCAGCGTGTAAATTATATCTTAGCCCATCTTGTATAACAAAACTTGCTGTGTAGAAATAAAAACGAGATAAAACCACTAGATAGACGAGAAAATAACTCAATAGTCAATACTTTCCATCCATAACTGGAGATTAAAAAAACAAACAAGCAATCGGCCAACTTCACTACATAACCTGTATGCTAAGCGATAACGCTATTAAGGTTTGCTTTATGAATTTAGTAAATACAGAAGAATTTTTGATAAATAGCTTGGGCTTAGAACGCCATTTTAGCTTTAACTGCAACGGATATTTGGAACGTGCTGATCATTACAAACTCTTTTCTGATAAATTACCTCAGCGAGTGTACGCAATGTTGCAGCAAGCTTTTAAATATTTGGCAATCATGGCAATTTGCATTCGGTTACAAAAAAGTCGTTTTTCTAAATATAAGATGATGCCGTAAATAATTGAAAACTTCTACGAAAATTGTTCAAATATAGCAACGATACTCATAATAAGACCGAATAATTAAAAGAAAAGTTCGATTTGTTATTTAGCAGACAGACACAAACTTTCGACAACTTGTATTTATATGATCACCAACTTTACTGCCAGCCAATATGACTACCAACAGGCAATATCACATATAAATATACACATAAGTAAGTGGTGTATTTCCATAATAAAATTTAAATTTGAATACGAATATGCCATACTAGTTAATTATTTATTTATTTTTTTTATTCACATACAAAGCCAGTATTCGATTACAATTTTTATTTTTGGATCTCGATGCACACGTTTCATTGCTTGTAATGGGTTATAATAAGATTTTGTGTATTTTTTTTTTGTTATTAATTTAGATAAATTATAGATAACTACAAAGCGTCGGTCTCTGGTGAAAAGGCTCTAACTAATTTTTTTTACTAAATTGATTATTGTAATTTCAATACATTTTATACATTTACTTTACATACACCTCGTCACAAATGTTCAATGCAATGCAACATTTCAAATATTAAATTTTAATAATTTTATTAAATATGAAATAATCTTTTAACGGTCTTATTAAATAATTTAACGATTTTATTTTTTTCAATATTTCGCTTTTTTATATAAAAAATTTTTTCCTGAAGAAGCTTTCCAAAGGAAAGCGAAATATTGAAAAAAATAAAATCGTTAAATTATTTAATAAGACCGTTAAAAGATTATTTCATATTTAATAAAATTTAAAAAAAAAGGTCGAATAAAAATAAAAGTAATAAATTTTAATAATTTAAATTTCTATTATTGCTTTTACTTCCGCTCGCTCTGAAGTGGCAATTATGTCAGTTAGGACCTTTCCACATGATAAAAACGATAAGCTTTTTTAACAAAGTATTTTGCTATCGTTTTATGGTACTTGGGGCTACTTATATCATTTTATGATTGTTGTTTTGGGTGTGGAACTAACCATTTAATATGGGACAGTGGTATGAAAGTTGCTTGCAATAAGTCTAAAATTGAATAATAATAAAAAAAATTCTCTACATTGAATCAGTTTTTTGAAATTCATTCTAAGAAAAATCCAAATAACATAACCTCTTTCTAACACATTAGTTCACTTATGATTGGACTAACTAATGTCAAGATAAACTTGTTTTTGTTAAAAGAAAATTGCTACTTTCAATACCTCGGTATTGTTCTACTTGTAAATAAACCTTTTAGAAATAGTTTTGATAAAACTAACTTACGCTAACTGCTGTTATGTCTAGTATAACTAAATATATTTTATTTAGAATTTAGAAAAATTACTTAGGCTAGAAAAGAAAAATATCAGGCATCTTTAAAAATACCTTACCTCATCAGTGTGAAAAACACTTTGCGTTTAAAAGAGCAAAACTCATGGATTGTTTTCTAAAAGTCTCACCAATTCAATGTGGAGAAATAATAAAGAAAAATCGGTAAGCTTATCCCCATTAGAGGCCTCCATCCCTAAAATGGTAATAGCTGGAACTTTAAATTTTATAAAAGATTGTATTTTTTCAGGAGGTCAATGGTAATGATGATGTAGTAAGAAGTACAGTTTAGTCAGGAGGGTACAGGGACGTGCCATGAAAATAAAGAACAACTTTCCCCTGACTAGGTTGGGTGCGCAGTGAAGAGACCAAGACCTGTCTACATTTTGTGTTGCATTTTTTTACCTAGCTAAAAGCTATTTGAAATTGACGTTAGATCATGTCAACCATAACATAAATATTGTTGCTTTTACAGGCATATTTTCATGACTCTAGCACCAGCTTTAAACCCCTTAAAGGCAGACACTTGAAAACTGCACATATATTGTACATTCTGCGCATACATACTGTAAAAAAAATAAAAAGACTTCCCATAGAAGTCCTGATATTGAGATATATATTCCCTTTACCTTTTAAACTAAACAGACCGACACTATATTTATTCTTGTTGTATAATTCGTAATTTTCATTAGCTATTCACACATATTTGTTTATTAATTTTTTCTATAATTTTATCGAAATTGAGTCTTTAAAAATTAATAAAACTGAAACAAAATAATAGAAACAAGATACAAAACTTTGACATATTTTTGGCTCCTCCAAACCACTGTTCCTCATCATAACTGTGTAACAAAACAAGTGCGTGAAGCTTTTAATTTTGCATATAAATGATCTTGTGGAAAATGACTTGGCGAAAAGCGTCATCATCGTTTGGAAGATTGGCTACACCTTTATGTGCCAAGAGCTCGTTTAGCTATACACAACAACACTAACAGTTATATATATATATAGAAGTAGCAAGTTAAAGTAATCAAATAAAAATGCAAAGTGTGTTCAATAATTCATCAACTAAAAGAAATTAATGGGTGTTTCTAAAAGCTGGCTGTTATTTATGCTCAAACCACTTTAGTGTAGTCCGTTATAGAAAAGCGGATTTTTTCTTTTTGTGAAGTTAATAAGTTGAATGAAAGTGATATTTTAATTAACAAGACAACATTTGAAAATATTTGATAAGAATTGTTAATTTAAAACTATCGCCGGTTATCTAATCTGTTTGCTTGTTTAAATGTTATTAAAAACTTTCTATTAATCTAACCAAGACTATTTAATTTACCACTTTACATTACATTTTGTTTTTTTTTTTTGTTTTTTTAGTAAAACACTCTTCGAAGTTCCAACAGTCTTTTTTTAAAAGGTGATAAATATCGAATTTCCATTTCTAGACAGCAAATTTTCTTATTCATTATTTTTACTAGTCAAAGCTTAAGCAAATATCAACAAAATATCTAATTTCCAATCAAATGCATAGATGTAATCGAAACAATCAGGATTTACTGATCAATTATTATTTAATATATGGCCACATTCTTCGTTTCACTATTAAGTGAGAATAAAGTCGTTGTTTATTCCAATTAGACAATTTCACTGTGTACCACAAGACGATTGAAATGATCTCAAAATAATTTTGGTTTAAGAAACTATGGATTATAAAACTTTGTTGTGTTGCAGTAAATGTTTTGTAATTTGCTCTTGACTACTCTATGAACGTTGCTAAAGTTTCTCTTATTTTATATTGTAAAGGGTTTTCCAACAAGAAGGTTGTTTTCTAAAACAAAATAAAGCAGCAAATTTAGATTAAAATGGCTTAAAATTTTATTGTACTACGAAGAGGAAAGTTCGGCAATTATGAATGAAAAATTATATATGGAAAATGTCTACCATCGACAGATGTCGATTCTTTCATCAAAGTTTTTAATCACTTTTTGGAAAAATGGCGTTCCTATTTCGTTGATCACATCACAGAATTTGAGTTTTAAGGCTGAATTCGATTGGCTCCATATAGACTCTCTCCTTAACAAAGTCCCATAAAAAAAATCGTGGTGTTCTGGCTGGCCACATAACTTCTGATTGTCGTGAAATTATGCAATAAATTAATCGTTTCATTGGCTGTGCGATATGTGGCACCGTTTTGTCAATAATAGGCTAAAATTTAGTTATTAGCATCTCGAAATTGACTATTTCCGCATTTTCAACCTCATCTTTACCAAAACAAAAAAAAGGTTTAATTACGCCTCCAGACCACATAGCGTACCATACAGTGACACGTTGAACACGAAAAGCCTTTTCAATAATCGCTCTAGAATTTTCAGAAGCGCAACTGCGACAGTTTTGCTTGTTGACGTACGCTGACAGGTGAAAATGGGCTTCATCGTTCAGCGAATCTGTGGCGATGTGAATGGTCGACCAGCTTCAATTCCTGCACCAGTTGAACCATGTCAGGTTTCAAAATCTAATCCGTACCAAAAATTTGCCATGTGGTGGTTGCGGATAACCTTAATTGTTGAGTCCGTCGAGAAATTAACAAATTTGGATCTGTTTCCACACTGTGGCTTACGGCTGCGAGCTTTCAGTTGAAGGACGCGGTCGGCATTGGTGTTCGCACATTTTGTATCGAGCCTGTCGACTCAAATTTAACGACCAAATTCTTAATAGCGGTCT
This sequence comes from Trichopoda pennipes, assembly GCA_030448955.1. Taxonomy (NCBI): domain Eukaryota; kingdom Metazoa; phylum Arthropoda; class Insecta; order Diptera; family Tachinidae; genus Trichopoda; species Trichopoda pennipes. The sequence goes on from JASKUP010000045.1 coordinate 1,592,964, forward strand.
CAGAAAAACGATTATGTTGTCCAAAAATATCACAAATTTTACGAAATGTAACTTTAACAGAACCACCATTTTCAGAGTGAATTTTAATTGTTTTAATTCGATTTTCGTGCGAAATTGAAGTCATTGGAACAATTGCCAATGCATCTACTACGAATACGTCAAAAAAACTAAAAGTCAACACTAGCATGTTGTTGGTGTTGCCACAATTGAAAAACAAACTTCTTCTTAAAAAACCCGATATGTTATTTTTTTTTCTAAATTTTTCCCTTTTTTGTCTTAAAATATTTAATTGGATTTATTTTGTTGTCTTGAAAATTTATACTATTTCTCTTATTTATTTTTATTGGTTTTCTATAAAATATTTGCGAACCTTTTAGTGCTGATTCAGTTTTCGTTGATTATCCATTTTTTTGTAGTATCCAAATCTAAACTGGCATCTTAATTTTCTTATTAGATGTCTTAGCCACTGTTTTAGCTTATTATTTCATGAACCACCAGCTGTGAAGGTTACCGCGTAATATTTTGCTGAATGCAAACTCTCCAAGCAGTTTAAGTGGTGTTTTATTCAGCGGTTTCTTTTCAGGAGGCCTTAGGAGGCACTGTTTTGTTCTCCTTTTAAAATCCTTTAGGTAGCCTTTTTGCTTTTTCTTTAAGGTGAATAAATATCCGAAAGTATTTTCTTTATTTACATGTATTTTCTTTGATTTTTCTCTATTATTTTTTCTTTTTGAGTATAATTATTTAAATTAAATTTCTAAAATGTCCTTTCTGCTAAAAGGTATTTTATTTTATGTGGTTGCTCGCTGTCGCATTAAAATTCCTGTTGTTTGTAAAACAATTCAATACCATCTGAAACACACTGAAAACTCAAATTTTGTTTTTCAAAACATGTTGTAGCGTGTCTAGTACAACAATTCAACTATAAGACGACTAATAACAGCGTCTCTATAGAAAGCAAAAGGATATCATATTTCACCTAAGAAACACTTGATATGAACTGTAATAAAAATATTTTAATTCTACAGGTAACAGTATGTATTGGATTATGTTTTATAGATGTTGCTTTTCTATTAGCTCTCCATTAATAAGCCGCAAGTAAATAGTTTTAGGATAAAAGTAGGCTAAATTTTGTTAGGCATTGATTACTTCAATAACAACATCTCGAGCTGGAATAATCTGGTTTTAAGCCAGAATATTAGCTTTCTTTTAAAATATATTTTAAGCCACATTTAAATATAGAACCGCCTCTTAATCCCCTTACAACGTTTTGCCTTTTTACACTAATGCAAATTTTGTGGGAACGCATGGTAGATGTGACACAGTAAGTTCCACTTAGAAAATATTCAATTGTATTGTCAAAAAATGTTGTGCTAAATGCAAAACTGGTGCAACTTAGAAAAGCTAATATATTATTACGGATGCGTCTTGCTTAAGTTTTAGATGAAAATAATTAAGTTATAAAATTAACAACTGGATATATTGTTTACTAACTGCGTGGCTTCCTAAAAAAACTTATGCACGCAAGACAACAACAAATTTCTAGTTACAAACTGCGCAGAAATTTTATACACGCAAAACTACAACAATTAGATATGCTGCTGTTTGCTAACTGCGTAGTTTTCTAAAGAAACTTATGTACACAAGAAAATAACAACTATCTTAAAATAAATTCCAGGACGAAACTTTATCAGCATAAAAACAAAAATACACACAGACATACAGGCGCCTATACATTGAATGAATAACATAACAACAACAATATATGATACAAAGGGATTAGAAGATTCTTTATTTTTCTAGACCTCTAGTGGACAAATATAAATAGGCAACGTCTGAGTGGAGAGTGAGTTAGTTGCAAAATAAACGTCGTGAAGTAAAGATGTGCATTTTATATAAATTGTTCTGTAGTGTCAACTTTGTGTGGTTAAAGTAAATAAACTTGTAATTAATTCAATAACTCTAAAATCTGATGTCATTTATTTTGCAATAAAGAACTCACAACAAAACGTTTATAAAAGTTATACTCGTAACACTATGTTTTAAGAGGTAGGAAGTGCAAGAAATTTTAACTTTGTAATTGGAAAAAAATTTATAAATGTACATGCATACATACATAATGTACTAACGTAATACATATACATACATAGTATAGTATCAATCAAGTATTTGGTGCTTATAATTTTAATGCTATTTTGTTAGTGATGAAACAAAAACTATCGAAAGATGCTGCTAGAACAAAATGTGATTGTAAAATTTCCTAAAGATATTGATTTTTACACCTTCATAATTCTTATAAAAATACTTGAACATCTTTTCAAATTGATGTAAAAAGGCTTTAAAAATTCTATCAGACCAATTAACCTATTTGTTGGACAACCAAGAGATTTTTAATAGATCTAACGACTAAAGTTCATAAAATGTAATAGCCCTTAGACACAACATTTCAACTCGGCATCAGCTATTGGTGCTATAAATATTTAAAGGGTTGCCATTATTTTCGTAACAATAATTGTGAATATTCTCACCAAGCATTTCCAATTAGTTAAAATTAATAAGATTAAGCTTTTCAAATGCAAATTTATAAAAGAAAAGCTTTTAAAAATTAAAAACATTTTAATTCATTTCTTCCACTTTCTAAGGTTTCTTGTTAAACTTTATTTTTCATTTTATACAAAACAATGTCTTTAATTAACACAATTCATAAAATTATGGGTGTCAATAAATAATGGTTTTTAAGTTAATGACACTAAAAGTTGAATATAAGTAGAGAAAGCTTCCCAGATTATCAGTCAGTGATTTTCATTAATGTAATATAAAAATTTTGTAAAGGTAAAAGTTCGTAAAGAGGGTACAAAGTGGAGCTAGAGTAACGTCTAAGCTAACAGACATAAAGCACTTCGAATTTCGCTATCGTCGTTTTGTAAGCAAACTTGTTTAAATTGAAAAGGCGATACGCTCGTAACCGTAACAAAAAATAATGTTTCTTACAGTTTCTCATCATAATGGGTCTGAAAAAACCAACGATTTTGCAATACTAAATCCTGGTAAAGTTTGGAAGTCTAAAGATGAGGAAGTTTTTCTTTCGGCGCTGTTCAACACATAACGTTTACTACAACAAAATATAAATCTAGCAAGTTTCGGAAAATAATCGCCATTTTTTATTTCGGAAAATAATCGCCATTTTTTATTTCGGAAAATAATCGCTATTTTTGGGTATTATTTCAAATATCGGGAATTTCAATAAGAGTTTGCTTTTTAATTGTGGAACACCAATAACATGATAGTTTTGACATTAATTTTTCGATGCATTCATGGTGGGTGCATTGACAATTGCTACAATGAATTCAACTTCGCACGCAAATCGCATTAAAATAATTAAAATCTACTGTGAAAATGGTGGTTCTAATAAAGTTACATTTCGTAAAATTCGTGATATTTTCAGACAACATAGTCGTCTTTCTGAAACGGCTATTAATAATTTAGTCGTTAAATTTGAGTCGCCAGGCTCGATACAAAATGTGCAAACAACAACGCGTGTTCGACCGGATCATTCAACTGAAACATCGCAGCCGTAATCCACAGTGTTGAAGCAGATCTAAATTTGTCAATTCCTCAATAATTGGGGCTATCCAAAAATTTTGCGTAAGAATTTGATTTTGAAGCCTTACAAATTTCAACTAGTGCAGGAATGGAACCCCCCGATTATTCACATCGCTGTAGATTCAATTCATTCAGAAGCCCATTTTCTCTTGTCAGGGTATGTTAACAAGCAAAATTATCGCATTTGAACTTCTAAAAATCCTGTCACTGTAAGATACGCTATGTTTTTTTTTTTTTGTTTTGAAGATCAGGCCGGAAATGTTTTTGGCCTATTACTGACGACGTGGATAACACTGACATGTGGTTTCAAGAGGACGGTGCCACATGTCACGCAACCAATGAAACGATCAACGATAATTTCACGGCAATCAGCAATTAAGTGGCCAGATAGATCGTGTGATTTAACACTACTCGATTATTTTTATAGAGCTATGTTAGGGACATAGTCTAGCCAATCGAATCCCCTTAAAACTCAAAATCTGTGATATAATTAACGAAATAGGGGCGCCATTTTGCCAAAAAGTGATGCAAAACTTTGATGAAAGATTCGACATCTCTCAGTATGGTTGTGGTGGACATTTGCAAGATAATATTTTTCATTCATAATTGCCGAACTTTTCTTGTCCTAATATAATAAAAAAAGTATCTTAATCTAAATTTTTTGTTTTGTTATGTTGCAAAAAACAAACTTCTTGTTGAAAAACCCTTTACAATGAAACGAGCGCAAATAGTAAGCTACATAGGCAGCCAAATGTACATTATGTTGTATTAACTTCGGGCCACCTAGTTTATACGGTTCTTTTATATAATGACGACACTTTTTAAAAATTGTTTGCCTTTTAAAAAGAATTGTGAAGTTATGAAATGTGAATTGCAAAAATGGTGGTACAGTCACACGATTGGCTATCTCCCCATAAGTTTCCATTATGTCGGATTTTACAATCTCAGCGTAAATAAAACTGTTGTCACAATTAAGTATACTGTGAGAAACCAGTTCAAATCAAAAAATTTATAACTTTCAATTTCGGCAAAAATTTTTTAAAAACCGCTTTCCTAAACGAAAGATGAATAGTTTTGGTTGACTCAAGGCAAACTATAACGTTAATGATAGAACGCTGGGCTCGTTTGCAGAAGGCGTTATCTGCAGTTTTTGTTAATTTTTTATTTGTTTAATTAACGGAACGAAATCGAAACCAGTTTTATGATAGGGCGCAAACAATCGATGCGATGGAAAAAGAATACACTATAACGCAGCTTATGACTTTCGCATGTAGAATGGATAGACGATTCTACCAACTACGAAGTTTATTGTCAATAAATCAATGTGAAATATGGTTTCCGAAATACATTTGCAATATTTTATGCTAACGAATTGATTTCTCTTAGTTACTTGATACTACATAGCAGGTAGTTACTACTCCACACTTCCAACGATTTTGGGCAGCAACTTTTGAGTATTTCGTGTCTACAAAAAAGTTTAAACAATTGGGACCCGGTACTCAATACTTTGCTAGTAATAAATTGTGACAATTTGGAAACGCAATTGGTGAATTTGCATAAATTTTTATAAAATGAAAGAAAAAATATATTTCTTGCAATAACCCGATACGATGCCGATACATGTTTTAAAAAGCTCTTTTTGAATTCTAGTGAAACAAAATAAAAGGAAATGACTCCCTAACGTTTTAAAGCTAATCTTTACGATTACAGAAAAAGAACTTCCTGCTGGATTAAAATCTACACGCATTCAAAGCCTTTTTATATTAAATTTGAGTATAAAGAAACTGTATGACAAATAACATTTAACGTAATTTTCCAAGGGGCCACTAGATTACCCAATTAATTCCTAAATTTGACTGATGGTATTCAATTGCTCTTTGATGTTTGAGTTTGAGTTTCATTTTTTGAATAAAACTGATGGATGATTTTAAAAGAATAACATAAAAAGCATATTAAATATTATAAGAAAATATCTACTCTAATTTTAAGTTAACGACAACAACTATTGGTATTACAAAATAAATATATTGTTTTGCCACTACGAAAACTACATTGTGAAATAACACACATTTTAATTTATTTTCTATAATCGATTTTCACACAAAATCTCCTGCAGGTGAAATGAACAGACTTTAAAGAATCGCTTATAATCTAATAATCAGCTCATTGTTAGCATTCAAGTTCAAGGATAATTATAAAATTATAATTTCAAAGGCTAAGTGAATGACTGATTATTGTGGTAAAACAACAAGAAAAAAATAAACATAAAAAAATTATACATTATTAAAGTACGACTACAACTAAAGGAAAATGAGAATGTAGGAAGCATTATGCTTTCTAAAACACTTACCTTTTAGCATATGCAGCAGCAGCGTTATCGGATGAAGTATGAAAATCGTGACCGGCACCATTTAAATCATGATATTGTGAAATATGATCATGATGTTGATCATCATCATCATCGCCGCTATAAACATCACCATCCTTATTCTGGTGGTGGTCATTGGCATCATTATCATGAGCTAGACCATCACCATCGAGATCATTTTTTGTAGGTGAAAATAGTTTTATGGCACCATCAGTATGACGGCGGGGCTTTTCATCACGCAAACGTCGATATTTACGTGAGTTACGATCAGCTTTCGGTTGCTGTTGGCGCAACTGTTCATGTAATTGTGATGGTTTATTAGTGGTTGTTGAATTGGTGGTGCCAGTACCTGTATGCGCTTGATCATGTAGTGAACTAGTACTAAAATGCATATGAATGGGTTCTACATTTAATGTGATATTTGATGATGATAATGGTTCTGATGATGTTGTTTGTTGTGCTGCTGGTACAAATGTTTGATTAGCTTCACAAATTAGCAAAGATTTACTACCAATATTGGATTCTAAGGATTCTTTTTTATTATTTCCAATAGTTGACATTATGGGAAATGAGTTGCGACTATTACGATTGGTATCTGAACTTTGATGTAGTTTTTCTAAACCTATGAGAGCCGGCGGTAATGAAGAAGATTTTGATTGCTGAACTTCTTCCCAGAGATTGCCTTGTGTATGCAAATTGCTCATACAGAAGTTTTCACGTAAGCCTCCACTCTCTAAGCGATAGATTTTCTCTTCATTCTCATCGCCGATATCATTTATAAGAGCAGAATTTGTTATATATTTATCATTGCGCTGATGTGGTAAGGCCGTTTTGTGCTGTTTACGGTCGCCACAAGCCGAATTATTTTCAAGGCAACCAGACATATTTGAATTAGTACTACTGGCCATTGATGATTTCGCTTGTCGTGACACTGATCTTGAGTGAGATCTTCGCGGTCTGCTGGTGAGACTGATTTGTGCTTTCTCGTCGTTGTGAGTCTCCGAATCGGAGGAATCTTCATCGTTTGTAGTAGTGGTAGCTATATCTAGCCCTTTTTCTTTACATATTATATCATACAAGGCACTAATCGGACGAGATTCACTGCGTACCCTTACGGCCCGTTTACGATTGGCAAAACGCTGAGTGTGTCGACTACGACTCGTTATATTTTGGATTGGCGATTTATTCTCGGCTGTAAGACAATGTTTAAAATTGGTGCAAGCAAAAACTACACTACCATCAGCTGACTGAACCGGCGCTGCTAATGGCAGATTACTATTATAGTCATTTACTATAAAATCTGAGGGTGAACTACTATTACCTTTGGTAGGTTTCAGCAACTTTTTGTTTGATGTCATACAAGGATCTTTGCAGTTCGGTTGTCGTTGATCGCTGTGTGAGGTACCCCCACGAAAAAAAGATCCTTGGTTTTCCAAACAGTCTTTTTCCGTCGGCAGCTTCTGTTGTGGACTTAGGGGTAGTGGTGCTGGTAAGGTGGCTGTTTTCGTTTTTGGAAACTGATGCTCGTCTTTTATTAGTTTTGATGGTGTTCGATATACACTTTGATAATTTTCATTAACTGAATCTTTAGCTTCGGGTGTATGGATCTTTAGATGATGATCTGTATAATAGGCTGGCGCCGTGTGGTGATGGAAATGCGGATGATGTCCTTGATAACGTTTGGGTAATTTTCTTGATTGTGGTTTAGAAAATGGTTCTTGTTGTGCTGACTGTGGCTGTTGTTGTTGTTGTTGCTGGCAGCTAGTTTTGGCAGTGGCTGATGTTGCTGAACTAAGATCATTCACAGAAATGTCAGTAGCGGATTCTAAAAGAGAAAATAAAAATTGTTAGAAATACGAAAAAAATACGAGAAAACACGATACAAAGTTGTGCTAACAAGTGCAAAAAATAAAATAATAAAAATATGAAGTTAAAATTGAAATTATGATCCAGATATTGTAAGCAATCTTCGTAAACGGCTCTTACTTGCATTTTAATTTACTGAATACGTTGCTTGCAAGGTACACAGTCTAACTAATGAAATTGGTAAGCGTTTTCACAAGAAAATAAATATAAATAATAATTTAATCATTTATATTAATTGGCCATTCCAGAAATTTTGTGTTGTTGATTTCATAAGCTTTAGCTAATCAGGCCTAATATATTTGTGTCAATAAAAAAAAATTGATGAATTTCAATACCACGCAACCCATGGCACAGATAATTAACACTGCAAGAAGCTTCATCTTTAGAGTTTTAAACATTAGCGACGATCAATTTTACACCAAGAACATAAATAAAATAACGACAATACTAAGACGCAACAGTTTTCCGATTAAACTTATAAACAATTTAATAAAAGAGGCAGGAATTAAACTTAAGGCAAATTATCCTCATATTAACATTACTGGACAGGACAATCAACAGAGAGCTTTTTACGGTGTAAAATATATACCAGCAAAAGCTTGAAGTCAATAATAAAAACTGATAAAGTACAATTTTCATACAAACCAAACAGCACTTTGAACAGAATATTCACGAACATGAAAGATCAAATAGAAAAACAAAAACAATGCAATGTAGTGTATGAAATCAAGTGCAAAGGTTGTGAAAACGAAAGCTGTAATCTAACATACATTGGAACAACGAAACGAACATTGGAGACAAGAATGAAGGAACACAAAAATGATATTACAAAACGGAAAGAGACAACAGCATTATCGCAACACATACTTAAGACTGGACATGAAGCTGATTTTGAAACAGTCAAGATTTTAGATATAGAATCCAGGGAAAGGAAAAGGTACACAATAGAAAGTCTACGCATTCAACAAAATATTGACAATACTATGAATCTAAAAGAGGACACAGACAACATAAACACAAACTACAGTGTTGCAATGGCCAATAATTAAACGTTTATAATAAATTTAAGTTGTGTTTGTTTTATTTAAATTTAATTGTTTTGTTTTTGTTAATTGTCAAAAAATATATAAATGTGATTAATGGTATATTGTAAGTAATTTTTTTGGTGTATTAAAAATTGTAATAAATTAAGATTTTAATCTTTACATAGACGAAGCCCTTGAGGAAGTCAACAAAAAATTGACGAAACGTCGGGCAAAAGTGAGATAAAAAAAACTGTTTTTTTATTGACACAAATATATTAGGCCTGATTAGCTAAAGCTTATGAAATCAACAACACAAAATAAATAATAATTGCTTGATCATCAACTCTTGACTAACTTATAATTAACTAATGTAATTTAAGGTGCTAACTAATCGCAAGTACTAAAGAAAAATATTATTGACAAAACTACAGTCACTAGTTTACTAACGGCTGTAAATTTGAGCAAAATATGAATAATCAGAAACTGGTCTTACATTACCGTTTCAAACATTCTATTTATCGGAACCAAATGTGCCTTAAAACTTAATTACACGCTATTGTGATTGCTTATCATCTGCACCATTTTTTGGCAGTTTTTCATATTATCAAACCTTGTATACGGTATATAAATAACGAAGTATGTCGGTACTTAATGACCTTAGCTTAAATGCCAAGATGCCATATGACTAGAAAATGGGATTGGCAAAGTTTTAATTCAATCTGATAATATTAGCACGTGTCCCATTAAGGTTGAAGTTAAGAAAAACAGCGGTTTTTCATTTAAAATCGAAAATTTTTTTTTAGGAATATAACTCTAGTCTTATTTGATAGGAAATTTTATTCTTAATTTGGAATTTAATGATTTTTTTTTTTACTAAAATTTATAGTTTTAGGGGCATTTAGCATTTACCGGTTCAGTTCGTAATGAATTTCCTCATATAGGAATTCCCATGAAAAGTTGTAATAACAAATTAATTCTGTTTCAAATGCATTTTATTTATTCAATTATTTAATAGTGTTAAAATAAATTTTATTAATTACTAGCAAAACACGGTACGCTTCGCTACCTTTTATAGTAGTTAGCACACCCACAGTTCACTTTCAGCTATTGTTTCGCTGAACAGCACCCATTAATATGGAAGTTATTTGTACAAAAGTTCAAATCCTAAGATTTTATGGTCTTTGTAAGGGGTTCACGGGTACAAAATTTTAAGACTATACATACGTATCATTGTTGCCTAGGCACACGATTATAATATTGCTGGTTCGCCTGCTCTAATCTCACTTATGCGCATTTATTCTATGCAATTAATTCACTTATTTTAACTTTTGAATAGAATTTGGGAATAATATAATAAAAAAGAGTATTTTACAGGTACTGATATAGGAAATTAATTTAATGTGGGGAAAGCCATGGGAAGGGCAGTTACAAAAAGTAAATTTTATTGCGCCGTGCGGTGCTTCTTGAATGAAATATCCGAATTGCATAATTAAAGCTGTTCTCCATTTTGGTTAGCTTGGAAAAAGAGCGTAAAAATTAGACAAATCGTTCCAGTCGTTCTCCATTTTACATGAACTAAAAAAGGTGGGCGGGAAAGCGGGTGTTGTCAAAAAAATACAGCCTATGTTACTCGGGGATAGTGTGTCTTTTTAATGGCAAAAGAATTTTTCAAATCGGTCCAGTAGTATCGGAGCTTATTCCAAACAAACAAACAAATAAACAAACAATCAAATCTTTCTGCTTTGTAATTTTAGTATAGATAATTTTGAATTGCATATCATGATATTTGAAAACTAAAATTTTATGGTGGTAATGGCTTACATAGGGTAGCATTTGTAGAGTCCGGAAATAGATGCTTACATTCAGATACCACTTATAATAAAAACTGTCGTTGCTCTTCAACTTTTGTCAAGGATGAAATGAAATCATGGATTAATTTTACTTCTCTCTCAGCTGTGTCGTTAACTGCTCTTAAGCCGTCCACTATTTTTTAGCTCTTAAATAATGTTGACTTTGGTACTATATAATCCATAATTATTTTTTTGTAACCGTCCTAATGGATATCTATCGCTATCAGACTATTGTGTGGAAATTTGTTGCTCAGATACTTAAACTAATTACAAAATACAAAAAATGTTGAGAATTTCATATATTAATAAAAAATCTCTTTTAACAACAAATATTAGGTTTAAGGCTGTTCTCGAGGTGTCCATTCAAATTAAAAAAAGCTGAAAAATGTAAACAAAATAGATAGGCTCTAATTGGTTGAAAGAATATGACGTGGGGCTTTCAATTACGAGTTCATACTAAGAATAATTGGTTTTAAGTACCAAACCGAAATTTAATTTGATTGGTTTATGCCGTTCTAATTATTTAGTACTTTCACGGTTAAAGAAAATAAGATCCATTTTTAAATCACCGTCAAAACTGAGAGTGTGGAGTTATGGTCTGGCATCGCTAAAGTAAATGATATTTTTTAAGCCTATTGCATGGATTCGTTGCATGCTGCAGATAATGCCAGAGATATAATCACTTTATTAAATCAAAAATTTTTATTCTTAATTTTCTATCATATTCCTCCCCATTAAATATGTTATGAAGAGGGAAGACAATCGAAGAATAATGAACCACTAATATAACCCTTTTAGGATTCTTAGAATGTGATTTTTTGGGTAATTCGAAATCACTTTATAATTAAAGGAAAAACCGAGGCTAGCAAATAAGGGTGTGTATTTTGAAACTCTATCGAAATGTCTTTCTAAAATGTTAGCCATGTTGGCGTGTTTTCAGCAACTGAATACTTCAGGATAATTCAAAGTGATTATTATTTGCATTTCCAATTTAAATTTATTTTTTTAACATAAAAAGCCTTTACTATTGCCCATATGCATAATAAATAAAATATATTTCAAATCTATTTTATAAAATTTTTTTTCATAAAAAATTTGTTCTAAAATAAATTTCAAATACGTTTTATTTATTATCCATATGGGCATATTGTTACATATTCTTACACCCAAAATTATTAAACAAAATAAATTTATAAGTTTTTTTTTTATGAGTTCATGTTTAATACATCCCACATTTTGTTCATAAGTTAACACTTTTACAAATATTTGGTCAGTTAGTAATTTTACCTTCAACTGCATATGACTTACGCTAAATAGTTTGTCCGCGAAAATAAACACTTACTGAGAAGTCAATGCTAAAAATATTAATAAAATACACCAACACATTATGGAAAATAATTTAAAGCGGAAATAAATATTTAAAGGGTATTTTTATAAAGGTATGGAACTTTGAAATGGAATGACACAAAAATGACTTTATTAAATTGACGTGAAATTTAATTTTGTGCGAAGGATAATTAATTAAATATGACTTTTTGCATATGACGGTTACGGTTGGGTCGGGTGTTGTTTAATCTAGAGGCCTGATTTTTGATTCCTTTTTCCAACATTTAAGGCGCTTTATCGTTAACAATGCGTCGATTGTTGTCATCCACTTCACATCCCCATAGATAATAGTGCACCGGCGTTCATTTGCACGTTTCCTTAAAAAATTTTACTAGCCCATAAAACATACACAAACTTGGTTTTTCTGTGGACAACTTAAAGTTCTATGGCTCTATGAAAAACACCCAACCCTATAGAATACGGAATTTATTAATTAAAGTTAAAAATGGAATGCATGAAACTGTTGCGTTAAGGCGTTAAGTATTAGCAATAGTAGTTTAGTTAAAATGGCAAGTCCACTCGCCGGCAGTTCTTCTCCTAAATTTTATGACAAGTAACAAAGTAAACAACAAAAAATAAATAAAAAAGCAAAGCGATTTCTTAAAGAGATAAGCAAATTTAAGCGATTTACTTTTAAGGATATTAACACCTTATGGAATTTTTTTTTAAATACAGAAGGTAATTAAAAATGTTCTCAAATATTGAATAAAAACTAACTGCCAAACTGCAAGTTCTCCGACGATGGTGCCTACTCTTCAAAAATCAATTTAAGTTAACGAATCATTATTTGATTTCAGTGTTGCCATATCTATGCTTTTTAAGTATTTTTGGTGCATTTCATCTGCTTATAATTTTTGTATTTGTGTTTTAAAATAAAACTTTACGGTCTTGGAGTATAGCGACCAAAATTTAACTTTCATAGAAAAATATTATAACAAGAAAACTTTAGGGTTTAGACCAGTGATGGGAGAGAGAGAGGTTTTAATCCGGCCCGCCGAGCGTTTTTCAAAAAAAAAAAAAAAATTAATCACCTATTAAAAAATTATGCCCAAAAAAAATTTACATTATGTTTTAAAAAAGATATAAATTGACAATTTTAGCAAAAAAATGCGATGTTTTTATATTACATTGTGTACAAACTGCGTAGTTCTCTGGGAAATATTGTACACACAAGTCAACAACAACTTTCTTATACAATATTCCAAGAAGAAACTTAAACAGCATGAAACAAAAACAACTAATATAGAAAACTGAACGTATAACATACAACAATTATTATATGTGAGATCTAGAAGAATCTTCTTGAATATTCGAGACAACATGCGCAATAAATATAAAAAGGCCAGCTTTGGATTAATCAGCAATCAGTAAAAGTGTAAGTCTCGTGACGTAAAGAATAAATTGTGAAGTAAAATTATAAAGTTGCCAACGTACAGTTTTATTTGTGTAATTAAAATAATAAAGTGTGTTGTAAATACGCCCATGAATGTCAATCGAAAATAGAAAGAGAAAAATTGGTTCGGAATGTCGAGTATTTCAAGAAGAGTGGACATGGAAGTACTTCTTTATGGAATATAACCAAAAACCTATATGTCTTATCTGCCAAGAACCGGTAGCTGTACTAAAAGATTATAATCTCGCTAGGCACTTTAATTCAAAACATCTTGGGTCGAAGTACTATAAAATGACAGATGAAAACAAGAAAGTTCATTCAGAGGGATCAAGAAGAAAAATATCTAGTCAGCAAATGTTTTTTTAAAAATCAAAGAAGTGTCCAGCGATCCTCCACGTTAGCTGGTCACATTGTTGCCTATAAAATAGCAAAAAGTAACAAACCGTTGTCTGAAGGAGAATTTATTAAGGATGTATTAATTAGCATTGGAAAAGTATTATGCCCAGAAAAGTTAAAAGATTTCAAATCTATAGGGCTGTCACGTAAAACGGTAACAAAAAGAATTGAAGCGATTTCTTCTAATTTAACCAATCAACTCGATGGAGGAGAGGAGTCGATGAAAACTTTGAGATTTTTGAAAGGAAAGAGGACAGGAAAAATAATTTATGATGAATTTAGAGAGGGGATGGAATCTCTTAATACCCCAATTTCCAAATTAATTAATTTAACAAATGATGGAGCACCTAACATGGTAAGAAAAATACGGGGTTTGCAGGAGTTTATAAAAGTCAAAATCCTGAAAGCGAAGCAATTTTTTTACATTGTATAATCCACCAAGATGTTCTTTGCAAGGCTGCCTTGGATATTAACCACGTACTTAATATTATTTTAAAATTAATTAATACCATTCGAGCCGGTGGTTTGTTACATTGACAATTTCAAGAGTTTTTATCGGAAGTTGATGCAGACTTTTCAGATGTACCTTATTACACAAAGATTAGGTGGCTGAGTTGTGGGCATGCCTTCTCGAGAGTTTGGAGTCTTCTCGAAGAAATTAAAGTTTTTTGTAAAAACCAAAACTGAAATTTGGGATGAGTTGGAAATATTGGAGGATAAGAATTGGTGCATCGAGTTTGCTTTTTTTACGGATTTACCCGAGCACTATAATAAACTGAACAAGAAGTTACAGGGAAGAAATCAATTTATAAATGAAACTTGGGGCAGTTTGAGGTCTTTTAAGACTCAATTGTTTATATTTTCTAAATGTTCGGGAAAAAGGGATTTGCTTCATTTTCCAAGTCTTTTCACAATCTTTATTAAAACTGTATTCACAATTTGAGGCCAGATTTGCTGACTTTAAAAAAATCCAACCATGTTTAGATATTTTTTCAATGCCTTTTAATGTTAATCCTGAGATTGTTCCATCTGATCTACAATTGGAAATTATAGAATTGCAATGTAATAATAATTTAAAACAACTATTTTTAAATACAGATAAGCTTAATTTCTACAAATCCTTACCAAAAGATGAATTTCCAAAGCAATTAATCATGCGAAGAAAATTATGGCAATGTTTGCTTCCTCAAACCTTTTATTATGTCACATAAAAAAAAAGGGGAAAGAATAAACCCAATAGGTTCACACATGAACACAAACGGACAACAAGCATGATCGTAAAAGAATTTAGTTAGGAAGAAAGACGAATGAAAAAGGGAGCGACAAATTAGGTAAAAAGAGACAAACGAAAAAGGAGAGAGAGATACAGGCAAAAAAGAGAGAAAGTGACGAACGCAATAACACGAAGTGAAACACGAACAAGACGAACTATATAAACACAGCTGACAATAGAACGCAACTAGTACGAAAAGAATACTGAAGATGGCAAACGGCCGAAACCGGTTTGTTCACAAACCAAATTTGACGAGGGTCGACGGAAAACTGTGTACCCAAATAAAAATAGTAAACTATTTTACGATGAAAAACGAAAAAAATGCAAAAATTTACATGCAATAGCTCTACAGACCTACAGCTCAATTATGACCCTACTAAAAGATGTAGAAACTTCAAAGTATTTAACAAAGCTCAAATAATCTATATTGCTATCAGCGTGTTTTTGTTTTAATTGTTGTAGCCATTTGAAAACCGCTGATTGATTACCAAAGCATTTCGTTTCTGTTCTACTGTGCAATCGTACGCTATTGTCATGTTGAAAAAAAAACGTTAAACGTAACTTTTTTATTATTATACCGGTTTTATCACTCTGATATAATTGTGTATTCATATAATAAAAAAGGATACTATAGAAAACTTTCTCGATTAAAGGTATTCAACTGATCTTGTAGTTTCACCTATGAATTCACCAACGTATTAAAAAGTACCCTCAGTTTTAGAAGTAAAATAACAAAACCACAAGAATTTCATTGGTCGAATTTTAAATTTTGGCGGAGAAAATCATTATTTTTGATTTTCTTAAATAAAAAAATCCATTCATTTTAATATTAACTATCACATTGTGCTTAATTATTAAAAGTTTCAATACAAAACTGTAACGTTATATTTCTTTTAATGTTTACCGCTTTCTTATCTCCTTTCGCCTTTCATTATACCACAAATAGCTTTACACATAATCTATTTTTCAGCTCATAATAATCTTTATTCACTTAATTTGTTTGAACAAATTTTCGTTTTCTTATATTTTTCTTTATTTAAATAATTTGCCAAAAATATTTCACTTTAGACACATGTTATTATGTACTTTTTACATTACAGGCTCTTTAAGTCACTTGTTGGTAAATACTATACACATAAAAACAAAATATGACACTTAAATCAGGGATGGTACATTTTGGTGCACTTTTCCACAATTCTGTTGGTGATCCATTTTAATTGATAGAGCGGCAACTTTTGGGGGAGGTTCCTAAGTATATAGTATTCATTTTTTACCTCAGGCGAAACCGGAGAAAAGTGAAAGTAGGCAATTTTACAGCTAGAAAGTCTACCGGCAGCATTTTTATTATTGAAAAACTTAATAATAATAGACTTTTGTATACTTTTATATATGATAATGGCGGTTCTGTTAAAGTTACATTTCTTAAAATTCATGATATTTTGACCACATCATCATCCTTCTGAGACCGGCAGGCTCGATACAAAATGTGCGACCACCATTGCGAGTTCAACCGGATCGTTCAATCGAAAACATCGCAACCGTGAGCCGCAGTGTTGAAGCAGATCCTAGTTTGTCAAATCCTCGACGGTCTCAACAATTGGGAATGCGTGATAAGATTTACGTCAGTACCTAGCTGTGTAAACCATAACCTGATGGTGGAAAAAAATTACTTGGGTTATATGTAGCCTCACTCTCGAAGTAGGAAGCCGTTGGATATCTCTATCCTCTATTCCCTTCTAGTTACAACTACGAGAACACGGAGCAGGCCGCTATCCCCATTCCTTGCTGAAGAGTTGGAGACTATCCAACTCCTGGTGCAGAGCACATGACAAGCATGCTCACTGGATACACATCATTCACCCTGTATTATTGGTCAAAAGTGAATGATCCTGGCTCCGGTGACACATGTAATGATAGTGCAATTCCATCAAGACATATCAATATGCCCGCTGTGAGCAACAATTGGGGATGCGTGATAAGATTAACGCCTGTACTTAGCTGTGTAAGCCATAACCAAACGGTGGGTCACACCATTGTGGATGAAATATAGCGTCATCCTTGCCCTAGAAGGCCTTCAGATATGTATATCCTCCAGTCACTCTTAGTAGCAACTTCAAGAGCTCGGAGAAGGCCAACGCCCCCACTTCTCGCTGAAGAGTTGGCGACTATCCAACCATTGGTCCAGAACGCATGAAGCTTAATAAAATTTCGAAACACAGCCGCAATCATGCTCACTGGACCTGGACCATTCATTGTGTTCATTGTCAATGATCCGGCAGAAACTGAAGTCGGCCGACCATCGCCGTAGATTCGCACAACTCATTCAGGAACCACCGGCTAGTTTTTATGAAATAAAAAAAAACATTTTTTCAGACGAAGCCCATAATTTTTCATTTGTAATTGCCGAACTTTTTTCTTCGTAATACAATATAAGATTTAATCATCTTAATATATTTTTTTTTGCTTTATTTTGTTTTAGAAAACAAACTCCTTGCTGAAAAACGCTGAAGTAAAATATTATTTTATTTACGTTAAACAAGTTAGGCTAAATGAGCTTCGGAAGAGATACCCAATTAACTAATAAACGGTGGCCAAAAAACAGACGCGAAAAATAAATAGACTCGAAATAGGCCAATTTTAAAAATTACAACGTATTTTTTTATTAGAAATAAGTTTAGCAACCGCGAAATTAAATTTAAAGAATAAAAAAGCATTTGTTTTCAAATAAGCCATCGAATGTCTTCTTAAATTTGCATGCCAAAAAAATGCAAGTTGTTGTTGTTGTTTTAACAGTTGGCAAACTAAAAATAGAGAAGAAATTTATTTCACCGGCCGTAAAGAAATTATTTTCTCTTAGAGTGGCTTTCTAATTTAGAAATATTTATTCTGAACGGTTGAGAGAATTTGATACGTTGGAAATGAGAGGACCACGATAAAGAGAACATCTTGCTAGCAAGAAACACAGAAACGGGGTTTTTTTTCAATACTATTTGAAAACTACAAAAATCTTCTAAATATTTAGATCTGTTACCCTAAAGTAAATACATTCAACGATTTGGTCACCGCATTGTTTTTTTTTTCAAGCAAGTAGTAATTTATACCAAACCACTCGAATGCATACTGCAGATGAGCTGCATATGTCTTCTTATGATCCAATGTTTCTTTTTTAATGCCCAGTTAAAACTTTCAAAAGACACCAACGTAACCAACGAAATAAAGTTTGGAATACAAGAATGGGTGTAAAGCCTCCTTGTAGGTAGTCATTTGTAGCACATATACAGTAGATGTTAACTCAAAACTTACTTATTTACTTCACAGCAGGAGTTGCTTTAAAGTTAAGATAACAGCTATCTTGCGCAACAATTTTTTTCGTATACGCACAAACAAAGAAAAAAAATGGTTATGATATGGTCACAAGAAACATATATTCATATGATTATGATTGTTCTAAATACAAATTATTTATAAATAAGCCTTTGTTTATTTAGTTGTAAAAGCATACTGCAACTGTAACGCGGGTGGATTTGACTAAAAATTTTTTGATAAAATTCAAAATATAACCATAATATATATGTTATAAATATAACATAATATGTTTGTTCAAATTTAATTAATGTATTTGTAAAGTTATCATGATTGTTTTTGAAAATATTTTTATTGCGCCGTTGAAGATTGCTTTCCGAGTTCGTAAGTTATCGATTAGTTTGCCAATATTATTTGCGTATAAAAGTAATAAAGTAAATTGTGTAAGTAACTCTTTATAGCTTTTCAAATGCTTATAAAATTGAGAAAAAGAGCCTAATGATGAAGTTCAAAAGACATCTTCAATCTAAATAATAAAGAAAACATAATTTTTGTATTTTATTTTGGCTTTCCTTATCCCTTATCCGTTTTTGGATTTTGACCCAGTTTATGATATCGTTAAAGCTTTATATCAGTTTACCCAGCAAACAAATATATATCAATCGATTTATTTTTTGTGCTACTCTGTACCCTGCCATAAATATTGAAAATCACTTTCAAAAGCTGATGCATTGATGTCAAAAAGTCACAAAATTTAAAACTTGCAAATGTTGAACATTTTTCTTTCCATCTTGAACTTCAAAAGTAATTGTTTACAGAATTTATCTAAAAACTACAAAAAATGTTAACATATGGTACCTGAATGGACAAAATATCGTCGGAACTTGTGGTTTTTTATTATAGTCATTGACAAAATACAAGTAAAAAATTAAATCGGAAAGACCTTTGAAGGGAGTTCATTCCACATACGGAGTGTTCTGCTAAAAAATGAATTTGCCCTGTAATGCGTAGTGCGATTCACTGGCCAATCAACCACAAATAGATGTGCTCTTAAAATCGAGGTAAACAAGAAAACGTGCTAGTAATGAGAATTATGTTAGAGCACTTACCAATATAGTAACGATAAAAAAGTGAAATACATCCCACATTGCGTCGATGCTCTAGGGAATAATTAGATTTGGCCATCTCCTGTACGCGGTCGAACAAGAATAAGAGTTATATGCCATTTTTGGACGGATATAGGTGGTATAAATAGTACGAAGATCGGAAGGAGTGAAGTATCTCTTACAACGTTTGAGAAAACCGAGGCGATTGAAAGGTTCTTTAGAAACCTTAAAAATATGCTAAGTCCATCGAGCATCACACTGAATTTTCATGCCAAAAACATCAAGAGCTTCCAATTCCGAAATACTCATATCACCGATAGCAACACGACGCCGTTCGAAGATTGTTGCGAAATTGCGATTGAGCGTTTTATTAATTTTTCGCTGTTTGGAACTCACTTCTGACTGGTGTTGCATTTGCAGCAGGGTTGAAAGCTGGACAAAGAATGTCATTTAGGTCTCTTGTGTACCCACATAATTTTAATACTGGTTTTATAAACAATAAGGGTGAGGGGAACAACCTAATGAAGTTTAAAATACAGATCAATTCTTATGTACAGCGTGCAATGCGCCATCTCGGACTCTCAGGAGCGACTATAAGCATCAAAATATTTTAGATAAATTTAAACTGACGCTGTGACTCAAAAGGAAGATAAGGGGCAACAACAGGATTTTACAGGTTTTTAAAACGTGCAATAGGCTATTTTTTAGATAAGAAAGCTATATGAAAAAAATATACTTTTATACAGTTGAAGCAAAAATAGAGTTTTCGCAATGGTTGATCTGCGCTATATATATTTTAATGAAAGCGCTAAGGAAAGGTTAAGCTAAGGTTGCGAAAGCATTGCTATTACTTCTAATTAATTCGGAAGTAATGACGTTATTGTTTCAAAGCAAACAGTCATTTTATTAATTATGTTACTCTGTAGATGAATGAGCTAGAGAGAAGTACCAAGAACAGAAACTGGGGTCCTTTAAATATATCATATGTATACGTATATAGCACTCAACAAAAAATGCATATACATATATGGTTTGGCCTAGAGTTCAGCTCAAATCAATTTGTCAACATACATACTACTTAGACTTAAGCAAATAAGCTTGAGAGGGTAAGTAATTAGAATTTAAGTGCCAAGCGATTTCATTCAAAATATTTTGTTTGGCGCCTTTGGCAGCAAACTATGTTTATCCACGGGGTGTATAAAGAATGTACCCAAAAATACTTAAAAACTAGACCCAGACAGCGATTAGTAGGTTTAGCTAGTTCGCGTTAAATGATAATTATTAGAACTGACAATCATGTTAATGACATAATTGAGTTCAAGAAACCAAATAACAAAATAAAATCCCCAATTGACAGATAAATTGTATTAAATGCAGAAAAGGCGTATATAAAAAGATTATATATTTCTTGTATCTATTTTTTCTGTTTCGTTTTTAGTTTTTACAGAAAAAAAATCTCTTAACCATGAAAGTATTAAATACAAACGAAAATAAAAGTTGGCAATAAGAAAAATGTGACGATACTATTGGGACATACTTGTACACCTGTATTCGTGTCAAGGCTAAGTTAATGAAATAGAAGCAAAGTGCAAAAACTACAAAAATACAATAATTGTTTTTTTTGTTTTGTGATGCCAAATTGTTAGAAACCTTTTTCTATTTAAATATGTTAGAATTTCGGTTAACATAATTAGCGCAATTGGATTGAGTTGTTAGATTTTTTCATATAAGACTTTTCGAGAATGATACCGTTAAGCGTATATAGAAGCTTGAAGTGACCCACTGTTAATGCAATACATGTTTCTTAAGATGAGGACATCGGGAGCACTATTAAATTTATTCGGTTTGACATTATTATTAAGATGCTAATCAAGGGCAAGTGGTAAAATGTAACACATGCGCAAAAGAAATGATGTTCTACGCAAAAGTTACCAAGAACATTAAATTATTATTTTCAAAATCAGAAGAAGGAACAGTTATGTGAAATCCTGGATAGTATTGTTGCGCGTGATGTACTACCATTTATAACTTTCTGCTATTCGGAGGATATGATAAATGGGCTATATTCAAGAGGATATAATGATCTACCAAAATCAACTGCAACAATAATATAAATTTGATCACTGAATATAGCAAAAAGATAAGAATAGAATAGAAGTTGTTAAAGAAATGTCTGATTTAAAATCGAAAGGCTTAACACTCGAGGAATGGATTTCGGTTCGCAATCGGAGATTTTTTAAACAAAAACATACGTTTTACTGGAGGCGCGTTATACTGGTCCGTTTACATGGAAAAGTACCAACGCAAAAATGTATGAAAATTTTGAAAATAAAATTACAAGAATTTAATCTCAACTTAATAAATGACGTTGTTTGTTTATCGCCATATGATGCGTCAGGTATGGTAAAACTCGCACATTTGCTTGAAGTCGAACATCAGTTATGTTTTGCACATGGCATCCGCCTAACAGTTAGAGATGAGCTTTACAAAAAAAAACTCCAGTTAAGTGACTGTTGATGCTGAAATTGAACCAACTGAATGCGAATCTAGCGATTGTGAAAGTGATGTAAAGAAGAAGATAAAAAGACAATCTGTAGTCTTTCAGTTTGGATCTGTTGACATTGAAATAAATTTGAATTATGATAATTTATCCCCACTGGTAACAAAAAATATAAGTGCCATTAACATTTTCAGAAGATCTCCACAAAAAAAATCTATATTTACATAAAAATATGTAGAACTGCTATTTGGAAAAGAATTGAATATGCAATTAGATATCGTAACACCATGGAATAGTTTACTTATGTTTGAAAGATTTTACCAATTTAATTGATTTAAAATCAAACATAGTCTTCTGCGAAGAGGTCGTTCTGTTAATTTCTGACATCACTGATGCATTGTCACCAATTAAATTAGCAGTTGAAGAACTATGCAAGAGCGATTCTAATATTCTGGTTGCGGACGCAACGTTTAAATTTATGATTGATACGCTTGTTGCACAAAAAAGTAAAATAATAAAGGAATTGATAAATGCTCTTAAGTAAGGAATAATGAAAACACAAGCAAACATATCTCAAGTTTTGCAATATTTACATAACGCTCTACAAAACGAAACGGATACAGACTTATGTCCTAAAATTAAAAAAAGGTTCTATGACAAAAATATTAATTCCTCTTATAAAACACCTATGAGTTTAAAGTAATAAACCAGGCAGTGAAGATTTTGATCTTGAAGATGACGATACATCAGTTACATCTCTATCCAATATTAATACTGTAACTGTTTCATTAAAATACAAATTAGAAAATGTGATTAACAAAGCAATCTCAAATGTTCCAAACCCAAAGAAACAAAACAAAAGATTAAAAGTAGAACCATAAATTTAAAAAGTAACTAAAAATAGCATGGAATTAGGACGGTGCATTTAAAGCTTGCTTATGAGTACTTGTTAACAATACCACCAACAAGTGTGGAGCCAGAACAATAAGAGCGAGGTTGGAATTTTCAATTTCAAAAATAACAATCACTTGTACGAATTGATGTAATGTACATATACATATACATAATTATTAAAAAAGTTTAATTTAATTTAATAATTCTCAAAAATAGGTGTGTTGTTGTTTAGTTGTGTTTGATGTATATTTGTATTACCCCTAAATAATAACATAATACATAGTAAATTTTAATTTTGTTGACATTTTTTAAAATAACATTAATGCCGATATTTAATCGGTATTGTCGGTTCTGAAAGCGGAAATACCGGTATCAAAATTGTTTACGGTATTGCATTCTCTAGTGTATATTGATTTGCAGGTTGACACTTCTTGGCAAGTTCTAAAATTTTAAATCTATTGGAAACACATGTACAAAAAACACATGAAAGGACCGTTCAAACCATATGTAACTTATTGAACTAATTATTACATGTTGGACAATAAATAAGATTATTTCTTTTCAACAAAAAATATTATTTCTAATTAATAAATGTCTGTTTAATTTAACTATGGTGGAAATAAGTTAAGCTTTTCGTTTAGGCATGAATAAAGGGGTAAAACTGAAAATTCTAGAAAATGTTAAATTCGTTGCAAAAATAATGTTCCTAAGACTAAGTGCTTTCGAGGGTTGCAAGTTTTCAAGCTTACAAACAATAAGCATTTTTTTTAACAATGACACAAAAAAAATTGGCATGACTTCTGTCCTCCTTTTTAAATAGTTTGTTGCAATGCAGGATAGTAAATACATAGTCATAGTAAGTAAACAAATAAATCTATTACTTTTTCTAGTCACCAGCCTAATGAAAAACTAAAAGTTAAAAGTATAAATATGCTTATGCTTAATTTTCTCTAAACATACAGATTTTATTATTTTTAAAGAATTCATGTAAAAATATGTTTATTTTTAAAGATCATTGACATTGCACCACTTTACGTTACACACACTGGGGATTTTTAAATGGAGGTAAAGAAAAAAAGAAAAATCACAAATTTAGTTTTATTTATATAATAATACACAAAAGTAATCAAAATAAAGAAAGAGAAATGTACAATGGAAACAGCCACAACTAACAAAAAAATTTCGATTATTTTTTAATTTTTAATTTATTGTTTTTTTTAATCTATTTTTAAATTCCAAACTCAACATCCATAATAAAAATTTAGTATTTAAAACAACGTTTCAGTCGATAATATTTTACGCTACTCCTGCGTGGTCTGCATCGGTAGATTATCAAATCAAAAAAACTACAAATTGCTCAGAATAAGCTGCTTAAAATGATTGTCTTGGCATTATTCCACTCAACGTTTACATATTCTAGCAAACGTTGATCTTGTTAAAAATAGAATTTCAAAACTTACCACGAATTTCAACTTAAGATGCCTCAACTCAGAATTTACACATATTATTGAACTCGCTTCATCATAATTTTTACGTTCCCTGTTCCTTAGTATAAGTTCTATCCTAACCCTCAAAAATTTTAATAAAGGTTTTTGAAAAATTTTCCTTAATTATCAAATATAGTAAATCTACACTTACAAATTATAAAAACATATAATACATATTTAAGTAGAAAAGGATCTAATCCTAATGTCTTTACGAATTTATCTAATACAAATTTTTTGTAATTAATAATTTAGTGAAATAAATTGAATTTAATTGAAAAAAAAATTTTTTAATTTATTATTTTAAAAGAACCTTAACTTCGTAGGAAAGCGTCAAATGTGAGATCATGGGATCTGATATTACCATCGTTCGTGGCAAATCGACTGCATATTCTGGAGTGTCTAAGGCGATATTTTTTATAGTCTTTGTTACGACTTTCCTGAGCCTCTTCGAGTAGTAAGTCTACAGGAAAAATACACTTTTCAATTATATCTTTTCCATGAATCAACATTTTGTGAAGTGCAGATGGCATATTGTACCACTCGTACAGTGCAACAAACTCTTTTGCCGTCTCCAAACAAAAATCGCCAAATTTTTTTGGATCTACTACCTCGTTGATTGTTATAGCTTCGAAAATTATTGAAAAGCTCTTGATTATATTTTCATTTAGATATCTTGATATCGGAAATCAAAGCAGGTTTAGCAAAGAACCTTCGTGACGTATTTCCTGAATTTGTCGTACGAGAGCCTTGCTTAACAGTGTCAACCTGTATTCCTATTTTCTCTTTAAGTTCACGCTTTATCAAACACTTTCGGGCTTCTTTTATCGGACGAGTATTTGAGTCGACTCTGCCATGTTTAAATTCAATATTACAAGCTGCATGCAAAAGGCACTCCATCAGCTTAACACGCGCATGAAGTGGTGACATACCAAATTACAGTGCTTGTTCATTTACGGGCCTAGCTTGAACTTCTGCTGAAAATGCTGCTGGTGTTTCTGTTACTGATTGTGCTGGCTTGCCGTCGATTATTGTAAAATATAATTCATGTTTTAGTTTAAAGTTGCGATTATTTCCTGTCAATTCAAATTCTTTTAGTAAGATATCTCCTCATCGACTTTTCTCCTAGTATAGCTTGAGGGGTCTCTTTAACGTATGCAATCTGCAGTGTTCTACAATACTGTGCGGAGAAAGGTTTATTGTTGTTCCATACTAATTTATTTATATAATTACTTAATGATAATTTAAGTGGTACAACTGATGTCATATATAAATGAGAGTTAGAAATTTGATCATCTGAAAACCTCTGTTGGTATTCGCTTTGACTATATGCCCCATTTATAGTATAGTAGTTAGATTTCCGCTTTCAATTTTATTTATTTTCTTTGCTGACTTGGTCTGTAGGATTCTTTTAGCAGAGCCTGAACTTTCAGTAAAAGAAATTCCTTGCGAATAACTGTTAGTTTTTTTTTGTGAGTTCTTTGTATGGTACGAGTATTTTGTACCTTTCATTTTCTAACCAATGCATTAGATACTCGTATTTTTCTTCTGTAAGTTCAAGCTTTGTAAACATCCCCAAAGTTTTTAATGTACAAATTTTATGGTTCGTTTTTGAAATACTAGAAGTACAATCAATTACTTCATGAGGAAACATAGCACGTACTTCATCTTTTTTGTATCGTTTGACGCGATCGCAGCACTCCTCAAACGATTTACGTAGCCGAGCAAGTGCAGAACTGGTAGAACATTCAGCCTCAGTAAACTTAATTGTAAATGCGCTTTCAAGCCAATTTGCATTATTTTTTTCAAATCGTGACTTCGCCATCTTTGTTTGAAGTTGGAGTAAAAGCCTTTATATATTATATCCAAAATTTCACATGCTCTAGTTTCATTTAAGCCAACGTGCGATTGTTGCAAAAACTGTTTTAATTTTGTTCTGTCTTTGTCAAACTCCAGAAGGTTCGAGAATAAAACCCCATGTGAAATAGAAAAACTTACCATTGTCGTAAAACTCTTTTTATGAATTAAAAAAAAATTAATTTTTTAGGCAAAAAAATTTTTTTTTCTTCATACATTTAATTATAACTTCGAAACTGTTGCTTATGTAGCGAAACGTTATATAAACAGATGAAAGTACTTATAATTCTTGATTTTTCTTAATTTGTTTAAGTAAAATCCGACTAGTGGTTCTTGAGTTATGTTAAACAAAATGGCCTTATCAGAATTGAGTCGCGAATCAATCAGTTTAAAACTGTTGTACTGTGTAATGCAACAAATTGAGAGGTGGCACCTGTAAAAACAGATGTATTAGTAGTGATTTCGAACTGTCGGAAAGTATGGCTAAATTTGCAGGTCCAAATGTTTGGAGAAAAAAGCGATTTTTGTTATACGTTGATAAAAATAAAAAACCAAAAAAAAAAAATTAAATCTCTGCAGAGTTTATTTTTTCAATTTTAGTATGCTGAAATATACTACTTTAAATAAAAAATAAAAAAAAGGTTAGCTCACATAATAAAATAATATTCGTTTTGATATTCTTAGGCTTAAATTAAGATGGGTCAGTAAAACATACAAGTACTCAGCTTGTAACGACACGTTCCCGCTGGTTGCTGGGGTAGCCCAGCGGTGGCCAGTGTCGAAGTCTATTTCCTTGGAAGGGGGAGGAACCCAATCCGGCTTCGACTGCCTAGCTCAAGGGTAAAGGACGGTGCACCTGACTGTTGTATCCAATCTGACCAGGTTCACCGTCGCTCCCTTAGCTGCAGTACTCCCACGCGTGGCCCTCAGTGAGTGGTGGGTCTGACTGTTGTACCCAATCTGACCAGAACCACCACCACCGAGTTGTGCGTGTTTGCACGGCTATAGGCTCCTGCTTCTCCGGGTAAGGAAACACTTTTAATTATCTTTAATTAAAATTTTTTTCTTTTTTATTCTTCTTTTTTTTTCTCTTGTGGATAATAAATAAAATTAACAATTTTATCTTTCTATCACTTATTATAAATTATATTTACGTAATAATAATCATAACAAAAGACTCCTATTCTTCGAATCAAATTCGAAGTCTCGCTTCCCTACTTGACCAGAACGCTTTCTAAGAAACGCCCTAACCGGTAGCCGTTCGCCGCCAATCGTGGAAAGCCGAGAGTCACTGGTTGTTGTGTCCAAGCTCTCCAGTGACTCGAGTCTTCCCCCGATTCTTGCAGCCGCTCAAGAAAGTGGGAACGAATGACGGTATCAGATTGGTATCCCTAAACCGATGCCGACATTCGCTTCCTTAGTCAACAATAGTGTCTTACCTTCTTGGCAATTCCTAAACGACTGACTTATCAAATATTTTCTTCCACTTACTTTACCTCCTGACTATAAAAAAACATGTTAGTATTAAAAGAGAAAAAAAACAATGTATGTGATCTTAGATGTAAGTATAAATAAGAAATTCAAGTAACATTCAAAACACAATGCTTATAACTAATACAACAGTAATTCATTCCAGTAAATATCAATAAAAGAGAAAAAACAATGTATGAGATCTTAGGTGTAAATGAGAAAAACAATGCTTATGACTAACAAAACAGTAATTCATTCCAGTAAATATTAATAAAAGAGAAAAAAAACAATGTGTGAGATCTTAGGTGTAAACATAAATGCGAAATTCTAAGTGAGACCTCCCTCTGCTACATATTTTAATGTGGGCACAAAAACGACTTGTTGGGACTTTTGTCGTCACACTGCCCCCCTCCTGCGGTTGGCGTACCGGTCCATAGGCACTATTCGCACTTGGTTGGGCTGCCCACGTAATCCAAAAGAGTTTAAGATAGAACAATGGGTTAGTGGTGTTGCCTGCACGAATGGCTTTAATTCGCTAATATGAGCTGTACGCCGTTCGCTACTGTCTACTGTGCTAAGTTCGCTTATGACGGGGGATACGAATCCTCGTACGACGTATGGACCTCCAAATTTCGGGGCCAATTTAGCGGTGAAGTTATCGGCGGCTTTTGATAGCGGGTGAAGTCGGACTAAGACCTGGTCTCCTATTGACGGTTTCCAGCTACGCCGGCGTAAATTGTAGTGTTGTGCCTGTTTCTGCGTGGCCTCTGCCAAATTATGCCGGACTATTTTAAAAATCTGTTCCAGTTCGGTGGCACGCTCCTCTGGCTTCACCCTTCGAGCTCCGGTACCAATAGTTACTTTGTCGTACAAGGCACGTGGCAGTCTAGGTTCCCTTCCCTGGGTCAGGTACGCTGGTGAATAGCCTGTGGATTCCGATGTGCTCGTGTTTAGTGCCAGCATTATCTCGGGCAGCAGCTCGTCCCAGGTGTTGTGTTGGTTTCTGGCGAGTTGTGCGATGATGGTTTTGAGGGTGCGATTGACCCGTTCGGTGGGGTTCTCTTGCGGCGTGTAAGGAGCAGTAAATTGTTGGCTTACTCCTAGTTCACGTAGATATTGTTTTAACACTCGTGATGAAAATTGCGTACCATTGTCAGTGAGTAGAGTTTTTGGTACACCGTACCGCGACACTATTCGTTCCCTGACCGCTTTTACTACAACTTCCGCTGTGGCCTTACGTACCGGGATCAATTCGACCCATTTGGAAAATTTGTCCACGAAAACGAGCAGCATGGTATGTCCGTGTCGGGTTCTGGGCAGTGGCCCCATGAAATCGGCACATACTAGTGACCAAGGTTCGTCCGGGATGCGTGACAACATTTTTCCTGCCGGGAGTTGTTGGGCGGTTTTATACCGCTGGCACGTTTCGCAACGTCGCACGTAGTTTCTCACGTCTCGGGCCATGCCGGGCCAATAGTAACGGCTGGCAACCTTGTTCAGCGTTTTTCGAGTACCTAGGTGGCCGCCGGCCGGTTGGTCATGAGTTTCGTTCAGCACCTGTAATCTTAGGGGCGTGGCAACACACAGCTTCCAGGGGTAGCATCTTCGTCGTTAATTTCTTGATTAAAGTGCCGATAGAGCTGGCCGTTTACGATGGTATAATCTGCGAAATTTTCCGGGTTCTGGCGGACGGCCGCCACTTTCTCGTCGAGCCACGGACAAGTGCTAGGTGATTGGGCCTGGGCCAAATTGACTCCAACTCTCGGGTGACGCGATAGTGTATCGGCGACCACATTTTGTTTTCCTCTCCGATAAACGATTGAAAACTGGTATTGCTGTAGTTCTAATGCCCATCTTGCCAGTCGGCCCGTGGGATTATCAATAGAATTCAGCCACTTCAGCGACAGATGGTCGGTTATCACTTGGAACTTATAGCCCTCCAGATAGGCTCGCATTTTCCGAATACCCCATACAATTGCCAGACACTCTTTTTCGGTGGCTGAGTAGTTCTTTTCAGCCTGGTTTAGATGCCGGCTCGCATAGGCTATCACGCGTTCGTTGCCATGAATTTCTTGGGTGAGCACTACGCCCAGTCCGAAATCACTTGCATCGGTTTGCAATGAAAATGGTCTGCTGAAATCGGATATGTTCTAGCACTGGTTAAAGGTGGTCTTTTGCTCACCTGGTTATTTATGGTTCCGGTTCCCGGGTTTCCCTCAGGTGCTCGCTCAGGTGCGGCTATCAAACCCGCGCAGGTAATGGTGGTGTTAAAAGCCTTTAAAAAATCGATGCCCAGGATGATTTCTTCGGTGGCCTCGTCCATTAGCGAAAACACATGGTCCCTGGATGTATCGCCTAGTGTCACCTTGCATTTGATGGCCTCTGAGAGTTGCTTCTTCGATCCATCCGCCAATAATACTTCCATATCTCGATTTATCAACTGGGGCTGTTTAAACATGCGATTTACCACCTTTGGTGCGATGAAGCTGCGAGTAGCCCCGGTGTCCACCAGTGCGGGGATTAGCTTCCTCCCGATAAGGACTACGGCCGTGAGTTTCTCTTGTTCCCACACCAGGTTGGTCGGAGTTTTTAGCCCCCCGGATCGTTGACCGGCTCGTGCGCATGTGTCAGCGTGGCCTCCATCCACCATTCTATGATGTTCGCCCCGTCCTGGATGTGGATTATTGGGGATGCTCTCCAGGTCGGCTGCGAGGTTAATAAGGTCACTTAGTGTACCAAAATCCTTCCTCCGAATGTATCTTTGGTAATCGGGGAGTGAGTTGCGGAAGATTCTTTCGAGCTTTTCTGCCTGACTCAATCGGGCGTGACGCATCAGGTCCTGGAGCGCCAGTACGTAGTCCTTGAAGTTTTCCCGCGGCCGTTGTGTTCGCTTTCGGATTTCGTCTTCTAGTCTCTCGAAATGCCGCGGCGGTAGGAAGAAGTTTAAAAAATCTTCCTTAAATCGTGACCATCGTTCCCATTGCTGATTGTTGTTTCGGAACCAGCTGAGTGCCTTATCTCGAAATAGCTCGAACAACACGCGTACAACAGTGTCTAGGTGGATTTCATACATTCCGGCCATCTCCTCTACCCGCTCGACAAAGTCCAAAGGGTTCTTGCCCCCGTCGTATTTCAGCCCCCACTTACGTACCACTTCTATAGCCGCTAACCGGTTTTCTCCACGGGGTGAGACTTCGTCCCCGCGCCCGCTAGGTTGAATGGGCAATTCCCGTTTGGGACTAGACACGGCCTGGTTGGGAAGATTGGTTAGGTGTGTATCGGGTAGTGGACTCCGTGGGAGTGGTGTAATGGCGTCTGGTGCTGGCTCAGTCGTTTTCATGTTTGGTGTCTTCGTTTTCTCCTTCTTAATTATTAAGTTAAATATAAATTAACACAAAAATTATTAGTGTTCTATAGCTATATATATTATCCTCTTTTCCCTGTTCGTCTCATACGAAAAAAAAAGAAGTATATATAAAAAAAAATTATGTATAATAAATTATGAAAATAATTGCAAAAAAATATACAATTCTTTACGGGAGTATAAATCAGGTCCCTGCTCGGGCGCCAATGTAACGACACGTTCCCGCTGGTTGCTGGGGTAGCCCAGCGGTGGCCAGTGTCGAAGTCTATTTCCTTGGAGGGGGGAGGAACCCAATCCGGCTTCGACTGCCTAGCTCAAGGGTAAAGGACGGTGCACCTGACTGTTGTATCCAATCTGACCAGGTTCACCGTCGCTCCCTTAGCTGCAGTACTCCCACGCGTGGCCCTCAGTGAGTGGTGGGTCTGACTGTTGTACCCAATCTGACCAGAACCACCACCACCGAGTTGTGCGTGTTTGCACGGCTATAGGCTCCTGCTTCTCCGGGTAAGGAAACACTTTTAATTATCTTTAATTAAAATTTTTTTCTTTTTTATTCTTCTTTTTTTTTCTCTTGTGGATAATAAATAAAATTAACAATTTTATCTTTCTATCACTTATTATAAATTATATTTACGTAATAATAATCATAACAAAAGACTCCTATTCTTCGAATCAAATTCGAAGTCTCGCTTCCCTACTTGACCAGAACGCTTTCTAAGAAACGCCCTAACCGGTAGCCGTTCGCCGCCAATCGTGGAAAGCCGAGAGTCACTGGTTGTTGTGTCCAAGCTCTCCAGTGACTCGAGTCTTCCCCCGATTCTTGCAGCCGCTCAAGAAAGTGGGAACGAATGACGGTATCAGATTGGTATCCCTAAACCGATGCCGACATTCGCTTCCTTAGTCAACAATAGTGTCTTACCTTCTTGGCAATTCCTAAACGACTGACTTATCAAATATTTTCTTCCACTTACTTTACCTCCTGACTATAAAAAAACATGTTAGTATTAAAAGAGAAAAAAAACAATGTATGTGATCTTAGATGTAAGTATAAATAAGAAATTCAAGTAACATTCAAAACACAATGCTTATAACTAATACAACAGTAATTCATTCCAGTAAATATCAATAAAAGAGAAAAAACAATGTATGAGATCTTAGGTGTAAACATAAATGCGAAATTCTAAGTGAGACCTCCCTCTGCTACATATTTTAATGTGGGCACAAAAACGACTTGTTGGGACTTTTGTCGTCACAAGCTTGAGACGGTTATAAAAAAAAAACTAGCAGTCAATTCAGAGTAATTCTTTTTGATTTGATTGTACCATTTAGTCTAAAATTTAAAAAAGAGTATGCTGACAATTTGACTTTTTTCCGCAAAATCCCCAGTGTGCGCCACTGTTTCGTGCAGCAAAAATAAACTTTTTTTAACAAAATAAATTAACAAGTGCACAATCACAAATTTTTTAAAGAGCCACTGAAACAACGAATCTTAAGCTAATTAACAGAAAAATGTGTTTATTCATTCTCATAAATTTTGTAAGAAAAATATTTAGTTTTTCTTAATAATTATTTTTTTTTTTGTAAAAAAAGCAAGAAACAGTTGTCTTTTAATTATACTCTAATTATAAATTTTGTTTAATTCGCTTAGTCGTTATTTTGTAGAAATTTTATATTCTAAAGAAAATCGAGCAAGAAATGAATGCCCGAAAATAATGCATAATGCATAATGCATTGTAACATTTTCGGTACTAAATTGGTATACAATTCTATGTTATTTTTTGTGTGTTTTTGTATAAAATCGTATTAGAGCAACTATAATTGTTGGCTTGTACTTATGGGTACTTAACACCAAAGATCCAAATTCAGCTTATGAAATCCAAAAATCGGGTTAAATTTGTATTAAATTTTGTGTAAATCCTGGTTGAAAAAATCCGTACTGCATATAAAATTCTATCACTGGAGTTCAAAAATTAATATTTTATACCTTAAAATTTAACATTTAAATCTGATTGCGATTTTAACACTTGCAATTGTTGTTCCCTGCGAATAAAGGTGTTATATTTTAAGATTTAAGCTATTTTCGTGAATACTTTTCCCCTCAATTCCACATAATTTTGTTTTCTAATTGAGCGAATTTCATGAGATTAACATTTGAAGCTCTTTCAAGACTTTAAAATTTTGTTTGCAAAGGATTATTTGACTAAACTGTCCTGATTTCGCGTGATTTGACAATATATTGTGTTTTTCAAAAAGAGGATTGTTTTCTAAACCAAAATTTAGATTAAGATTATTCCAATTTTTATTGTATTACGAACAGAAAAGTTCGGCAATTATGAATCAAAACTGATATCTGGCAAAAGTCTACAACGACAACGTTGACAGATATCGATTCTGTTATAAAAGTCACCTTTTTGGCAAAATGGCGGTCCTATTTCATTAATCCCGACACAAATTTTGAGTTGTAAGACTGAAATAGATTCGATTGGCTTCGTATATACAGTAACCTTTAAATCCAGTGGCTTTAAATCACACGATCTTGCTTGCCACTTAACTGCTGATTGTCGTGAAAATATGCGATCGGATTATTTGGTTTGCAATAAATTGATCGTTTCATTGGCTGTGTTACATGTGGCACCGTCCTCTTTAAACCACATATTAGTGATGCGTGATAAGATTTACATCTGTACCTAGCTGTGTAAGCCATAACCAGATAGTGGATCATACCACTGTGGATGGAATCTAGCGTCGTCTTCGCCCTAGATGACCTTCAGATACGTATATCCTCCGGTCACTCCTAGTTGCAACTTCAAGAGCTCGGAGCAGGCAAACACCCCCACTGCTTGATGAAGAGTTAGAGACTATTCCAACTCCTGGTTCAGAACGCATGAAGCTTAATATAATTTAAAAACACGATGGCATTCATGCTCACTGGACCTGGAGCATTCATTGTATTCATTGTGAATGGTCCCACCCACACAACTCAAACGAGGGCTTCGAAACCACAACTACCGAACGACCGACCTCAATAATCAGTCAGAGAACAGCTAAAAGGCTAAAAGGACAAATAGCTGAACTCTGGGGCTTTACTGATGACCGTGGAAATATAGTGGAATTGTCCAGTTGGCCTATTACGAAACTGGGCTCCATTTTAACTCCGAAAACATATATAATGAGAGTGTAATTTGTTTTACATCTGCGCCTGGCTATGTAGCCTTAATCAGATGGTGGACAAACTACTATACACAATTTGAAACGTCATGCTCGTCCTAGATAGCCGAAGGCATAATTCTAAGCAACAGAACCACCTAGTTGCAACTTTAATGATTCCAGGACAGGTCTGCAAACCATCACACCTTGCTAAAGAGTTGGAGACTTTCTAACTCCTGTCCAGAACACATGTCAAGCATGCTCACTGGACTGGATCATTCACTTTGCGTGTCATCAGTGAGATGATCCTGGCCACCATAATAACCATTATACTGTTATGGGGCCGCAAAACCACAACCACCACGATACTCCCATATAGGGGCCAACCTCAATGATCAGCCAGAGAACTATTATAAGTCTAAAGAGACAAATAATGAACCCCGCGGGCCACTGATCCCCGTGGAAATAAAGTGGAGCTTCCAGTTGTCTCCCTGTCTGTCTGACTTCAGGGGACTGGGCTTCCTTTTTCCCCCAGTTGCATAGATCTATATAGCTGTTACGTACTATAAAGACCATAAATGTGCCCCCGGGGGGGAACATATGTAATGGCGGTGGAATTCCATCAAAACATATCAATGTGCCCCCAGGGGAGACGTCGTCAATAATAGGCCAAAGTTGAGTTTTTTAGGATCTCGCGATAGCGTGATTCCTTGGCCGTTACCACATTTCCAGCTCATCTTCGAAAACAAAACAACCCAATCACGCCTCCACCCCACTATCATACCTTATACTGGCACATTGAGCATGCAAAGTTTTCTCAATAACCTCTCTAGGATTTTCAGAAGCCCAAATGCAGCAACTTTTCTTGTTGACATACCCTGACAGGTGAAAATTGGCTTTGTCTGAAAAAATGATATTTTCAGAAAAACCAGCCGGATGTTCCTGAATGAGCGATGTTCCTACGGCGATGTGAATGGCTTTAATTTATGCAGCAGTTGAACCTTGCAAGAGTTCAAAGTCAAATCCTTACGCAAAATTCGCCATGTGGTGGTTTTTTATAATCTGAATTGTTGAGAACGTCAAGGAATTGATTAATCTGGGTTTGCTTCAACACTGTGCCTCTCGGCTGCAATGTTTTCAGTTGAACAACCTGGTTAAATACATTTTGTATCGAGCCTGTCGAATCAAATTTAACGATCAAATTCTTATTTCCTAATACATCACGAATTTTACGAAATGTAACTTTAACACAATCACTATTTTCATAGTGAACTTTAATTATTTAAATGCGATTTGGGTGGCGAAATTGAATTCATTGTAACAATTGCTAATGCAATCTACGAAAAACTAAATGTCAATACTATCATGTTGTTGGTTTTGCCAAAAGTGAAAAACAAACTTCTTGTGAAAAAACAAATTTATTTGTTAAAAATAACATAAATAAAATTTCAAAATTAAGAAGATTATTTGTAAAAGTGCGCTATAAAGAACTAAAACTCTTCTTTTACACGAAATACATAATTTAACTGACAAAAATAGCAACTGCTCTAAACGAAAATATTATTACAAAACAAATGATCAGTAGCTTCATCGCCATGATCGAATTTTTTTAGATGAGCTTTAGTTCATATAAAGTTTGTTTTAAAAGATAATACTCGGTATTGCAGAATTGTTTGAATTCGATAATAGATAGGAATTAAGTAAGATAATTCCCCACTATTTTATATTGTAATTATCAGCATGTCTCTCGTTTCCTGTTTATACTTTAGCTAAGGAGCTTTTTAGCCATTTTTGAACAAGACTAGATCTTTATGCCCATATTATTGCAGATTATATCTCCACATGAAATTAAAATAAAATCAAAAATTTCCATAAATTAGTTTTTAGGAAATTCCATCGCTGCATGATGCCGGGGAACTTGATCAACACTGTGTAAATATTTATAATGATTGCGTTGTTTTTCTTTGCGGCATAGAAAGATGAGTCTGTGTGCTTTGTTTTATGTCTATTATAATTTTGGAATATTTTTCTATTTATTTTGTTTGATATAAAAATAATTGTGACTAATTGAAATCATTTTAAGCGTTTCTAGTTATAGAAAAACAAATGAGGAAATTAAAGAACAAATTATAGGCAGAGAAACTTGTACGACACGTTTATATTGAAATTAAGAAATTATAAAGAATTTTCCACAACAACTAGTTTTTAAAGAATTTGTTTTATAGTTTTTCCTTTTTTTTATTTGGATATAAACATTGGATACAAATCATTATTGTTTATTTTTAATTATTTAAAATATTTAAAGAATTTTGTTTAATAATTTATGAAATATGTTTTGTTTATTCATAAAAGTTTTGTTTGCTAATACATGCCCTCGTACGGATTCTGGGGTTTATTGCGTAGATTCGCAATCTGTTCATCAAAATTCACTGAAGGCCAAACAAACTTTTTATATTCGTCACGGCATAGAAATTGCAAAAGTCCGCAAAATTTTTCGGGATATACTGCATACTCTAATAGTTAAAGACAAATTAGATATTTAAGGAAATTATTAAAAGAAGAAAACATGCTAAAGATCAAAATAGCTTAGCAAAGTATAGTAATGCGATTGTTCGAACAAAAACTAAAAAGACTACAGAATTATCCGACCTCACTTACTTGTATTAAATAAGATAAAATCTTACTTTATTGAATGAAGCTATTTCTAAAATATTAAAAAATAAGTTGCCTTGATGCAGAACAAAATATTTATTAAGATCTGGTGGAAAATGTCCATTGCTTATATCCTGCTTCAGTGAAATCTTCTAAATAAGTGTTTTATTTGCTTATCTATATTTAAACAAAAACTGCATCGTTAGAAAGTTGAAATCATGATGATTCCCCTACCTTAAACAAGTTTTTGCACCGAAACTTCTGATACCAGTTCTAATCATTATGAGTCAACAAAAAAAATAAGAAAATTCCCCAATATACGTTAGACTCACAGCCTTAAGGATTTCGTATTACATATTTTAGTTTTGATTATTTGCTTTTTGTGCTCGTTATTTCAGATACAGCAATAGCTATGTTCGGTACATTTAAAATAACGCCCTACAAAAATAACATAACGTCACAACTGTATGCTTTGGGCTTGATTAACATGTGGCAGAATTACTGGTGATGTTGATTGGTCTCCACAATCGCCTGATTTGATTACTCTGGACTTTCATTTGCGGGGATATCGGAAAAGCAAAGTTAATGCAAACAAACCAGAAACGCTTGAGTAACTCAAACAAAATATACGTGATGAAATTGTTTATTTATTTATTTATTTGAGTCTATGGATACAATATTATCCTTACAGACTGGCAACTTAAATCTAAAGTAATTAATTTATTTCAACAAATTATTTAAAATGATTTTAAACCTAATAATAGATAAAGTTATATCTAATTCATTACAATCAACTCTGTGAATATATATGTAGAAAAAATAACCATGACCTTTTAGTGACCTAGAAGGTACATGTAATTTAATAAAATGTATTAAATCAGGGCAATCAATTACGTCCGAAATAATGTTGTTCAAAAATATCATTGCTGCAATATTACGCCTAACCTCAAGAGTTTTCATTGAAATTAAAGC
Organism: Trichopoda pennipes; assembly: GCA_030448955.1. Classification (NCBI taxonomy): domain Eukaryota; kingdom Metazoa; phylum Arthropoda; class Insecta; order Diptera; family Tachinidae; genus Trichopoda; species Trichopoda pennipes. The sequence goes on from JASKUP010000045.1 coordinate 1,630,870, forward strand.
GCATTTGTCTGCATAAGATGGAATGAAGTTTGAAGAAATAGAAAAATTTAAAAAAGAAAGAGCGTATTTAATAAATTTAACTTGAATTCTCTCAATAAGCTTAACATGCACAGTAGCATTTGGGCTCCAAATAAATGATGCGTATTCTAGCTTAGATCTGACAAAAGCAGAAAACAAAACATTTTTCGTTTATTATCAAAAACTACACCCAAATCTAAAATCTCATCAATTGATGATAATAAATGATCATTGATTCTTTATTGAGATATCAAAATATTACGACATCTATGATAAGTCATAGTAAAACATTTATTTACGTTAAAAGGAATATTATTGCGGACAGACCAAGAACTCAACCTATTTAAATCTTCTTAAAGATCTAAACAGTCTTTAAGATTACATACAGATCTAAACAGTCTTTAAGATTACATATTGGCTTAAAAATTTTTAAGTCATCAGCATACAAAAAAAAAAACAGTGTGCAATGTCGTTAATAAAAATGTTAAAGAGAAGAGCTCCTAAAATACTACCCTGAGGAATGCCCGAGGTAGGAATAAAATAATTTGAAGAAACTCCATCTATAGAAACTACAGCATGCCTATTTAATAAATAGTAACGAAACCAAGATAACATCTCAGAATGAATTCCAATCTGGGATAATTTAAAGAGCAACAATTCATGTGGTACACGATCAAATGCCTTAGCAAAGTCCGTGTAGATTGTATCGACCTGAAACTTTTTCTCGAAATTACTTATACAAATTTTAGTAAAAATAGCTAAATTAGTAGTAGTTGACCTTCCCGCCACGAACCCATGCTGGGAAACTGAAATATGGCGCATAACCAGAAAAAATAATTTGTCGTAGACAATATGCTCAAATATTTTTGTGAACTGGTAAAATAGAAGTATATTTCCATTTTTGTATAAAATTACCGGACTTTAGAAGCATTTTTTTTAATTAATGAAATGCCGCGTGAAATATGAAATAAAAAAGTAGTATATCTTCCCGGCGGAAGCAAACACAGGGTGTATTTGCTTTTATAAAGAACTAGCAATACACACTGTGTACAAATTTACACTCTTAGTTTATTATGTTTAAAAAAACAAGGCCAAACCACGTTACTTCTTATTTAATTTTATTGCCATTTTTTGCACTGCTCCTCCTAGCAAGCAGAGTGACTTTCAAGCGTCTGCCTATAACGCTCAAAAAGAGCAACCCATGCCCATAACGGCCTCGATGGAAACATCATTTAATTCTGAAATTCCTTGTTTACACTTATTTTTAAAATGGACGTTTTTGTATGTACTCTGTATAAATTTGATATGTCTGCACGCCTCTATGACTTGTTCTAATGACAGGCATTAACACATTATCATCTGAAAATGTCTGGCTACCACGGTTAAAAAACAATGTCCTTTTATTTAGAGCTTATTTTACTCTCTGCTATAGCCGACATGGTTTTGCATACGGTATGCAAATTCGACATCTATGTGTATTACAGTTTATGTCACTTTTGGTAAAGCCTTTAATTGTTCTAGCAGCTATAGGAATGCACCTCCTGTGAAAATTTCTAAACGTAAGAGAAAAACTTTTGTTATGATGTTATCAAAATAGGAAGGCTTAATTTTCTATGAAATCAACTCATTAGTTATAAAAATGTTTAGTCTAAAGTTGAACACTATTCGGAGAGTTTTTTAACAGTTTTTTATTTTTACTGTAGGAAGTCCATCAAGGTACAAATTTTGTTTTATTCGAGTCCTCACTATCTGGCCGGATATTACTGCGGTAACTTTATTGTTTTATTTATTTCTTCTTACTCCTGTCATATTTACAAGCGGAGTTCTCCATTTCACAATTAGTTTCGAAGTATTTAAAACACTTTTGAAACTCATCAAAATAACATTGATGCTTTACTTGAATCTCACATTCTTTTTCTGTAGAAAGTCTGCAGTTGTTGGCAAAAATTATATTAAAGCACAAAAATACGTTTAGAATTCTGAGCAACATTCTGTGGTCAGATGAAATGTTAGAATAATTTTAACTTTTTTTTCAAATTAGTTTTATACTTATGACGATTTTTGTGTAACTGTGCTAAATTTCAAGCGTCATGTTAAATTAAACAAAAAATATTAATATCTTCTTGTCATTTCTTTGTTTATACTTTTAAATATTGTTTCATGTGTATTTTTATTTTTAAAAATTTATTTATATTTAATAAAGACTTGTTTTTAAATGCAATCGAGCTACTTCGGAGAACTGCTTAGCAAAGTGAGTTTAATTTTATTTATAAAAATGTTTTTTTCTTTTCTTTATAAACAAAAAGGTAAAATCGAAAAAAGAAATAATAACACAAATGCAGTCTCTCCTAAACTGTTATCCCAAGTCCTATTTTTGATATAAAACGGCAGCAAATGTAAGGATAACATCACTGTGTGTCTACTGTTGCCCAAGCATGAAGCCTAATGGCTGGCTACTAGCCTTTTTTAAAGTCATCTAGGAGTTACTGAACCTAACGACTTATCTGAGCCTTAAATAAGGGTATTTCTTTAACAAAAACTTTGTTCTCTAAAACAAAATAAAACTAAAAATTTTGGTTAAGATGATTCAAATTTTTATTGTATTACGATGACAAAAATTCGGCAATTGTGAGTGAAAAATGATATCTGACAAATGTCCACCAGACCACGCTGACAGATGTCGATTCTTTTATCAAAGTTTTTAATCACTTTTTTGCGGTCCTTTTACCTTAATCACATCACGGATTTTGAGTTTTAAGACTGAAATCGATTCAACTGTCCTTAACATAGCCCCACAAAAATAATTGAGTGGTGGAAATTACACGATCTGGTTGGCCACTTAACTGCTGATTGTCGTGAAATTATGCGAATGGGAAATTTGATTCACGATAAATTAATTGTTTCATTGGCTTTGTAACAATAATACCAAAGTGAGTCGTTAGCATCTCGTGATAGCGTGATCAATTGACCTTTACCGCATTCCCAGCTTCATCTTCAAAAAAGAACGACACAATCAGGACTCCGGGCCGCATAGCGCACCATACAGTGACATGTTGAGCAAGCTTTTCAATAATCACTTCAGGATTTTCAGAAGTCCAATTGCGTCAAGTGAAAACCAGCCGGTTGTTCCTGAATGAATTGAGCGAATCTATGGCGATGTGAATGGTTGGTCCGCTTCAATTCATGCAGCAGTTGAACCTTGTAAGACTTCAAAGTAAAATCCTTACGCAAAATTCGGCATGTGGTGGTTAAGGACAACCCCAATTGTTGAGAACGTCGATAAATTGACAAATTTCGGATCTGCTTTAACAATGTGGCCCACGTCTGCAATGTTTTCAGTTGAACGACCCGGTCGAACAGACATTGGTGTTCGAACATTTTGCATCTAGCCACGAATTTTACGAAATGTAACTTTAACAGAACCACCATTATAGTGTGATTCTCGTGCGAAATTAAATTCATTATAACAATTGCCAATGCAATCTGCTACGAATATGTCAAGAAACTAAATGTCAAAACTATCATGTTGTTGGTGTTTCCACAATTGATATAATAGCTCAGCTTGCTGAAATATAATGGGCGTAAACTTTTTATAAAATAAATATGAAGTACTGACACTATTAACGCAGTAGATTTTTAGGTATCTGCCGGGTTGTGGAAAAAGTGGAAATATTGCTTTAGATTCTAAATGGAAAGTGCGCTTCTGCTAAAACTTTCCACTGTATAGATTTTAAATTTGGACATTTTACTCTTTCATACCCGCCGCCATTATGCTTTAAAGACATTTTTCGTATTTATAATTTAGAAAGTTAAAAATGTTGGTAAATTGCAATAGATTCTAAATTCTGGCAATAGCTTTTGTTAAGCTAACACCACCAACTAATATTTATATTTCATTGCATAGCGAATGCATCCACTTTAGTTTCTAGAATATTTTTGGACCAGAATTTTCTCCGTGTATGTTTTGGTATTTATAAAGGAAATTATTATCAGTTATACATTTCTGATGTAGTAAAATTTATTAGTTACAGAATATATAACAATGAAGAATATAGTTCGTAAAATTGTACGTAAATAAGCAATCAACAATTGAACAAACCAAACGAAAAATAAATATTAATTAAAAAAATTGTTTTTTTGCTAAATTTTGAATTAGGAATTATATTGACAGTAAAATTTAAAAACGTGTGTTTTTTTAGAAAATATATCTTAATCGATCAGGGCCCAGGTTGCAAGTTAATTTTCTTAACCAACATTTATTTATTTTTATTTTATTTCAAGTGGTTCACTTTAAAGCTGCAAGAGGGAGCTTATGACAATTTTAACACAGCTACAGCCAAGAATATTTTTTTTAGAAAAGATTTTCTTATGAATAAGTACTTCTTATTAGAGGCACTTTTATGTAGAACTTATTTCACAAAAAGAAAACATTTTTCTTTAACACTAATTGTTTTCCGTTGTAATATTATAGATAAACTTTTTATTACATAAAATTAATAAACTATAATTATATTTAAATTTACTGAAACAAATTTTTAATAGCCTACATAGTTTCACTTTGTAATTTATAATACACTTTAAAGGACTTTCCAATAGAGACTGACAGATTTTGACTTTTTTTAAAATTTAGACAAATTACATATGAAACAGATTAAACCTTGTTAATCTGAATCAACATTAAAATAAAGGATGCTTTAATAGAGGTAAAGATGAATTTTTTAAATTGATATGAAATTTAATTTTTTCAAAAGATAATCTTCATTTAAACATGAGATCTAGCATTTGACCGTCACGGCTGGATAGGACGTAGTCTAATCCGAAGGTCTTATTTTCGGTAACTTTGTTTGTGGCCATATATTGACAACAGCGCATTAATTTATACCTCCATGTGGTTAACCATTTTGGTCCTATCACGGATATCTAGCGGTGTTAAGTCGCACGATCTTGGAAGCCGACTCGTGGGTCTGAAACGTCAAACTATGTATATACCAAAGTTTCCTGCAATAAATCAATTGTGCCACGAGCTCTCCCCCTTCCGTGGATGCACAGTCTTGACGAATCTCCTCTCCACCATCTTGACATTTGCCTTTTGGGGTAAAAGACTTCACCAGTTGCCTGGGCTAGCAGGAGTTTGAAATTGAAAGAGGCATAGGACTCTTGAAGTCCGACCAGTGATTTATTATTCACACACTGGTACCATGACAACCAGTTGCGCGCAGAACTACAGCCCTGGTCTGGTTATTGGAGTGCAACATGGTGGCTAAGGTTTAATCGGTCTTTGAAAAAAGTTTCGAAGAGATGTTAACAAAAAAAAATAACATCCAATGTCCTAGCTTGCGCATGCAACAGGTCTAGGAGATGAATAGTCACTTACTCTTCAGCAAGCAGTGGGGACACGGCCTTGCTACTGTACACTTGAAAATTGCTACTAAGATGTGTATGCACATAGAGCATATGCGCCTTACGGCGAGGATAAGCGCTTTCTACCCAGTAGTAAGGTCACCGTCACATTAAAGACTCGCGGCCAGGTGCTAACGTTAATCCTATCAGTATCTGGGGCGCGAGCATGCGGCGTTTTTATCGTTTAATTGATATACGAAAATGTAGTAATCATGGCTCTTCGCCGTCAACATTGACTGTATCGTTCTGACCATCGTCGTTTTTAAATGATTTCACTAGCATACAAAACATCCAGTTTTCTGGAGGTAACAGTGTATCAACATACACTTAAGGATTATCAGGACGTTAGATTTGTATATTGACGTATCCATGCAAACTAAAGTGAGCTCTTTTTTGGGCTCAGCTGTTCAGGTGTAAGCACATTCAATTAAACCACTTGACAGCTGACAAAGTGGCCGCCAGATAAAAATGTGTTACCAACCTAAAGTTCTATACCTCTATAAAAAAACACCAGCTGTAATAGTCTACTAATTCAGGAAGTGAGTTTGTGAGAATGCAAGGTGGACAATATCGCCGACCTTAAAGATATGATGTATTTAACGGCTAACTGTCTCAATCAGAACACCCTTTCTGGGAGAAATGCCAAATGTATGTGAATTTTCTGTATTAAAAATAAAAAAATTAGCAACATACCACCAAAAATTTTAATAAAAGAAAATTTTATTTACATCAGAGCTTTTGTAAAGTAAATTAAAAAAAAAATATTGGGTACTTTTTCTTAAATGCGCCTCAAAAAAATTAAATTTCTTAAAACATATAATACTGTTGTATTTGTATACTTGATTTCTTTTTAATGATTTCACTTAATAAAGAAAAATTTTTACACTTTCCGAACAGATATTAATGATTTCTTCGCAATCTGAATAGAAATATCATTTTTTTATGCTTTGGTGACACCATTTTGATGTAAGACTTCCAAATAAATTACTAATGCTTAGAATTCGGTAACATAAGTGGTTTGAAAAGACTGTGAGAACTTGAGAACTTCAATCAATTTAATTCAAACAAAATCAATTGAAAATCGAATCAAGTATGTGACTTCCCTCGTAGAGAGCTGCCACACAATGGGATAATCGATCAATAGAGACAACAGAAACACACCGACTGAATTTATTTATTAAAGCTTAGAGATTACTGTAAAGCAATTGTGCCGAAAGGGCACTTTTGGCTTAGCACAACCATAACGCAGCAAATTCTTGCGGATACTTGTTGATACAGCCAGGTCGAATTCTTCTAGGAGAACAGGTTCTCCTCCGGCTTATAAAGACTTTTAGGCTATTGAATATTCACACCGTTACTGAAAACCAATTCGTTACTCGACCATAGGAGACTACGCAATCAGGGGGCCAGGACACATTTGAGTAACTTATAATGAAAAGGTAAGAATAAATTTTAAAGTAATTTAATAAACATAGTGGAGACCCCTAACGAAAAATGTTCCTGAAATGATTTAAAAGAGGAACAAAGCCAAGGAAATGATATTAGAAAAGCTGAGCTAAGCAGGATAATAGATTTGTAGCGAAGTACTCAAACTTTTGACATACTTTAACCCATGGGAGACCTTGGAATATTTTTAATCAAAATGCCTGACTCTTGCTAGAATAAGAACCGCATATAATGCGGGTGATTCAATACCGGCTATAACCCATCAGAGGTTAACTGAAATCTATTAAAGAACTATATGGGAGACCAAAGTTCCTATAACCTTTGAGGTTTTTTTACAACAAACCATTTATGTGCTACATGTATGTCGCTGGATTAACAATTGCAATGAGTATCGAATCTTCTAAATTTGATTAGATATATTGGGATTTAAAGGGATAAGACCGAAGGTTCAAATATTTAATAATAAAAACTGTTTTTTTTTTTTAAATATTATTTATAATCGAATATTAAAATATTTATTTATTAAATTTTTGATGAAGTTGGTTAGACGCCCTCCCCCTGCAATTTTTTAAGTACTAATTCAAAACTCAAGTTTGGTTTTATCTACCCTATAGTTGCAAACCTCTTTAGAAACTACATCTGAATGTATTTTCATTCTTTGTGCTGAAAGAATAGATGTGTAGCACAACATTTGTATAACTGAATAGCCATAATATCAGAGAATAATTAAATAACAATCACAAGCAAATAAATATATAATAAAATAGTGCAATTGGAAAAATTATATTATGTTTGTAATAACGTAATAATAAATACTTATAAAATAGAACACTTCATAATGTATTCAAATTTATTGATTGTTTTAAATTATGACATCATTAATCATATTTGTCTAAAGCATTTATGTCTATCATTAATAAAGTTGTTATTGTTAATATTTTCATTTAATAGTTCAATTTTTCAATAATAAATTAAATTTAATTTAATTTTGAAATTTAATATATTTTGAGTTAAAAAGGCTGTTGTTTCAAGTAAGCGATTCGATATTTGGAAATAGTTATTGTGAGAATTATTTGGTTTTCCTATTAATATATTTTATTGTATTCATTCATTTATTATTTGTTTGTTAGATATTTTACATTCTTTAATTGAAATTCAATACCTTTGATGGTTTTTGTTTTTTGTTTTCTAAATAAAAAAATATTTTGTTTTTCGTAAAGCTCTTTAATTTCAAAATAGTGTTGCTGTTCTACTTTTTTTTTTGTAATTTACAAAACATACGCCTTATTTTGCTGCTTTTTTTATACTGCCTTGGTTTTCGATTTTTTAAGCTCTTTAAAGGTTTAAGTTGTTTTATGTTTTTAAAAGTAAGTAAACGTATGCTAAGTAGGCTTGCAACGACTTGTAAAGCAGCTCTACTTATTTCAAGTAATTCAAGGTGAAATGAAACAAATATTTTAATTTACAAGTTCGTATTGTGGCAGTGCAATAATGAAGCAATTAATTAACTCAATTAAATATAAAAAATCAATTAAAATTAATTATACGAGTAATTACAATTAAAAACAAATGAATAAATGAATTTCTGAATTTATGAAGAAAAAAACACTATTTTAATTTTTTTGTGTTAATGTTTAAAGAAGCTTAGAAATGCGGTAAAAACATCAAAGGTAACGCTAATTTGTATCTACTCATTTTATTTATTTTCAGTAATTTAATTATTTTAAAAAGGTTAATAAATGGTATAAGAAAGAGGTTAATGCACATTAGAAATACCTCTATTTTATATCTTAATTTTTATCGAAAAAAAAATACAAAATACGGTATGGAGTTCAGAATGAATTACCCAAAAAGTATGGAGTTACTAAATTAATATCTTGTTAACCAGCTTCTATTGGCAATGACCAATTCTTTATAACTTTTTTGTGAATTATTTTTTAATGACACCTTAACTACAATCCAAAGATACTTGCTGTTAGATGGTTTGGATGTACAGACGTTTTATTTTATGTCAGTCCAAAAATTCTCTAACCAACTTAGGACACTTGATTTCATGATTTTACTGTTCGCAAATTTGTGTCGCTTTTCCCTAAAGGACTCAAAACAAAATCATTTTTGTTTTCTATAGAAAATAGAAAAAAACATTTTTAATATTCGAAATCACTTGAGCCATGTTAAAAGCATGTCTGAAACATTTTACTTGAACTTTAAAAGTTTTTGGTCTTAATTCTTGAAAAATTTTGGGTTATGCGTGGACTTTTTCTAACTAAATAAATATTGACCAATTATGAATATTCCCTGTTATTAATTCAATAAACCCAGCCTAAGGAAAGGAATAAAGTGATGGTAGATGTTGCAGCACAACATCTATATATTGACTGATTTTTGCTGTTTCCTTAAAGAAAAATTCTTAAATAATTTTTTCTACTTTGTAGTTATTTTAGTGTCATTTTATAAGAGTTTTTTAGGCGAAAAAGTAAATCACACCTTTAGGACAGGCTGAAAGCAACCTAGAAATCATTTAGAAAGTAATGCCTGCTTGTAAAGCACTACATTACACTTCCTTCATTCATTGTTGTGTTTAACACTTGGAAATCTTGGTGCAATATCTGAAGAACGATGCAGTGGATTTGAATAAAACGATTTTTAGAACAAGAAAAAACAGAAAAATTATATTTACTGTGAATGTCAAGTAACGAACTTACGAAAAAAAATATACATTTTCTATAGCAGTGTTGCTAATTAATAATTATCTGGTACCCGTCAAAATTAACAAATTATTGTTTGCAATTTGCAATTAATTTTTAATTACAAGTATTTATTTTTTAAAAACAAATTTTGTAAATGTTTAAAAATTCTTCTAGTGTCTTAAATTTACGGTTTTGTTTACAATCTTAACTTAAGCTTAGCTATATATTAATAAATTATTTCTATATAAAATTGCGCGCATAAAAAAAAAAACAAAAATAAATCAAGTATACAAAGTTAAAAATATATGAAGAACTTTTAAAAAGGAAATGAGAGGATGTGCCAAAATTGGCAAAACATTTTTTTTTGTATTTTGCTTACACTGTTTTCTTAATTTAGTTAGTTACATCTTACATGAGAACATTTTATATCTCATTAAATTTGAACCAAAACATTAACAATGGTATCATCAACCTTCATAATATTAAATTTTACATGCAAATAAACAAAAAAAATTGTTAGAATTTTTATTGTAAAAAAAATAGTACGAAGTGACAAGATAATATTTATATTTAAAGGTGAAATGACCCTTGAAAATCTCATCAAGTGCAATGCCTACTTAAGTAAGTATTCTTTTATTTCGTTACGGAAAATTTATGAAAAAAAATTTTTAAATAATAAAAAAGACAACAATAGTAACGCAATACTGAAATAAATATTTAACATTGTACTCATGCAATTCTTGACAATTGTAGAAAAAATTTCGAAGAAAGAATAAAAAAAAAACAAAGAGACATTAGAGGAAAGCCGACAACTGACTTAGAATATGAAGAAATATTTACGTAAGAAATATTCAATAAGAATAAACGAGGGAAGTTCTATCACTACTTAGCACAGCCTACAAGAACTAACTCAAAAAGTTCCCTATCAGAATTTTGTAAACAAAAAATTAGGGAAACATTAAGTAAAGATGCGAAATTGGCTTATTAAATCTAAGTAGAGATTTATAGCGTTCATCAAGCCAGTAGAGCAGCTTAGAGAGGTTTATACATATATGGGTTAAACAAAGAAATGCTTTTGCCTGTGGAAAAACTAACGACTGACAACGTTGTGTTTCCATGAAAACTACCACCGAGGTACTGCAGAAGGGATTAATAAATGTGCAAGAAAATAAGATGAGGCATGCTGCATACAGTCAAAAGAATAATTGCTCGAATATTTAGGAACAACAGTGGAAACTATCAGATGCACATAAGAAGATTTCCAGGTAACAGGAAAAATGACAGAGCTCGGTAAATAGTTTGCACCGTAGATGGGATTAACACAGCTAAAGCCTGACAATACAATAATTTCTTAGCAAATGACTTAATAAGTGACTCGCTTGTGAAAATGCCAGGGTATAAATCAACACCTAAAAATGCATGTCAGGTACCAGGGGACATCTACATTAAGACAAAATCAACGGCTATTACGAAGATGCCAAAAAATAAAATTTTAAAATAAATTATTAACAATTGTCATTCCCCTCGGTAAAAACCGTCGTTACTGGCTGTTTGTTCGGTATGATGAGTGGGCGCTTTCGATGCTATGACATCATTTTCAAGTCGCGCTTCTAGTTAGTTATGGAGAGTTGGTATTATGTCGAATTCAACAATTTAGTACCATAAATTATTAAGCTTGGAAGACACATATTGAATATTGTAAACCAAAGAAAAACTGTAACGACAATTACCTGAAGGTTGGTTTGTTGCTGAACTTTCTTCGTAAAAAAAACCAATTGGTTTGAAGACTTTATTAAGAGCTCTTAAACTATAAAAATTCTAAAATCGAATGGAAAAATTTAGGAGCTTCACAAAAATTTCCATGTTATTTGAGTCATTGCTGAAAGGTAAGGAGGCTTAAAACTTAAGCTCAAATACTTAACCGCTACACGGATTATATTCTTTTAAATTCAGTGTGTAGTAACGGTCAGTTTATTTTTAAAATATGTGCTTCCACCCAACTGCTGACATTTTTGTACAAAATTTATTCATTTACAATTTTTTGGACGCACATGTAACAGACCAATAGGAATCAAATTTAAGTAAGAAAGAAATAAAAAAAAAATGTTGTATTGCTGGTGTTTTTCTTGTTATATTTCTTTTATTTACATAACATGATTATAAATCAAAAACTTTAATTAGAAAAATAATCCGAACATACTCGTCTCAGTAAACGAATAGATCAATTTTGGTCGCAATAATACTCGTTATTTTTACAAGTGAGGAAGTACTAGAAAGGCTGGTTGCATAATCATATAATTAAAATAGTACAATCGACGCATTCGCCCAAAGTTTAAGAGCCATTATTATCAAAATGTAGAAACATGCAATTTTTGAAAATGATAAGAACATGCTAACACAAATGTTTGGTGGTGTACAAGTGTCAGCACCCTACTACTTCCATAATATTAAACCGATTACAATGAAAACGGTTAACTTTTCATTGAAATCGATTGTATAATGTGAGTGTAAAGGGTATCTATTATCTATTATCAAGTACACAGGAGAATTTATGAAAATTTATGTTAGGACACATACTCAATAGTCATTTTTATGAAGATAGAAATTCGAACAAAGTAATATAATTAAGCGATTATTGTATCCATTTATTTTAAATTATTCCTGGTGCAGCAGACTTTCAATGGCGTTTTGAAAGATTGTCAGTATTCAATCAAGAATTTTTTCCTCCATTTTTTCCATACCTAAATTACAATACAACTATCACGAAACTTTTACTATCACGCAAAAAAAAATTTCGGGCAGTTGTCAAGCACTGTTATTTCGAGGGCAAAACACTTTAAGAAATTGACTTTATATATATATATATATATATATATATATATATATATATATATATATATATATATATATATATATATATATATATATTCTCTCATAGCTAAACTTGCATACAAAATCTATTTGCTTTCAAAATCGAAATGTAAACGACATAGATTTTATGTTTGTATAACTAAAAATTTATTTAATTTGTTTATAAATATTAATCAGCTATTAATTTGTTTACCTTTTACTTTTAATTCTCATCTATCTAGACGCTCTTCATTTTAAGAGTAAAAATAAATTCAAGATAAACGTGTTTAAAGATAAACCTAATGATAATCTTTTATTTGATAATTATTTTTGAGTAGAGATGGAGTCAGAGATGGAAGTTTATGCATTTAACAGAATTTTCAAGTATATTTGTATACTTTAAAATTACCATGTTATATTTTGCTAGTGTCAAATTTTTCTGTTTTCTTTAACTTAAAAGAGATTAAAATAGTTTATTTGTTAAGGAATATAAATACAGTAAATTTTAATCACTATCGAAACACGGTATTTTTCGCTTGGTCTCCTTGGGCATTTTAGGATTTAATGCTGGTTATACCCCTTTTGCGCAACTGATTATAACAGTTACGAATTCACTCAGGAATTTTTAAAATCTGGCTGTCGATCTTGACCTATTAGGAAGTCAGTTTAAAATTATTTTGGCTACATGTGGCAATTGGCAACTTCATTTGTTTGAATCCAATTAGGTTAGTGCACTAATAATTATCGATATTCTTGATTTCCGTTGAGAATAGAAGCCAAAACTGTTTCTCATAAATTCACAGAAAACTTTCAGTACGTTCACGGTTCCACGTGCTTTCCTTTTGGCCAGCTTATTTACCTTGCCTTCATGGAAAGCAGAAGCATCATTACGCTCTAACATCTATTACAACAACGTGTGCGTAAAACCCATTAGGGAGTAACTCGGTTCTTGCTGCACAAACGATACCTCCACCTTGGAGGTAAACTCATATGAACGCACGACTAGATATTAAAGAGGCATAGAATACAAACAAATTATTACTGATACTGCAATGTAATTTAATTACCAGTGAGTTATTGTTTATTACTGGAAAAAATCAGTAATCAGTTCGTTTTACTAAAATTTTATTTACATGGCGAGTAAAACGCAACATAAAACAAATCTTTTCCAATTTATAAAATGATGTACTTCCAATGAATGCTGAAATAATTATATTGCTAGCAGTTACTGAACAAATTACAGTAGTCATTCAAATTTTACTGTCAATGCGAATTTAATTCTAGCAATAAGTAAAAATGTACTAAAATTCTAAATATATAGCATTGTGCTAATGCATATAAAGAGGATAAATATTTCTTTACCCTAAGCGACTATTGGTGTCCTACTACTATCTTTTAATGACAGTAATCTCCGCCTAAAAGATGACAGAGATATTTCCTGTAGATTCATGGTAGTTTACTCGCGGTTTGTTTTCTCTTTATTGGTGGCGTACCCAAAACTAAAGAGACTTCTGATTAATTTACATTCGAAAAATTTTAGTTATACTTAACAAAATATATTATAACCGTAAATCATACAACATAGGAATTCTTATATTGAAAGTAAGTTCTAATTCAGTTTCTTACAGGCTAAATACAAAGCGTAAAATATAGTAAATGTTTAGTACATGAAATAATAATTTTGATATTGATATACACTGCCATCACAACTAGCTTAAAAACTTATATCGCCTGTGACCAAAAAAAAACCAAACTATCTAGTTTTATATTATTTAAATTTTAAATAAATTTAAGTAATAAATTTAAATATTTAACTTAAATATTTTTAAATTTAATATAAGCACTTGCTGCTATAAATTCATTATCACTATCATTATCACATAATTATATGCCGTTACCTACACTTTCCGAAGCAACTTGGTATAGGCAAAGTGAAAATGGATAGTCAGAAAGAGAGAGAAAGAGAGAGAGAGAGAATAACGTCATCCTAATGAAATATATAGGATTTTTTTATAAATGATTTTGTTGTATCCCAATTTTGAAAACTACTGCAATTTAGTGGTTTTCGAAATTTTATGAAGCTTTATGCCTTATGCTTTATATTGTGAAACAAATATTGCGCAGTTATGCTTCTTTTTTAGAGTGTATTGGGATCTAATCATTTGTAGCTTTCTTAAGATTTATTTAATTTGCTTATGATATTCTGAATTTGTCATATATAATAATTTTTCCATATTCAAAAATAACAAAATTAGCTGCTCTGGGTCGTTTTGTTAACTGACTGCATTTGTGAGATTTGTTTTTTTTTTTTAAGTTACTAAACATTTTATTTTTATAAATCTTTTTTTATCCCACAATATAAAGTAGAACACGAAAATAAATTAAATTAAAGAATTGTTTTAGAATTGTGAAAAATAAAACATGCAAATAACAAAACTTTGAAAGTAAAAACAAAAATAACAAATACAAACTTTGTGGTGAAATATTCAGCATATTAAGATTTGAGCCAAAACTGTAATGATGTCTCAACAAGGTATTGTAGGGTGAAGTCTCAGCCTTTTGTACAGCCGGGTTGTTAAAAACTGAAGGATTTGTTGAAAGATTTGGAGGATTAGGATTTAAGACGCCTTCACGAATGAGACATTCTTTAATGGCCAACATAATTACGATTTTATTTTAAATTTTTCTTTAAAAAATATTTAAATTTTCGTTAAATTTATTTGAAAATTTTGTGTTAAATTAACAACTTTTTTTTTAATTTGGAATTAATTTATTTTATGATATTCCTTTGCACTTATAAAATTTTATAATTTACATTTCTTTTATTGTAATAAAAAAAGATTAAAATATTTATAATTTTATATGCGCACAACATAAATATATTATATACACATGTATATATATTTATTACTCGCACTTAAATTCAAGTTCTTATCTTTGAGTATTCATGAACTAAAAAAAAATCAAAATATTCTTATTTCGAAGATCTTTTTTTATTTATAAATTCTTAATATTTCATATTAGATTCCTCAAGCGACTGGTCGCGGTTCTATGACAATGTGCAATAAATAAAACAATGCGTTGTAGTGCGATACAAAAGACTAAATTAGAAAAATAAAGCAAAAAAAAAATTAAGTAAAATATTTGACGGCGGCGACAACTTGCAACAGCAGTAGTAGTAAAACTAAACAAATGAGGAATTGTATAAATTTTTAGGCTCATCATTATTTACTCAGTGAATCTGCCAGTCAGTCAGTCAGTCAGTGAGTGTGAGTCAGTTAGTCAGTCAGTCAGGCATTTAGCTATTCACTCATTTATTCATAAACTGGCATCAGTAGTATGGGCAGCTTTGTTTGAGTGTCTGTTTGTTTTTTGTTAACGCTTGGATAAGATTGTGTATTTGCAACGAAATTATCTAAAACTCTCACCTCCAACAATAGCAAGCAAGCAAGCAACAGCGTTAACAGAAAATAAAAGCTGACAAGAGAAAAACACTGCACAGTGGAATAATAAAAACAAACTATGAGGTGTAAGAGTGTCTTTCACTACCACATCTTGTTTATGAAATTCAAAAGAATTTTAAATGAATTAATTGAAAAGGCTTTTTCAAAAAGAAGTTTGTTTTCTAAAACAAAATAAACCAGACAATTTTAATTAAAATGTTTAAACCTTTTATTGTATTACAAAGAAAATAGTTCGGCAATTATGAATGAAAAATGATATCTGGCAAATGTCTACAACAACCACACTAGCAGATGTCGAATCTTTTATCAAAGTTTGTAATCACTTTTTGGCAAAATGGCGGTAATATTTCGTTAATCACATCACGGATTTTGAGTTTTAACGCTGTCCTTAACACAGCTCCACAAAAAATAATCCACTGGTGTTAAATCACACCATCTGGCTAGCCACTTAACTGCTGATTGTCGTGAAGTTATGCGATCGGAAAATTTGGTTTGCAATAAATTGATCGTTTCATTGGCTGTGTGACATGTAGCACCGTCCTTTTAAAGTCACATATCAGGGATATCTACATCATCAATAAAAGGCCAAAATTGAGTTGTTAGCATCTCGTGATAGCTCCCCCCGGGACCACGATGATAAGTATAAACGGAATTTAACCATCATTACACGTATCACCGGGGGTAAAATGGAGTCCAGTCCCCTAAAAGCTACCAGAAGCCAATTGGCCAAATCCACGTTATTTCGACGGGAGTTAGTAAGCCCCAAAGTTCAGCTTTTTAGCTGTTCTGACTGATTATTGAGGTCGGCCATCGGGAGCATCGTAATGGTTGCGGTTTCGCGGCCCTTACGAAATGATTAAGTGGCTAGCATCACTTCACTTTTGACCAAGAACACAGGGTGAATGATTCGGATCCAGTGAGCACGCTTGTCATGAGTTCCAGTCTCATTTTCGAAAGAAACGCCCTAATCACGCCTCCAGACCACATAGCGTACCATACAGTGGCAGCTTGATCTTGCAAACCCTTCTCAATAATCGCACTAGCATTTTCAGAAGCCCAAATGTGACAGTTTTGCCAGTTGACATACTCTGACAAAAAAATTGGCTCCGACTGAATAAATGAGTTTTCCAGAAAAAACAGCCAGTTATTCCTGAATGAATTGAGCGAATCAACGGTATTGTGAATGGTCCCTTGTCTTCGATTATTGCGCCAGTTGAACCTTGTACGGCTTGGATAACCTCAATTGTTGAGAACGTCACGGAAATGACAAATTTCGATCTGCTTCAACACTGGCTCACGGCTGCGATGTTTTCAGTTGAACGACTTAGTCGAACACGCTTTGGTGTTCGCATATTTTGCATCGAGCCTGTCGACTCAAGCTTAACGACCAAATTCTTAATAATGGTCTCATAAGGACGATTAACAGAATCCACAGAACAACCATTTTCATAGTGGATTTTAATGCCAATGCAATCTGCATTAGGTGCTGCCACAATTGAAAAGCAAACTTCTTGTTGAAAAACCCGTTACAATTTGTTATGAACTTTTCTTACAATAGTTTATATTTGTTGTTAGTAATTTAGTTGCAAAATTTGTTATAAATATAAAAATATCATTTCATATCTGGTACTTGTGTGTCAATTATTTGGTTGACATAAAAATTTAAAATATTAAAAACCGCTTGAAATCTTAAGAAATCTACTTTATTTTTTCTACAAATTTAACAAGTTGCAGTTTAAAACCTGACTCTACATTACATTAGCTTTAAGTTCCTCCCGGGGTCACACAGTCTAGATCCTGACATATGCTTTCGGAGGTAAAAGGCGGCACTAGTCGCCTAGGCTAGCAGGAGCTCCAAACTGGAAGAGAGATAGGATTCCCGGAGTCCGGCCAATGACTTTATACAAATACACTGGTACCATGGGAAGCAGTTTCCAGTAGGGATACGGCCTTGTTGTGCGGCATTGTAGTGGTTATTGCTGTGCTATTGCTTTAAAAAGCGCCCAAAAAGATGTCAATATAGGTTAAACATCCAATATCCTAACTTGTGAAACAGGACAAGGAGTTGGATAGTCACAACTCTTCAGCAGAAAGGAGGTTATGTTTTTGTTACCGTTCACTCAAAAATTGCTACGAAGGCGTGTAGGGCCAAATTACTTTTAAATAATAATAAAATAAAATTGACTGCTTAAAACCAGCCATGTGATGTTTCAGAACAATCGAGCTAGCGGTTTAAAAACTAGGAATTCTGTTCAGTTAACCTATAAATGAGAGAAAGAAAGGGCACAAATTCGCTTATTAGTAGAAGAAAAAGACAATTAACAAAACGAAAATTGTTACCATTTCGTTATTAAATCATAAAATTTTTATTAATTGTATATTTAAAGTAGATATTAAACAAATTTTCATTTATTACTTTTTTCCTGAAACCTATTCCACTGTGCAATAGTGCAGATAATAATAATAATGAAATAAAATGAGAGAAGGAAAATCTTTTAAAAAATATTGTAGAGGCAACAGACAACCAGCCAACCTACCAACAAAATAAAGACACAATAATTTTATCTATTAAATGTGGAAGGCATAAAAAGAACCCTCTAACAACTACAAAAGTGTTAGAAAAATGACAACAATAATAACAAATAAACAAGCAAACGTGTGTGTGTTCTTGTATCTTTGGCTTATATTGTACTGGGTATCTAAGAGTAACAGATACTTATTCACTCATTCATTTATTTTTATTTCACATTCACTATTAATTCAGTTGTATAGTGTATGTATATGAAAATGTAAGAAATCTCATTTTACAATTGAATTAAGAAAGAAGACAAGGACAGAAACCACATGTGTTTATGTAAATTGAGAGAATCAAAACAAATGATGATGAAAAATGCTGTTATAAAGCAAATGCTTAAATATATAGGTAAATGGTAACTTAGCCGATACCCTACATTATTAAAGAGCTAACAATAAAAAAGAGTAAGCTGGTTTATTATTTGTTTTAGGAATGAATAGCGTTGTGATGCAAAAAAAACTATTATTTGTTGTTTTTACTAAACGCGGTTTTTATAGATGCAACACTTTTTTACCTGGCGGCCATTTTGCAAACTGTCAGGTGGTTTATGGTTAGTTTGGCATTTCCACATCAATAGACTGTATTTCTTTAAAAACCATGCCGGTCACAACGTTACAGTCAATTGAGCAACCATGATGTGCAGGAACTGTGGCTGCAACAATAGGACGCAATATGTTAAAAATCTCGCGTTTTGCTAATCTACGCCGATAAGCCCGAAACGAGTGACTACTTGGAGGACAACGTTCACTGTATTATTGTCGATAAACGACCAAAAATGTTAAAAAAAGTCATCGAAAATTGCATCTCCAGATTAGACTCCAGACCCAGTCTCATATTCAAGACCATATTTAAATTATAGTGCCAGAAGATTATTTTTTGAATAAGGTAAATTCCATGTTAACCTAAAAAGTTCATCTTAGTTTTATTCTGCCTCCAAGTTATATACGTCATAAAAAATAGATTTTGTTATAAAATGATTCGTTATTTTATGCTGTCGTGGAACTTAAAATTTCTTTTCAACTTACATACTAAATTAAGAACTCATCTCTTTAATTTTCAACCAAGAAAGCGAAAAACCACTGTCGTTTAATTTGTTGCGATCAAGCAGACTTGAACATTCAGAGCTGCAAATTTTTACACTGACGTCTCTACTTTACGTTGTTTACTTTTACACTGACTGACTATTCACTCAGACGCTGCCCTTTTATATTTGTCCATTAAAAGTCTAGAAAATTATAGAATCTTCTACTCTCTTTGTATCACATTTTGTTGTTGTATGTTGTTTATTCAATTTATAGGCGCCTGTATGTCCTTGTGTATTTTTGTTTTTATAGTGATAAAGTTTCTTAGAATTTATTTATTGTTGTCTCGTGTAGATAGGTGTTCTTAGAAAACGATGCAGTTAGTAAACAGCATACTATTTTGTTGTTGTCTTGCGTGTAACAAATTTCTATACAGTTAGTAAACAGAAATTTGTTGTTGTTTTGCATTTATAAAATTTCTACGCAGTTTGTAACTAGAAATTTGTTGTTGTCTTGCGTGCATAAGTTTTCTTGGCAAGCCACGCAGTTTGTAAACAACATACCCAGTAGTTCACTTTATTGCTTAATAAGTTTCTTTCAAAACTCAAGACACATTCTTAACAATATCTTAAGACCAACATTAGTTAAGATATATTGGACTAGATAGATGGCGCTATATATTACGTATTGAGTTTTTTATATCAAAAGTTACTTCTTCAGCTCCAAAAGGCTGGACAAAAAGAGTCCAGAACGACCTAAAAAGTTGGTCCGGACAATGATGGTTACGAAAACTAGTAGTTTAAGAAATTTTGTGAGCATTAAACACTTTTAATATGTTAGTAAACATGGTGTAAATATAGTCTATAATTATTTTCAGTTCTTTTCAATTCTATTCAATTCGACTGTGTTCACAGTTCTTATGCAAGAAAAAAAAAATTATTCACCCTTATTCTGTTCGGCGCCGGCAATACAAGACGACGTCGTTTTTTATGGTTAGCTGTAAATCCGTATTCTCGTTGGCAATGTTGCCATTTATCGATGACTGACAATACATATTTGGTGTTCTGTAAGACAATTTGACGTCAAGCACCTTAAATTGCCGTTGATATTGTCGTCTATGATTTTGTTGTCGTGCTGTTATAAGCAAAAATTTATAAAGATTGAAAAAACTAAATTTAAATACAAAAAAGTAGAAATAAAATGGAAAAAATTAAAATTACCAACGCCAACAATTCGAAAAATTAGTGGAAGCATTGGGAAAAAAGAGGTAATGTTCCTACTAGTTTTAAGGAACAATGGGAAAGTATTGCGACTGCTCTAAACGCCCTTGGCCCACCAAACAGAACGAGTGATGGATGGCAAAAGGTACAATATGTAGTTCTTTATAAAAACGTGTTTGACAAAATTATTTTTTCAGATTTGGCGCGACTTAAAATTTAAAGTTAAAAAAAAGGTGATAAAAAACAAAATGAAACGAAAAACTGCTGGAGGCGGCATATTTAATCAAGGTGCCCCTGTAGGCTAGTAGGTAGTGTACCAGCTTGTAAATATGGGGGTTGTGGGTTCGATTCCCAACGAAGATCTTGGTTTTTTTCACTACAAAAATAAAAATTGACTGTCGGTGGGGCTGCTCAGCGATGAAGGCATAGTCACTTGTCGCTGTGCTGTCTTATACGGTAGTTAATTTCCGACTATCCTTCTACTTTCACCACCTGTTTAATCTATTCTCTATCCCTTTCCTAAAGAATGTAGCACGGTACTTGACTAAATAGGCATCGTTGCCTGAAGTGCTACTTCTCTTTAAAAAAAAAAAACTTATACTGAGCCCCTTGGAAGAAGCTGTGGAAAATCTGCTGAACATTTTGATTTTAATTGATTTTGATTTGTAATTTATTTTAGGTTCAATTTAATACAGATTTTATTTAATAAATAAGTACTTATTAAAGAAGAAAAAAAAGGTCGGACATAAATAATAAAAAATAAAATACAGATTTTATTTTTTTTCACACAGTTTATATTTTCTTCACAACAATTTTATCAAAAATAGCACACAAGTGAATCAGCTGACTGAAATATTAGATATGTGTGTTATATTTGATTAAAATGAACGATAAACTGGCAACGTCGTCATAAGACTGTTAGGGAATACCAAATTAGCATTGATGTTGTGTTAAAGTGATGTTGCCTCAAAATCGACGACTATGTTGCCGTCGCCAAAGAAAGTAAGGGTGATTATATTCCTGTATAATTTAGTATACATTTCGTGTGTCAGCGCTAACTATTTTTATTCCATATTGTCGAGTTGTATATTTTTTCTTTCTGTAGCAACTCGTGTGGCTGATGCTGAAAAATTTATCTCTGCCATATTAACACTTCCTTTATTTATATTTAGCGGCAGATATGAAAATAAAATTATTTCTCGTTTCTTTTCCTTTGTGCTGAATTTTGTTTTCTTCTTAATATTTCACAACAAAGTGATGGGATATTGTGGACAATGCTGCCAAATTTTAAAATTTTTCCCGCTAAATTAATTTTTTAGAAAATTACTTTAATTCTACTATTTGCGCTTGTTTCCTTAAGATAATTTGTCAATAGCTTTTTGAATGCTTTTTAAATATCTAGAGCTCAAACGTAATTCTCCCAAACTCCTAATAGTTGATGAAGAAGAGCTGACATAGCTGCACCTTAACTCGCTAGACATGGATATAAAAAATTATACATAGAAAAGCGATAGATAAAAATTCTGCTAATATATTGAAGTTTTAATAACTAATATAATTTAGCG
The DNA here is from genome assembly GCA_030448955.1 of Trichopoda pennipes. NCBI lineage: Eukaryota > Metazoa > Arthropoda > Insecta > Diptera > Tachinidae > Trichopoda > Trichopoda pennipes. The sequence continues at coordinate 1,653,120 of JASKUP010000045.1, forward strand.
TTTGTTATAAAAAAATATATCTATTTTTATTAAGAACTTGCAAATAATATATGATATTGAAAGTTGATCATTACAACTGTTAGCAAAGTTAACTAAACGATCCGCGTCTGTGCTAAAAACTATTTTATTAATTGGGAGATGCAACAAAACAAATTCAGCACATAATTAATGAAACCCGACCATTGTAAGTTAGAGTCATATAAATCGATCGAATATTATTAGTTCTGAAATGAAGATAGTTTCAGCAATTTTTAGTTTAGGCGAGGTTAAAATTATTTGAAATAGGTAGCTGTAAATAAAAGCATTTGGAGAAGATTTTATTGTTTTAATATTGTCAAAATCTGCGGTATTCTCGATTAAAAGGGAAAGCGGGCGAAATTAAGCAAAAAGCAAGAAATTGGGATTTAATAGGAAGTTAATGTTTGGTATCATGATAATTTTTTTTGCTTGCAATAGATTTTATTAGTTATTTAAACGCACCTATTAGATAATAAAGATAATTAATATAAAGAAGAAGATTCGAGTTTTAAAGTTAATTATTTAAATTGTTGTCCTCTCTTTCTGTCTTTGTTGGCTGTTTGTTCGGTATAAATGCCAAACGCTTTCGATGTGAAGACATCATTCTCAAGCCGTGTTCTTAACTGTACTGGTTTAGTTGTAGGTGGAATGCCGGCGCTACCTGGCATTTATGCGGGGCTAATTTTCAATATTTGCGTTTTTTATTGTTATCTAGGTACGTGTGTCCGTCTGAGGGTGTTTTTCGTTTGCTAAATTGTATGAGTAAATTTAATATTTTGAAAATTTAAAATGTCTTGTAGATTTCCATGTTTTCAAGAATGCCTATTCATCGTCCTTATTTGCTAGGAAGCAGTAATGTCACACATTCATACATTTCCCTTGATGTGTATTCGTGAGTGCTAAGGTGTAATGCAAAGCTGGATTCTTCTCTTTTTCATTTGTATGAGCGTATGTGTTCTGTAAATCTTGTTTGTCCAGTTTGTCCTATATAGGTATGTTTACAGGTACTAGTAAGTCGGTATACTTTGCTGGAAGAAAATTTTTCAGTTGTTTCTGTCAGTATCCTAAGATTTTGCTCAGAGTATTGCCAGTTTTAAACTCCGTGAGTAAACCTTCTTTATGAAAAAGGTTAGTTAATCTATATATTAGTTATGTGTGTACAATAAATAGAAACGAAATATTTAAAATAATATGTATAGCCGATAAAATTCTATAGACAAAAAGGTTATTTTTCATAACAAATCTGTTTTCGCTATTCAATTTTTCTTAGAAATACCATCCCAATTTCTCTTAATTAAAAAACTTAAAACTAACGAGTATGCAATGAAGCAATTTTTTCTGAAATTTCTGATCAATTTTATAAAATTATATTCCTGTTATGCAGAACCTATTCCTCGAGTGACAGACGTTTAATTGCATTAAATTATGCGATTTTTTAGCAAATGCATCTGGCAACTTTGATTTTAAGTTATAAAAATCTCATAAAATAAAACAAATAATAATAATTCCTTTCTGGCAGTGTTATACTTGCAAAAGAAAAAACCAGAACGATGTGCACAGAAAGAATAAGGTTAAAAACCTTAAAAAATTTCTTGATTATTCTTCTCATCTTCATTTCTAAATCGATTGTAATGAAAATGAATAATTTGAATGTATGGATTTGAGAAAACTTTTGGGAAAGAACAAGTTCGTAAATTTTTGGTTATACAAATATGTATTTTTCATAATTGAAATTTCCGGCATATCTTTTTTATTTTGTAAGTAAGATGAGATACTGATATTTAACTAGACTTCAACTAATTTTTAATTATTTAACACTTATATAAACCACAAAAGAAAAAATCACACTCACCGAATTATGTTGTCCGTTGCCTTTGCCTAACTAAATTGTTGATAAAAAAGGGTTACAAAAACTCGAAAAATTTTAAGAAACCTTGCATTTTAGTGACCTTTACAACAATAAATAAATACTTTTATAAAATTGTCTAACTATTTTTAATTTTACTTTTTAGCCGAACTACTTATCATATTAGAATAAATAAAATTTATTCTAAACGTTTTTTATTTTGGAATGATGCCAACCACAAGCACTTCTGAGTGAAGCTACGAAGGATATGCGCCTAGGATGAAGGATGAGTTTCTGGCTATGCCTCATAAAAAGTTTATTTACTATTCAAATGTTAAGAATTTCTGAACTTAAACTTAAGTAGACCTTAAAAATATCCCTGTAAAATTTGCTTACATGTCTAGGATACCGCTTTTAGTTGGGGAGAAAATCAGACTAAATTTTTTTTTTGTTTATTTTGTACCGACCTTTACTTAGTACCTTTGACGTGGTGTGCTTATTTATTTTCGGATTATGATTCTAAGATATTGGCTGTATTCTTGATACATTGTTCCGTTTTCCAGTTTTCACAAAATGTGTTTATACACATTTTTCATTTTCTCATATAGAAAAGTGAAATACTTCTTTAAAAGCAAGGTTTACAAAGCTCCCACAATTAAAGTATATGCTTTTTATATAAGTAGATGATATCAGCGGAAAGCCTATGACTTATAGGTTCACAATTTATTAAAATTTTTCACGCATGCAACTTTAGGGTCATACCCAGAATCCCGCTTATAAATGTGCCCCCAGGGGGAATCCCCTGATTACTTAACCATCTAGAATTGTGTCGTTCGGGGGTTTAAGGGAGCCCAGTCCCCTAAAGGCAAGCAAGGTGTCAACTGGAAGCTCCACGTTATTTCCTCGGGAATCAGTAAGCCCCAGAGTTCTCTTCAGGCTTTTACCTGTTTCTCTGACTGATTATTGAAGTTGTCCCTTTGGGAGTATGGTGGTGGTTGTGGTTTTGCGGCCTACGCATGAATTTGATCATCTCGCCTTTAATAACACCAAGGGGTGAATGATCCGGATCCAGTGAACATGCTAGTCATATGTTCTGGACCAGGAGTTGGATAGTCTCCAACTCTTCAGCAAGGAGTAGTGGTTTGCAACCCTGCTTTGGAATTGCTGAAATTTCAACTAGGTATCACCTGTTGCTAGAATTAGTCCTCGGCTTCTTAGGGCGTGAATGACGTTGCTTTTCATTCTCAGTGGTTTGGCCACCATTTGATTAAGGCTTACGGCCAGGTGCAGATGTAAATCTTATCACGACATATCCTAGGGGGCCGATCGTCCGCAGTTTCATGGCCTCCCTGAAATTATGTTAAGTGGTTCATGAGCTACCGAATTATTTCTAAGAAAAACCTTTTCAAAGCACTGCGCTTAGGTTCAAGTACATTTTATAGTTTCAATATTTGAAATTGAAAAAGAAAGTAATTATCTGAAAAACAATTGCTGTTGGCAACCAGGATCAGAACTTAATATTAAGCCTAAATATTCGAAACATGGAAATGAAAAGTATAAAGAATGTGATCATATAATTTTAACTTTTTTTTCTACCTTCCATAATTTTTCCTTTTATACTTTCAGTTTTTACAACCTTGGTATTTAAGACTTTCTTGCTGCCTGAATCTCAGTCAGACAAAATGGTTATTTGTTGTAATATTTGTCAAAATTGTTGCATGTTGTTATTAATTTGTTAAGATTTTGTTTGTGCTTTTCAAGTGTTGTTTTGTGGCTTTGTTTTGATTTCTTTTACATCATTCGTTTTTATTGCTGCTGCAATTGAAGGAAGCTATTGTTTAAATATTTTTCTTCATGCGGGAGTTAATTAATAATTACTTTTGTCTCATTTATTTTGACTGACAATAAACATATCGCTGCTTTCGTTGTACATAAGCAACAAGATTTAATTCACACATGTACACATGGCGTGTTATAAAATTTCATGCGGAAAAAATAATATAATTTAAATAAGTCATTTTTGGTTGTTTTTTAGTAAATCTTTATTTAGCTGAAATTTATGGGAAGCAATGAGATGTGTTTTAGCGAATTGTGTTCTTTTAAATTTTGGGTTTCAGTGTTAAATTGTTGTTGAAACGTGGATGCTTCGGAAGGCACGACTTAAAGCTTAAATACTTGTTATTCAACAAGAAGTTTGCTTTCTTAAACAAAATATAAAAAAATAGATTAAGATGATTCAAATTTTTACTGTAAAAAAATTCCACAATTATGAATGAAAAGTGATATCTGGCAAATGTCCGCAACGACCACGTTGACAGATTTCGATTCTTTCATCAAAGTTTTTAATCACTTTTTGGCAAAATGGCGGTCTTATTTCCCTAATTACATCACGCATTTGGAGTTTTAAAACTGAAATCGATTCGATTGGCTCCGTATAGACTCTGTCCTTAGCACAGTCCCACCAAAAATAATCCTGCGGTGTCAATTCACACGATATGACTGGCCACTTAGCTGCTGATTATGCGACCGGGAAATTTGGTTTGCAATAAATTTATCGTTTCATTGGCTGTGAGACATGTGGCACCGTTGCGTTGAAACCATATGTCAGTGATATCCACGTTGTCAATAGTTGGCCAAAATTAAGTTGTTTGCATCTCGCGATCTGTGATCCCTTGACCGCTACCGCATTTTCAGCCTCATCTTCAAAAAAAAACAGCCTAATTACGCCTCCAGACCACATAGCGCACCATACAGCGACAAAATGAGCATGCAAAGGCTTCTCAATAATCATTCTAGATTTTTCAGAAGCCCAAATGCGGCAATGTTGTTTGTTGACATATCCTGACAAGTTAAAATGGGATTCGTCTGAAAAAATTATTTTTTCTAGAAAACCAGCCAGAATCTTGTAAGGCTTAAAAGTCAAATCCTTACGCAAAATTGACAAATTTGGATCTGCTTCACAACTGTGGCTCGCGGCTGCGATGTTTTTAGTTGAACAACCCGATCGAACATTGGTGTTCGCACATTTTGTCGACTCAAATTTAACTATAAGATGACTTGTCCGAAAATATCACGAATTTTACGAAATGTAACTTTATAACCATTTTCAAAGTACATTTTAACAATTTTAATGCGATTTTCGTGCGAAATTGTTATAATTGCCAATGGATCTACCAGCAATACGTCCAAAAGCAGAATGTCAAACAACATGATAGTTTGTTAGTGTTGCCACAATAAAAAAAAACAAAGTTCGTGTTGGAAAACCTTATATTTTGATTTGTAAAAAAACGTACTCAGAAGATGAGCCGTACTCATGCAATGCACTGTACCAAAACAAGGTAATTAGGTTATGAAGAGGAGGAAAGAGGAAGTAGTGTTTGTGGACATTTGATTTGAATTTTCATATATTGAAAGTGACAGAAAAGACCTCTGGAGGGCGTCAAGTCAAACGAAAAAACGTGCAAGTTTCAGGAACAAGTTCCTTAATTTCGTTAGAGCGCTTACTATTGTAGTAACGATAAAACAGTGAAATATAACTTACATTGCGTCATGCTCTAGGGAATCAATAGAGTTGGATTGCCTACCGTCCCCAATGAGCAACATGAGCCTCTCTTGAGGGCGTCTGTGAATACATGATAGTTGTATTCCATCTTTGGTGGTATGTGGGTGGTATTTAAGAGCACGAAGATAGGATGGAGTGAAGTATCTCTTAAACCGTTTTAGAAAATCGAGGCACTTGAAAGATTCTTTAAAAACCTGACAAATGTGTTTAGTCAATCACACTGAATTTTCATGCCAAGAACATCAAGAGCTACCGATTGCGTAATTCCTATATCACTGATAGTAACAGGTTCAGCATCATTTCCGAACACAGATCTATGCGTAAGCATGCAACTTTGTGTCTTACAGGCATTAAAATCGACGCTATTCGCACGACCCCATTCGGAGATCGCCGTGAGATCGTGATTGAACGTATCATTTATGTTCCGCATTTTGGAACTCACCTTCAACTGGTTCGTTCGGCCTATTACTAAATAAATACGAATGACAAATAGTGCTGTCATCTTTGAAAATTTGACAAGGAAAGGCATTTAGAAAAATAAGAAACAGGGTAGGAGAAAGAACGGAGCATTGCGGCACCCCTGAACTAATCATGAACTTGGCTTATGAAATCCCATCTATAACAACTCGTATAGTTCGATTCTTAAGAAAACTCGATATGAATCTGAAGAAATTATAACCGATACCATCGGTATGATACAAAATGCTGAAAAGCGTTGCTAACGGACGCGCTAGCGTCGAAGAGCACTGTTTCAGGACCAGTGCTGGTATCAAATTCAGCCCTAGAGACTTGTTGACGTTGAGATCTGCTAAAACCTTTTTAACCTCTCGAGCTCAAAAGAATATCTTCGGCATAATATCGGGTACTTCGTTTAGCTTGGGCGATGGGTTACTATTTTCCAGTAAATTAGAATTATTTGCAAATATGCTTTATCAACTGGGTCAGTGAATATTTGATTATTCTTTAAAAGAGCCGGATAAAAGAACTGGCATTATCCGTTACTCTTTTAACGAATGACCGTTACTCTTTTAAGGAAAACCTTAGCACGAAGGCGTTCCTCGTATAGATTTTTTTCGCGCCTAAGTATATTGGCACGCGAAGATCTCGCCCTTCTGCGAAGCGAATCAGTATCTGCGTTTTTGTTTCTACATCAGGTACTGAATGCTCCCTCTCTAGATCTGATTGCAGTTTTGCACGTCTAATTAAACGAAGATTTCGATCTGGTTTTAATCGAAATTTTTGTGGATGCAATAAAAGTTTTCATTCCAAACAAAATGACGTTTGCAACCATTTCCGACATCGCATTGAATTAAATTGCTTAAAAAATTCATTGATCTCATCCCAACGAGTCTTCTCATAAATATATTTCAAACGTTTAGTAGCAGATTTCAAAACGTTGTTAAGTTCTGGATATGAAAAGAAGATAGAGATGGTGCAGTGATCGAAATTGCACAGAGGTACGTAAACACTAACTTCATGCTTTTGGTGGTGTGAAGATAGATAAAGGTCGAGCGTATTACTTTGGTACCCTTCAACATAAGGAATATGTGTTGGTTCATTCACTAATTGCACAAGGTGGTTGTGCGCAGCAAATAACTCAACAAATAACTGGCATTCTGCAGTTGTGTAGCTCGAATGGCGAAGCCAAGAACAGTTGTAGACATTGAAAATCAGAACAATTTCACTATTCGGACAACTTTCGCAAATCTGCGATAGTGAGTCGGAAAAAGAATCGAAGCCAGTTAGGGTTTTATTCCTTCCTGCGTTTGGACTTCTGTAGAGAAATCCGAAATGCAAGAGATGGGACCTGATTCTGAATTTTACCCACAGACAGCTAAATTCAGGGTCATATGTACCCAATGGTTGCTGGCGCTGGTACACAACTTCAGGGCGTATATATAATGCAAGACCCCGATGGAAATTGAAAACTGATAGAAGGTGGTACACAGGTAAGTTAAAACCCTACGGATCGGCATTTTCAGCACCTGAGTCTCACATAGGGCTAAAATATCCGGCCGATGGAGACAACTGTGAGCATGTACAAGGGTAAAATTCGTCCTTAGCCCACGTATATTGCAGAAGTCAATTTGGAATCGTCCTGTTATAACAAGCAAGAAAGTCAAATCTGCAGCCAATGCAGTAACCTTCGCTTCAATATTTTATTTTAAAAAAAAGGGAGAAGGTACAAATTTTATTACAAAGAAAAATCCATAAAATCCCAGATCTGGTCCTTCGCTGAAGCAGCAATCAAAAAAGTCGTTCAATTTTTCCATTTATTTTAATCCACTTTTATTAAAAATTTTCTTTTATTTTATGGTTTCTGTCATTTATTTGAAATTTTGAAAACAAAACATTTATGTTTATTCTATATACTTCCAACATATGTATTTCGAACTAGTAGAAAGGACATAGCGCAAAAGTGACGCTGTTCAGTACGACCAATACGTTTTGTACTCCAAAATTCTCATTAACACCCACTAATAATTATTATTATAAAACTATTGCTTTAACAATAACAACAAAAAACAATTTTTACATTTCTAACTTTTTAACCATATTTTCATGTTTTTATGACGTAATCAGTCAGTTTATTTTTAATTCAATAAAAAAAAAACTCTACCAACTCTATTTATTTTTTACTTCTTAAAAACATAATACGGCAAGTTTGCATTCATGTCTAATAATAGAAAAAATAATATTGAAATAAAATTAAACTTAAATATGACAAGATAAACAGACACACACAGTTATTTTCAAAATAAATAAATTATTTGTACAAAATTGTTTAGAAAAAGCAGCAACTAATAACTCACACCTACAGCAGCTCAATGAGCAGTTTCGTTGGAACTAGACTCCCTCGCTCAAGTCGTTAACTACAAAAAAAAAACAATTAAATCAAAGCTGTAGATATGAAAGTAATTGAGTCAAGTAAATAATAAAATTGTACAACCGATCGACTACTAAATAGATGGACTGCCGAAACGAGATGGTGGAGGAAAACTAAGGCATCAAAGTTTTTTTTAATTTAATGATATCGCAATAATGTATTTTAATTAGTTAAAGCAACGTTGAATTTAAAATATGATAAGAAAAAATATCAGTTGTGAAACTGTTAGTCATATTGTACCTCATGAAACGCCATAAAAAAATTCTGAGGAACCTAACCTTAATTCTGGGCGGCAGAATCCAATGGCATGATACGCAAAAATAATACATTCACAAGATAATGTGTTTTTATTTTGTGGTTTCTATTATATTGTTATAAAAATCGGTGTTGTCAAAACCCTTCTATATATAAAAAATAATAATATCCTTTAAAAATATCTAAGACAAATCACTTCTTATTCAAAATAATCCAAATAAAGTAAGATGAATGGTATAGGTGTGTGATTGTTTCAAATCAGAAGTTCAACTCCCATTTGCTTCATAAAGAGCAAAAAATAAACTTTTGGGAGGCACGACTGTTTTAAACGGCGCATTTATGGTCATGGCAGTTCAAATCTCCAGAAGTCCTTTGTTATAAATTGTAGTCATGGGAATAAGGTTTATATTTTTGACTAAATTAGATTTAAGAAATGAGTTGGTAAAGAGTCTATATACCTGTATAGTAAAACTAGGAAGCCATGTTGCAAAATATAACGGTCTGAGTGACGGCATAAGAAAAGTGTATTTTCATTGTTCAAAGAAAATTTTTCAAGCTTTCAAAGTTTTCTTATGTTAAATTTGAATTTCTACTTATTGTGATTTCTTATCAATGTTATCCCATTTGTATTCTTCGCTGTTTCTAGTTAAATCAGTTGTAATCGGAAGAAAATCATCTCACCTTCAATTTTTTTGTGTGAAATTACCCAACAGAAGTCAGTAGTCGATTGACTCTCCTCACGAAACGGTCTTCTTTTGGAACAAATTTATTGATATATTCACTGTGGCAGCTATTGTCATCAAAGCAAACCAGCAATTTTTCGCACACTTAAATTTGAAGTTATTACCTTTATAAACCCGTAAAGTCACCAATTCTTGCTTGTTGGGACGGAATCGAACATCTCAGAAAACTACTGCTTTAATTCTTAGGAAAATAATAATATATTTTTAGTTACCATGAAACCGACTTAAGGCTTTCTGACAAGCACAGGTATGCTATAAATTTTTGAAGAAACTCCTTGTGCCATTCTCCGTCTAGAGGGGCTTTTATTGAGCTTTTACTGTTTATAGGTTGTTAAGAAATAATAAATTATACAGTTGTAGTAAACATAAATGCGTGTTCTTTAAGCTAAGCAAAATGATTAGCTTAGACATTATGTTAAGGTTGCAAGCAGTTTATTCTACAACGTATATTCTACAAACTATAAAAGAAAATGTCATCTAGAAATTTGTTTGTGGTATCGAAAGGATATAATATTGCAGCACCTTTTGAAGATTACAATGTTCTTACATAAGCTAATTTGCCATAATTGCACATTCATAATTAATTCGTAGTTGTGCAAAAAAATATTTATATTGATATAGATAAAAAATATATAGCCGCCATTTTGATAAACATTAGTTTTGACAGTTCATATTTGGTAGTCGTGAAGTAGACACGTGGCGAATTTATTATGGAAAAATATTCGATAAACTAACGTGTTTTAATAATTAAAACATTAATCATTTCCATTTTAATAGATATGTGAATAAACAAAATGGGCGGTTCTTGGTAATGGGACACCCTCCTCAAATAATTTCACAGTCAAACTTTGCATCCATAAAAAGTGACATTCTGGTTTGCAATTTGGTCAGGAGGAATCATTGGACCTTGCTTCTTTGAAAATGAAAACGACGTAAAGGTTACTGTAAATAGGAAGCTATATCGTGATATGATTGAAAACTTTTGAACGCCACAACTGCAAGCTTTGCATTTGATTAACATGTATCAACAAGACAGTGCCACATCGCATACAGCCAGGATTATTGCGAGAATTCTTTCCACAATAAGTTATTTCAAGAAATGTTGAATGGCATCCACGGTCGCCTGATTTGGCTGCTCTGAACTTCTTTTTGTGGGGATATTTAAAAAGCAAGTTTTATGCAAACAAACCAGAAACGCTTGAGCAACTCAAACAAAATAATTGTGATGAAATTAATGAAGTACCGCATGAAATGTGAACATTATATACAAAGTATATGTCCCGGCGGAATCCTGTTTTATTTTTAGTAAAAACACTAAAAATGCAACGGTGCGAATTAATTAAATTATAAATGTCATCAATTCTATTGCGAATATGGCAAATTTTAAAAGCATTTTTTTTTCATTGCAACTTTTCTTTAAAAATGTATGTACGTATGTGTAACAGAAAGCTATCAGCTGTTTCAATATTTAATATGCGACCAGTATAGTACGTTTCTTAAGCAAATGACATCTGAAGAGTTTTCCTAAATACACTATAATTTGCTACATATGATCTATATCTATTAGCTTAGCTGCTTAAACTAGCCTCTATTAACTTTCACACATATTTGGTCAAATTGGTATGCAATTATTTTTGTTGGTACCCTGCGGTAAATAATTTATAACCTTCGCATATTGTATATCGATTAAGCGCATAAAAAAACTCCACTTAGTTTATTGGTAGTGTCCCGTTGATTCCCTGTATTTAGGGAAAATTCAGGAAAATATACGACTGCAATAAAAGTCGTGCTTTCCCTCCTCCCTCTTTACGAATCCTGGATACCGGCGACTTATGTCTCAGCCATTATAAAATATTGTATGCCGCAGTCATTATCAGCAAAATTGACCTTCTTCATTTAAACACTTCATAATTAGCACTTAAGTAGCATTTAAGAAGCAGGCCGTTTTTAAAAGGAAATTTCTTTAAGGATCTCTTTTTTGGCTTAAATGGTACTCTGATATTATTATTTACATCCCTGGACAGTAAAATAGATTGTCCTCAAATCATTTGGGGATCATTTTCTTGAATTTTGTTTTCCATGGCGAAAATGTAGTGTCTTTTTCTTCGGCTAGTTTATGCTAACAAATGTAACAAAGTATTATATTGTTACGTTTATACCTTTTATAAACGTTTTTTTGTAAGTTCTTTATTGCAAAATAAATAACAGTTTTTAGAGTTTTTAAATTAATAACAAGTTTATTTTACTTTAACTACACAAGGTTGACACTACAGAACAATTTACTTAAGATTCACGTCTTTACTACATGTTGTTTATTTTTACACTCGGACGATGCCCTTTTAAATTTGTCCATTACAAATCTAGAAAATTTAAGAATCTTCTACTCCCTACTCCCTTTGTAAAACATTTTGTTGTCGTATATTGTTTATTCAATGTATAGGCGCCAGTATGTCTGCGGGTATTTTTGTTTTTATACTGATAAAGTTTCTTCTTGGAATTTATTTTTATTCTTAGAAAACTACGCAGATGGTAAACAGCATACATGTTTGTTGTTGTCTTGCGTGTATAAAATTTCTATGCAGTTGGTAAACATAAATTTGTTTTTGTCTTACATGCCACGCTAAACAGCATATCAAATTCTTGTAATTTGCGTTTATAAAATTTCTACGCAGTTTGTAACTAGAAATTTTGTTGTTGTACCTTAAGTTTTCGTAGCAAGCCACGCAGTTCGTAAACAACATACCCAGTAGTTCGCTTTATTGCTAAATTATTTTATTTTAAAACTTAAGCAAGACACATCCGTAACAATATGGTAAAAAAGATAACTGTTGTAATTTACAATAGTTGTAAGAATGCAAACTAAGAAACACTAGCAAGTCCGATATGTTGTATACCGCATCGGATTTTGACAGTTATAAATAAAAATACTCAATGAACAAATTTAAAAAGAAAATTAAAAATTTATGTTTAATTGCTAGAGTATGCACTGGACGTGTAATTTTTTGATAAATAAACATTTTTCTTGCTAAATATAAGAAGTAAGAAATTTTATAAAGGCACTATAATCCAATACAAATAATACAAATTTTGATAAAATAAAATGAAAATGCATTGGCTCTATCTACAATTTTAATACACATCTAATTAATTGATTTATATATAAACTTGGTGTTTTCCTGCAAACTTCTAATGCGTTGCTAGTGATATTTAAAAATGAACGAAAGTTAATCTTTTAAAATATTGAATTGTAAATTAAAATTCTATATATGAAATTACAAAATTTCTAATGTTTGACTTAAGTCTTATTTAATTCTGGACTATGCACTATAGGTCAAATGGAAATTTTTCTGTGGGAAATTAATAACTACTACAAAGACATGGTATTTAAACCAAAGCCTTTAAGAATTCCATAAGTAAGTTTAACCCTATTTAAAAAAATGGAATTCATCCCATTAACGACCAATAATTAACCCTTTTTCAATTATTACAAAAACATGCATTCCAAAACGTAGTATTCAAACCAAAGCCTGCAGCAATTCCATAAGTAAGTATAACATTATTAAAAAAAAGAAATTTAGCCCATTAATGACCAATAATTGACCCTTTTTTAATCATTAAAACAAACATAATACATTGAATTGATTTTTTTTTATTATATTGTAACATTTAGGAATTACTTAAATCTGATTCATTTTGTAAATTTAATCAAAAAAGCTTCTTCACTTTCATCAATATCATTAATTACTTCGTCTTGGCTGCAACATAATAGCTCAATAACTTCAGGATCTGAAGTATCAGACAGCTTTATTAAATACATCTAACAGGTTATTGAGTATGGCTGTTTTTGCGGGCGTGATGCACCCGATTTTAATTTTGCGGCTGTAATTTTATGATAGTGTGAATAAATATCGCAGTTTCTTAATTTGCTTTCGTGACGTATTGCATTATATTGTTCTTTTAAAAAATTGTATTCAACAAAGAAAGCTAAAGCCTCATCCGCAGAAAGTGGAACTGGTTTTTTGGTATCTTGATTACACATTTTTCGCATTTTTTATATTTTTATAAATTTCATCGGAAATAGTGTAAAGATTGATTTTGTCAACAACGTGTTTGAAAACTGCATCAAACTTGTCTTTCTTATTACATTCTTTTCGCAATATTTCAAACAGATCGTTTTTTTCATACAGAGGTTACCTGTAAGACAAGGCATAACTGAGAAAGCGCAAATAATCGCAATTTGTCACAAAACAAATTAACTCATTAAATTATATTTAATCCACTGTTTTAATTTGAAAGAGGTCATATGGGGTCGAAATTTTTAAACGCTTAAGGAATGTAAAAGTTAAAAAAAGACTAAACCCTTTTAAGGTGATGTTGTCTAAGGAGTTCTTTTCAAGTATATCGAAATAAATATGAAGCAATTATAATTAAAAACAGTAGTATTTACCTGTCTCTTTATTTTCCATTTTAATTAATATTGTTATAATAAACATAAATCGAGAAACACAAACTTAAAGTTGACCTTGCACTACTGAACAATCTAACACATTTGTAGAAAAAATTGTATTGATTGACTTTAACGTACAAATGTGTAACGGTGCTTTTGTTTAACGCAAAAAAAATATCACACGTCATTGTTTTGAGGCATTTTCAATTAAAAACAACAACAACATTAGGAAAATGTCACTTTGATTTACATCAATTTAGCACAGAAAAAGCTGTGATTTGACCTATAGTGCTATGAAGAAATCTTCGATAACATCTATTTGTTCCCCAAAGTTCATCGCATTCGGATTGATCGTTCAGATCTTATTGAGTAACAATATTCTTACTTTAGGAAGAAAATAATTTTTTATGATTTAATCCAAAAAATTCGATTCGATGTTGCAAAAACCTGAGAACCTGAAAATTTCATACTGCTGATGTAATAAACCTTGGCTGAACAAGTTTGTTTTCAATTTCAAGTACATTGAATAAATAATAACTTCATTTTATTCTTTTTTCTCCCTTTACTCTTTGCTTCATATTTAAAAAAAATATATAACTCCTTGGAAATTAAGCAAAACTGACCTTAACACTTTAGGTTAATTTAAATGACTTTCAACATAGTTTTTAGTTATTCTTCTTTCTTATTTTCAGTTATTTCATTTGAAGATTAATGAGGTTATCGACGGAGATTCAATTTTTCACTCTTGAACAGATAATCAGAACTGCTTAAATTTTGTTTTAAGTATACTAATTAAATTTTTAATTTTTCATTAAATTTAATTTTTTCTTTAAATATAAAGTATTAATCTTAACAATGGTCTTTCCTGAAGAAGCTTTCCAAGAGAAAAAAAGGTCGAATAATAATAATAATAATCAAATTAAATGTAATTAAAAATTTTTAGACTATCAAATTAGTATCACTTTAAGACTACTTAACTAGCGGCAACAATATTAAAGTTTTATTCAACATTATTTTAATAGCTTAATAACATGATTTGATTTAGTTAAACTAGTTATGTTTACAACGTACAGAATCTAGGGTAGATAGGTGCAAAGTATGCAGCTATGATTTCGAGAAATGAGTCTGTATGAGTTGTGCAATTATTATTTTCCATGGTTTAGGATGATATGCTAAACGAATTTTAGACGTCTAGAAAGCGATTCACTAAATAAAGAGGAGAAAGCCACATAACTAAAGTCATCTTCAAATTTTAAAGTCATGACTTGGTCTTTCAAAGAAAAAGGGATTTTTTTATAAAATACATATGTATTTTATAAATTTTTTGGTTTGGTTTTTACAATTTAAAATAAAATAAAAAAAAAAAGCAGTCTCTAAAATTGTATATTTACTCGCTTTAAATGTGGTTTTAGGAGTGTTAGTAAATAATAGTAAATTAATTCAGAAAATAGACAGACAGCCAGCTATATGTGCTAATTCAATATTAAAAAGCAGGACAAAGACGCAAAAGGTTTAACATATTTGTGTCAGACTTAATTTATGTTAAGCTAATAGACACACGCTTTGATTTATAAATTTACACTTGCTTATAGCATATAGCAATTAAACAGTATAAACATTTCAAGTCTGACGACATGCTCATCAGTCAAAATGAGTTACCCATCTGTTATATCAGACATAGATATATTTCCCGGGAAAGTTTTAAACGATTTATAGTCTATAACGATTAAAAAGATAAGATCATAAACTTCAAACAAATTTATTCAAGAGTTCATCCTTGAATTTCAATTTAAATGACTTATTAATTTTAAATTTTTTAAATCTAACATTTTGTGTACTATTCAAAAGAATATACATCTGCTATAGGGACTCCCTTTTAAGGTATAATTTCAAATATTTTTAGGTTTAAAGTGTGTATTTCTGACGGTTCAAAAGAAAAGCCCATATTCATTACACCAGCCATGGGAACACCCTTTAATTATACTTTTAATTGTGGATTTAATAATACAGACTTTGCTTAAAGTGTCAGTTGTTAAGGTTTGTATAAAGCTATTTAGGTAATAATATTAAAATAATATCACTTAGGGGGACACCCTTCCATTTTCAAATTTATTTGTTAGAATTGTTGTTTATATAAATATAAAAAGAATCGGCCAACTGAGAACTTTCTATTTTTTGAACTTGTTTAAAAATAAAAGAATTCGATGCAAAACCTGATTAAATTTAATATGCATTGTACAATAACGCACGGCATTTGTTACATTGTATTTTTCTTAATTATTGTTTAAACTTAAAAATAAAACCTGTTATTTTTCTATTTCCGTTAACAACCAATAATTGCTCTTTAAACCTGCTTATTTAGTATTTTTATCATTAAAGAAATACATTTTTAAAAGTTGTTTTCAATTTCGATTACATTGAATAAATAATCAAACGAAACAGACTTATATTTTGTCCCTTTGCTTCATTTTCATAAAAAATTACAACTCTCTATAAAATGACCTTAACACTTTAGGTTAATTTAAATAACTTAGTTCGTTTGTTTTCAGTTATTTCATTTGAAGATAAATGAGGTTATCGACTGAGATTCAATTTTACACTCTTGAGCACTTTACACTTTTGAGATTTCAAGACTACCAAATTGGTATCACCAATATCTGACTAGCGCCAACAATATTAAAGTTTAATGCAATATTATTTTAATAGTTTAATAACATGATTTGACTTATTTGAAAAAAAATTAATGAAATAAAAATTTGACGATAAAATGATTTCGAAAAATGGTTTTGTATGAGTCGTTCAATTATTATTTCCCGTGGTATAGGCTAATTAATGCCTTAGAGGCTAACATTATTGGGCGTGTAGAATGCGATTTATTAAGAAAAGCCGAAAAAGCCACATAACTTAAGTCACTTTCAAATTTTATAGCCATGAGTTGATCCTTTGAATAAAAAAAAATTTTTTTATTAAAATAAAATTTTTTAGTTTATTTTTTACAATTTATATTTCTATGAGTCTTAAAAAAACATTCTTTAAAGTTTTACATTAACTCGCTTTAAATGTGGTTTTAACAGGAGTGCTATTAATCGACTTTAAAGTAAAAGCAAATAATATCAGAAGCTAGACAGACAGCTAGCTTTAGGCGCTAAGTCAAAAACAAAAAAACTGGACAAAGATCTAGCAGATGTTTATTATTATTGTTTAATAAAAACAAGGAATGCTGAATAATCATTCTGCAAATACACAAGCAGAGTGTTATTTCGTGATAAGATTTACATCTGCACCTGGCCGTGGGCCCTATTCAGATGGTGGTCAAACCACTGTGAATGAAAAGCAATGTCATTCACGTCCTAGGAAGCCGAAGACTAATTCTAGCAACAGGCCTTTCCTAGTTGCAATTTCAGCGGTTCCAGCGCAGGGCTGTAAACCTAGTGGTTTGCTGAAGAGCTGGAGACTATCCAACTCCTGTCAAGAACACATGACTAGCATGCTCACTGGATCTAGGATCATTTATCAGGTAGGTGTTATTAAAGGTGAGATGATCCTGTCCACCATAGAAAAGAGACCTGTATGGGGCCGCGAAACCACAGCCACCACGATACTCCCGAAGGGCTAACCTCAATAATCAGTCAGAGAAACAGCTAAATGCCTAAAGAGACAAATAGCGGAAACTCTGCGGGCTACTGATTCCCGTGGAAATAACGTGAAGCTTTCAGTTGACCTCTACTGCCTTCAGGGGACTGGGCTCCCTTATACTGCTAGCAGCACAGGTCTAGATAGTAAAGTATTCTAAAAAGACCGATAAATGTGCCCAAGGGGGGTACAGAGTGTTGTGAATTATTAAAATAAAATAATAATAATAAAATAATCTGGCAAGCTGATGGAGCGGCTGATAAAGCGAAGGCTTCAACAAGCCATCATCGCGGAAGGAGGATTATCACCGAGGCAATACGGATTTCGTCTGGGGAAATCTACCATCAAGGCCATAAAGTAAGTGGCAAATGTATTCCCTACAGCACAGCTGAAGAATCGCCATAGCAGACCTGTGTTTTTTTTGGCCACTCTGGACGTTAAGAACGCATTCAACAGCCTTAGATGGGTAGATATGCTGAGCGCTCTGGCAGGGAATTTCAAGCTGAGGATAATTAGAGGCTATCTTAAGGATAGAGTGCTGATCTAAAGCACGACCAGTGGCATCAGGAGAATGGAGATTACCTTGGGAGCTACGCAAGGCTCCATATTAGGCCTCGATCTATGGAACGCAAGCTACGATGGAATACTCAAAATGGATATGCCTGAGGCCACATTTTTAATCGGATTCGCTAATGATATTGCGGCAGTCATACAGACGAGGACCACAGAGGGCGCTCAACGTAAACTGCGACAAGTCATGTTGAGAACCAAGACATGGCTTGACTCACACGGTCTGCAACTTGCTGCGCATAAGACGGAGTTTTGCTGCTCACCAGACGACAAATTCCTGTCGGGATAGATGTCCTGGTGGATGATATGGTGCTGCGCACAAGGAGGATGGTGAATTACCTCGGGGTAAGACTGGATCCAAAGCTGACATACTGGAATCAGATCCCACACTCAACATCAAAAGCGGCGAAGATAGTGTCACAACTCGGCCGACTTATGGCGAACATCGGGGGACCGAGCCCAAGTAGGTGAAAACTACTGATAGAGGCCTACAACAGCATTCTGCTATATGGGAGTGAGATATGGGCGCGCACATTGAGTGGCAAGCGCAGAGCGAAGGCGGCATTGCGGGTCGCTTCTGCTTACCGCACTGTATCCGCACCTGATGTCCTCGTAGTAGCGGGAATGCGGCCGATAGATTTGCAGGCAATAGAACGGGAGAAAATCTACTACGCTAGATGGAATAACTAGTGGACTATAGGCACGTAAAAATCATGTATGATGTATAAGAGAGCCTTTTTTACCTCTGACCACCCTGCCCAACATAACCTAGCAGCGTTTAGACGTATGATACATACTTACTTCAGATAAGTACAACAAAGAACTCGACACAATTTACACCATAACTAAATATAATGGCTACAAACCCACTACTATCGACAAACTTCTTAGACAATTAACACAAAAAACAGGAATAAAGAAGACAACGAGATAACCGATACAACACGATGGCACACTTTTACCTATACAGGACCAGAAAAATATAGATTAACGAACATTTTCCACAAAGAAGGTATACTCACGGCATTAAAAACCGGCAACACTCTGAGACATAATATCAGGACATTGACAACATTAGTTCCAGCGAAATTTACAAACTTACTTGTATCTGCAAATATACTTATATACGACAAACTAGACGAACACTAAAAACAAGATTTAAGGAACACATACGCTCATGAAAACGAAAAAGCGAAGACTCCAAGTTTGCATTACAGCTTAACATTCACGGACCCAGACCAAGAGAAATAGATTAATATATGACACTACATGCTAGCAAAAAAGGACAAAGACTAGACATATTTGAAAACATGGAAATCTACAAAACGAAAACTTTTAACAGTGACAGTATAAACGAACAGCTAAACAGTCTGAGGTCCTGTCACATCACTAACCCACATACCTAGATAATAATAAAAGACAGAAATATTGAAAATTAGTCCCACATAAGATTCCAAGATGGTTGGCATTCTACCTACATGAGTAGATACGACCTTAATAAAAGAACTACCTAAACCCGAACACTGACATACTAGTATAGTTTAGAACAGGGCTTAAGAATGATTTCTTCACACCGAAAGCGCTCGCCGTTCATACCGAAAAGGAGCAAAAACAGAAAGAAATGACAACAGTATTGTTTATTCCTCCACATAAAAAGAAGCAAGCTGATGTGTAAAAGGCTCTTGTATCTAAAATTTTCAAAGAGTAAAAATAAAAAGTATTTCGAAATGTCGATCAAACAATTTAACTTTTGTAATCCTTTACTTTTGGATAATCAATTTTGGATAGTCAATTAAAAAATGTTTATGCTCCTTACATCTGATTAGAATCATTTAACCAATAATGTTTACTTTTACATTTTGAAACTATTCCAACTGCGGTATTAAAGCATAATGTGATCTTACTAAATGACTGCTTCCAAGGAAACGCTATTTCAGTCAACGGTGATTGCTATAGAGCTATGATGATCTGTAATATAAGATATGAACTTCATTAATCCTTCATGTCAGAAGAATAATACAACACACATCTTAATATAGCTGTGGTATCTGGTAGCTTTACATTTTTTCTATGTTTTTATAGAAGAAAGTGAATAAGTGTGGGCATAGAGATTCTAAGAACTGTAAGATCTAAAATTTACTTTCAAACTACTGCATTTCTAAGCTTGTTATTGTTCTGTTCTCATCATTTAGAAATGGGTTTCTTAAAATAAGGCAACATACGCTTAGTTACATTGCAAAATTGTGATCATATAAACTTGCAATATGATATAAACAATTTGTTAACGTAGAGCTATTTGAGTCTAATGAAGCTTAACGACAAGAAATGTAAACATATGAGATTTAGAGGGGCAGCTGTATCACTAGTAAGCTCTATTTTCTTTCCTTTATTAAATGTATTCTTAGGACGGTTACAAAAGGCAAAGGTGTTTTGGTTTTATTAGGATATAGGGAAATCCTTATTTGGCATTTATTTAAATAAGGCTGCCTGCGATGTCTGAACTGAATTCCAGAATTAAAATTATCATATTGTCATTAAAGAAATAGCGACTTTTTAATTAACTTCTCTTTAAATCCAAAGGATTATTATACTTTTACGTTTTTGCCATGTATGGATATACTTTAGTATTTCAATTGCATTCTAAATGGTAATTACCAGTAAATTTTTACTGAAAATAAAATTTAGTTAGCAATACAAGTACAATTTTTACTGATCAATAAAAAAATAACTGCAGTATTCAGTAAATACAGGGTTTTTTAACAAAAAGTTTGTTTTAAAAAAAATAAAACAAAAAATTTAGTTTAAAATGATTAAAATTTTTATTGAATTAAGAAGAGAAAAGTTCTGCTATTTTGAATGAAAAATGATATCTGGCAAATGTCTACCACGAATACGCTGACAGATGTCGATCGTACTTCGGTTATCACACCACAGATTTTAAGTTTTAAGGCTGAAATTGATTCGGTTAGCTCCGTATAGGTTCTTTCCTTAACATAGCCCTACAAAAACTAATCCAGTGGTGTTAAATCATACGATCTGGCTGGCCACATAACTGCTGACTTTCGTGAAATTATGCGATGGGCAAATTTGGTTACCAATAAATTGATCGTTTCATTGGCTGTGTGACATGTCCTGTTGAGACGATATGTCAGTGATATCCACGTCGTTAGTAATGGGCCAAAATTGAGTTGTTAGCATCTCGCGATAGCGTGATCTATTGACCGTTATATCATTACCAGCCACATTTAAAAAAAAACGGCCCAAATACGTTAAGCATGTAAAGGCCTCTCAATAATCACTGTAGGATTTTCAGAAGCCTAAATGTGGTAATTTTGCTTGTTAACATGCTCTGATAAGTGAAAATCGGCTTCGTCTGAAACGATGTTTTTTTTTAGAAAAATGAGCGAATCTACGGTTATATGAATGGTCAGTCCGCTTCAATTCTTGCACCAGTTGAACCTTCTAAGGCTTCAAAGTCAAATCCTTACGCGAAATTAGCCATATGGTGGTTTTGCATAACCCCAATTGTTGAGAACTTCTAGGAATTAAAAAATTTGGACCTTCTTCAACACTGTGGCTCACGGTTCGACACTTCAAGTTGCACGATCCGGTCAAACACACGTTGACATTCGCACATTTTGTATCGAACCTGGCGACTCATATTTAACGACAAAATTCTTAATAACGGGGTCAACCTTTAATTTAAAAGCAACCAAAATCGATGTAAAAAATCTCTGAATTTTGCAATTACAAATGTATAATTTAATGTGCATTGTGGAATAAAGCACGATATGTCTTATATTGTATTTTTCTCAATTATAGTTTTTAGCTAAAAATAAAAGCTAACAGTTATTTTTCTATTTCCGTTCACAACTAATAATTATTCTCTAAAAATGCTAATTTATTATTTTTATAAATTTTATAAAAAAACACAAATTTCGATGACATTTTAACGATAACACACCACCACGCGAAAGCGAAATATTCCAAGAAAAGTAGATGATATATAAATGATAGATTTTAAGTGGACTATCAAATAACTTCAAAATGATTTCAAATACTTTTCTAAGTTTATTAGTGATTGTTGAATTTTTGATTGCGGCAATTGTGAGTAATAGAAAATATAAAAATATGGATTAATAAAAATGGATGTTAAGGAAAATAGTAAACTGTTGAATAATATTTTTAATATTTTTTCAGGTCTGTTTTACATATGATATCTTGATCAAAGATGAAAACATATACACACCATGTCAAATTTCTGACGTTAATTTTATAGCTGACTACGTAGACTTTTCGAATATGAACTATGAATTCTTAAGTAATGACTCACTACATATGCACGGTTGGGTTACGCCCATCGAAAGCAGCGGAACGCAAGCAGTAAGAAAAATAGCTTTTTTGTGACTTGTTTTCAATAAATTTTCTTATTTTTAAGATTAAGTTTTCGGTACAATTTTACAAAAGAAAAGCTGGTAATTGGGAAAACACTGTTTATAATATGCTACGTCGTGACTTATGTAAATCGGCTTTTGATCCTACCGAGTTTTGGTTTCAGTATGTGCAAGAAATTCCCCCAGAAGATCGATCTTGTCCATTTCAAAAGGGTGTAAGTAACTCAAAATTTAGTAGCTATCTAAGTAAAAATCCTTAATTGCCAGAAATTACTTATTGCTTAACGTCGCACATAATGTTTGCCTATAAATTGTTTATCTACCAGACACTGCTCTTTTCCATCCAAAAAATTTTCGATTAAAACCAGAACAAAGTCTTGGTTTAATCAGACGTGCAAGTATCAGTATCTGGCGTAGAAACAAAAAACGCAGATACTGATTCGCTACACAAAAGAGCAAGATTAAGGGATAATCCTAGTTGTTCAATTCTAACTCCTTTAAAGAATTATCAAATATTCACTGACCCGGTTGATAAAGCTGACCTTATGGCTGGTATATTTGCAAATAATTCTTTTTGCCGTAAAGCAGTTAATCACCGCCCGAGCTCGACAGAGTATCCGTTACTATGTCGAAGATATTCTTTCGAGCTCGAGCGGTTAAAAAAGGTTTTAGCAGATCTCAACATCAACAAGTCTCCTAGGCCGAATAGGATACTAGCAACGGTCTTGAAACGGTGCTCTACGATGCTAGCGTGTACGCTAGCGGTCCTTTTCAGTACATTGTGTTATGCCAACGAATTTGCAAAGTAACGCCGATCTCCAGAAAGAGTGAGGCTAACAACCCTGATAATTATCCGCAATTTTTAAAATGGTGGACAGAAGACAAATTTTAATCTTGTGAGGTACCTAGAGTCTAACAGTTTACTCATAGACCTGTCTTACGTCATAGATGGTGCTGTATTTATTACTATTAGTGCTATAAGTATTACGAAATCGAAATCTCTTGATGTTCTTGGCATAAAAATTCAGTGTGATGTTCACGTTTTTTAGGTATCTAAAGAAGCTTTCAAGTGCCTCGGTTTTCGAAAACGGTGTACGAGATACTTCTCTTCATCCGATCTTCATACTATAGGATATTTTGGAGTTGCTGGACCACGTATAACAAAGGACCAAGAAGCCTATTGGAGGAGTAGGGTATCCAACACTACTGATTCTCTAGAGCACTGACACAATGTGGGATGTATTTCACTGTTTTATCGTTACTACAACGGTTAGTGCTCTAATGAAGTAAGGGAACAGTGAATGACACTACGCATTACAGGAAAAATTCGCCTTTTACCAGAACAATCCGTATGTGGAATAAGCTCCCTCCACAGGTCTTTCCTGTCACTTTCAATGTAGGAAAATTTAAATCGAATGTCCAGAAACAATTGTCTCTCTTTCCTTCTTCCAAAAACTTAATTTCCTAATTATCCCCTGAGTGCTGGTCGAAAAAAAAAGTTTTAGTTTTTTCTATTCAAAAAAAATATTATTTGAAAACTTTAGTTAAAAACATGTTTAATGCGTCGCGACTTCGAACATAAATGTGAAGCTGCCAGAAAACTCCGTGAGATTTATTTGTATTATACATATACCCTTAACAAAAATTTGTTGTGCCTCTTTTTTTATTACAATTGGATTTCTTAAGGAGAGCCGTTTTAGAAAAATCAAAATCCAGTAATTAACAAAAAAACTTCAATACATTTTTGGGAGAAAGTTTTCCATATTTTTTAACCAAAATTCACCACTCACTGGCCGTGTCAGCTTTATATTTCCAATGCTTTCATTTTGAGATATTAATTTGCAACAAATTACTTCATGTGATTCAATTTTGAAAAATGTTTACTTTTTATATTATAAAATCAATTTGTGACATATTTTTTACATTACAGTTTAATTTTGACGAATTCTTCAAATTAAATGTTCGAAATAAATTATTTTAGAAAATGTTCGTTTTTGATCAATTTTGTTTTTATTTATTGCAGAAAAAATATTATTTCAATTCAATAGGAGATCTAACAGTAACAGTTCCGGATCCACGTTTTGCTGGAGAATATAAGATTGAAATGTTGTTCACATCCATGGAAACTAATGAAACCGCCTGTGCGAATATCTTTGTCGAAGTTTACAAACATTAATTTTTATTTAACCAAAGATAACGGTGTTTTTGTTTTCTTCAAAAATAAATAACATAATAATACATTTTTTCCATATTAAATAATAGAGCTTATCAACAACACTCGTACAAAGTCGGGCATGAAACATAGGGTGGCATGACAAGTGACAATATTTTAAAAACTAAAATATAGACTTGAAAATTGTAATGATCTATGACAGCTATTTAAACCTAAAGAATTGCCGTAAACAGTCTCTGTTCAGTCGAACTGAGTCTTTCCCGGTTACGTTTTACATTTTTCAAAGTGTGAGTTCCACTGGTTGCAAATAATTCAATTCAATTTTGCATTTTTATACTTTTTATTCTTATGTTGTATTTCTCATATCTTTGATTAACTGAACATGTGCTTTAACAAATAAACACAGTCTTGCAAACCCCATGTACATTAAGAGAACAAATAAGGAATTTTTCGTTCCAAGTATTCGTCGTCAGGAATAAAATATTTATTTTAGTTTATGACGACACACATAAATAGTAGAACGAATGAAGTCAGCGATAAGCTAATTATAATTATAATTTTTAAAGACAAACAAGAATATTTTGGTGTCAAGTCACCTTTTTGTGCTATTAATTTTTACATCTTATTTACTAAAAACACATCCATTGACCAATAATAAATTTTATAAAATATATTTAAAAATAACATTACGGCTATTGGCGCAATGAGAAGTGAACTAACAGAAAATAACTAAGTTTCTGCAAATTAATAATAAATCTTAAATTAAATTAAAAAATAAATTACAAACAGAGGTTGCGAAAATACATAAATACATATGAACGAGTAAGTTTTTAGCAAAATAACTTAAGTTTCTTTCTGGGATTTTTTACTTAGCATTTGGAAAACTATTGAAATGTAATAGAAATTACCAACAGCATTAGTACAACTATTGTAAAATTTTACGATTTAAGACTTTTACAACAGGTTGTTAATTGAATAAATTTCAGCTCATACATTTTTAAATTATATCGAACCTAGCAATTACTCATTCTCTATATTTTGTGCGTTTGTTATAGCAGTTTCCCCAGTTTTAGGTAAAAATGTATGTGGTATGAAAATTATTTCTACATATTTATCAGCAAAAATATGTATCTCGCCCGCAGGCGGTATAACAAAAAGCATGCTAACAAAATAAAATGTGGACAACATTTTAGGAAATTACAACCAAAAAGGTAATGTAAAGTAGAGTAAAAAGAAAGAGACGAATAATAAATAGAGTAACGAAAACAGCTTTGTTTAATGTGTGGGCTTCGTCTAAAGAAATTAAAGTTAATATTGTTAATGTGATATGTGCGTAAATTTTCCGAAGGGTTTAATTTATTTTTATTTGGGTACGATTTTACGTCGACCCTCGTCAAATTTGGTTTGTGAACAAACCGGTTTCGGCTATTTGCCATCTTCATTCATTGTTAATGTCCTTACTGATCAAACTAGGAAGATGAGCAGAAAGATGATGACGGATATCGTGATCCAAAAAATGGGGCATTACATTCCGCTAGTTCTTACTTTCTTTAAAATTAAATACAAACAAATTTTTGTTTTCTTTTAAATTTAGATACAAAAATATATAAAATTACTTTACAAAACCATGTCACAAATTTAGCAGAAAAAGTTAATTATGGAAAAATGGAATGGTTTTTGGCAAAGATTTCTGAAAGCAGTAGGTGTAAATTGATCCTGCAGTACAGTAAAGATTCAGCTGAATTTACGAATAAT
Organism: Trichopoda pennipes; assembly: GCA_030448955.1. Taxonomy (NCBI): domain Eukaryota; kingdom Metazoa; phylum Arthropoda; class Insecta; order Diptera; family Tachinidae; genus Trichopoda; species Trichopoda pennipes. The sequence continues at coordinate 1,679,403 of JASKUP010000045.1, forward strand.
GTGGAGTAAATTCAGCTAAATTCAATGTTAATAAGCTTTTGTGGAATTGTTGTCAATTCCTTCACCATATGCGAACAAACAGCCAGGAAAGATGTCAAGAAAGTAACTAAAATAAAGTTAGTTCGTTAAACACCCATTGGGATAGGGAAGACAAAACCACGCCCAGAACAAATTTAGTCATATCTTTTCATATTGAATTATTAATATATAAATATATTTTTTTAACTTTTTACCGAAACATTTTTAAGTTTCGTAAGCTTTATGCTGTAAAATTCAAACGGTGTCATAATTTACGGTTGGCATCTTTACAAGAAGACTAACCGGCAAAAAATAGCGCTGAAAACTAAAAGTACGAAATATTTACTACCTCAAAAATACATTTGGAAATTCTATTTCTTATTCCTCTTTTAGTTGCAGCCATGCGTGAGATGCGTGGTAACGCTGCCATTACATTTTCTACAAATTCACACCTAAACTAAGATCTCTTAAAAATACTAAGACTTTAAATTGTGGAGTTAGTTGATTGCCCTTGCCCATCACCAGGTCAATAATGACTAAAAAGTTATAAGCGCTTAATATTTTTTTGTTTTAAAAAATGAACCTTTAGGTGCCTATATGTATTACAAGAGAAGTTTTAGTTTTCTCATGTTTTGGCGAAATCTATCTATCTAATTGGATCATTTTCGACGTATTGAAATAGTGCTTAAAGTAATAACTTCCTTTTCTTTTTTAATTTGCGAATTTAGTAACTCAAGTTTTGCTTTCACTTACATGTTAATTCCGTGTTCGTCATTAAAAAGCACTATTAATTGCTTTTCGTGGAATAGTTATTACTCCATTTTTGGAAGAAATTATTTTATACATTTATTTACATTTTCAAATTGTCGCGTCTGTCGCCATAAGTTAATAAATAATATTAAACATTTATAAAAGAAAAAGAGGCAACAAGCGGAGAAGCCAAGAGACAGCCAGATAAGCATAGGGAAGAAGAAAGAAGTTGAAGGAATATGGACACAAATTATCGCAAAATTTTATTTTTATCAATATCATAATTATTATTAAGCATCCAAAGACGCCAGTATTACTAGTATGGGGTTTCCAACACATTACGGACCGCCGTGAGAGCATAAACTTTTTTTTCCATACCAGCAAAAAATCATTATTATTATTTTTATTGTTTTTTTTTATATCCGTTTACTATATATTGTTATGAAGATGATTTATTAAATTTTAAAAGAAAACAAGTTACAGTAAAAGAATACTAAACGACCCACTGTGCATTTCACAAACTGCGTTTTTTTCTAGGAAATCTTGTACACAGAAGACAGCAACAACATGCTACTGAGAAATTCACAGAATATTACCAAAAAACACAGCCAACCAGGTGGCTAAACTGAATGATAACAACAACAATAATATGGGGTGGTGTTAAAGTTGAATATACTTGTATGTGCGAGAAAAAGAATTAATTCAAGTTACGTCATCAGTGTGTAAAAACAACAAAGTTACCATTGTGTTTATATTGTGGATATTGAAAGTGAATAAATCGTTTAACTTGATTTAAGAATCTAAAATTCTGTGTTCTTATTTTGCAATAAAAGAACTCTAAATAAAACATTTATTAAAAGGATTAAACAACAATAACTCTATCCTATTTTTCCGTCGATCAGGCATTTCCCTATATGATAGAAATTGATTGATTTGAAAATCAAATCGGTTTTGCATCTGTTTTTGTCTTCAAAAATTTGTTTTCACACCTTTTCAAAAGTTCTTGTATAACTAAAATTAGCTTCTTTGGTTCACCAGCAAGACAAACACATCGGTAAAAACAATTCTATAGACATTTGAGAAACGTGTTTTTATTATTCTACATTTTTTGCGGAGATGTTTTTAAAAAAAATATTTTGAGCACAACTGTTTTTCTAGAAACAGTTTTCACAATTATTTTGTCAGGTACCGTTTTAATATTTTTGCATTTATCTCTAAAAATATATTTCTATTTGCCCACTGAACAGCAGCCCACTGTCTACCAGCTTCTTTACACAACAAGTGTTTTGATTGCATGCAGCTAAATCATCAATGCAACTTCATATATAAGAGGCGTAATTGTCTGACGTTTAAAAAACAGAATTTTTACTGCAGCAACTTGTTTAGAGTCATGCTGCAACCACAACTATTTCTACATAATCTTAATGTTATGGAACTGAGAACTAGTTTAACAAAAACAAAAACCAAAAAGATACTATTTCGATCCGGTTACAACTGTGAGAAGCATGATTTTTTAATAAAAAAAATGTTTGCAAATTATAGAAATTGTTGTTAATTTTGTTTATAGTTGCTAATTGATAATTATTGCTAAAAAAACCTGCGGCCACATGTTTATCATTATAAAATAATCGAATCCAATTAAGTAAAAAATAACTATAGAAGTTCAATAAATAGAGAAACTTACAATAAAAATTGTGCATAATAAATGATCAGGATACAATTATATTAAAGCCATAATGAGAGCGACGACCAAGAAAGCATAAAACTGTTTTAAGCAGCAATAAAAACTGCAATTAAATTAGAACACAGCATTTGTACACAACATCATTTGAATAGAAGACAATAATTAACATGGCGTTATTTATCTAATTTACCAACACACTCATCGGTGAAACTTTTCTGCCTATTTCTTACGATTTCTTACGCCTTAATTGCAGAAAAATCAGCATCATAATAGAGGGTTTTTTCAAAAAGAAGTTTGATTTTCACTTGCGGCAACACCAACAACATCATAGTTTTGACATTTAGTTTATTTCACGTATTCGTAGTAGATGCATTGGCAATTGTTATAAAGAATTTAATTTCGCACGAAAATCGCATTAAAATAATTAAAATCCGCTATGAAAATGGTGGTTCTGTTAAAGTTATATTTCGTAAAATTCGTGATATTGTTGGACAATACTATCGTCCATCTGAGACAGCTATTAAGAATTTGTTCGTTCAATTTCAGTTGACAGAATCTGTACACACCAACGCGTGTTCGATCAGGTCGCTCAACTAAAAACATTGCAATCGTGAGCCACAATGTTGAAGCGGATCCAAATTTGTTAATTCCTAGACGTTCTCACCAATTGGGGTTATCCAAAACCACCACATGGCGAATTTTGCGTAAGGATTTGACTTGATTTGAAACCGGTGCAGGAATCGAAGTCGAGCGACCATTCACATCGCCGCATATTCCTTCACTTTATTAATTTTTTCAGAGAAAGATCATTGTCAGGGCATTTCAACAAGCAAAATTGCCGCCATTGGGCTTCTGAAAATCTTAAAGCGATTATTGAGAAGCCTTTTCATGCTCAACGTTCACTGTATTGTGCGCTATATGGTCTTAAGGCATGATTGGGCCGTTTTTTTGTTTACGAAGATGAGGCCGGCCTTGCGCTAACGGTAGCGAGATGCTAACAACTCAATTTTGGCCTATTATTGACGACATGGATATCACTGATATGTGATTTCAACAGGACGGTGCTACATGTTACACAGGTAATGAAACGATCAATTTTTGCAAACCAAATTTCTCCATCGCATAATTTCACGACAATTAGCAGTGGCCAACTAGATCGTGTGATTTAACAGCGGCGAAAATTTTAACCATTATTTTTTTTAAATTAATACTTTAATAATGGTAATGAAATTATTATGAAATCATTTAATAAGGAAAAGTGATATTCTCAAGATAAGAATATATTTGTGAAAGCTTAAAAAATATTTAAAGTAAATAAATCTTATACCTTTGGCAGGTGGATCTCCTCTAACAAGTGACACGTGTGTAAAACTTTATGTCTAAGATTTAGCTTTACCTAATGTGCTAAAACTTTGAATGTTTCAGCAAATTTTTGTGAAAAAGATGCAACGTTAAATTAAGACTCGACACATTAGCATATTTATATAATGACTTAATACAACATAATCGGTAGCCGACGATTTTTTACCGTTAATTACTGAAATCTTTTCATTAAAATGAATTGCCATAATTAAAAATAGTAATAAGGCAAAATCATCATTAGCATTATTTATCATTAACAGTTATCAATTGATAATTGGTTACTTTATCTAATTAATCGATGTCATGTATGATTTAAAGAAAATAGTCATCTCAAGAATTTACGAAAAGTAAACATGAATAAACATATTGAGTCGAGGGTTTATGTTGCGGTAGAATCGAGAGTAGTAGCGAAATATTGCATTCAGAAATTAAGTTCTTACAGTCGAAAATCAACTCGCTTTAAAACAATTTTGCAACCAACGTTTTAAATGTAAATTAAGACATAAAAGCAATTATTAAGCAATTACAAATGTAAAATAAACATGTGGTAAAAAAATTAAGTATATAGAAGGTTATAAAATAAAATAAATATCGTTTTATAAAATATTATTTCAGTTAACACAAACAAAAAAGCAGTAATTTTATTAAAAAAAAAATTAAATAACAATTTATTATGCAAAATAGATGAAATAACAGAAACCTCAATTGGGTGCCTAATCAAATATATTTAAAATACTAAAAAAAAGATAAATAAACATAAAAAATAATAAATAATTTACCTCAATTATATGAAATATTAGATTAGTAACAAGTAGTACCTGCAAGTAGAAAAAAAAATTAAATTTAATAAACTAATTTCATGCTAAATTTGCACATAAATTATACTTAAGTTTTAAAAATAGGCAAAATACAGTATTATACAGTTTTTTATTAGATTGTTTATACAAAATGGTTATAAATTATTTTGTTCTATTTCCGTTTTGCCAAAAATAGACATAAATGCAAAAATTCAAGTCTTTGTGCCGCCATGTCAGAAAATAAACTAATGGGGAGTTGCAGCACATGTACTTGCAAACAAAAACTGTTAAAAACTGCTTTCTTTAATAATAGCCGTATCGTAAGTCGAACGCATCAGGTTGTTCAACAAGAAGTTTGGTTTTCAGTTGTGGCAACACTAACAACATGATAGTTTTGACATTTTGTTTTTTGACGTAATCGTAATAGATGCATTGGTAACCGTTACAATAAATTCAATTTCACAGAAAAGTCGCATTAAAATAATTAAAATCCACTATGAGAATGTAAATTCCGTTAAAGTTACATTTCGTAAAGTTCGTAATATAATCATCCTTCTGAGACCGCTATTAAGAATTTGGTCGTTAAATTTAGTTCGACAAGCTCGATACAAAACATGCGAACACAAACGCGCGTCCGATCGAGTTCTTCAACTGAAAACATCGCAGCCGTGAGTTACAGTGTTGAAGCAGATCCAAATTTATTAATTCCTCGACGGTCTCAACAATTGAATTTATCCAAAACAATTCACCATGTAGCGAATTTTGCGTAAGGATTTGACTTTGAAGCTTAACAGGGTGCAGGAATTGAAGCCGACCGACCATTCCCATCGTGGTAGATTCGCTCAATTTATTCAGGAAAAACAGGTTAGTTATTCTGAAAAAATGATTTTTGCAGAGAAAGCCTATTTTGACTTGTCAGGATATCTCAACATGCAAAATTGCCGCAATTGGGCTCCTGAAAATCCTAATTATTGAGAAGCCTTTGGTGCGGTATGCGGTCGGGAGATGTGGTAAGGCTGCTTTTTTTCGAAGCTGAGGCTGGAAATGCGGTAACGGTCAATGGATCACGCTATCACAAGATATTTACAACTTGATTTTGGCCTATTATTTGATATCACCGACATGTGGTTTCAACAGGACGGTGCCACATGTCTCACATCCAAAACCAAATTTCCCGATGGCATAATTTCATGACAATCAGCAGTTAAGTGATCAGCCAGATCGTTTGATTTAACACCACGGGATTATCTGTTGTGGGACTATGTTAAGGACAGAGTCTATACGGAGCCAATCAGCCTAAAAACTCAAAATCCGTGATATTATTAACGAAATAAGGCAGTCATTTTGCCAAAAAGTGATTAAAAACTTTGATGCAAGAATCGACAACTGTCAGCGTGGACGTGGTGCACATTTGCCAAATATCATTTTTCATTCATAATTGCCGAACTTTTCTCTTCGTAATACGATAAAAATTTAAATCATCTTAATCTAAATTTTTTTTTAGAAAACAAACTTCTTGTCACTGGATACCGGAAAGAGTTGTATTCTTTGCCTTAATTGTATAGAATGTTTTAGGGTTAAGCCAATTTAACTTTGTGTAAAAATTTCTTATTATTACAAAATTCCCCATAAATTCCCATATAAAATTATATGTCGGTAGACAAAGTGTGAAAACGGACCCTAAAGTTTTATCTAATATCTGTCAGCTCGAGTAGCTAGAATTTTGAAATTTATATATAAAACTTTAACTATGTTAACTATGACTATAGTCACTATAATAGTAAATGCAACAAATTTAATCAATTGATATTAGTAAGCTCGCGGACTACTAATCGGTTTAGATCGCATTCAACCGATAGCCAAAAAATGTCGGCTACAAGAACAGGTATAAAAAAATTAAAAAAAAAATAATTAAAATGTAATGGGTGTTTCCAGAGAGGTGTAAATCAAACGTATATATTCTAATGTTAGCTTTAACAAATTTAAAAAATTAAATTTAAAATTAAAGATCGAGCTGTATATGATACGGAACCTTCACATGCATACATACATGCATAAGTATGTGAAGATATGTTTATTTTAAATTAAAAATGGTGACTAGTAGCGAGTACCTAAATGAAATCTGCCCGTACTAGGAAATATGCAGTTATTAAAAGTAATCAATTTCACTAGCACTGTATTACGAATGTTAAATGCATGTAGGACAAATTTAAATTATTTAAATTCCTTTTCTTAACAGCGATCTTAAACACTTGTTTTTATAAAATAATATTTTCTCTTATACACTCAAAAGATGTAAAAATAGGATTAACCAATATATTTTGTATAAGATTAAGAATATTTGACAAATACACAACACCTGTTAGGCAAGACGTTACTCTCAGACTTAATAGTCTAATTGAGCGAATCTACGGTGAGGTGAATGGTCGGTCGTCTTCAATTATTGCACTAGTTGAACCTTGTCAGGCTTCAAAGTCAAATCCTTATCCAAACTTCGCAAAATTCGTGGTGGTTTTGGATAAGAACATCGATGAATTGACAAATTTGAATCTGCTTCAATACTGTGGCTCACGGATGCGATGTTTTCAGTTGAACGAACCGGTCGAACACTTTTTGGTGTTCGCACATTTGGTATCGAGTCTGTCGACTCATATTTAACGACTAAATTCTTAAAAGCGGTCTCAGAAGGACAATTATGTTGTCCGAAAATATCACGACTTTTGCGAAATGTAATTTTATCTGAACCAGCATTTTCATAGCGAATTTTAATTATTTTAATGCGACTATTACGAATACATTAAAAAACTAAATGTCAAAATTATCATGTTGTTGGTGTTAACACAATTGAAAAACAAACGTCTTGTGTAAAAATCCGATATTTTCCATTTTCTTTGCGAAATATTCTGGTGAAATTCTAAATAATTTCTTGATAGCTTGTATAAGCTTTAGATTTTTATTTTTTTAAAAATAACAAGTGTGTCCAAAAGGTAAAATAAAATATTAGATTAATTTTTTGACAGTTCCGTCTGATTTTCTAAGCTTTTCTTAAAATAATAATTTCTATACGATCACAATTATATTTTGCATTGCATCTTTCTTTTGTGACAACATGACTCCTTAATGCAATTTTCTTACGCTTTTTTTAATTAGGACAGAATTCTATTAGATTTTTTATAAGCGAATCCTACAATTGCGTAAGATATTCAGTTATAGATTTTATTATATCTTCCCATTACCTACATTATACGTATGACTACCTGGTAGGCTTCGTAACGAAGTCAAAAGGAGCGTGAGTAAAAATATTGTAGGAAGAGAATGAATAACTATCTCGGTTTCATATGGAAAACGGCTTCTGAAACAAAATTTACCTAATGAATAAGCCGTATTTAATTAAATTGAAATATTAAATCAAAACATTGTTGTTTGTTTTGTTACATTTAAAAGCATTAAATAATTCTAGCAGATATAGTGATTGTACCATCAAAAGATGTCACCTCAATTTTTTGGTTTTTAAATAAAATTAAATGCACTAATTCCAAGGCAAAGTATGATCAAAATGATTCGACTCGCGATTAGACTATAACAATTTTCTACGGAACTTATTTTTGAGCAAGTTTTCTTAGCATATTTTTCATACCTCTAAAGACATGCACACACCCAATTATGTTGAGAATCTCTGCACATGATTTCTTTATTTTGCCTGCATTTACATACATACTTCTATACATGCAAACACACTTTTTTGACTTCTAAATAACCAGCATAGATACTTTTTGCTTTGCTTTGTGTTATTTTTTTCTTTAGCCTATTTAAGTCCGCAACTGAAACAAAAAAACTGGCGTTTGGCCAACTTCATCTCCAACCACTTTCTTCAATTGAAAATTACAAACTGGGTTCAAAAACATAAGTAAAAATACTTTTATATTGACTTGAGCAATAAAAAACAAGAAATATGGACATGTCTTACTTTTTTTACAAAATATCTTTTTGGGTCAATTGTAAACGAATACACCTTAAGTACATTTTTCCCGTAACCATTGAAAGCAATAAAAAAGAATGTAAAGAGTATTGATTGGCGACTCCTCCCTAAAGTGCATTTACTCCACCTCCTTATAGGATCGTAATCGCTTTAAGGACATTCGCCCCACCTACAAAAACTTTGAACCCAGTTAAACGCAAAAAACTGTGTGTTCCTTAATTTTTAAGACCATAAGAGCGCGCTATGAAACTATAGTGTGCAGGAAAATATGACCTTGAGGTCCGGAGCGGACCCACAAAGTTGTAATTAAAATATATAAAGAAGCTTCAATAAAATAATCTTGATGCATATTTATGTAGATAAATAACTAATGAGGTATAATGATCAATCGTGGGCAATCGATCAACCGGGACAGGCAATTGAGGTGAAGAAGCCTGCCAACATTTAAATGTTGCAGATAATCATGTGCAGATAATCCGTTCCAACTAATGGAACGGAAATATCCCGGTGATACTTTTGAAAGTCATTCATATGTAGAAAATCTGCTCTGCGATTGTAAACTTCAGCTTTATAATCCAATGCAAAAGCGTTAGCAAGAGCTATCAATAAAATAGTTATTTTTAAGTATAAATATTTATAATTAGTTCAGTATAATTAAAGGTATATTAAAAACTAACAAAAATCCATCAAAATTTTTTAACCAAGAATTTAGCACGCTTAAATTCAACTAACCGAAAATAAAAATCGGGAGGTTAATACTTCAACTATTATTTGCTTAACGCTTCTTATTTTAATAGCAACAAACAATAGCAATACAACTAGGCTTAAGAGCAAAAATCATATTTTTTTAAATACAACCAAAGTACAGTTCAGCCAACCAAATTCTTGTAGAACCTGTAATTTTATAAAGTTATCACGGATTGATAGTGTTACGTTAAACTTTAGGAAGAATATTAGAGTGTTTTTGAAAAATCTCAAAATGTTAAAAAGGAGCGAGTACTAGTAGTTACAGAACAGTTTTAAAAACGATTTCTATCAAAGTATAGCTGCTTGCATCATTTGCAGCAAACAATTTGTCGTCAACCTGATAGAAAAAAGAAATGCATTTTTAATCTCTTGAGGGAAAAAAAATAATTTAAACTTTATATATTAATATTATTTAAAAAAAAAAAAATTCAAACGTTTTACGCTGCAAACAGAAACTGTTAAAAAAATTAAAATTAACTTTCTCTAAGAAGGTCAAAACGTTGAAACGTTGAAAGCACAGTTTTACTACTTTTTCTACTGTTATTTGTATAAATGACCTCGATTAGCCAAAAAAAAAAGTGGAAAATGTTTTAACCCATAAACAAGCAATGCACACATACGTTCTAATGAAACCAGAGACTATCATCACCATATGATTGATAACTTTGCTTTCACGCAATGAAAGTATTGCTTATAAAAACGAGTCTTTAAATCGATACTCTTATATGAAGGATTATCAAAGAGGAATACATTAAACTCTGAAGTAAAGGAGCTAATTTGTAAGTTTCCTCAATTCTTTTTCTGAAAATGAAAAGAATCTTAATTTTTACTCAAAGAATTGTATGAAAACGTTGACCGTTTTATTAGTAAATCTAATTTTTTAGCAAAACATATCCAGCATTATTAAACATGCGGCACGTACTTTTAAATATAATAAGACTCAAAATACAAAGAACTATAAGATATTTATTCGATTTTAAATCAACAGTAAAAATAGGAGCAAATCTATATTTTTAGAAGACTTTGACTTTCACTTTAATAAATTAAAAAGCCGTTAATAAATCGGTAATAAAAAGTCTTTTTTATAGAGATGTGAACTTTAAGTTGGCAACATTTTTTTAGCAGACTGCCATATTGTCAGATATAAAGTGGTTTAGTTTGATTTGTAGTTCCAAGATGAATAAAATGACGCCTGAACAACGCTTCCAAATTCTACAAGTTAGGGCCTATGGAGGTACGCAGTCTTGACATGTGCCTTCAGGAGTAAAAGGTGGTACCAGTCACCTGGGCTAGCAGGAGCCCCAAACTGGAAGAGATATAGGACTCTCGAAGTTCGACCAGTGACTCATTACACTTACAGTTGCCCACAGGGCTATGGACTAGTTCTGGCTCTGGTTTAATCGGGCTTTGAAAGAAGTTCCGAAGAGGTGTTAACAAAAAAGTTAAGATCCAAAGTCCCAGTTTGCGCATTAAACAGGACTAGGAGTTGGATAGTCCTCAATTCTTCAGCAAGGAGTGGGAGCACCGCCCTGCTACCGTGCACTCAAATATTGCTACTAAGGCGTGTATGCACCTAGTGTATACGTCTCAGGGTGTGGGTGTCTGCTTTTTGCTCAACCCAATAGTAAGACCACCATCAGATGAAGGCCTCGCGTTCACGTGCTAACGTTAATCACATTCTGTACGAATTGGGCCCAAAACAAAATCCGATTTCTTAAGCGAATTTTGTTTAGCGATGTAGATCACTTTTGTTTGAAGGCCAATACGCCATATTTGAAGTAATGATAATCCTCAAGTATATGTTGAGAGACAGCTACATCCAGAAGGTCCATACTTCTCTTACAACGATGCTGGTCGGAACGTTATAGTCAATGGCCGCTATCGACCTATGAATAATGAATTTTTAGTTCATCAATTGAGCAGGCACAATGCGCAAGATCCAAGATCTTAGGATTTTTCGCCGCTAGACTATTTTCTGTGTGGATATGTAGCGAGTCCGAAACGATCGGAAAAAGTCATCGAAAATTGGACGTTAAGATTAGACTACGTCCTGGCTGGTTTGGTTATATTTGAATTATAATTCCAAAAGATTATCTTTCGAATAAAGCTAATTTCATGTTAATTAAAAAAGTTCATCTATATTTTATTCTATTTCAAAATTCTGTTCCTCTATAAAAACACTTTATATATCCACAACGACGTGAAATAAGGAAATCTTTAGGCAAGAAATATAAAAAGAAAGAAGCTATAAACAGATTCGAAAAAATATAAACTCTTTTTATGTCCCAATATCTTGGCTTTTGTTCTACGGAATATTCAGGCTGTAAATTTGCTAAATGATGCGTTAATTGCGTTTCGCCTTCTTTGTAGGTGATTTATATTGAAAAGGCAATTGAAAGAAAGAAAATTGAAATGTCAAAATATAAGCGCTAACAAATTGTAACAAACAGCACGGTTCACACATAGCACATATGCATAAAGATAATTTTTAAAAAAACAATCAGTTAGGTTTTTAACAGCCAACAGTCACGTACGTGCTTTGTGCCATAAACACAAAAATATTTCCCATAAGGTGGCGTTTGCAATAAACGTAATTTTGTTTTGCATATAACCACCAACAACTTGAAAGTTTTTACACTCGTCGACGTAAAATATGATAGAAATTATAAAGGGTCCGCCATCTAACGTTTTTTTTTCAACTAGTGCTTATTTCGTTTAATTAGACAAATAATTAGTTTTATTCTTCCGCTGAACGAATATGGTTGTGTATACGCTTGAACAACGCTGGGAAATATTGCGACATTACTTTGAAAATCATGGTAATGTTACAGAATGTGTGCGGAAATTGCGTACGGATTTTGGAAGAAGAGAGGCGCCATTAGCTCCGAATGTTCGTTATCTTGTAAAAGAAGTGACAGAAACTGGCATCCTCATCGATAAACCAAAGCGTGAAAAGCCAAAAACAGTGCGTACATCCGAGAATATTGCTGCTGTGGCAAAAAGTGTGCGTGAAGCGCCATCACCATTAATTCACCGTCGTTCTCAACAATTGAACACTTCAGAGACATCATTGAGATGAATTTTGCATAAAGACCTTGGTATAATGCCATACAAAGTTCAATTGGTTCAGGAGTTGAAGCCAAGTGACCATCGATTGTGTTTTCGCTTCGCTAAGTGGACCTGCGATCGACTTACAGAAGATGCCGATTTTGCAAAAAAAAAAATCATCTTTTCAGATGAAGCTAATTTTGATCTTGGCGGGTATGTAAACAAGCAAAATTGTCGCATTTGGGGCACAGAAAATCCGCACGCATACATTGAAAAGGCGACGCACCCAAAACGAGTCACTGTTTGGTGCGGATATTGGTCCAGAAATATAATTGGGTAATTTTTCGTCGAAAATAAGCAAGGAGAGGCCGTTATAGTTACTGGCGATCGTTGTCGAGCCATGTTGAACGAATCTTTGTTCACAAAAATTGCAGAGGGGGATATTGGCAACATTTGGTTTCAACAGGACGGCGCTACGTGCCACACAGTCGAAGCTACACTCAAAGTTTTGCGCCCTATTTTTGAAGATCCATTATCAGCCGCAGAGCTGCTGTCGTTTGGCCACCTCGGAACTGCAATTTGACAGCGTTGCACTATTATTTGTGGGGTGCCGTCGAAGATAAGTGTTATGCCGACAAGTCAAAGACAATTGAAGCTTTCGTGAAGCCATTGATGAAATACAGCTGCACATAATCGATAATGTGCTTAAAAATTGAACGAATCGTTTAGGCTACTGCATGGCCAGACGCGGCAGCCATTTGAATGAAATTATTTTCCATTATTAACCGGAAGGATTGTACTTTCAAATTAAAAAACAAATTTGAGAAAATATTCAGTAATTTTGTTTATAGCATTTAAAACAAAAAAAAGATTTTTGGCGGACCCTTTACAATACTCTTTTTATACCATTTTTTGTACAAAAACTCTAAATTTCTTAAAAATATTTTCTTTTTTGAAGTTTAGATCACTTTTGCTAAATTAATTTAATAGATAAATATAGGAAATAAATATGTATTATTCTTTTTAACGGTCTTTTTAATTAAATTTAAATATGTATATATTTTTTATTTTTGTAACTAAAAAGACCGTTAAAAAGAATAATACATATTTATTTAGGATATAAAAGGTTGATTAAAAACAATAATCAAATAAAGATAGGAAATTATATTATAACTGCTCTGCCATAGATAACAAGACGGCACAACTGGATGAGTTAAAACTTTCATCAGCCTGGTCCGAATACTTTAAGTTTTAAATCGATACTTATATGATTCGCAGAGAAAATAGTCAGTTAGTACAAACGTCAGACAGGGAATATTATCCATCTGAATTTATGTATGCTTTATATCCCTGTTTTCTTTTCCTTATGAAGGCAAAAAACAATCGACATACTTATGTACAAGTGAACCCTGTTCATATCATACTTTTTTTTGTTATTTTGTGAGCTGAACTTAAAACTGCTGTTCAAGCCCTTTCTTAGTTTTGAATTTTATCAACAAAAATTCAACCAACTAACCAACTCTGGAATGATACCATATAATCAACCGTTACCTTACAGTAAATGATTTATGTATACATACTTATGTATGTACATATGTAACAACAATAACAATAATGAATAATAAATACAACATATTTAAGCAATTAAGAGCCTTTTTTATGTGCTAGCAAAAGTTAAACGATTTTATGGAAGCAATTTTTCGTTATCGTATACTTAAATTGTGGGACAGGCGAAGGAATTATCCATTCGGTCTTTAGGTTAATGGTATACAATAACAATTTGTAACTTATATTAGCGGGGCTTAAGGTGCAAAAAATTGTGGCATAAAATATCATTGAAACAAATACTTTCAATATGCAAATATTCCATGTACATACATGTATACAAACAGGTGTACATATTTATGTATATAAGAGTGTATGTATGTATGTATGTACATGAAAAACAAAACAAATAGGTATGAAGTATTTTTGTAGGTGCATGTGACTAACCACATTTTATTATTTATTGTTGCTTGTTTTTCCTCAATATTTTTTTAATTTAACCTCATCATTAGCTTGGTTTCTTACGTACGTACATACATATATTTCGTATTGTTCTTATGCGATTGTTATCAGCAAAATACTCTTTTTTATTATATGTAGATACAATACAAATAAAAATTAACACAAAATTATTTGGCACTCGCTATTTTAAATTAGTAACAATATTAGAATAGAATTTTAATTTGCTTTTAATATTTTAAATTTGTGAATTAATTTTCAATTAGCTCTTTTATTATGTTATTATTTATTAATATTCATTTAAAATCATTTACTTTTTTAGTCATTGCGTTTTAAATCTTTCTGTGTTTAGTTTCAATAACCGTTTCGTATCACATTTACAACAAGACTAAACACGTTTTGTTTCTTTTTTTGTTTTTGTTCAAAGCCATTGCTATTGTTGTTGGTTGGTTAAAAGTACATGTGATTGAGAGTACTTTCATACATACATATATATATACAAGCATATATATTTAAGTGTGTATGTGCATAGGTATGCATATACACTGAGTATGTTGGTTGCTGATTTTCTACAATGCCAACAATAAAGAACACCAACATTATAACTGGATATTTAGCCTTTAACAAGCAACCAACAACCAACAACCTACCAACAAAACATTCAATTTAATGCAATTATTCATATAGAGAGAGAGAGAGTGAGTGTGTGTGGTGCAAAATCTCTTATCATGTGTGTACATAGTTTGGTGTTGCCGGTTGCAGTACAATTATCATTTCAAATTATTTTTTTAAATCATCTGCTTATTTTGTGCTTCTTTGTTTTTTTCTTTCTTTTCTGATAAATTAGAAACCGATATAACACACCTGATGCTTACATTTTTTTTTTTCTTTCTTAATAGAACTTTGGATAAGAAATCGAGTAAAAAGAATTTGATGCCTAGAAAGCTGTTAGTTCAGAATTGATTGAGAAGCTTGTTGGGATCTGTAACCTCATGATCTTGAATTTTTTCCAGTTAAAATAAATGACAGATAGTGTAATGTAATTTTTCCGGATTTTTTCCTACCGAAAAAAACAAAGTTTGTGCGCCAAAGTTCTGAGGAAAGAAGAGTTACTAAAGGAATAATATTTTTGATTTAAAGGAACAAAATAAATGTATGAAAGTGATTGACACCGGAAGGAGAATCTTTCCAAGGTACACCAGCCACTAGTAGCTTTAGTGCTATTATGCAAACTTTGAAAGTTAGTCGACGTCAGGTTTTAATATACCTGCTCTAAGGAATGAAGCATTCCGGAAAGTGAAGCATTCCGTAAGTGATGCATTTAGGAGTGAAGGAATTTATATTGTTGATAAAACCAATGCATTAAGTAATGCAGCATAAGATTGGACGATTCTGATTCGTGCAGCACCAAATGTAAAAGTTCTCTGGGCATTACAAAAGTAAACGCTTTGGCTTGAAATCGTTAAAATTATACGAGATGACGTATTTAAATTAGGCTTACGGAACATTTTGGCAAGAAAGGCAATAAAATACTCAGGTATACTTACTATAATCTAAACGTCCTTAGTTGAAAGCTTGACAGATTATCACGATCGAACGAATGTGTAAGATTATTTCCCTGTTCAATATAAGCTGATTATCTGATACTGATATTTATTAATCTGGAGCGGTATCGAAATTTTGGTAAGACGAAATCTTCTTAACTGCAGAACGAAATCATAATTTTGTAATTTTAGCTGAAATAAAGTCTGCAAACTAAACTTTTTTTTAATTTCAATATGTTTTATGGATTTTTCGAGACAATCCTAAATGACCACCTAAAATTGAATCAAAGTTAGATTTTGAAGTTTGATTTTGTCAAAAAGGGAAATGATTTCACTTTAATTTAAAATATAATTTCATTCTCCGTGTAGTGCAGACGTAACACAGAGGCAAACGTTTTAAAGGCAGGCTATCTAGATCATTCAAAAATTTAAATTATCAATACTGAATATTAACGCGACGATTGTGCTAGATTTGACGCCGAGTGCATGTAACCCGGAAAAGGCTCTTAGGGGCGGGCGGATCATATAAACTCATGCCAACGCTATACAAGTGCATCCTAAAAATGTGAAAATTAATAAATATTTCACATGGTGTGTGATGGATTGAATAAATGATGAAGAAAATAAAACGCAAACTTTTAGTAACAGACAACGGAATCCTTAATCAATTTTGTACAATTTTTTACAGTAAGTAAAAAATATTTTTTTTACATTTTATATACATACGTAAAAAATGAAAGATAATTAAATAATTATGCTGGATAAATAAATGAATTTTTCTTTAATTTACTCAAATTATTTCTTCATTTAATGCCTTTTATATTTTTAAATTTTTTATTGATATACGGCAACACTTATGATTCCGGTTTATACACATGTTAACGATTTGTGAAAAGTTTTAGGCCCTGAAAGCACAGACCTCTTCAATAGTCCTTGCACCTTCTTATTGCAACAATGAAAAAGATTCAAGGTTTTTTTTTGCAAAATATTTTTCAATGAAAAATTTCAAAACAGCTGAAAGCATAAGAAAAGGCATTTTTGGTTGCCATCAAATGTTCAAAAATTAAAAAATACAATTGGATAATTAAAAACAAAAAACACAAATTTATTTTAATGTATGACTTTAAAATAAAACATCCGTAATAATTTTAATAACAGATTTCTAGCCGAGAAAATTTATTTTTTTAACTAAAAATGGCTATTAATATGTTTTTGTTCTTGTTGTTGGTAGTTTTAAGAATATAACTTGTATGCAAGGTACCCGCAATGTTCACTTAAATATTTTTTTTACCCTAAATTGATACTTTATTGTACGAAACTTGAAGGTTTTTAGGTTAGAAAAGTACTTATATAAAAGGCGCACCATCACTGGGAGACGCAGATGCTTATTTCTGAACTAAGAAACTCCACCTATCTAGCACCCATCCCTTAGCAACCTAAATTTTCTGAAGAAGGCTATACGACATTCTCCAGATTACACTGAGCGATGTCGTCTATGCCGTCGTAATATCTTCCTCCTAGCCACTCAAGCATAAGGCACTGCAATAATAGTTAGAGACACATAGTGTACTCAACAGTTTATTTCTCCTTTTCACTCTCCCACATTCTACAAAAATTCGATGTGCAGTAGACACATCTGCTAGTTCTTACGCTTATTTCGCAGTAACCAGCGATTACACCCATAATAACCTTCAAAACTTTCCTGTCAATTATGTACTATACATTTTTTCAATTCCTTTAGTTTTCCTATCTTCTGCAGAAATCCGTCATGAAGTTACCCATCTATTAGCTCTTGGGTTAATGGCACAGTGACCAGTGTTCACGCCGAATACTGCCGTTAGAACTTTCTTTTCCACAACCAGAAGTTGTTTGATTTTTCCCATATTCGGACTCGTGGGGCCATGCAAACCTAGGGAATACTCGTTAGATGTTCTTATCCAATCAGCCATTTTTTTTTCGAAATTCCTCAGTCTGAGCCAAACACACTCTAACTATTTAAATATCTATCAGCACACTGAGTCTCTATTTGCATTCAATTTTTAACACTGATTTTAAACTGTACTCTTTTAAGGATTTAAGCGCCGCCTGTTATAGAAAGTGACCTCCTCTCCTTTTGGCAAAAATTCGGTAGCTTTCAAATCTGCTAATAATGCACTACATTCATCCGGGAGGCTATACAACCTAATCCAGCAAATGTCTAATATATGAATTCAAGCACGGTTGCCTTGGAACCATCTGTAAAATTTGCTGGGAGTTGTAACCAGAAAATCAGTTATCCCTGAGGTTAGTTGAATTTAATTCAAGCATGATATTCAAGCATGATGTCTTATGTACCCGACTTCTGGTAACTTTCAGATATTAAAAACGTTTAAGAAAAAATATTAATAAAATATAAATTTCAATTATAAAATCTATTTTTAGAAAAATTAAATTTTTTTATATCTTCATAACGAGTGGGCAGCTGCAGTCTAAAAGCAGTACACTTCTTAGCTTTTTGTGAATAACAAGGTTTTTTTTTTAATTCCACTGGGTCTCAATTTTACCAAACTGCTTTAGTACTGCAATATTGGATAAAAGAGTAATCTCTTTTTTGAGACAACAATCTTCCTATTGCACAAAACACGCCTGACTTTTACTTCGGCTAGCTTGTATTAATTGTTATCAGCTGGCTGCAAAGTAAACAATTCCAAACAAAAAAATATATAGATATATACATATAGAGTCAAGTGATATATATATCTTAACTATTTACTGCGGCCAACAAAAGTAGAAACAACTTTCATTGGACGACTACAACCACAAAGTCAGCACGGACAGCAACCTGCCGTCTTGTTGCCTTAATGTTGCCAAAATAATCATTCTCCTGTGCACAGATTTATTCTATTTCTTAGCAGATTTCGCTGTGGCAAATGAATTTATTATGCATTGAAAAATTGTATTGTCATTTTAATAATAAAATTGGCTTATTTTTGCTGCTATTAAAACCATTAGACCACAGTAAGAGGCCTTGTAATAGGCTTAGTTACCTGGCATTGCCGTAATTATTCCTCATTAATATTTCTATTATTAATATTTATTGTTATGAATGTGTGTTATTTGAGTAATTTTTTAACAACTTGAAAGGTGTTAAACCTATAATCTAAA
This sequence comes from Trichopoda pennipes, assembly GCA_030448955.1. Classification (NCBI taxonomy): domain Eukaryota; kingdom Metazoa; phylum Arthropoda; class Insecta; order Diptera; family Tachinidae; genus Trichopoda; species Trichopoda pennipes. The sequence continues at coordinate 1,698,480 of JASKUP010000045.1, forward strand.
GTTGAGCCTTTGCCATTCTGTTATAAATACTTAAAACACCATTAAAATATAAATACAATCAAGAGGATCTTTTTAAATTAAAGCAGCCTTTTTATGACGATTTGTCGCCAAACGTGGCAATAACAATTTTTTTAGCGATGAAAATTTTAGAATTGTGTTGTCGATATACTTAGCAATGTTTTCGGCTATTTTTGGCCCTTCACATGTTTCATATGTTTAAGGTCGACTTGAAAAGTATGCACATCGGTGTATGACACAAATTCAATTTGTATGAAAAACAAATAATTAAGAAATCCAGAGAAATTTATTTCTTTATACTGAATTACGGCCTTTCTAAATCCAAACCCAGGTGCCCTTGTAGGCTACTAGGTAGTGTACTAGTTTACAAGAATGAGCGTTGGGGGTTCGATTCCCAACAAAAACCTTGGTTTTTTTCAATGTAAATAAAAATTGACTGTCGGTGGGGCTGCTCAGTGATGAAGGCGTGCTCACTGGTCACTGTGCTGTCTTATAGGACAGTTAATTTCCGTAACTATCCTACTTTCACCACCTGTCTCATCTTGACTAAATAGGCATTGTTGCCTGAAATGTTAATTCTCTCGCTCGTCTCGGTCGCTTAATATTGATCAGGGTAGATGTTAGGAGTGGTATAGTAAATGTCTTTTTGCTAAACTAGAACCGCTTAATTTATGAGATGGGTTTTAGGATGGGGGCAAAATTCGAAAATAAGCCTGCACTCCGAAGGATGTCCCGAGAGAAGTGAAATGTATAACTAATCGCGAGTGGTTTTTCATTTTCAGCATTTTTTCTGAACATACTTATCCCCCATCCTCTAGGATTATTTAAGTTTGAAACTTGAAATCCAATAATAGAATTATACTTGTCAATATAAAGATGTGAATCCAATTATTTAATGTCAATGATATTACTTTCTGGTTTCTTCAACAGCATGAGTAAATACTACATAGTTTTTATCCGCTCGGACCAGTACTCAGGGGTAACCGCCACTAATGCAGTGAATTGTACCAGAACTAGGAAAATAGGTTATGGAGAAAAAGAAAGAGGGAGTAGTGTTTATGGACATTTGATTTGAATTTTCCCACATTGAAAGTGACAGGAAAGACCTCTGGCGAAAGTTTATTCCACATACGAACTGTTTTGCTAAAACACGAATTTTTCCTGTAACGCCTAGTTTAATGCACAGGCCCATCGATCACTAATGGATGCGCTCGTAACGAAAACCGAGTCAATCGTAAAAATATACGAGCTTCGGGATTCCGTAATACCTATATCACCATAGTGGCAGGTCCAGCACCATTTGCGAACACAAATCTATGCGAAAGCATGCTACCTTTCTTCTCAAGGGCATTAAAATCGACTCCATTCGCACGATCTCATTCGGAGATCGCCACGAGATTGTGATTGAGTGTATCATTCATGTTTCGCCTTTTGAAACTCACCTCCAAATGGTTCAATCTATTACCAAATGAATACGAATGACAAATGGTGCTGTCATCTGCGAAAGAGTATATAGGGTTGAAAGTTTCACAAAGAAGGTCTTTTAGAACAATAAGAAATAGGGTAGGAGAAAGAACGGAGCTTGGTGGCACCCATGAATTAATCCTGAACTTATATGATAAAATCCTATCTATAACAACTCGTATTGCGTGATATGATTTACATCTGGTGGTCAACCACTTTGCATAAATAGGAACGTCATGCTCGTGCTAGGAAGCCGAAGACTAATTCTAGCAACAGGTCTCTCCTAGCTGCAACTTTAATGATTCCAGAGAAGGGCTGCAAATCATCACTCCTTGCTGAATCATCAAACTCCTGTCCAGAACACATGTCTAGCATGCTCACTGGACTGGATCATTCACCTAGGGTGTCATTAACGGTGAAATAATCCTGGCCACCATATTAAACAACAAACCTGTGATATGGGGAAGCGAAACCACAACCACCACGATACTCCCATATAGGGCCAACCTCAATAATCAGCCAGAGAACAGTTAAATGTCTAAAGCGACAAATAACGGAACTCTGGGGCTTACTGATTCCTATGAAAATAAAGTGGAGTTCCCAGTTGACCTCTGCTGTCTTCAGGGGACTGGACTCTCTTTTTCCCCCAGTTGCACAGGTCTTAGTCAAGTATTCTATAAAGACCTATAAATGTGCCCCCGGGGGGGGAAAAACTCATATAGTACGATTCCTGAGAAAACTTGATATAAATCTGGAGAAATTATCACCGATACCAAAAGCAGCCAGTTTCGACAGAAGTGCGTCATGCCACATTCTACCGAACGCCTTGGAAATATCTAGAGCCACCACCTTACTCTCTCCAAAATGACGTGTGGAGTGAAACCATTGTTCCGACAGTAAAGCCAGCAAGTCACCCGTAGAGCGCCGCCTATGGAAACCATACTGTCGGTCGCTACATAAGCTGTTGCATTACAGCATAATTTCCATCACCTTAGAAAGTGCAGAACAAATTGCAATTGGGCGGTAATTTTCAGGGTTGTTATCCTCATTCTTTTTGGTGATTGGCGTAACATTGGCAACCTTCCAACACTTTGGTAAAGTGGAATCCGGCGCAGGAAAATTGTTGACGTTGAGATCTGTTAAAACCTTTTTAACCGCTCGAGCTCTTAAGAATATCTTCGGCATAGTAACGGGTACTCTGTCGAGCCTGGTTGACTACTTTCCTCCAAATAGGAATTATTTGCAAATATGCCAGCCAAAAAGCTAGCTTTATCGACCGGGTCAGTGAATATTTGATCATTCTTTAAAAGAGTCGGAATTGAAGAACTAGTATTATCCGTTACTCTTTTAACAAATTACCACAAATTCTTGCTATCCCTAGGAGTAGCAAGAACCTTAGCACAAAGGCGCCTCTCAGACGAGGCACACGAAGATATTGCCCTTTTGTGTAGCGAATCAGTATCTGCGTATTTGTTTCTACGCCAGATACTAAATGCTTCCTCTCTTGATCTGACTGCATTTGGTAGCTGGTTTCGAAGCGCTATGAAGCTCCGAATATGGAAAGTAGGCGGAGATGATACAGTGATTGGAGTTGCAGAGAGGAGCACATACACTAACGTCCTACTTTTGGGGATGTGAAATTCGAAAACGGTCTAGCGTATTACTGTGGTACCCTTCAACACAAAGAATGTGTGTTGGCTCATTCACTAATTAAGCAAGGTGGTTGTGCGCGGCAAATAACTCAACATACTGGCTTTCTGTAGTTGTATGGCTTGAATGGTGAAGCCAAAAACAGTTGTGGACATTGAAATCACCAACAACAACAATTTCACTGTTCGGGCAACTGTTGAGAATCTTCGTTATGGAGTCGGAAGAGGAACGCAGCAAGCTAAGGTTTTATCCCTTCCCGCATTTGGACTTCTGTAAAGAAATCCAAAAGGCATCAGATGTGTTATTATCCTGAATTTATCACAGAAACAGCTAAAGTCAAGATCATATGTGCCCAATGGTTGCTGGCACTGGTACAGAACTTCATTGCGTATATACAGGTAAGTGAAAACCCTGTGGATCAGCATTTTCAGACACTAGAGTCACACATAAGGCTGAAATATCCGGCTGATGGAAACAACTGTGGGCATATATAGAGAAAAAGTTCGCCCTTAACCCGTGTATATTGCAGAAGTCCTGTCATAACAATAAAAGATATTCAAATCCGACCGCAAATTTTGCTATACTGCAACCAATGCAATAACCTTCACTATTTGAACTATTTAGTGATCAGTGCTACACCTTCATCACAAATAGTTCAGCAACGATTAAAATAATGGTATCAGTAAAGCAAAATTTAAATTTCAACAAAAAATAGGAAAGGGTACAAATTACAGTTCCAACAGCCATAAAAGCCTTAATCTGATCCCTTCCTCTGTTCAAGCGGCTATTTGTGCGACTTTATTTTCTCTCTTCTTTTGTTTTTTTTTCACCGCTTTGTTTTTGTTCAAAAAAACGTTTTTTCTTTATTAACATGAAAATTGAAATTGAGTTAGAAAAAATGAACTTGGTGGCAGGTAAAACGAATTCCATAGTCTTGAAACTCTGGATAAAAACGACCTAGTGTAGTGCTTCCCTACTAATGTTAGTTCGAAAAGAGGTGACCAAAATTAAATCTATTTATGAGATACTCATAATTGAGACCTTTCATAATTGAGAACCTTGTCAAATTGAAGCATTAGTCTCAATTTAATAAAACCTCAAAGTTGCATTGCAGAAGCTTAATAGTGTACGAAGTCATATGAAAATATGATTTAAATTTAAGTCCAAAGGTGTACAGCGTTCTAAAGAAACACTGTAAAGAAGTAAAGATGTTGCACTTAGTACATGTGAAATTTACATAAATTTTTTAGCGGTTTATGATGAGGGTGGTGAGTAACGAAGAAAGCAAAAATTTGAGAGAGTAAAAGAAATCAAAAAGCACACACAAAAATGCATACAAACATACATACATGTTCATAGAAATGTGTACGTACATTTTTCCTGAAATTTCTTTGGTCTTTTTACCAGTGTTGAAAACACAGTAAAAAACTAAAAAAAGTTTTGTTGTTATTCAATTTATGTGCATAAAACGTACGATTACATGTTATCGATTGTGTTATTAAGATAAAAATAACAAGTGTGCTGAGAATAATCTCGCTCTGAAATATAACTCTCACAGTGGATGTAGCCGCAAATCCATTCACAAATTTTGCACTGACAGCAACATCTTAATAGATTTATAGTCTCTGGTTTAGAGTGGTCTATGATATACCAAAATAAATCTCTTAGCCGTAGAACAATTTAGGAGAACATAATGGCATTACAACACATATATTTATTTGGCTTGGTAAATACGAAGTTTATACACACACAACTACAATTTGATATGCTGTTTACTAACTGCATGGCATGCAAGAAAAACAAAAAAAAAATACATGTATGCTTGTTACCATCTAAACGCGCAAGACAAAAAAAAATGTACAACAACAAACATACAGGTTGTTTACCATCTGCGTAGTTTTCTAAGAAACCCTTTTCTACAAAATACAACAACAAATATATCCCAAGCAGAAACCTTATCAGCATAAAAACAAAAACAAGTATACATACAGACATACAGGCGCCTATACATCGAATAAACAACATACAACAACAAAATGCACACAAAAGGGAGTAGAAGATTCTTAAATCTTCTAGACTTTAAATGGACAAGTATAAATAGGGAAGCGTCTAAGTGGATAATGAATCAGTGTGAAATTATACCTCATAGAGTAAAGACGTGCATTTTAAGTAAATTGTTCTGAAGTGTGAACTTTGTGTACTTAAAGTAAATAAAATTGTTATTAATTTAAAAACTCTAAAAACTAGTGTTATTTATTTTGCAATAAAGAACTCACAACAAAACATTTATAAAAGGTATAAACGAAACAATATGATAAAAATTCATTGTTTTTTATTGCCTAATGTCGGGTTAGGTTTAACAGAAATCTGCAAAAGCCACATGCATTGAGTCTTTTACTGTCGACCACATCATTATTAGATGTTGTTAATTTTCTGTTCTAAAAAGTTACAACCATTTTTATATCAGCATCCAGTAACTCGATACCATCAGGACCTAAAAAATTTAATCTTATAGTATAAATCATTTATATAAATCGTAAATCGAAGTGGGCCCGGAACACACCTCTACAGAGTTCTAAAGTTGTTCAGAGTTCTGAACCAAGTTGTACATATTGAGATCTTCTTTCAAAAAAAGACTAAACTAATTTTCAGGTTGGTGGGCCAAAGCCAAAATGCGAAAACAATTCATAAAAAAGTATGTTATCAGCACTCGGCTTTGCTAAAATCAAGAAATATGAGCACTGTGTTTATTTTTTGTCCGAGATTACTTCTTACATTTTCAACACAATCTAACACCAAACTCGTGGTACTATGACACTTTCTAAAACCCGATTAATATTAATTTAAAATTAAAAAGATGAGGTGATATAATTTTAGGAATAGGGATAACTCTTCCAATTTTCCTGTTATCTGAAAATTTGCTGGAATATAATACGAAAAATAATTTTGAAAATTTCAACTAAAAACTCACTTTTTTTAAGTTTCCAGTGACACAGTGAATTTTTTCAAGCATTTTGCGAATAAAACTAATTGTGTGAAAGTATTTTAAATATTTGAAATTATTTATAAAATGTTTGAGATGCAAAGAAAAGTATTGCAAATCGTAACTACATTCAAATAAAAGAAAAATGTATTGTATAAATATCTCTATACATTTCTATTATCAAAATCTGCATGTGTCTGAAGTGTTCATTATTTAGTGATCTTCTTGTTTCGAAGAACAAAATATTTATGTTATATTTAAATGAGTGTTTTCTATAGTGTATCATATTTGTCCTTTGTGAAATAATGTTTGAGCAAATAAATATAATTTTTTTAGCATTTTACCACCATTAAAGTATAATAAAAATTATTTATGCTACATATGCAATAAGAAGAAGTAGAATAATAAATATAATAAAATAAAACGACTATGATGTTAGATACATACATATATAAAGATACATATCTGCATATGCAGTCGTATCGTATGAGATGAAACTCGCTTTGGAGAATAATAAAAATGCCATTCATTGTTGAATGGATAATTTTATTGAAAAAAGTTTACATTGAATGAGTATAACTAAAATATTTATTACAATAAATAAATTATTTCTTTTATTACTCCCACAGTCCTTGAAATCTTTAGAGTATTAAATTCTATTAAACGTTCTCTATCATAAAAAGATTTTAAAGAGTTGACAAAAGTGGAAACATTATGAACATTAAGGTCGTTCAGTTATTTTTATGATATTGTTACGGATGTGTCTTGCTTGGGTTTTAGAATAAAGTAGTTGAGAGTTAAAGCGAATTACTGGATGTGTTGTTTGCGGACTGCGTGGCTTGCTAAGAAAACTTAAGGTACAACAGCAAAATTTCTGGTTGAGGACTGCGCGGAGGTTTTGTGCACGCAAACAACAACAATATGTATGCTGTTTACCATCTGCGTGGTTTTCTAGGAAACCTTTTCTGCGCGAGACAACGGCTAATATCTTAAAATGGATTGCAGGAGGAGGCTTTATCAGTATAAAAACGTAAGCAAAAATACACACAGACATACATTGAATAAACAGCATACAACAACAAAATGTGATACAAAGGGAGTAGAAGATTCCTAAATTTTCTAGACTTTTAATGGACAAATATAAAAGGACATCGTCTGAGCGGATAGTCAATCAATGTAAAAATAAACCCCAAAAACAAAAGCTGCGTATCTTAAGTAAATTGTTCTGTAGTGTCAACTTTGTGTAGTTAAAATAAATAAACTTGTTAATAATTTAAAAACTCTAAAAACTGGTGTTATTTAATTTGCAATAAAGAACTCACAACAAAACGTTTATAAAAGGTATGTAAACATAACAGTATGTTTAGTTAGTTGGCACTATAGCGAAAACAATTATTTTCTCTGCATGTGAATCATGCAAGATCTGCCGAACGGTTTAAAATAGGCTTTAGGATAGCAGCACAATCTTCTTAACCATATTTTGCAACACTACTACGGGAAGATACATATCATTCTTGCCATGTATAAACGATCTAATTTGCATGATTGTAACTTTACAGGAGAAGCTAAGAACTTAAAAGACATTGTATTTATCACAATATTAGATTTAAAATGTAGACGAGACTTAACTTTTTTTAACAATGGCCAGCCAGTGAAGGAAAAAAACACCGAAGGTGAGTTATCATCATCTCCTCTTCCTTATCCTCTTCCTCTCTCCTTCATAAGTATAGCCATAATCATGAAAGCGTTTTTAATTGGACTGAAATTTACTGAGGATCTTTCTCATATCGATCCCCCAATGCATAAAGTCAATTTCATCACCTGAAATTCCTGCAGCTATTTAGGATAATAACCAAAAGTCTGGCACTATCCAAGAAGGTCAGTCTGCATTTAGTTTCGATATATTATGCTGGTTTAACATTTAACCCACAGTGGACATTACAGCTGTTAATCACTCTTTCTCTTAAGCTAATTTCGCTCTCAGTGCTAGAGTCTTAAGGTGGATTACAAACATCACTAATATCGCATCGCGAGTGCAAGCGACGATGATATGCATGGATGTGCATGCAGTCGAATTTGCACAGCACGACATTTCATGATTTCACTGTGGATTAAAATCAATATTTTAAAAGCGAAAGCTGCAAGCAGAAAAACTCATCATTCGCCACAAGTGATTTGAATGAAAAAGAAAACGAAAAATTTACTTAAATTTTCGTCAGCTAAATCTACCTGAATAAATTAGAGAACACCCCTCGTTTATCGAAAACCAGCCTAAAGAAATGGTCTTTTTTTCATCACATTATGCAAAATTACGGATACAAAAACTGTAAAACAATAGCATTTCCGGTATAAAATTACCTTTTAAGAATTTTTTGCGATGAATTCTACATTTCAGTTCCCATTTTCGATCATACGATATAAAAGTATAAGGATGTTATTGATAATCATGTAACTCCAATGTAACAAAACTAAGATACATTGGCCTGTGTTGTTTTTCTTTTATTTAATTTTTACTGTCGAAAGTTTTCGTTGAGTTAAGTTTTACAACCTGTAGTCTAAATTTTGTATTTGCCAATTAATACAAGTGAATGTGGAAATCTGTTGGCCAACATTGCAACTAAACAAAATAAAAACAACAAATGAAGTTTTTGAATAAGCGAAATGACAAACAAATTGGCAATCATTTTCACAGCCAGATAGACGACATTCAGAAAAAGGGAGGTTAAAAGTGGTGATTCATCAAAATCTTGAGAAACTCAGTGTAACAGGCGTCGTCTGTTATATTAAAATTAATTGTTTAATTTTTCTTGCGACAGTTTTTCATTTAAATTTTTGTTAGGCGCGACAATCAGTGTTAAGTTTTTGGTGTGTAGTGTGTATCTGTCCTGTCTCTTTATCGCTTTATGTCATTGAACTCCTTTGTCTGAAGCTAATGAAACATACATAAAAAAATGGCAAATATACAACTAAAATAATTTGTCTAATTAAATAATTAGTTAATTAGTTAATTAAATCTGTAAATCCCTCCACATCTTTTGTTGGTTGTAGTATCCCAGTAAATAGATTCCCGTATATAAGAAAAAGGTGTGGTGGCTACAGCAAATTTTATTTATTTATTAAACAATTGCAAAATTTGGGTTCTCTTAAGCAACCAGCCCACAAGACTACTGGAATATATGTACGTTTTTGATAATTTTATGGTAAAAAGTGTGTTTACCCACCACCATAAAAATAACATAATGCGAGTTTTGAGATAAAGAAGAATAGTAATTGAACCAATTAGCTAAGAAAGCTGAACCTAGAAAAAAATACATTTTATAAATGTTGGAGGTGTATGGAAGATAAGTTATTCAATAATAGATGGAAAAATCTGCCGCAGCTTTATACCTACAGAGTTGAAAGTAACCAAATCCAGAGGACATATTGAATATTGAATGAATGTTGTTTTTTTATTTTTGTTTTTTGCTTAATTACTAAAAATATTTCAGTTACGTTTAAGTATAAACACATATATATTACTTATTTATTACATTATTGTTACCTTTTAATTCAATCCTTAATCCTTAAGGATATAAAATATTGTTTCAAACGTTTTCCAAGCGTTGTTTTGTGACAAATTTTAAAACGATATATTTGCAAAATTGTTTTAAACAATTTTAATTTTGTTATTTAATTTTTTATCAAGATTTTTTTGCACAAAGTTTTTTATTTATTTTGCTAAATTTTTTTACGTTATTTTAAAACTAATTTTTTTATTAATATTAAATAATATAAAATTTTTTCATTGAAAAAAATAAACTGAAAATTTTAATTCAGCAAAAAGTAACTGAAAGCAATTTCCAGGGCACGTAAAACAATATGGTGCACTTAGTGCCGGTTTAGGTTCAGTAACGTTTCTAAACTAGAAGCATAAGTTAGTGGTGACGAAGGAGGAATGAAAAGAGGTAAAAATATTTACTACAAATGACTTCTAGATCTGAGATAGTGCTACTGAACATTACGGCGATAAGAGAATTATAATTGTTTTTTCGTTTGGAGTTGATCACCTTTAAACAAACGATCCATAGTGAGGCCTTTTGACTTTTTTCGTTGCAAAAATGATAAGTTTTAAAGTAAAAAATATATTTAAAAGTTGTAAAAAGCATTTGAAAGAACACACCTCCATCTTCATTAGGAATGATTTGCACGATGTGCGCAATTTCTGCTTTTGACTGTGTTCGTTACAAACATTAGAACTTTTAAAGTATTGAAAATATTTTAAAAATGTATAAAGATAACCTCTTCCGTAACCTGCTTGAACACTGCCCCAGAGAGGTAGTTTTTTTGTTGCGAAAATCATAATTTTTTAAGTTACCAAGTTATTTCTAAAGGTTCAAAATCACTAAAATTTAAAATCCTTTAGTTTCACAACAAGTACTCCCGCATTTTAATAGGCACTGTGAACAGTGAAACCTTTTGATCCTTTTTGTCAGAAAAATCATATTTTAAAATTTAAAGCACAACTTCTTGAGCTTAAAATGATATTCTCATAAAGAAGTCTAGAAAAAACCACTCAAATATGATATGTTAAACTAATATTATATTTTTTTTAGTTATATTACAGATACACATATTTGAAATATGTATATATGTGTGTATAATATACATGATATTAAGTTATTTAGTATATTTTTTTTCAAACTATTATAATTTTTTTATTAGCTTCCACATTCTTTCGCGATCTTACATGCATTCGTGATGAAATTAGTGAGTCTGAAGACGCCGCCAACATATTGAAAGGCCCTCATTCTGTCTAATCCTTGAAATCTTGCAAGCCACCTCCCCCCCCCCCCCCCGGGGTCACATTTATCGGTCTTTATAGAATACTTGACTATCTAGACCTGTGCTGCTGGGGGTATTAGGGAGCCCAGTCCCCTGAAGTCAGCAGGGAGTCAACTGGAAGCTTCACGTTATTTCCACGGGAAAATTGTGGTTTTGCGGTCCCAAGCATGAACTATTTATGGTGGCCAGGATCATCTCGCCTTTAACCACATCAACGGGTGAATGATCCGAATCCAGTGAGCATGCTAGTCATGTGTTCTGGACCAGGCGTTGGATAGTCTCTAGCTCTTCAGCAAGGAGTAGTGGTTTGCAACCCTGCTTTGGAACTGCTGAAATTGCAACTAGGAAAGACCTGTTGCTAGAATTAGTCCTCGGCTTCCTAGGGCCAGGTGCAGATGTAAATCTTATTACGAAAATCTTGAAAGTTTTTGTGTATCTTAACTGATTGCAGTCTTTTTTTTTTGCTGGGCTTCTTCTAATAACTCTACAATTCAATTAAATATTCACCATGAGCCAAAATCTTATATATCTCAGGATACATTTGAGGCAAAAGTCGGGCAGTTTTTAATGCATAATCATCAAACTTTATGCCATTTGCTATTTGTGTAAAGCTTGTAGTAACTACAAACCTTTTTATAATATGATTATCGACCCCAGTAACTCACACTGTTACCTCTTCATTTTCATTTTTTTTTTTCGATGTTTTCAAAAGTTGTTACTGAATTTAGTCAGTCTGAGTTCTTTTCCATAAAGGTTTTTGTCTTACGGTTTGAGGTAAGCCTTTTTTTTAATTAGTTTTCAAGTAAACGAAGTGAATTTTGATTTGAACATCTTTTTCGCTGTATCCTGGTAAATAGTCTTATTTATCCACAATAGCCAAATAAACACATTTTCATTATCTAAGTTTCTAACAACAACTCGTGCAATTCCGAATGTTGAAATCACATTATCGCTATTTAATGTAAAATTATATAAGTTGTGGTAGTGACCACTACTTTTCCAAAGTTAAAATTTAATTGGCTCCATCACAAAATTGCGGAAATAAAAAATGGTCCAAACTACCCGACCTCAATTAACTGGATTATACAACTGCAGTTTATATTTTACACAGTATAAACAAGTTTTAAAGCCACCTCCCTTTTTTTATACTCGTAATAAGTGTTTCTAAATTTAAATAAATAAAAAAATTGCTGCAGCGAAAACAATTGTCCTTTCACATTTTGGACACATCTTTGTCGCATACTATTCGCGTTTTCGCTATGAAATTGCAACAGCTGTCTTCATATTTGGAGAACCCCTGGCATTTTTTATAGCCAAATTTAGCTCAGAAAAAATTCGTGGGACTATTTTTGGCAATTTTTTGACATGCTCTATTTTACGTAAATATCGGATGTCTAAAAAACGCCAACTGCCGAAAAAGTAGGGAATCTGATAAAAAAAAAATAAAACAACACAAAATTTTATCTAATTAAGAAAACGTTTTTGGATTGAAATCAGCAAGAAGCTCTTTATACGATGTGTTCATTCATTCATTTTACAAAATGTACTTTTGCCATGGCTTTTGGGAAAACAAGCCGCAGTGCGACTTTACATTGGAGTCTAGGGTCTTCAATCTTGGCACGAGTAGTTTTCTTATTGCTTTGCGTAGTTGTGACCAAAATCGCAATTGTGTACGGGGCATTTCTAATACTGTTATTTGCATATGGCTAGGTTGCCAATTTCTTTGCAGTATCAAATTTTGTTATGGGTAAAATAACTGAGAGCCGTACTTTCCAAAATAACACTTCCGCCTGAAAGTATACTACATTTAAGCACTCAAACGTTGTAGTGACCTTTTATATGTGTTAAAAGCAATCTCCTGATATATAAAAATGTTTGTAAAGATTTTGAATGCAATGAGCCTTGATGCCAACTTAGCTTGCGCTATTTTTAACTCTTTGCTTATCGCTGACGCATTTTTTTCGCTCTAGTTTTTTGTTTTAAAAATAGAACCACGTTTGACAAGTTTTGCATCTATAATAATAGATAATCACCCCTATTCTGCGTTTCGATTAAGTCTCCGCATTCAGTTCCGTTGCGATCGAAAATTGGTATTCTGCAGAAAAACGGAATCGAAAGAAAAAGAAGAAGAGAACAATGTTTATAAAATTAATAGCATCACTGTGGAATGTGGAAATGAAATAGCAAAATAAGCAAGTTTGTTATCATTTTTATAAACAAATGTAAAGTTTAATATAAATAGTTGGAAGTTTAATAAAAAATTGTTAAATAAAATAACAAATATAAAAACAAACTAAATCTTGTGAAGATAAAGGTAAATATTTAAATAAATAATTCATAGTGTTGTGATGAAATGTGTTAATACCAAAAAACAAAACTTTAATAAAAATTTAAATTTCAAGGAAGAATGGAGTCTATAACAGCTGCATTATTGTTAGTGGGAGAGGAGAATAACAAGAGAAATAAAGAGGCAAGGGTTGAAAAGTACAGAATTAGAGACAGGTGCAATCCGTTTGAAATGAGCGATCAATTGTAAGTTTGTCAATTGTAATTTATATTGCGAAAGAAATATGTAAATATTGTAAAAAATAATTTACTTTTACAGATTTAAGAAGAACTTTCGTTTAAACAAAGACGCTTTCAAATATGTTTTAGACATTTTCGATCGTGAGGTGCAGCTAAAATCTTTGACTTCTTCTTCACCGCTAAACCGAGTTGTGGCTGCTTTGAGATTCTTTGCAGAAGGTAGCTATCAAAACGGAGTTGGAGCAGATTTTAATGTTGGGATGGCGCAACCTGCGGTGTCAAAGTCATTATCACATTTTATTGAGGTAATGCAGGCAAAGCTTTGCCCTCAATGGATTAAATTTGACCATAGTGAGGAGGAAAAGATTGAGGCAAAGCGTGGTTTCTACTCAAAGGCTGGATTTCCAGGTGTCAATATGTGTGTCGATGGCACACATATTAAGATTATAAAGCCATCTAAAGAGGATTTCCTTTATTATAACAGGAAGGGATTTTTTAGCATTAATGCAATGGTGGTATGTTTGCTTTAAGATAAAAGTGTTGTTTAATTAGACTAATGATTATAGATCTGTGACAACAAAATGCGCATAAGGTGTATTGATGCAAGATACCCTGGCAGTAACCACGATTCACATATATGGGCCTTAAGTAAAGCGAGGGCTAAATTAGAGCAAAATTATAGGAACGGAGAGCGAAATACTTGGATACTAGGTACCTTTTTGTGTTATTGTTTGGAAGTATTAAAATCTTTATGGTATTTTTAACAGGTGATGCAGGATATCCTCTAAAACCGTGGCTAATGACTCCGTATCGAACTCCAAGCGAAGGTAGTAGGGAAAGCAATTACAACATTCGGCACTCTAAGACAAGAAATATAGTTGAACGAACTATTGGGGTCTTAAAAAACCGATTTCGCTGTTTATTGGGTGCTAGGGAACTTCATTACTCACCGCAAAAGGTCAGTCAAATAATTAATGTTGTTTGTGCCCTTCACAACATTTGCATATATTACCGGGTAGAAGATGTGGAAAGTTATGAATGCGAAGTTGAGAGTAGTGAGGGAGTGGGCGAAGAGGAAAATTTTGACTCTGACTACGCTTCAATAGCACGTGATATTCGCGAAAATATAGTCTCGAATTTTTAGAGTTAACAAAAGAAATATTATACTCTCGGTTATGTTTTGCATTTATTTGTTATAATATCTTTAATAAAAAATTACTCTACATTATACATATATAAATATACATTTATGTATATATTTATTGTATTTTTTTTATTTTTTATAGTTCGAATAAAAACAACTGAAATATCAATTTTAATTCAATCTAATAAAAAACTTTTATTTAATAAAAAAAAATAAAGGCACTTCACTTAATAATAAAACTTAGTTACTAATTGAAAATTCATTGTTTTATCACATATTTGGTAAACTTATCACATTACATATTCTTAGTCTGTATGATCGGGATATTCAAGTTTAAACATTCTAAGTTTAATATCCACTTTCTTTTTTAACAACTCCTCCTTAACTCTATTGTGACGTTGCTCTTCCTTTAATTGTTGGCCTGCAATTTCTGCCATTTTTTCTAATGAGCGATTCATACGTCTTAGATGCGTTGACATTTCCTCATATTTCTTAGCCATAGTATTGTTGAATTCTTTGGTGTCTTGGTGAAATTCTTTTTGTGATTTTAATAGGTCCATGAACAAGCCCAAAGTTGTTTCTTTGGTCTCTGCCTCTTTTTTGAAGTAGTTGGGAGGTCTTCACAACGCGCCGAAATATCCATTTCTGAATTTTCCAGTTCCTGGACCTCACAGGCAACACCACAATCTATTGCACCGCATATACCGGATGTACTGGTTACTAGCCCCGTCAGCTGTACTACCTTTTCTTCCAAAGGGTTAATACGCTGCAAGCGGCAAGGGCCTCCTCCGGTGCTCATCATTTCCCTTTTGTTTGCTGACATCTTCTTCTTTATGTAGCACTTCCAGTCAATCCACACCTATAAATTGATATTAATTTCTGCAATAATCACACACAAACCATACTCACTTTTTTCCATGCACTGGCATTTTTTGTTGGAGGACCTAGTGCATTGAGGACTCCTGTAACTTCCTCCCAGAACACTGCCACTTCTTCTTTTGCTCGCTGGTGGTATCCACATGCAATATCTGCCCTAGACGCCATTAAATCAGCCAATTTTTCGTATTGCTGCGGTGTTGTTGTTTTTGACCTTTAACACATAAAAAACACATCATATTCGGGTACAAAAATTCACAATTTAAAACAAAAAAAAATTAATTTAAAATAATTTTAGGTATTTTTTTATGGTTTCCGAGCATTTTATCTCATTTTCTACTTACATTTTTTCCAATTTTAAATTTAACTAAAAACCGCAGATACACAAAACCACTCCGTCAACAAAAAAGTAACTGAGAAAAACGGAGTTCCGATCGTAATGCAGAATACATACAATCGAAAGAAACTGAACGGAATCGAAACACAGAATACCAAAGCTGCCAGACGGAGAAAATTTCGATTCGAATCGAAACGCAGAATAGCCACCAATATTTTTTAGCACGAAATTCATTTTTTTTTTCAAAAAATTACGGACGAATTCACCCACCCTCATACTTTTTTTCCAACTATGGCTTTGCTTATTATATTCCTTTTTATAATTTATAAATTTGCCTGTGCCACAATTTACTTCATTTTAAAACAGTGTAGGCAGTTAATCTTGGTAGGCATAGTTCGTTTACAAAGTACATATTTGTTGGATCAGAGTAGCATTACTTCACTAACAAGAATTTTCACCTATGTTATTTTACTAAAAGTTAAACTAAATTTTTCCGATTTGCCAATTTTGCTTGACGCCAAAAAATTGTTTAAAGTTTTCTATCATTTGCGCTTGTATTTCAAAATGAAAATTTGAGAAACTAATCGCACAACTTTTGTTGCCTAAATTCAAAATTTAAGGTAAATAATTTAAATTATTACTTCCCCTCTTTCGTTTGTTTGCTTATTTCAAAAAAGAAAAAAACCACTAAAACAATAAAACAAATTCGTTTAATTGTCTTTAAGAGATTTATTCACGACCGTGTTTCAGCGTGGGTTAAGCTAACAGTCTGCCAATCATTTAATCATTTAGACAGTCGTTTGTTCTGGCTCTCTGATGCTGCTCCATGCAGGTTTTACTCGAACGATGGTGGGTGCTTAAGCTAAAACAATATCAAGAGCAACAGCAGCAGTATCAAATACAATTGCTATCAGTTATAAAGTTTGTCATTATGTTTTCGAGCGAATATTCATTTAGTTTCTTTTGTCTCTAATTTAAGCAAAAAAAAAATAAAGAAAAAAATGGAGAGAATGATTTGTAGTTTGTTTATTTCTTCTTTTTTTTGTGTACCACAAATATTACAAAGCTTTAGTTTTAAGCAAGATGAATGGCTCATGCGATTTTAGTCGTGCTTTTTTCTTTAACATTCTTATTTGAATGAGTACTGGTGATGGTGGAGATTGTAGGCAATAATAAAATTTAAAAATTAAGCTAAATAAATGTTTTCAGTAAAACAAAAAACAAAAAATTAAATTTCTTGGTTAACAATTGTGTTCTTGTTTGATCTTTAACTCAATAACAAAGGATATGCAGTTATCAGGTGTCAACTTTGCCATATTTTAGATTGTAAATAAGGTCATAAAGAGTTTAGCAGGCTTGTGCATTTTTATCAAAAAAAAGTACGTCTTAAGTTATGCAAGAATATCTGCAATAAGAAGACTTTTCTTAATCGTATAACAGGTAGCACCCTTAAGATTACCTTTTACAGAATTATTTTTTTTACTTTCGGCTTCAACGCATAATATTGCGGGCAATTGGATTAATTAAATCGAAAACAAATCAAATATTGGAGTGAAAATATTTGCAAGCCGACAATCCTTTTTTAATAAAATTATTTAATTTAAAAAAATGAAATATTTAATTATTTAATTTCTCACAATAACATAATAAAAAATAGGCTAAAAATTCGAATAATCGAATCAATTTATTCGAATAATCGAATCAATTTATTCGAATAACTGAATCAAATTAACCCAAACAACCAAATCAAGTTGTACGAAAAATCAAATCCAACTTGATTGCATATGAAGTTTTTATGTTTTTCCACCACGTAATGTACTGTATTGACTAAAGTTACTATGACCTTTTCTTATATATCTCACAACAGATGGGCTTCTAAATTACCAGGCAAGCCAACATATGAAGAATGTTTTAGCCAAGTTAGATAAGAATTAGCAGGTCTAATAAAGTGGGAAATTTTGTGTCATCCAAAAGGAGAGAGTCTAATGTGCATCTAACAAAAAATATCTTTAAGATACCAATTTGAGCGCATGATCGATATAAATAAATATTTAGAAGGCAATTTATAAATACTACCATCGATCGATAAAACAAAAGACTTTTGCTGTCTTACTTTTTGCATACATATATCTATCTATTTTAGTTAATTGAGTGGTTCCTCAAACCAATCAAAGAAAAAAACAATAATTATAATAAAAACACGTATAATAAATATCTCTTATTCTTTTTTACGGTCTTTTTAAATTAAATTAACAATATATATTTTTTTCTTTTCGATGTTTCGCTTTCCTGTGGAAAGCTTCTTCAGGAAAAAAAGAATAAAAGATATTTATTAAAGATAAAAATAGGTCGATTAAAAAAACTACAAAAACACGTATAAAAATTAGAGAATAAAAAAATACATTCTCTTATCGCTTATTTTCCTCTGGGTATCATTAGCCTCTTTATAACACCCGCACGTATATCCCTTCTTATTCCTCTCCTCTCCGTTTCCTTTGAATGAAAGGTTCACACATACGTTTGACGTATTATTGAACTCATGAATGAGAATCATAAAGTGTTAAAGTATACCGACATCAACAACTTTTCTTCTATCGTGCTGTACATTTTTATACAAAGAGTGGCATTTTATTTTTAGAAACATTTTTCCTCTCAGCACCAGGTACATGCAATTGCCGGAATTATTCATACTTTCATCAACGATCCTGTAGCTTCTAGATAAGATACTCTGATTAATGACTTTTTTTCTTTAATTGAGAATACTTTATCTAAAAGAAATTACAAAGAAAGTATAAAACAGCAGGACAACACACATTATATTTGTTCCATCAAACTCAGTTTCTTTTTTTTTTGCATAAGTTAAAAACAACTCACATATATGGATTGATGTAAGTTTTAAAAATCTATTTTTGGTTAAATTTTTGACATGACAGCACAGGCAGTGGAGGTGAAATAGTGTTTAAAAATTAATGAAAAAATAATTGAAATTTATTGTCGTCGGCCCACGTTATGGCAAAGAGTACAGTAATAAAAAAATATGCGCAGTACGAGGTGCTGTTGCAAAATATCCAAACACAGAAAAAAAAATCTTGCACAAAATTTAATTCTCTTCGAACTGCTTATAGAAAGAAAGTTAGAAAAAAGTGTTGCCGAAGCAAACAAAACACAGAAAATAATTAAATAAATACAAACGTATGCAAAAAAATCTTACTTGAGCTTTAAAGTGCATATTAGTGAATAAACACTTTAAGCTTAAAAAAACTTTTTAAGAAAAGGTATTGGAAAACAGTTCTTTAACAAATGAGTACTTTAGAAAATTTAGTATATTGATTATGGCAATGCCACTATTTTCAGTTGTTACTTTGGACAGGATGTCCGTCATTTTGGTAAATATTGGTCTTGAGAGTTCATATTTGGCAGTCGTGAAGTAGACACGATATGAATTGGATGATGTTTCCATATGGTTCCCATAGATTTAAGGCTTCTTAAACTCTTTTAATGTATTAATATATTGGGCTAAGTATAGAATTAATATATTAAGCTAAATATAGAAATAAGAGGTTGATTATAATATAGAAAAAACTTTCAACTTAATAGTATATAATAAGAACAATTGTTACAGAACAAGACATTCAATAAAGAATATCCTAGGAGCTGTAAACGCAGAGCTTTAAGATAAAACTTAAAAATTATAAATTAATTTATAAATATTACACTATATCATCATTTTTAACTTTTAGTTCACGTTTTGGACCCTTGTATTGGCCTTCAAGATCGTGCGAGGTATATGCCGCTAGATTATTTCCTGTGGGAATATGTTAAGTTGCCAGTCTGCGTCGATATACGGCCATAAATGTAGGAAAAAGTCATTGAAAATTGGTTTTCCAAATTAGTCAGCCAAAAGTCTTGTCTAAATTTTAATGCCAGAAGATTAACTTTCGAATAAAGTAAATTAAATTTCACTTTTAGAAATTAATAACATCCGCTCCATGGTACATCACAAATTCAAACATACATTGTGATTTAGACATACCGCTGGTGACTACAGAAATCATCAAATACGCAGGCAAATACTTAATGAAGCTTGAAGACCATCCTAATCCCCTTGCTCGCAATATCTTGGATTATAGTGGACATAGCCGATTAAAAAAGAGGGATACCGCAGCTTTAATCCTCAATGCTACAGATGACACATCTTAGAAATATTTGTTTTGTTTTTTTTTAATGTCAATTTTTTTACCCAAAAGGTTAGTATTGACATGGTCGAGACTAATGTAATTTTTTTTTAGAATTTAAGATTTTAAAACTTATTGTTAGTTTAGTTTCTTGAAGATACAATAAATAATTATTGAAAAAAAAAACTTTTAGAAATTCATCTTTGTTTTATTCCATTTCAAAGTTCTAGCCTCTATAAGAAAACATCCTGTATTATTTTCTATTTTGATTAATTTGGTTAAGTTTTTACAAGAGCATATGGTATAATCCAAATTATTCTAAAAATGTTTAATTTCATCTGTAATAGCACTAAAACTTAGAAACGTCTCAAACAGTTTTGCATATACATAATAGTTATTTTGCAGACTTCCCTTCCACGTCTTTCTTATTAAAATAAACTTCTTGTCTTCAGTAAAATATTTAAAAACTGCTGTATTAAAGATTGAATAATAATAACAATGTTTAGCTATGAGCTATTAGAGAGTGAACAAATAGTTTTACATTTAGAAAACTATTGACTTAATTATATCGAAGAACTTTCAGGAACTTTAAAGTTTATTTTCTTAAATGCTGAAGTATACTGTTATAAGTACAATAACCCTTGTAAATACAGAGATTTTAAAATTAGTGTTGGTGGCGTCTAAAAAAGCACAATAGCTGCTATGTCTGAATTAAAACAGATACATGGAGTTTTTATTTAATTTGTTATAGCACTTTTACGGTTTATCGTTGCAAAAGGTTTTGAAATTTTTGAAATCAAATCAACTAAAAAATTGTTAATTTCGTTATTATTGGTTTAAATAATAGATTTTGAAGTGAAAATAATAGATGAGAATCTTTAAATTTATTTTTATTTCATTTGACATTCATTTACATTGTCAAATTAAACAATAACAATTCGTTTTGATTAATTATTATTTACATAAATTTACCAAGGTATTTTAATTGTTAAAACATTTTATCAAAATCAATCATCGAGACAGCGGCCCAACACACTATTTATTGTTTAGTGAATGATTTAGAAGAGAAAAGGTCTGCAGGTGATTGGCCCAAGCATGGACCATCTACGCCGTCGTACATATGCCAATAGGTTGTTACAGCTCTCCCAGGACAACCCTGATTTTCATAGAAAAACCATAATGAGTGACGAGGCAAATTTCATTTGAATGTATATGTGAATAAACAGAATAGTCGGTTATGGGGAATGGAAAATCCTCAAATTGTTCAACAATCGCCTTTGCAGAGAGGAAGGAGGAAACCCAATAGGTTCACACATAAACGAAAACGGACAACAAGCATGAGCGTAAAAGGATTTAGTTAGGAAAGGCGAATGAAAAAGGGACGACAAATTAGGTAAAAAGAGACAAATGGAAAAGGAGAAGGAGATGCAGGCAAAAAAGACAGAAAGTGACGAACACAATAACACGAAGGGAGACACGAACTATATAAACACAACTAACAATAGAACGCAACTAGTACGAAGGGAACACTGAAGATGGCAAACAGCCGAAACCGGTTTGTTCACAAACCAAATTCGACGAGGGTCGACGGAAAACCGTACCCAAACAAAAGGATCTTACTTCTTTGAAAATGAAAACGGCGTAACGGTAACTGTGAAGAGGGAACGATATCGTGATATAATTGAAAACTTTTTAACGCCACAACTGCATGCTTTGGGCTTAATTAACAAGTGGTATAAACAAGACGGTGCCATATCATATACAGCCACGATTACAATGGAATTACTGCGAGACCTCTTTCCTCAACAAGTTGTTTCAAGAAATAGTGATGTTGATTGGTCTCCACGGTCTCCTGATTTGACTGCTCCGAACTTCTTTGTGTGGGGATATCTGAAAAGCAAGGTTCATGATAAAATTAATGAAATACCGTGTAAAATGTGTGAAAATGTAATGAAAAATGTGCTCAAAGGGGCTCGCATTTGTGAGGCTAACAGAGATGGACGTTTAGCTGATATTTTATTCCATCCACAATTGGCGACGAAGATTTATCAATATCTTTTAATCAAAAATTAGAAACAAAGTAAAATACCTTTCCTAGCGGATACCCAGGAATATTATTTCATTCAGGTAGTTAAATTCATAAAAAATGCTACAATTTGTTTTTATGAAAATTTTTTTAAATTTTTGGAATAACAAAATATAATTTGCAACTGAGCCGTTTATTTGAAAAGTGGCATAAGTCAAGTGACTTTAAAAAAAATTGAATGGCGATATAATGGCGATACTAAATACAATGGAATAATATCTTTTCATTTTTAGAACATTTGCAATTATTGAGATTTGTTCCAGAGAAAGGTTGGTAATTAAAGGTATAACAAAATTTATTATGGGGTTTAGTGTGAAAGAAATATAAACATGTAATTAGTGCGTGTTTTGAGTTAATTTCAGTATTTTTAAAAAGTTTTGATCACTAGACTCATTTTTATAAGTGCGAAAGAATACTGCAGTTTTGTAAATTATATCATAGTAATATCTCTTATAGTACACATTATTTTATTAAAATTACTTTTAATCTCAGGAAGTTGCTTCGTGTTGTATAAATCATCATAAGAATGTTACAAGTCAAAAGCCTGTTATTGCATATAGCGACTCATATACCGGACAAAATAGTAACATAAAATCGGCATTTACTTGGATGAAAATTGTTCAGTCTTCAGTAAGCGATATTCAAAATGCGGATCACAAATATTTAATTTTCGCGACTTTGGTGTAATAGAAACAGCCTTGAAAAAAACAAATATTTTATTTATTTCAAATCATTACTATAGCGTTATAGCCGCCTGACGAAAAAAATCTTTACAGTACACAACATGAAGGAAAAAGTTTTTATTTTAGCTCAGTAACTGGAAAAATCTGTTTGGAAAAAGAAAAGTAAGTGCAGGCCAAAACAAAGTGAATTGGCTAAAGATTCAGTGGATACGATATTACCATGATATCCCCTATAAAATGTTTTCTAACCTAACTTTGGATGAAAAAGATGAATTTTTAAGTTTGGATTTCTCACCAAAAAGAGGAAGACCTAGTCGTTATTCACAAATTGAGATGGATCCGTTGTACACTGGATCGTGTCCTGCTTCTTCAGCAAAATACAAAGACATTATGGACTTGCTAAATTTTATACCCCCAATATAGCCCATTAATTTTAAAATTTGAAACAAAACACGATTTTCGAGGACTTGATGGTGAAAATTAAATTGAAGTCATGTATTTTCATATAAATTAGTTCTACTTACAGATGTTTCGAAATGAACTAATTATTTTTGTAGTTTATGAGTATTAAAATCCAAAATATTATATATGTTGATGGATTGAATTGTTGTTATATATGTAATTTATTCAATATTTTGAGTAAATCACCGTCTTCTCAAAATATCACTTCAGTAAAATACTTCGGATAAAATTAATATATGTCAGTCACTTTTCTAAACTTTTTATTTCGAAAGTGATTGAGGTTACTTTGCCGTAATGAAAAGTGGTGATTTTAATTATACTGAGAAAAATGTGAGTATCCAGAGAAAACAACATGCATATTTTTAAACTTGTTAAAACGCAAACCCTTAAATATCTCGACTTAAAAATAAAGTGACTTATGATACTTTCAAAATGAACGGCTTTTTTTTCAACTACAGCTTATTTCGTGAATGGTAGCACTTAGCTCATGTTTGATTTGACAGATAATTAGTTTTATCCTTACGCTGAACAAATATGGTTGTGTACGCTTGAACAACGCTGGGAAATATTGCCTGCGATCGACTTACAGAAGATGCCGATTTTGCAAAAAAAATCATCCTCATTTTGATCTTGGCGGGTATGTAAACAAGCAAAATTGTCGCATTTGGGGCACAAAAAACCCGCACGCATACATTGAAAAGCCGACGCACCCAAAACGAGTCACTGTTTGGTGCGGATTTTGGTCCAGAGGAATAATTGCGACATTTTTCTTCGAAAATGAGCAAGGAGTGGCCGTTGTATGAATTTATATTCCATTATTAACCGGAAGTATTGTACTTTCAAATAAAAAAAGAAATATTCGGTAGTTTTGTTTATAGCATTTAAAACAAAAACAAAGTTATTTGGAGGACCCTTTAGCTTTAAAGGAGATTTTTCCTATTTTATTTTAAGGTAAAAACCGTTTTTGAATACAACTTTAGGAAATTTTGCTAAACAACGGCATTTAAGCTGCTTTAAAATTTTGTGCATACGGCTTATAATCTTTTGATATCTTGTCTATTTCTACAGAAATATTTATAACAATGAAGGTTCACAAATAGCACTGGTAAACTTAAAATTCGAAAATTGTATCTTGCATTTGGGTATCTTGTTTTCGAACCAACCAAATGAGTAAAAAATTTCGAAAGTCACTTGGAGAACGTAATTCTAACTCTTTGAATAGATTTGCATGTGTAAATTAAGGCGTGTTTTTAATCACACTTTTTTTCCAACCAACTCTTATGCTTGCTTTTTGGATTCCTTCTTCGTATTATATTCAATTGCATATTCAAATTTCTAATATATTTTGAAAGTTTTTTTTAGTAGTTAATTAGAAAGCACTAGGTCAATTTTAATAAAAAATGTTTAAAAAACTTTTATTTTTTATTATTTTATCGTTGGTTGGCATCATCAGGAAAACAAAAATAATGAACAAACAAATTGAAAAAATTTTTTTTTGATTAACAAATTCAAAATAATCAAAAAATTTTTTCAAAAAAAAACAAAACAAACAAAAACAATAAAAAACGACAAATTGAAAAAATTTTTTGTTTTACATACATACAAACAAATTTTCAATATTAAAAAATTTTTAAATGAAAAACAAATTTGAAAATAAATAACAAATTTACAAAACAATAGTATTTTACACATATATTCTAAAAAATAAATTTAATGACCAAACGTTACAAAAAATTAAAGTATTAATTATAAATATTATGCAGACACAGAATTTTAACAATTAGTGACAAAGAATTCCATAGAAAGAACAAAGAAAAAATTAGAAATATTTTAACTGAGAACAATTTTCCAATACGATTAACTAATAGGTTAATTAATAAATTTAATAATAGGAGGAAAAGAGTTATAAGTAGTGGAACGGAACCGAAAATATATAAATCGATAACGTATATACCAGTCTTGTCTGAAAGAATAGAGAATTCAAAAATTTATGATACAAATAAATACAAAATGGCATATAAGAATACAAACACATTAAATAGGTTGTTTAGTAAAACTAAGGATAAAATTCAAAAATTAAATATGTCCAATGTAGTGTACAAAATTCCTTATTTAGAAATTTATTATAAACGTCGTAATATATATGAAATGTTACAAATAATTAAAGTACCATTAACGAAAAGAATAAATTTTAAAGCAGATACAGAGAATGTTGCACAAAATTATAGACATTTAGTGCATAAAATTATAAAACAAAACTCTGTATCTGCATAATATTTATAATTAATACTTTAATATTTTGAAACGTTTGGTCATTAAATTTATGTTTTAGAATATATGTGTAAAATACTATTCAATTCAATTCAATTTATTATCCATCAAATAACATTTACAATTACATCAAAAACAAAAAAATTACATTTAAATAGTTCAAGCTTATGTACATACTTTTTCTACTTTATAATTTAGAGTAATTCACAAAATTGTATACATTGTTTACAATATAGTTTTATTGGAGGCAAAATTTTAAAAAGACCTTTTTGAAGATTTTCCAAGATTTAATAAAAACAACTTAACTAAAACTAAAACTTACGAGCTACCTAAACTGATGTCAAATCATTAATATAGATATGTTCGGACTCAGCGCACCTAGAATAAAAATTTGTAGTTAGCTTGTTTAACCTAGAAACAACAAGGTCTGTATCCGAAATAATATGAAGCCTGAGTGTAGAAAACAACCAAGGCAGATTATATACAAGTTTTAATAATTTCTTCTGAGCGATTTGCAGCCTTTTTATATGACAAGTTGCACTTTTAGTCCACATAGGGGCAGCATAATATAGTACTGCCTGAAAAATAAGTTTAAAAATAAGCATTTTATTCTCAATGCTTAAAGATGAGTTTCGGTTTATGAAAGGATAGAGTGTGCGCGTCATAATATTCACTTTATTGATTAAATATTGTACATGCTCCTTAAATTTCATTTTTGGATCAAGGATTATCCCTAAATATTTAACATTTTGTTCCCACATAACTTCCGTATTTAAAAAGCTAATATTTCGTTGCGGAATATAACAAGGTTTTCTTTTTCTTGTAAAGTATATAGCCTGAGTTTTGTCTGCATTTAATGTTATTTTCCATTTGTTGAAATAGTTTGCTAGATTATCTAGATCTCTTTGTATGTTTGTAATTATATTTTCAGAGTATATGTCAGAACATAAAACTGCTGTATCATCTGCAAATACTGACATGGTACAGCTTTCAAGTTGGGGTAGGTCAGAGGTGTATAAATTATACAAAATAGGGGAAAGACAAGAGCCTTGGGGACATCCTGCCGGTATTCTAAAACTTTCAGAGCACGATGATCCGATATAAACTTTAAAAGACCGACTCGACAGGAAACTTTCAGTAATTTTAATCAAAAAATCGGGGACTTCGAGTTTAATCATCTTATAGATAAGACCATCGTGCCATACAGCATCAAAAGCAGCTTTGACGTCAAGTAATACCATTGTCGTTGATTTTTGAAGTTCAAAATTTTTAGTTACCCAATTTCTAATTCGAACTAAGGATTGCACTGTGTTATGTTCCTTTCGGAAGCCGAATTGGTGATTAGGAAAAATTCCCCTGGCTTCAATGAAGGATAACAATTTATCCTTTATAATTTTCTCAAAAATTTTTCCTATAGATGATAATAGGCTAATTGGTCGGTAAGAAAACGGGCTATCTGCAGGTTTATTTGGCTTTTTTATTGGAATTACTTTTGCCTTTTTAAATTCTAGAGGGAAGTAGCTCTGTTTTAGACATGAACTAAAAATGATGGATAGGAATTCAATTGATTTTTTTGGTAGTTGTTTAAGGCATTTGTTATTAATTCCATCTATTCCCGGAGCCTTTCTTGCTTTCAACTTTTTTATTACATTATTTATTTGAGAAGTAGATATTACTATATCGTTAGAGCTGTTAGAAGCAGATGCTCGAAAAGATTGAAGTGTTTCACATACCTGCGAGTTTGTTTCAGCGTTACCTAAAATTTGCAATATTGTATGATTATCGGCAAACGTTTGAGCCATAATATTACATTTCTCTGCATTTGTAGTAAATCTAGAATCATTGTGTTTCAAAATTGGTATTAAGTTGCCTTTTTTCTTCAAAATTTTTGTTAGATTCCAGAATGGAGCTGAGCCTTTGTCTAAAGTTGCCAGTAAATAGCACCAATATCTATTTTTTAGCTTTTCCATTTCATCTCTTACTTTTCTGTTTAGGATTTTCATATTATAAAAATCAACCAGGCTGTGATATCTTTGCCAGTTTCGCCGAAAGCCGTTTCTTTGCTGTATGTAAATTCTAAGAAACACAGGTAGGGGTTTTTGTCCGAAAGAAGGTGATTTTTTTGGAATACTAACGTCGATGGCCTCTTTTATAGAATCTTTTAGTTGAGTAATCGCGGAATCGATATGGTCTGCAGAAATGATATCCCTAACGTCAGGTATATTCAAATTTCTCGTAAGGTATCTTCGGAAGGACACCCAATCTGCGTTTTTGTAATCAAGCATAACTACACTAGATCTGGTAAAATCACTACTAATAATTACTTGAACTGGTAGATGATCAGAACTAAGGTTATTCAGAACAACTGCTGAAGAAATTATATTTGGTACATTAGTTAAGAAAATATCTAGTGTCGATCCTTGTCCGTTAGCACTAGCAGGTACATACGTATGTTCACACGGGTAAATAATATTAATGTTATATGATGAGAGTTTCTCATATAAAATATTCGCCCAACAGTTTGCCCTTAAACAACCCCAGCTCCGATGTCTACAATTAAAATCTCCTCCAAGAATATACCTATCACTTACACTACTAAGCATTCGCAAATCAGAAGAGAAACTTAATTTTCTATCGTTTTCCGCCCCAGCTGAGCCACCTGGAAAATAACACGAGTAAATATCTACACTACTATTGTTAGTAAAAATTTTTACTCCAATATTCTCAATTAATTTAGTGTTAATAATTGGTAATAAATTATGTTGGATATCTTTTTTTATAATAATTGCAACGCCTCCTCCTCTCAAGACATCTCTGTCGTTTCTGTAAACAAAAAAACCACTGTGTTTTATGGAAATACTCGACTTGAGCCATGTCTCTGACACCAAACATACATCCACATTGTGGTTTATTAAGAACCGGAACAGTTCCAAGTTTTTGTTTCGAATGCCTCTAGCATTCCAAGTAACAATATTGAGTTCATTCGCCATTAATAAAGAAATTTACATGCGAGGCTCGTTATTACCTCAAATTGGTCTGATTTACTCCTGCAGTTACGAAGTTTATTAATAAGTTCGAGAGTTAAGTTTTTTATTTCCTCCAGCGTAAATAGATCACTGCCACTATTTTTGTTAATGTTGCTTTTGTGTTGCCACTGTTGTTGTAGCGCTGCAGCATTTGGAACGCTTTGATGCAACGTGTTTGGAAAATTGTTATTATAGTTAATAAGGCTAATAGGTAAAATACTATTGTTTTGTAAATTTGTTA
The DNA here is from genome assembly GCA_030448955.1 of Trichopoda pennipes. Lineage (NCBI taxonomy): Eukaryota > Metazoa > Arthropoda > Insecta > Diptera > Tachinidae > Trichopoda > Trichopoda pennipes. The sequence continues at coordinate 1,727,243 of JASKUP010000045.1, forward strand.
TGTATTTTCAAAATTGTTTTTCATTAAAAAAAAAAATTTTAATATTGAAAATTTGTTTGTATGTATGTAAAACAAAAAATTTTTTCAATTTGCCGTTTTTTATTTTTTTGTTTGTTTGGTTTTTTTTGAAAAAAATGTTTTGATTATTTTGAATTTAATAATCAAAAAAAATTTTTTCAATTTCAATCGAAAAAATAATGAAAAATAAAAGTTTTTTAAACATTTTTTATTGAAATTGACCTAGTGCTTTATAATTAACTACTAAAAAAATATTAAAAAGTTCAAAAAACTATAACTATTATATATTTTGAAAGTTTTATGTTCTTACTTATTTTCGTACATCTTTTACGATAATTATTTTTATATTTGATTTTTCTTTATTTTTCAATCAGCTAATTGTTTTGTAGTTTACTCAACCTTCCCTAAGAAAAAGTCTTGACTATTTCTATTAAATTCACTCTCCCATACCAAATATTGCAGGGCGGAAACAGTTTTTAGTTTGAAATCCCCCTAGACTAAAGTTGAATACCTTTATGGTACTTTATATTGCAAATTAAGATTAACTTAAAAAAATAATATAACAAAGAATTCGAATAAATTAATTATAGCATTGCAACTGAAATATAGCTACGATTACAATCACTTTTTAAACTCTTTTTTAACTTTTTAAGCAGTAAATCACCGCTTATTTAGCCAGATTATCATTTAATTTTTCGTGGAATATCTTGGCGACAATACATAAATACTGGATATCACAGTATATGAGTAAAATTTTGGTGCAGTCTTTTTTACTATATGTATCCGCATTTCAACAATAATAATTATCATTTACATTTTTCTTAAATAAAATCTTTGCTATTAAAGAAATAGTTTTTTGCTATTAATCGAAGTTAAAAAAATAGCTCGGTAAAACGCACATCGCTCGAGCTTGTGTTTTATGAAAAAATTTTCCAAGGAACCAAAAAAGGAATATCTAAAGGTTTATTGCGACATCTCATCAAAAATAAATGAATATATCGGATTTTTCAACAAGAAGTTTGTTTTTCAGTTGTGGCAATACCAACATGATAGTTATGACATTTTATTTTTGACGTATTCGCAGTAGATGCATTGGCAATTGTTGCAATGAATACAATTTCGCAAGAAAATCGCATTAAAATAATTAAAATCTACTATTAAAGTTACATTTCGTCAAATTCGTAACATTTTAGGACAACATAATTGTCCTTCTAAGGCCGCTATTAAGAATTTGGTCGTTAAATTTGAGTCGTCAGGCTTCATACCAAATGTGCGAACACTAACGCTTGTTCAACCGGATCGTTCAAATGAAAACATCGCAGCCCTGAGTCACTCTATTTAAGCAGATATAAATTTGTCAATTCTTCGACGTTGTCAACAATTGGGGTTTCGTGATAAGATTTACATTTGCACCTGACCGTAAGCCTTAATCAGATGGTGGTCAAACCACTGGGAATAAATAGCAACGTCATTCCCGCCCTAGGAAGCCGAGGACTAATTCTAGCAACAGGTCATTCCTAGTTGAAATTTCAGCGGTTCCAAAGCAGGGTTGCAAACAACTACTCCTTGCTGAAGAGCTGGAGACTATCCAACTCCTGGTCCAGAACGCATTAAGCTTGGCATTCATACTCACTGAACCTGGACCATTCATTGTGTTCATTTTTGAATGATCCGGCCCACAAACTCAAACGAGGGCCTCGAAACACACAGCGACCACGATAGTCCCCAAGGGCCTACCTCAATAATCAGTCAGAGAACAACTAAAAGTCTAAAGAGACAATTAGCGGAACTCTGGGGCTTACAGATTCCCGTCGAAATATAGTGGATTTTCCAGTTGGCTCCTTGCTAGCCTAAGGGGACTGGGCTCCCTTTTACGCCCGCAAGATACAAGTCTAGATGGTTGTGTGATTCATAAAGACTTATAAATGTGGCCCCGGGGGGTCAACAATTGGGGTTTTGTGTGATTTGATTTACATCCGCACCTGGCTATGTAGCCTTTATCAGATGGTGGTCAAGCCACTATTTATAATTTGGAACGTTATACACGTCCTAGAAAGCCGAAGCTATAATTCTATGCAACAGAAACCTTCTAGTTACAACTTTAATGGTTCCAGAGCAGGGCTGCAAATCATCACTCCTTGCTGAAGAGTTGGAGACTTTTCAATTCCTGTCCAGAACACATGTCTAGCATGCTCACTGGATCTGAGAACATTTCACCAGGTAGGTGTTATTAAAGGTGAAATGAACCCGGCCACCATTAAGACTGACCTGTCTGTCATGGGGTGCGAAACCACAACCACCACGTTACTCCCATATAGGGGCCAACCTCAATGATCAGCCAGAGAACTATTAAATGTCTAAAGAGATAATTATTGAACTCTGAGGACTGATCCCCGTGGAAATAAAGTGGAGTTTCCAGTTGACTCCCTGCCTGTCTTCAGGGGACTGGGCTCCCTTTTTCCCCTGTTGCACACTATAGCGAGGTACTAACAACTTAATTGTAGCCTATTATTGACGACGTGGATATCACTGACGCTGTCACATGTCACAAAGCCCTTTACAAAATTTCACGAAAATCAGCGGTTAAGTGGCCAGCCAATTCTTGTGATTTAACACCACTGGACTATTTTTTGTGCTATGTTAAGAACTGAGTGTATACGGAGCCAATCGAATCGGGATCAGCCTTACACCTCAAAATCCGTGAAGTGATTAACGAAATAGGATCACCATTTGGCAAAAGTTGATTAAAAACTTTGATTAAAGAATCGATATCTGTCAGCGTAGTTGTGGTAAACCTGTGCCAGATATAATTTTTCATCCATAATTGCTAAACTTTTCGTTTCGTAATACAATAAAAATTTGAATCATCTTAACCGAACTTTGTTTGTTTTATTTTGTTTTCTTGTTGAAAAACAATCTACAACATACTTTAATAATCAAAATTTTCGAATAAAAATTAATTAATACAAAACAACAGTCTAAAAATGAACACCGAATAAATGAAGTCAATACAAAAATTCACGGAAGAATTTAAAAAAAATAGATACAATTTTTGTTATAGTTTTATAAGGTTAATTAAAATAACTTATTTATGGACATTAACAACAGCAACAAAAAAAATAATCCTTTCATATACAATTGTACAGCGAATTGTAGTAATTTATCATTACTTTTTTATGTTTTCGTAAGAATAATAATGATGACACTGTAGCTTTTCAAGATGATTCACCTTTCGTTCATATATACATTTTATTTTTATTTTCATTACTTTTATTATTATTTCTTCATTTATTGTAGTTAAAGTATTATTTTTGTATTCTTTTTTTTTTTGGTTTCTTCTTCAAACAACAACTTTCTTTTCTCTTTTTTACACTTTTATTCTTTTAAAATTCGCTTGACAGTTTGTTAAATGCTGTTTTTGCGGCAACATAACTTTTACTACTAACTTGGCCAGTATACAATGATGGCACATTAAGGTTCTTGTTTGCCACAATTTGTTGCAAGGCAAGACATCAGAAACTACTACGACAACTGTGCGAACAGGTTTCGTTTTCTCGTATGTTGGTATTGTGTTAGCTGTATACCCACTACATTAAACAAGGCGCAAAAAAGATTTTCCTTTGTTTGTTTTTATTTCTGTTGTCATTACGTATGTGGCAAGTGGCGGTATCAATAAAAATTATTGTAGGCATTATCCTCTATTTACAATGGACACACAACAAAACATAAAAAAACACATTCTCTTCAAACTTTATTCCAAAAGAAAACAAAAAATTATAAATGCTGCTGTAAAGGAAGTGTCATAAAAAGGAAAATGAAATCAGCTGTTGGTTGGTCTCTGCCAACAACACTAAAAAAAACCATTAAACCAGGGTGTAGTAAAAATAAATATAATAACCGATTTCTAATTGAAATAAATGGGGAGACGAGAGAGAACAACACGAGAGAGAGCACGAGCGAGAGAAAGCTGATAAATTAATACAAAATTGTATTTATATGTAGAAGGACAGTGTTGATTTTGGAGATGCCAGCATGAATTGTAACACTGGTCTACATGAACAAGTTCTTTAAGATAAACAAAAAATCTTCGACACTTTTTGATTATGGAAACTATCTGCCGCGCTGATTATAATACTTTTTATTGAACCATGATCATTTAATCATAATGAAATTAACTTTTATCAATTTGTAAATTCTAAAAGCAGAGCGAGAGAATTTCCTTAGTTATGAAATTAACTAATTTTAAATCGGTGGATAATGCTGCCATTAGTATTTTATTTACCGCAATACCCATAAATATTAATATTCAGTGTTAACCAATTAATCAATTTCGTTTCCGCCTATTTCTGCTGATAAGGTTTTACTTAGTTTAAAAACTCTAAAATCTTCCGTAAATCATAGTCCTAATGATTTTCCCAGCTGTATATTAATTACATGCGCTGAAAGCTTATCAACTGTATTGGCAGCTTTGTACAATATTTCCCTAAAATATGGATATTTTCCTAAATTTTCGGAGAGAATCATACATTATTCCACTTTTTAAATCTGGTAGCAAGTCCGACATTTCAAATTATAGAGGAATTGCATAGCTGAGCATAATACCAAAGCTCTTCGAAAAACTTTTATTGGGTTATTTCTGCCAACGCACAATAACTAATCAGGATTTCGTCAAAGGTGAGCAAACTGATGTTGTCTACATGCACTTTAGTAAAGCATTCGACAAAGTTAATCATAAACTTCTTTGGCATAAATTGAGCTTGCTGGGTGTCACTATGAATGGATTTCATTACATCTGTTTGATAGGAAACATCGTGTCCGACAGATATCTCAGTTTTATCTGGAGTACCCCACAACAGTCATCTTAACCCAAATTTAGTTTTCCTTTTTATTACTGATCTCCCAAACATTATCCAATTCTTTAACATTCTAATGTACGCAGACGATGTCAAAAGTTTCTTCAGTTATGTTAAGCTATCGGATAAGCCATTGTTTCAATCTGACTTGAAAAGCTTTCAAAGTTGGTGTGATATAATTAAAATTAAACCTACTGAAATGCAAGTGTATTTGTTTCTGGTGAAAAAACTGCATGATACTCACTATTTTTTTTTGGAAAAATATCTGTTGCAATTGTTGGATAACATTTAATATTTGGGAAATATAAAATATAAATTAAGTTTTACATCTCATAGTCACCTGACCGTTAATAAGGCTAGAGGTGTACTTGCTTTTATTAAAAGATGGGCTAAAGAGTTCACCCGTTCGTAAGAAAACAGTTATACAAATAATTTGTGAGACCAATTTTCAAATATGGCCCGGTAATAATGTGCATATGAGGTTTAACATGTCCGTGTGGAGTTTAGCTTTCATCTTATCGTCGCAGACTAAAAGTAATCAGATTGCCAACGCTGAAAAGCTGCAGAACAATGCTTAATGTATCTTTTGCAATCAGTTTAAGTAATGGAAAAATTGGGGCCGAATTCCTGATTTCTAATATCCTTTTCAATGTTCCGAATAGTTCAGCTCGACGTTATCAGCCACTGTTGTAACAGTTCTTCCGAAATAATTATTCAAGTGCGGACCGAATTCGAAGAATTTGTAAAGAATTTAAGAATTTAATGGTCTATATAAATTAAATGATTATTCTATATCATTAGATGTTGTAAAGCGCAATATAATTGTTTTTTAGACGACTAGTCGTATTTAGTCTAAATAAAAATAAATAAAAAAACAATGTCTAAAATAGAACGAATGTAGCTTATTTAATTTTATTATAGACTTTGAAATTACAATATTCTTTAGTCTCTTGTCTTTGGTCTTTGCTAACAAAATTTTGTTCAGCGATTAATAATTAATTTAACGGTTTTGGCGAGCACCCAAAATTTTTTCTGTTGCCTCGCATCTTATGTTACCGAATATTTTAACTGCTCATCTGTTCTTATATATTTAGAGGCACAAAGTAGCAAAAGGTTTTAACAAGTAATGCCGACCCTGGCAACGCCATGCGTTAATTCTTTAAAGGCGCCATAACCTACACTCGTAGTATTTTTTTTAAAAAGCAAACTTTTAATCACAGATAAAAATTATTCGAAATAATATAGAAATCGATCGCTTCCTGCAGCAGGTTCATAACAAAAAATTGGTTAATTCGAGTCGAGTAGTAATACAACTTTGTTTCAGCAAAAAAAAAAAATTCAAGTTTCTTTTGAGAAAAATATTTCTTTCTTGCAACAAAGGCTCAGTGCACAGTACAACACATGATTATTGAACTCAATTCTGAGAATTGCACGTGAGAATAGCCCTAAAAATAAGAACTTCTGCATCGTGTTGTTTGAATTGTTTTGCTTAAGGTGGATTTTTATCACTTTTTCTACATTTTAACACGACGATTTCTCGGTATACCGAACAGAATATCCGCTTCAGATACAAAAGAGAACAAATAGGAGAAAAAAAGCAGAACAAGCCTACCCGAAGGAAGTGTATGCAGTGCCTTAAAAATCGTAAAATGTCAATTTTTCACCGCGTTTCACATTTTTTGCTCAAAAACTGAATGAAAAATCTACAAATATGCAGCTTTTTCTTTATAAACTTAATTTTGCATGAAAACAAAAGTTCCGGTTCATACTCCAGCTTGGTTACACAGAAAATGAGATTTCTGTTTATCTATGCAGGAAACCAGAATCTAGAGTATTTTCAATTATAGTCAAATGCACTGACATTTTGCTTTGTGAGTTTTTTGCGCTTCAAAAATGATGTAAAAAATTCTAAATTTTTTTATGATATTTCGATTTACCTTACCGGTTGTGGCACATTTTTTCAATTTCATTTGTGTCATTCATACTGGCGAGATTGGTGAAAACAGTTTCAAATTGCAGGAATACAGTATTCAAATTCGGCGGTTTCAGTGGATCGGCAACAGCACCGCATTGTACTTAAAATGTTGCAGTAGAAGCGGGAATGCATATTTTTATTTTTAATTGTTTCTGTTCTGGAATTTATGCATACGTAGCACCTGGATTCAATTAGGTCTTGTGGCCAAATTACTGGCTTTGTCCTTGTATCTGAATTAAAACAACTTTCGCACTCTGTGTTCGGCGTAAAATTTGCATCACTTAAATCTGTTTCATCGAAATAGTGACAATACGCTGTTATAATTTCTCAATAAACATTTTATTATAATCCTGTTTGCCTGTTATGGGAATGATATGACAGCAAATATAACAAAAATCTTCCCATTTTTGCTACTTGTCATTTTCCATATTGAAATATTTAATGTTATTCTGATTTTAAAATGTAATTCACTCTGAACTTGTTTATGCCGCAGCCATTAAATTAATAATGTAGCCAACTTAGCAAAACGAATGAAAGAGAAGGTCTTATTTTTGCGACTACGTTCAGAATTGAGTCCCATTTCTTAATTTGTGATTTAACTTAGAAAATAATTTTCCAATTCTCATTAAATTTTGTTTATTAGTTTTTACTGTATATTATAACGAAAATAGTCAGGGTTGAACACCCTTTTACATAAATACGTGTTTAAAATATTGTGCTTACTTCCACCACTAACTTGAACGGTGTTTTTAAACATAATAATAGACATAATTTAACTAATACATTGTGAGCAAAATCGCGAGTTATAAGTTCACCTCCCATTAATATCGTGAATATAGAAAAAATTAATTGTTGTTAAGTAACCACAATGGTTAAGTTGTCGATTATTACTTTTACATTAAATTCTCAGAACTAAGTCCCAAATCAATGAACTTAAAAATGTTGTACTGTGTTATTAAACAAAATTTATAAAACACTTTTATTGTTATCAATATTATCGCCTATTACAACTCAGTCATCACTATATTCGAATTTACTAGCCGAAATATGAAAAAATTTTGTGCGTTTTTAAACTGCAGCCACATGGTTTTTCTTTGTTAACAGCAATAGAACAGCAACAGAAAAGAAAAATATCACGATTTGTTTGTACTTGCGCACTATCAAAACGCAAAAAATTCTGTTTACACCCTTTTCTAGACGTACATATATACCCACTACGGGGACAAATATTTATTCATTAAATATTCTACTCAATATTTATGAGTATTTGATTTATTTGATTTATAGTTTAAAGCAATAAAAACGTCTCTTTTAGAGAATCGTACTTTAATTTGTATGATGCGAGAATACTGCCTTTAATGTTAACAATATACTAGCAGCTATAAAATCTTATACTGAATAATATATAGTTATGTATTATACTGAATAATACATAACTATATCATGCAGTACAATACGAATATACAGTGTGATCAAAAAGTTGGCCATTCTTTAAAATTGAAAAGGACAAATGTGCTGTTAATGCTTATTAATTAAACTAAGAATTATCTATAATAAATAAATAACCGTTGTGATAATATTTAAAAATTAAGAATTAATTCTTAGTTTAAGTTAATCTTAAGTTAACCTAAAGCCTTGCTGTGCGGTTGATAATTAATCCAGTAACCTATTCCTTTTTCATAACAATTCAACCTGTACTTTCTATAGCAGCTAGTTAGTTCCAGCTGATGATGAAGTCGTTCTTTCAGTATTTTCTCAGAATCCTTGGATCCCATTCTCGTACTGAAAGATGGATACTTTTAGACTTATATGGCATTTATCTTTAGACTTTAGAAAAGTTGTCATGCAAAATTAAATTTATTTTCTAATTACACCTTTGAGTCCTTATTGTTAGGAATAATAGACTTCCATTTTTAAAAGGTACCTTTCTGTGATTTATCTTTTGAGCTATAAGCAACACATTTACGCATTCGATGATTTGACTAACTTGCTGACTTTTTTATTAGGTTAATTAACCGTTTATTCTATGAAGCAATTTAAAAGCTGTAAAAGTAATGTTAACATGACTAACTGGAACATTACCATTTAGTATTTTTGTAAATTAATTTCTTTCCTTAATTTTTGACTGATTTTTAAGCCTCTACTTTTAATATCTTTTATTGAGTTTAAATGTAAAATGCTGAAGCAACTGATCTACTATAGCTTCTCGTAAATATCTATTTAAAAATAAATCCAAGAAGTCTTTAGAACAAGAACTCCTTATATCAAAACATGGCGTATTGAAATATTATTTGTTCAAAATTTAAGAATATAATAAAGCAGACTCATAGGCATAATACGAGATTGGGACAGTTATGAGTGGAAGAAACACCTGACGTTAAACTGAGGACCTAGATACTTACTGAATATAAAAGCAATGGATAACCTAAGCGCTAGATTATAAACCTCAGTGATAAAACTGGTAAGAAATCAAAAAAGTCAGTGACAACGTGACAATTATTATTAAGTTAAAAAACATTTATTTGTGATTTTTTATTTAACTTCGAAAATAATTTTAAATTCGAATTAGGTTTTGCTAATTAGTTTCTACTTTATATTACTACGAAAATAGTCATGGCTGGAAAACCCTTATCATACAAATCTTATGTCGTCCCTTAAATACCTGTTTGTGTGTCTTAACACACAATGAAATAATTAGTTACTTTCACCGCTTACACAAACGGTGTTTTTAAACATAATAAAAGGAATAAGTTAGCTAATACATTGTGAATATAGAAAAAATTAATTGTTTTAAAGTAACCGCAATGGTTAAGTTGTCTGTAAGGCGAATAAATGGAAAGCAGCATTTCGAACTGAGGACTTGCAGCACATTAGCAAAGCAGCTGAGACAGTTAAGTTGCCTTTGTATTATAAAATAAGGTAAGAAGGGAAAAGGCGTCTGTACTTAGACCTACACTAGAAAATTGTGGTCCACAATAAAATGAAGCTTTAGTTAGTGCGAAGGAACAAAATAATAATAGTGTGTGGTAGTAGTGGTTGAGACGGTTAAGCGAGGTTAGTTAGTAAAATAGGATATGAGTTGTAGTGTCTGTTGGGACCACAACGTGGTTGTCAGCTTTGCTGAAGTCGCTAGTATTTCCCTCTAAGAAAATTAATCTCTCATCATACTGCCTTTTGTAAAAAAGTATCGTAGAAATGTAGCGTTAATTTGTTTAATTGATTAATTTCTAATTAAAGGGCACGCACGCATACACATTTACTTGTCGCACAATTTTTCTGTCATATTGTTGTAGTTGTAGTAAAACTAAATCTATATATATAAAAGAAAGTGATGTTAGTTACTACGCTTATAACTCGAGAATGCCTGGACCGATTTCGGTGATTAGCACCAATTCGGACAGGTCTCCGGCCAAATAAGAAGAATACACAAGAAAATTTTGGAAAATTTCCCAAAAAAAAAATTATGAAGAAAATTCATTTTCACATACATTTTTTTACAACGCTATCTTAACTCAAGAACCCATAAAAAAACATGATTGTAAATGCTATATTGCCAGTAGATGGCGTTGTATGCACGCTTGGCAGATGCAATGACATCTGTTAGTAGTCAAAAAAGTCATGAAAAATGTGATGAAGCAAAAATTTTAAAAGAAAAATATAAGGGCGATGTGTTGAAACCACACATTCCTATGATTCCTCCAGATTTGCCGTTTGATTTTAAATGGCTTCAGTTCCCCATACCTGTTGCTTTTCAATGATCCCTGTTTTTTGCACTTTCAGTTATATGTATCACGTTCACGTGCTTTGTTTTTTAATACCGCGAACCAAAATCGATCAAAAAATGTCGAAGAAATGACTTGCAAAGCAGTCACGGGCACGCTAGTTTTTCCATAAAAATGAAATTGAAAGCATTAACATGTTTAACTGCCTTCCCATAACGGATATTTTCAAAGCACAGATGGCTGAGCAACAATAAAAATATGTTATTTATTAGAAAAAAGAAAAAATTTAAGTAAAAAATATTAAAGCCAGGCTTTTTTAGAATTGCTCTTCTTTTATGCACTTTAATTTTTTCTGCCCGCTATTATTGCATGTTTGAGACACAAAGGACTTAAAACTAAATTTTAATGACTTTTTATGCAAAGGTGGGACTAGTAGGAAAATCATTCGGAATGAATGATTTTATGAGGAAGCACAATTCCCAATGCGTTAGAGTTTTAAAAGGTTTTGAATAAAAAAATGTATATTATATCAAATCGTTTGATCGTTATCTTTGTATTCATTGAATTAAATATTCATCCTTATTCTATTTGGCGACGTCGCCGATTTTGAGACAACATCACTTTAACACAACATCAGTACTAATTTGGTATTCCCTAACAGTCTTATGACGACGTTGCCAGTTTATCGATCATTTTAATAAAATATAACACACATATCTAATATTTGGGTTAACTGATTCTTTTGTGAACTATTTTTGATAAAATTGTTGTGAAAATTATATAAACTGTGTGAAACAAAAATAAAATCTGTATTAAATTGAACCCAAAAAAAAAATTAAAAATCAAAATAAATTAAAATCAAAATGTTCAGCACATTGTTTTTTACCATCTTTGTTTTTACTTTAAATTTTAAGTCGCGCCAAATCTGTAAAAAGAATTTTGTCAAACATGTATTTGTAAAGAACTACATATCATACCTTTTGTCATCCATCACTCATTCTATTTAGTGAGACAAGGACGTTTAGAGCATTCCCAACACTCTCCCATTATTCCTTAAAATTAGTAGGAACACTGCCCCTTCGAAATCCCCTGGCAAGTGATGGATTTTTTCAAATTGTGTGGCATTGGTAATTTTAATTTTTTCCATTTTCTATTTTATTTGTTATCTTTCCTATTTTATTTTGTATTTTTAATTTTATTAATATTTTTAAATTTTTGTTTATAACAGCACGACACCAAAATCACAGCAATTTAAGGCAACATCAACGTCAAATTTTCTTATAGAATACCAAACATGTGTTGCCAGTCATCGATAAATGGCAATATTGCCACCTAAAATACGGATTTACAACAAACGATAAAAAACGACATCTTCTTGTATTGCCGTCGCCAAACAGAATAAGGTTGATTAATAATAATAATAATAATAATAATAATAATAATAATAATAATAATAATAATAATAGTAATAAATCAACAGTTTTTCAAGAAAATTTAAATTTTACATTGGTGATATCAAAATACACAATAATCATATAGTGTGTAGCTAACTACACATCTTCTATTCTTTTTTTCTTAGTTACGCCAGCAGCCCGTGGCCATCAATATTTAATCCATTGTACTAGGGAAATATGTTATGGAAGCGTGAAAATAGTGGTAACAGACATGCATTATGGCATAACGCACATCATTGTCGACATTGGCTTTTGTGATTAAAATTTTTCATAAGAAATTTCATTATGCCAATACCCCGTTGATATCCCTTGTCATGAATTGTAAATAGTCGACTAGTTTTCAGAAGATAAATATGTCATACTAATCGTAAGAAAATCAGCAAAAGAACAAAGAAATTAAATTTAGCAAATCTCTTCGCATATATCTAAGATTAATCTTTTGGATTGATGAGCGGAAAACCAGAGTTGAATAAGTTTTTACTTTCACCACTAAGAATAACAAAGTTTAGAGTGTTGCAACAGAATAAAAGAAAAAATTGCTGCCATAGATGTATCTACTTGTTAGAAAATCACGGAGTCTTGAGTTCAACTCCCGTCTACGTGATTAATGTAAAGAAAAATAATTGTTATGGAGTGCAATATATATGTAAGTTGCGTAAAAGACGAACAAATGGAAATTCGTTTAAACCTGACAGAGCATTTAACTAGAAAAGAAGCATATTCGAAAAGCAACTATATTCTAAAGCAAGAAAATCGCTAAATGCAAATAATTGTTGTGTAGCTGCGGTAGATGACCTACTAAAGATGCTTTTGGATTAGAACAGCAAATATAAGGGATGAAGTGAAAACGCCTGTATAGTAAAATAAAGAAATTGTGGCAGTTGTAGCTTGAAAAAGATCTAATTGATAGAACAAACAAGATCATAAGCACGTGTCTGGCCGGAGTAGCACTGTTTGGTTTTTACATGACTACGGAAGTTTTTAAAAGCCCAGAGAAATAAACCAGAAATAAGGTCACACAAATAATTATACAAATAAATATGCGATCGGGAAATTTGGTTTGTAATAAATTGATCGTTTTATTGCCGGTATGACATGTGGCACCGTTCTGTTGAAACCGCATGTCAATCAATAATAGGTCAAAATTGAGTTTTTTTTATAAACAGAAGTAGCACTTCAGGCAACAATGCCTATTTAGTCCAGCAGCGTGCTACATTCTTTAGGAACGGGATAGAGAAGAGATGAAACAGTTGGTGAAAGTAGAAGGATAGTCGGCAGCGACCAGCGACCAGCGACCATGCCTTCATCACCGAGCAGCCCCACCGACAGTCAATTTTTATTTTTGTAGTGGAAAAACCAAGGTTTTCGTTGGGAATCAAACCCACAACCCCCAGACTGACTGACTGACTGACTACCTACTAGCCTACAGGAACAGGCGGCCCTGCCCCTCTTGCGACCTGGTTGTTCACAACCCATAATTGTGGAAGTCTCTTACAAAACTATAAAGCTCAAAATTGAGTTGTTGGCATCTCGCGATAGCGTGATCCATTGACCGTTACCGCATTTTCAGCTTTATCTTTGAAAAAAAATACGGCTCAATGACGCCTCCAGACCATACAGTGACACGTTGAGCATGCAAAGGTTTCTCAATAATCGCTCTAGGATTTTTAGAAGTCCAAATTAGGCAATTTGGCTTGTTGACATAACCTGACAAGTGAAAATGGGCTTCATCTGAAAAAATAATTTTTTTCAGAAAAACCATCTGGTTGTTCCTGAGTGAATTGAGCGAATCTACGACGATGTGAATGATCGGTCAGTTTCAATTCCTGCACCAGTTGAACCATATAAGGCTTCAAAGTCAAATCCTTACGCGAAATTCGCCATGTGGTAGTTTTGGATAACGTCAATTATTAAGAACGTCAAGGAGTTGACAAATTTGAACCTGCTTCAACACTGTGGTTTATGGCTGTGATGTTTTCAGTTGAACGAACCGGTCGCACATTTTGGTGTCGACTCAAATTTAACGACCAAATTCATAATAGTCATTTCAGTAGGACGATTATGTTGTCCGAAAATATCACGAATTTTACGTAATGTAATCTTAACGCAACCACTATTTTTATGGTGAATTGTAATTTTTTTAACGCGAAATCAATTCAACAATTATCAATGCATCTACTACGAATACGCCATAAAACTAAGTGTCGAAAGTGTTAGTGGTACCACAACTGAAAAACAAACTTCTTGTTGAAAAACCCGATATAATGTTTTTTTATAAAGAGAAGTAGCACTTCAGGCAACGGTGGCTATTTAGTCACGTACCATGCTACTTTCTTTAGGAAGGGGATAGAGAAGAGATGAAACAGGTGGTGAAAGAACAAGGATAATCGGATATTAACTGCCGTATAAGACAGCACTATACATGTAGTTGAAAGAAAAAAACAGCAACCTGTTAGAAACCACTACCGAAACACTATTGAACGATCGAATTCAACATATTGATTGCATTCGAATTTCCAATAAGCTCAATAATTGAATTTATTACAAATTTATTAAAGTTTTTAGTCCTAAATTGCGGGTATTCGGATGGTACATGTGAGTACTATTACAGCTGTATATATTTTTTATATTGCATTATGATGGAGCTTCTCAATAGTTTTTCCACACGATAAAACTTGAACACGGATAAAGATTTACAATGAGCTCTGTTATAACTCTGTCTTATTTTTGCGTTAACGACCGCTTTAAGGTAAATGTAAATATGAGAAAAGTACCGGCTTTTTAGAATTACTCATACCAAATATAAAAGAGATATATTGAGGGTAATGGCAACTGTACATCAAGAGTAGAATGTCTTATAACCTTGTAAAAGCGCTGGGATTTTTCGCAGAATCAAGCTTAAATTAAGCTAGACAACTGTAGTCACGATTGGGTTAACAAAAAAATATAAATCTTTTAAATTAGGATTTTAGTATGGCTTTATAAATTTGGATCAGCTTAATATCATACGATTTTAATAGAACGAACTAATGCCGTACTTTTTCTCGCGGAAAAATCAATTTAACTTTGGTGTTTACCCTTAATCAACTTATTTTCAGTTACCTAGACTCTTAATCAATACAAAAATTTCCTATTGGGACAGTAAAAAATTAAAACAAACCCAAGAAAAGAAAAATAAACACAAGTGTACGTGATTGTCTATTTCTATGAAAAATACAATAAAAATAAATTGGGTTAAGTATTTATGGAAAGAAAGAAAAGCCCCTTTAAGTACTTTTTGCATTTGTACAAAATATCTTGAGCCTTGAACAGGAAAATAAATTTTGCTGTGCTTTCTAATATAACTTGAGTATACGAAAGTAGATATAATTTGAATCAAGGAAGTAATTAGGGTGAAATGCAGCCTAAAGCTAGTGTGTGTGTTAACTGTTAAATGCAAAGTATAGTGAAAATGTCCTGCAGTTAGTGGGGGCTGTACAAACATCCAACGAGTATTTACTTTTGTATAAGATTTTTCTTGGTTATTGCAGTGTTCCGTGCTTTATTCCGGTAACAACTAACTATTTATGTATATTTAAGCACAGTGTTTGTGAGTACATATTTTCTTTCCGTTGCTCTTATTGCTATTCATGGTTATTAAGACTAGAATACATTTTTCTGTTTTCTCATTGTGTGATTTTCCAAAAATAAAAAAAGGTCTTTGAACTTTGCAGACAAAATTATTGACTTGTTTTCCTTAATTAACAGTTAATTCATGTGTATTGTTGACACAGAAGGACAGGTTGTCAAGCGTTCTTTAGCTCAAATAACTCACACATTTATTTTCGTACAAAGAAAAAACTATATCTAATATTACAATGAAGGCACACTGTTTGTTAAGCTAAGGGTTATGCACCCTAACCTAAAGAATTTTAACAAATTACTGGATCTAAAGATTCAAGCTTAGTTATTCCGTTTTTAATTTTTCATTAAATAGTGTTCAAAATGGCTCAATATTTGGAACATTTGGAAAATCTTTATAGAATTGATTAAAAAAAACCGCACACTTTTTTTGTCACCCATCGTTCGACATAAAGCAACAGCTTCTCAGAAATATAGTTCAAGTGAAATTGTCAGTTGCATAAAATTTCATAATTTTTGGTTCGAAATCCACCATCTAAAACTTTTCTCTTATTACGGATGCATCTTGCTTAAGTTTTGGAAGAAAATTATTAAGTTATAAAATAAACAACTGGGTATGCTGTTTACTAACTGCATTGCTTGCTAAGAAAAGTTATGCACGCAAGTCAACAACAAATTTCTAGTTACAAACTGCGCAGAAATTTTACACAGGCAAAACAACAACTCTTTGCTAACTGCGTAGTTTTATAAAAAAAAACTTATGTATACAAGACAACAACAACTATATTAAAATAAATTCCAGAAAGAAACTTTATCACCATAAAAACAAAAACAAAATGTGATACAAATTTAATTTTCCTAGACCTCTAGTGGACAAATATAAAAAGGCAGCGTCTAAGTGTAAAGTTAGTTAGTTTAAAAATAAGCTTCGCGAAATAAAGACGTGCATCGTAAGTAAATTGTTGTGTTGTACCAACTTTGTGTGTAGTTAATACTAATTTCACACTTGTGTTTTGGAACTCGTTTAAGCAAAATGTTTTAAAATTTAAACACAGCAGTTCACACTATAATTGAGATGTTTAAGGCTAACGTTTTATCTACTTTTTTTACCTTAAAAATGATTTTTTGTAGTGAAAACAGCCGTTTTCGTTGGAAATCAAACCCAAACTCCAGCCTGATTAGCTAAGTACACTACCTACTAGCCTACAGGGGCAAAAACGCTTTTAGCACATCCCAAAATTAAATGAAATTCAGAGTTGTATATGGAATTTATGTGTTTAACGACGTGTTTAAATCTAAAACAACTCATTTGAGATGTTTAACAAAACACATCAATGTATGGTAAGGTCCCGACCATGTCAGAACTAACATTTTGGGTAAAAAAAAATTTACATTAAAAAAAACAAAACAAATATTTCTAAGATGTGTAATCTGTAGCATTGAGGATTAAAGCTGCGGCATCCCTCTTTTTTAATCGGCTATGTCCACTTTAATTCAAGATATTGCGAGCAAAGGGGTTAGGATGGTCTTCAAGCTTCATTAAAAATTTGCCTGCGTATTTGATGATTTCTGTAGTCACCAGCATACCGCTGGTCTAAATCACGATGTATGTTTGAATTTTTGATGTACCGTGGAGCGGAAGTTATCAACCGTAAAACTTTATTTTGCATACGTTGGATTCTATCCACATTTGAAGCTGAGGCAGTGCCCCAAAGTTGGATTCCGTAAGACCATATTGGTTTTAAAATAGACTTGTAAATTAGAAGCTTACAATCTAGGCTAAGTTTTGAGTTCCTGCCAATAAGCCAATGTAGTTGTGTTAGCTTAAGTTTCAAATGTGTTAGCTTTGAGTCAATATGATGTTTCCATGTAAGGCGACGGTCAAGATGTATACCAAGATATCTCACATAAGTATGGTGTGGAACAATCTGATTAATGATTCGGACGGGTGAACAATTATCTCTTCGCAGGGTGAAGGTCACATGAATGCACTTTTGAACGTTCACTTTAATTCTCCATAATTTTAACCACAACTCTAACTGAGTTATATGTTGCTGAAGATTTATGGATGCTTGATGGGAATTTTCATGCGAACTTAGACACGCTGTATCATCAGCAAACGTAGAAGTGTGGACAGTTTCACTTACAGGCATATCGCAGGTATATATCAAATATAAAACTGGCCCAAGAATGCTACTTTGTGGTACGCCTGAGGAAATTGGTTTGGATACACTAACGAAGTCTACTTCAACAACAGAAAATTTTCGTCAAATTATGTAGCTTTTCAGTAGGTTGCTTATATTACAAGGCAAGTGAGCGGTCAGTTTCAGAAATAGACCTTCATGACAAACTGTCAAAAGCCTGAGAAACATCAATAAAAATAGCTGAGCAATACTTCTTCTCTTCAAAAGTCCTTCTTATCACCTGAAAAAATCTATGGGTTTGATCAATTGTGCTATGTCTACTTCTAAAACCAAATTGAATAGCTTGATTCTGACTGCAATACTGGGAAGCTCCTTCAACATTTTGTTACTTATGCCGTCCATACCAGGAGCTTTTTTCGGGTTTACTTCAGAAATTAACTTTTGTACCTCACGCAACCTAAACTTTAAGCGTCGATGGGGTAATCCAACTACGCTTGGCAAATTAACATCATTAGTGCATATGTGTGGGGTGAATACATCTTTCAAGTAATCGGCAAATAAGTTGCCTTTTTCAGCGTCCCTTCTTGCCCAATCTCCACTGATATTACGTACGGGATTAGATAAATTCTTAACAAATATTTTTTTAAAGTGCGGCTTCTAGCATCTGGAAGACAAACAGAGAGAAGTAGTGAACTTACTGCCCAAGTGAAAAAACCCACATTTATCGGCCTTTATAGAATACTTGACTATCTAGACCTGTGCTGCTGGGGGTATTAGGGAGCCCAGCCCCCTGAAGACAGCAGGGGTACAACTGGAAGCTCCACGTTACTTCCACGGGAATCAGTAAGCTCGCAGAGTTCCGCTATTTGTCTCTTTAGGCATTTAGCTGTTCTCTGGCAGATTATTGAGGTAGGCCCTTTTTGGAGTATCGTGGTGGTTGTGCTTTTGCGGCCCCATAATAACACCCACTGGTGAATGATCCAGATCCAGTGAGCATGCTAGTCATGTATTCTGGACAGGAGCTAGATAGTCTCCAGCTTTTCAGCAAGAAATAGTGGTTTATAGCCCTGCTCTGGAACTGCTGAAATTGCAACTAGGAAGGACCTGTTGCTAGAATCAGTCTTCGTCCTCCTAGGACGCGAGTGGTGCTGCTTTTCACTTACAGTGGTTTGACCACCATCTGATTAGGGCCCACGGCCAGGTGCAGATGTAAATCTTATCAGGAAATGCCTAGTGGAAATTGCCAAAGCAGTATAGAAAACGAATTGCAACTCTAACCTAAGGAGGCGCACTAAATCCACAGTTTCACTATCCTTATGATCTCCAGATCTAATTCATTAAATTGCAGTTTGAGAAACTCAAACCGTTCATCATTCGCACTAACTGTTGGGTTGCCAATGCAAATTATTTATGCTGTCACGTTGCCACGATTATGTCAAAATTTATAAAATAAAATAGGGCAGTTCCCTTTACAGACTCAAAATAATGCGAATATATTCCAAAAGCATTTCAAGGTGAACTAGTAATAGGTAATAACTTGCAAGGAATCTACCCCGCATGTAGTTAAAGCTGTTGAGCATTCAATATCTCAAGTCACGATAAAAAAAAGTGATCTAAGGAAATCAAGCGAGTGTATATCTAGACTATCTAGCCTGTATAAGCGACAAGACTGAACTCATGCAACGTGCATTAAATGCTCCTTAAAGCGTTGCTGAAGTTAACGTATTACAAAAAATACACAAGAGTATTGTATTCCATTGTTTATTGACAAATCGACTGATATTCGACCTGTGTAAAATTTTTTACTCCAGATAACAAGTGTTGATGTATTTAGTAGACAGACTTGTCTTATTGAAAGTATTTACGAAAGCAATAACATTTTTGATCACATCAAAAAGTTGATTAGTCGTTACACTACAGACACGACTAATTAGAACTTAGCCCAAAGATTACTGATTTGTACATGTACTCAAGCACGTATATAAAACCATCTACACATGAAATTAGGTAAAATAAAAGTAAAGGTTTTCCAAACAATTCCAATTTATTAACTTGTGTATGAGGCTGTGGTACAAAAACAGTCCGAAAACTAGCAACGACGACAACCGATTGTTTTGTCCGAAAATTTTTGTAATTAAAGACTAAAACCAGCGTACCATACAGCACACTCGATAATATTTTCCACCTACGCAACACCAGATGGCGCAAACATAAACCTAAGGCAAGAATGGAACTTTAACAAAGTTAGATAAAAAAAATAAAACATTTTAAATGGTTAATCGCAGAAACGTAGTGAAATTCCAGATTGTGTACAATAAATCAAAATTTACTAAACGGCCACTACACAGGAAAAATTAAGAATAAAATTATTTTAGGAGACAATGGTTTTCCAATAAATTGTCTACAAATAGAGCAAAAACTAAATAACAGATTAATAAGAAAATACTAAAAACTGAGAGCACGTTACCAAGGAAATTTACAAATCAGACCAAGAAATGGGGAATCGGTTATAAAGCTTATTATTTATATTACTTTACGCTATAATACAAAGTACAAAGGACAACTCTCATTTGATTTATTTTTTTTTAAGTACATGGCAAAACTTCTTTTGTAATGTAAAACGAACCTCAGCAATACTTAAATATAAAATGTAATTAACAAAATATCTTGCAACAAAAATTATAATAAATATATGTATATGCACCATCTTGGGACTATCAAATTTATTTAGCACTACAGCATATAAAAGCACAGTAATTATCGTTATAGTTCTGTAGAATTTAGCATATACTTAAAATAAAAATCCTCAAAAAGCATAAGTTCCTGATGAAAAATAAAAATATTGCGAAAACTAAACTCATCTCTGAAATAATCACAGAAGATATATTTTATATTGTAACGGATGCGTCTTGCTTAAGTTTTAAAAGAAAATAATTAAGTAATAAAGTAAACGAAATAACTGGGAATGCTGTTTAATAACTGCGTAGTTTTCTAAGACAACTTATACACGCAAGTTACAAACTGCGTAGAAATTTTATACACGTAAAACAACAATAGCTTTCTGTTTACTAA
The DNA here is from genome assembly GCA_030448955.1 of Trichopoda pennipes. Lineage (NCBI taxonomy): Eukaryota > Metazoa > Arthropoda > Insecta > Diptera > Tachinidae > Trichopoda > Trichopoda pennipes. The sequence goes on from JASKUP010000045.1 coordinate 1,748,102, forward strand.
TCTTCTTAGTGTTCTAAGAAAACTTATACACGTAAGGCAACAACAACTATCCTAAAATATATTCCAAGAAGAAACTTTAACAGTATAGGAACAAAAATACACACAGCCCAAAAAGCGCCCATACATTGAATGAATAACATAACAACAACAAAAAGTGATGCAAAGGAAGTGGAAAATTCAAGACCTCTAGCGGACAAATATAAAAACCAGCATCTGGTGGCCGTTAGTTAGTTAGTTAAAACATAAACCTCGTGAAGTAAAGACTTGCATCTTTAAAAATTTGTTCTATACTTCCAACTTACAAATCTTACTTTGTGTGCAGTTAAAGTAAATAAACTTGTAATTAATTTAAAAACTCTAAAATCTTGTGTGATTTATTTGGCAATAAAGAAGCCAGTAACAGCAAAAGGCTTATAAAAGGTATAAACGTAACAATATACATTTCGTGATAAGATTTACATCTGCACCTAACCGTCGCACAGTCGGGCCAAATGCATAAAAAGTGGCGATTAATTCATAGAAGTCGTAATTTAAAAAACAAAATATTTTTTATTAATGGATATTTATAAATACATAAAAAAACAACATTTAACAAAAAAAACAGAGTGAAAAACACATTTTTTAACCCTTTATGGGCCATTTTGTGTTCTGTAAAAAATCCTCTTGTTTCTCATTCTTTGCTGTATCTTCGGAATGGTGCGCTTTAAATTATTCAATTAAATTGCAAATTAAAGCATACTAAATGTACTTTAAGGAAAATAAGTAATATTTTTAAAAATAATAAGGAATAAATATTTTATATGTATTTTTATTAGAAAATTTTTAAATTAAAATCATACCTTTTTTCTCGAAATTTTAAAATTTTGCTCAAAAATGCAACATTTGAAAATCTAATTGTTTTTTTATTGATAAATAACCATAAACACACTATTTAAAAAAAATTTAATTAAATTCGGTTATTCTATTTTTTTTTTTTTTTTTGAAAACAACAATTTTTTATTATAATCATTACTACCTTCAATGTTAGTATTTACTTCACATTCAATTTCATAATCATAAATTAATTCGTTACAATAATCTTAATCTTCATCTCCATCTTCATCATTGCTATTCTGATTGCTGGGAAGTACAAGCAACTCCAATGCAGATTTTGGCATTAGCTCTTTTTTCTTTTTAGAACTATTGTTCATGCTTGTTATAAACGGATCTGAACTTATGAGAAATCTATTAAAGATATCTTCCATTGTTTTTTCTCGACTGCATTTACGGGCAAAATTCTCCCTATAACTTTTAAAATCTTTATTTTTGGCTTCCTGAGACTTTTCGGTTAGCTGACCAATTGGCAATGGCGATAATGATATAATTTCAGGCCCATGAATAAAATATTTGTAAAGAGTAGGAGGCATATAGTACCATGAATATTTTTTCACAAATAGCCTGGCAGTGTTATTAGCGAAGTTTGTAAATTTTTCAATGTTGACCTCAATACCACTAGAAACTACAATTAATATTGTGTGCATATTTTTGATCAACTCTAAATCAATATTAGTAATTTCAGCAGATACTTCTGCATTCTTAAAAAAACGTCTTGCAGTATTCCCGTGATTAGAATTACCAAAACCAGGTTTTGGTTGATCAATCCCGTTCTCTTTTTAAATTCGCGTTGAATACGACTATTAGTTTCAGCAATAATTTTTTTTTCTTCGTCACTTCTTGCCTGCCATTTTTGAATTGGAAGTTTATATGCCAAGTGAATAAGACATTCAAAAAATCTTATCCAGCCATGTAGGACAGACAAACCAACCTGAAAGTCTACGTTGTAATCTCTAGAAATCATTTGTTCAATATTGTTGAACTCCTTGTTGGTAGCGCCACATATGTAGCACTTTTGTGTGGACTTTGTGTCTGTAATCGCGTTACACACTTTACCGTCAATCATAACGAGAATTAGTTTGTGGTTCACTTTTATATTTCTTTCTCCAACTGATATCACTGTATCGAATCTCATAGCTAGAGCAAAAATTATGAAACCTTGTCATAAAATCTACCATATCCGAAGGGTCGACACGTTTTATTACTTCCCATCTCAAAAGTTTAAATTTATCCTGAAGTGATTTAGGTTCTGCACTCCTCATACAATTATGCAACTCATGACGAGGAATTAAAATTGTTTTGGGACATGTTCCTAAAATTAATAAGAATTTTATTCGTTTAAAATTTGCAAAAAGTAATTCCTTTAAACCTGTACCGAATAATTTACACTTTCACAACACTTTAAATATGTAACATCACATTACAAAACATTGACAGCTAAAACAATAAATAAACGTGTCAGTACCGAATCAATAATCAAGAATCAATGTATTATCATTATATTAGTAGGTTGATATCACCAGCTTAAAACAAAATTAAAACTTTACTCGTATGATGCATGTATATGACCAACAGTTATTATGTAGGACTCAAATAAATGACAATAATAAATAGGGATGGGAGCGTGACCTCCTTCAATTTTTCAAAATAGTGCACTTGTGCCATATACAATTTTCTAATAATTTAAAATTAACCCTTAACGGCCGAGAGCTTTTTTTGTAATACTCGCCCATAGCACGACGGAAAATTAGGTGAAATTCTAAAACGTTTATAAGGATGAAAACTTAAACTAAACTGATTAAAATGATTTATTTAGATATGAATTCAATATATTTACTTGATTTTTAATGTTATAAATAAAATTAATTTTTATAATATATTTATATTTATATATTTATATATAATTATATATATAATTATAATATATAATTATATATATTTATATATTTATTTATATATTATATAAATGAAATGAAAATTAAATTCTTTTCATGTCCCCGTAGCGGGGCCTTTCGTTTTCTATGGCATAAGTACTATGTCCCCTCAGCGGGGCCTTTCGGCCGTTAAGGGTTAACAAATGTTTAAGTAAAATTCATTGAAATATCATAAAGACATGTAAAATAATTTAATTAGTTTTATTCATAGTAAATAAACCCAACATACGCAATTACGTGAGCATGCGTGAATTAAAGTTACTCACGCCCCCATCTCTAATTAACAACACTTTTTTTAGCTACAATAACAACTACTATAACCAAAATAATGACAAAACAAAGTAAAAACAACTTGTGGATTTTTAGCATCTTGAGTTATTTCACAAAAACAACGATAACTCAAAAGTCGCCAAAAATCGCAAAAAAATATTTTGGGGTTTATTAGTTGAGATCTGATATTATAACACTATATAGACGATTTTACGCAAGCTCACGAACAAAGTTGTTGAAACTCCATATATAAATCAAAAATAACCCATTTTTGGGCTAATTTTATTTTATTAATATTTAACATTTTTAAAACATTTATTTAAACAAAAAAACATGTACTATATAGTAAACTACCTGAAGTTGACGGTTCCATTATAAAAATTTAACTTTTAGAAGTATTAATAGAAAGAATTATCAATTGAAGTATCAAAATTTTCACTTTTTTTCAATATGCACAAAAAAATAACAATTATTCAACTTTAAGTGCTCACTTCAACTAAAGCAAACAACTTAAAAGTATAATTTTTGCAATTAGTGATGCAGAATTTTATCCACTTTCACCCGGTACCAAACACGATCATGAATTTTAAAGTTCATATTTTGAATTAATCGCCACTTTTCATTCATTTGGCCCCTCTGTGCGTCGTGGGCTTAATCAGATTGTAGTCAAAACACTGTGAATGAGAAGCAACGTCATTCACGTCCTAGGAAGCCAAAGACTAATTCTAGCAAGAGGTCTTTCCTAGTTGCAATTTCAGCGGCTCCAGAGCAGGGCTGCAAGCCACTACTCCTTGCTGAAGAGCTGGAGACTATCCAACTCCTGTCCATAATACATGACTAGCATGCCACTGGCTCTGGATCATTCACCAGGTAGGTGTTATTAAAGGTGAGATGATCCTGTCCACCACAACACAATTCCTGTTTGGGGCCACGAAACCACAACCACCACGATACTCCCGAAGGGCCAACCTCAATAATTAGACAGAGAAACAGCTAAAAGTCGAAACAGACAATTAGCGGAAACTCTGGGTCTTACTGATTTCCGTGGAAATAACGTGGAGCTTCCAGTCAAGTATTCTATAAAGACCAATAAATGTGCCCCCGGAGGGGACGTAATAATATACAATTGAGGAATCTTTCGAAAGTGTATAAGCAGAAATGACAACTTTGCATGATGCTTATAAAACTACTTATATCCGCTATAGCAATAAAGGGCCAGAAAACTTAACAAAATGGTGTCTCAATAGTGGCGTGATTATCGTGACATAGGCAGATATTTTAAATTATAGAAAAACTGATTTTACCATATAACCTTTCGGCTGGTAGATTTGCAAATAATTCCTATTTGTTGAAAAGCACTCCGCCCAAACTCGACAGAGTATAAGTTACTATGCCGAAAATTTTCTTTCGGGCTCGAAGGTTTAAGCAGATCAACAAGTCTGCTAGGCCGGAATGAACTCCAGCATTGGTCTTGAAACAGTGCTCTTCGATGTTAGCGCGTCCGTTAGCAGCTCTTTTCAGCACGTTATATCATACCGTTGAATTTCCAAAGTGTTGGAAAGTTTTTAATGCAAACCTATCCCCAAAAAGGATGAGGCTAACAACCCTGAAAATTACCGCCAAATTGCAATTTGTTCAGCATTTTCTAAAGTAATGGAAAGTATGACTTATTTTCATCTTATAAGTACCTCAGCTTACTGAGCTATCGACACTATGGTTTTCGTAAGGGGCACTCTACGGGTCGGAACAGTAGTGCAATTTCATACATCCTTTCGAAGAAAGTTATGTGGTGGCTCTAGATATTTTCAATGCTTTTGATGGTGTCGGTGCTTTTGGTGTCGGTGATAATTTCTTTAGATTTATATCGAGTTTTCTCAGGAATCGTACTATTCGAGTTGTTAAAGATGGCATTTCATCAGACAAGTTCAAGATTAATTCAAGTGTACCGCAAGGCTCCGTTCCTTCTCCTACCCTATTTCCTATTTTTCTCAATAACCTTCTTTGTCATACTTTCAACATACATATTATTTCTCAGATGATAGCACCATTTGTCATTCACATGTATCTAGTAATAGACAGAACCAGTTAAAGGTGAGTTCCAAAAGGCAGGACATGAATAACATGCTCAATCACGATCTCGCAATAATCTCAGAAGGGGGTCGTGCGAATATAGTAAATTTTAAAGCCCGTAAGATGAAATGTTTTATGCTTACGCATAGAAATGATGCTGCATCTATTACCAAGGGTGATATAAGTATTATGGAATCGGAAGCTCTTGATGTGGACTAAGCACATTTTTCAGGTTTCTAAAGAAGCCTCGAGTTTTCTAAAACAGTATTAGAGATACTTCACTCCATCCGATCTTCGTACTATTTATACCACCTTTACCCGTCCAAAAATGGAATACAGCTCACATGTATAGGCTGGCGCCCCAAATTCTATTTTGGAGTTGCTCAACCGCGTACAGAAGAGAGCGAAGAGGCTCATTGGAGACAGTAGGGGATACAACTCTATTGATTCTCTAGAGCATCGACGCAATGTAAAATTAATTTCACTGTTTTATCTTAGTACAATGGTGTAATTGTTCTAATGAAATTAGGGAACTTGTTCCCGTTGCTCACACGTTTTCTAGTTTAACTCGATTTTTGTTGAGAGCGCATCTATTTGTGGTTAATTAACCAGTGAATCGCACTACGCATTACAGAAAAAATTCCTTTTTAAGCAGAATAAACTTTCCGCCAGAGGTCTTTCCTGTCACTTTCAATGTGGGAAAATTCAAATCAAATGTCCACAAACACTACTTCCTCTTCCCCTCCCCATAATCTAATTTCCCAGTTCTGGCACAATGGATTTAATGTATAGGGGTCATCTCCTAACTCCATAATAAAAATAATTGTAAATAATAAATTTAAAAATTAAAGGGTGCTACCATAAAGGCCAAATTTTGTCTTATCTAGACAGATGTTTGAAATTTGTACAAATAAATTACATCAAAGATAACTTAATGGTAACATGATATTGACGTGTATTTTCCCATATTTTATATATTTAGATACGAGGCACGCAGGAGGCTTTTAATAACAATTAATAGAAAGATAAATTTAAATGGGGGCTCAAATATCATATTAAAATCAAAAGGAAGATATAAATAAATTTTTATTTTGTTTAAAGGTTTTTCTTGTAAATAATATTTTTTATTTAATCTTAATATAAAATATAATTAAAATTAAAGTAGGAGCAGCGGGCAAATAGTGAATTAAAATTTAAAGTAAATTGTTAGTAAAGTCATTTAATGAATTTCTTTTAAATAAAACACACATTTTAGTAATTTCGTTAACGAATTTTATTTTTTTTTTATTTAAATTAAGGTGAGAAAGACAGACAACAAAAAGCATATTTAAGCAGAAAAAGTTTTATAAAAATCATAAAACATAAAACGAAAAATTATTTAGAATGTTTCGGACTTGTAAGAAAATATTTAAAGTTTCCAATTAAAATAAAACCATCCCAGCAACAATTTCATATTTAGCTGTTTTAAAAATGAAGTAACGACGATTTAATTTTTGTAAATTAAAATTAAAAAAATTAAAAAATTAACAATAAACTGTTGCTTTATAAAGGCAAAATACAAATGTCCAAAATGACATACTTCAAAACTCACACCGCTAAACAATTCTGTGGCTATGGTTTCCTTGCCTGGTAGGGGTGCTAACCGACTGTCAAGAGAAATGCCCGTTGTAAAATTCAACCGTTTAATAAAATGGAACACCAATTTTCAACGAATCTATTGTTGTATGCAGATTTCAGCACTTTCAGTTTTAATAATGAAACAGCATAAAACAGCAACTTCAAGCAAAAAACCCTAACAGTAAGGAAAGCGCATAATTAAATGGACGCCAGTAACTGCTCTTGAATGTAACAAAGAAACAACAAGAAGTTTGTTTTCTATAAAAAAATAAAACAAAAAAAATTAATTTAGATGATTCAAATTTTTTATTGTATTGTGAAGAGAAAAATTCCGCTATTATGAACGAAAAGTGTTATCTGGCAAATGTCCGCCACGACACGTCGATTCTTTCATTAAAGTTTGTAATCACTTTTTGACAAAATAGCGTAATCACTTTATGGAAATTGTAGTTTTAAGACTGAAATATATTCAATTGGCTCCGTGGAGGTTCTGTCCTCAGCATAGCCCCACAAAAAATATCAAGTGGTGTTAATTCACACTATCTAGCTGGCCAATTAACTGCTGATTATCGTGAAATTATGCGATCGGGAAATTTGGTTTGCAATAAATTGATCGTTTCATTGGCTGCGTGACATGTGGCACCGTGCCGTTGAAGCCACATGTCAGTGATATTCACGTCGTCGATAATAGAATAAAACTGAGTTGTTAGCATCCGCGATAACGTGATCCATTGGTCGTTATCGCATTTCCAGCCACATCATTAAAAAAAACTGTCTAATCACGCCCCAGAGCATATAGCACACTATACAGAGAGTGTGATTCGTTTTACATCCGCGACTGACTATGTAGTCTTAATCAGATGGTGGACAAACCACTTTGTATAATTAGGAACGTCGTACATGCGTCCTAGATAGCCGAAGACATTATTCTAAGCAACAGAACCACCCAGTTGCAACTTGAATGATTCCAGGGCAGGTCTGCAAACCACCACACCTTGCTAAAGAGTTTGAGACCAGCCGGTTGTTGCTGCATGAATTGAGCGAATCTACGGCGATGTGAATGGCTTCAATGTTGAATCTTGTAACCCTTCAAAGTCAAATCCTTACGCAAAATTCGCCATGCGGTGGTTTTAGATAACCCCAATCTTTAAAAACGTCGCGGAATTAACAAGTTTGGATGTGCTTCAACACTAAGGCTCACGGCAGCAATGCTTTTAGTTGAACCAACCGGTTGAAGACGCTTTGGTGTTCGCACATTTTGTATTGAGACTATCGACTCAAATTTAACGACCAAATTCTTAATAGCATTCGCGGTTATGTTATCCCAAAAGTGTCACGAATTTTACGAAATGTAACTTTAATAGAAATAACATTTTTATAGTGGATTGTAATTATTTTAATGCGATTTTGTAGCAATTACCATTGCATCTACTACGAATACATCCAAAAAACTAAATGTCCAAACTATAGAAACTTAAGAGCCAGACAGGCAGAAAGCTGCTTAAAAGTCAGAGGGAACCTCCTTGAAAAACAGATAGCCAAACAAAATATTAGGAATGATTTGATTTAGAATCAATTAAGCAGGAGGGCATTCTACCAGAACCAACTTGTGCATGGAGCTAAGAATCCTCGAATCGTTTAAGCCGGAGGAGATGAAAGAGAAGATTTAAATATAGACAGAGAAATGCTTAAAGAATAATTCATATGATAAGTCAGTACATACTGACTACAGCAAAACTGAGGATTAATAGCAATCATATAAAGAATGTGGGCACCGGTAATGACCACCTGGAGAGATAGAAAGTTGACTATGACCAGTCGACTTTCCCATCTATTACTGTGGAAAAAAATGGGTTTAAAGAAGAATCCAAGCCAGCATTTGTCTACAGGCTATATTGCTCGTTTGGGGTTATTTTTAATAGAAGTCATAATTGATACAGGCTTTAATACAATATGTTATTTTATGAAGATGATTTATAAAGTTTTAAAAGAAAATAATTATGAGTAAAGGAAACGATCCATCTACAAGTAAAGACAACAAAGTTACCATCGTGTTTATTTTGTTCGTATTAAGGGTAAATAAATCGTTTAATTTAACACTTTAAAGTACTGTGTTATTATTTTGCAATAAAATAACTCAACTCACACATTTTTGGCCGAGAGAGGGTCCACTTTTTAATACAATTTCGACTAAATCGCTTTTAAACAGATCATATTTCAAACAAAATTTATTCGTTTTTACAAATATTTTATTAATAACTTTTTTTATAGTTATTTTAAATAATAAGCAATAATAATATACTCATAACTTAAAAATAATAAATCCAGAATTTAAAAACAAAAAAAAGGAAATTTATATTAAAAAAAATAAATTTTATAATTAACATGACTTTTGCAAAAAACAAATGCTCACTTCCTTCCATTCCAAAAAAAAAAAAAAAAATATTAGGAATTTAACCTCTAATTAAAATATCAAAATGGCCATAAACAAAATAAATATACATTTTCTGTTTCTTCATCAAAATTTCAAATTTAAATGCTTCTTAAACTACAAATTACGCTGAAAGTATATAGAAAGAAATAATTAAATAAAAAATACTTTGCATATTACAAAAATATTGATATGAGATTAAAATAAAATAAAAAAATTAAAAACAAAAGTAAATAATAAAATCATTGGCACAAGTTGCAGTGTAATATTAAAATTATTAAATAAATTTAATTTAAAAAAAAAACATTTTAAAAAATATATACAAAACTCTTATTAATAAAATGAATTTAAAACTTTAGAGTTTGAATGCTTTTCTTGACTTAAAAAATGTTTAGTAAAATAACAAAAAAACAATCTTAACTGAATTATAATCAACTTCTAATATAATTGAAAAATATGATTAAAGGCATAATTTGTTCCAAAGGAATAAGTGCACTTGAGGTGGGGAGATTAAGTTTTCTTTACGAAACGAAAAAGAAAAAATATAACAACAACAATTAACAAATTTTTATGGATTTAACATTGTTATTAAAATAATGCTATCGCTATAACAATTATAATGCCAATAATTATAAGGCACAGTGCAACTAAATCATCCGTGCTGATAATGCCCAATGTACAAGCGACGACTAGATGCTCCAATAAAGTTAAGCTATTTACCGCCTGACGTTGTTCACCCAAGACATTTACCACGGTGCCGGAAGACGTAGCTTTGGAGCTAGTAGAGGGCAACTCTTCGTCCTTAGCAGACCGCCACACACGTAGCCTGAAATCATTTTCTGTTTGTAAATAGTCCTCTTCTTTTGTAGCTTCTGATTTAGCTGGTTTTGTATTATCTGCTTGTTCAAGAGAGTCCTCTCTGTCAACGCTTAATTCATAGTGTATTCTCTCCTCCATTATATTAATTTCCAAATGTGGTGTTTCTATAACAATGCTGTGCTTGCGCATAGGTGTCTTTACCTCTTTCTCTACAAGAGTTAGTGATTCATTAACATCTGGCTTTGAAGAATTACAATGTTCTTCGTTCTTTTCAGTTCGCTTTTTCTCCACTAAACAAATTTCTTCAGCTTTTTGCTTTTCTCTTTTAGCTTTTTCTTCTAAGGCCTTAACTTCTGCCATTATTTCATCTCTAGCCCAAATAATTTTTTCTCCTATAAGTTCATGATCTTCCTTGGACATAGCAAATTTTTCTCTTAAAGCATTTTGCTCTCCTAAAACCTCTTCAGTATTCTCAAGATTCTCCTCTATAAGATAACATTCTTTTAAACTATTTTCCAACTCCTCAACTGTAGGAAGTCTAGGAAATTCTAATAATTCTGCAGCTTCCAAAGTGCCTAATTTCAATTCTGCTTTCTCTTCCTGATTAGCTACAGTAACCTCAGTCTTAAAACAATTTTTTAACTTAAATCGTGTATTATAATTGGAATTCAATTGTACACTAACATTAAGATTTTGCTGGCCTAGCGGAAAATCAGCTAAACTAACATTACCCGAATCCGGATTTGAGCAGGTCTCCTCCGACGAACTTAACGAATCACATTTCGTTAAAGTGGGAGGAGAACAGTTCTGCTTAACCTTATCTACGAATATGCTTAATTTACTATTATAAATTTTATTAAAGTTTGCAGAGCATTTAGCATTATCAGTAGAGATTTTATGATTTAAGCCTTCACTATCAATAGTATCTTCAGCACATTCGGGTATAGCATCTACCCTAAATAATAGCGACGATGATGCAGATGGCATGGAATATACGCTAGCATTATTAGTGGTATGAGAAAATGAGCTGGGGTTTAAGAACAATAAACAACCGTTAGTTTTTACACAACATTGACAATTATCAGAATAAGCAGTACATTCTGGGAGGGATGCAGCGTTAGTTTTAAGTTTATCTTGCTCTAGCAACAACTCTGGCATGGTAGCGTTAGGTGTCACATCACTTTTACCTGAATTATTTTGTATTTTTTTCGGTTTAGACTTTTCCTCGATGCCAAAGATCATTGCCAATTCCTCAGAGGAATTGTACTGTGAGGGTGATGAAGAGCGTCCACGCTGTGTATTGGACGCTATCGTTGCACTGCAGTTACTGACTGGCGTAAGATTTAGCGGCGGTGGTGAGGGTGAACAACTGAATGTACTGATGGTAGTAAGATTTGGTGTAGCACTGGCAGTCGATTGTACATCATAGGATGTTGTGCTAAAAGTTTTTATAGGATCAGTGCTTGGTGCATGAAAATCGCTACTGGTTGATTTAATATAATCACTGGACGAATAAGGATTAAAAGATGTAACGCTCGAGGAGAACCGTCTACTTCCCGAGGGACTGGATGATTTGGCCAAACAATCACTAGATGAGGAGAAGGACGAGGCTGTAGTAGTCGATCCAGGAGCCTTTATATTTTGTTGTTGCTGTGCTGCCACAACTGGCTCTCCTTTTGTTTGCACGTTTTGCTGTTGTTTCGCTTGCTGCTCACATTCCTTCATTATTTGATCAATCTCCTCAATTTGCTGTTGCTTTGTTTTGTTGGATGGCTTTATTATCTCTGTAATATTAGAATTTTTCAAATCATTGGAAGTTTCGTCTTTTGTTATCTGTTGCATATTACACGATGTGGCTACCGCTATATCCGGTTGATTTAAATTATCATAGTCATGATTGTCCGCCAAATCGCTTAACTGGCGCATACACCTTCTAGCAATAGCTTCAGTATTGGTGGGATTCATGGGATCTAGTTTTTTAATCAAAGTTGGCATAACTAGATTTTCCTCTTTGGGTATTTTGCTATCAATTGGTTTATGTGTTACTCTTACAGCTTCATGTACCACTACGGGTGGCTCGGTGGTAACTATATCCTTAAGTATTTTTTCACAAACCTTGTTCGCAGCCTCTGACACCTGATCAATGGCCCTAATTAATTTATCTTCTTTGTGCAGTTTTCTCGGTTTAGCTGTTTTCTCATCGCTTTCCCCATTATCGGGCAAGGTGTCTAATAGCATTTCGCCACATTTTTTAGCTGCCTGAGATACCTTTTCTATTTCTTGTAGTTCCTTTACCAATCTTTCTTCATCGCAACTTCCTTTTATAGGCCTAGATGCCGTTATTAGGGCTTCTTTTCTGAGCTCTTTTAACTCCTGAGTTAATTTGATGCTGCTCTCTTGGGCATCCTGAGCAATTTTATTTAGGGCCTCTTCCATTTTGTGGGTATCAGTATTTTGTGGTTCTGGTGTCAGAGACTTACGTGGCATTGGTGTCGGTTTAAATGGTTTTTCGTCTTCATGACTTGCAGCACAAAGTTTTTCTGGTAACTGAGATATAGCGCCTCCCTGACTGGGATGACGAAAAGGTATATGAAGCTTTTTTACTTGCACTTGCTCTTGCACCCGATCTTGCTCTCGAAGACTTTGCAATAGTTTTAGCGTGGTGGGTATATCATCATTAGCACCATCATTTTTATGTATATCAGACATGCTGCCGGAACGGTCAATGCTTTTGGTTAGTTCCAAATAAGAATTGAAATCGCCGCCTGAAGGTTTTGCTGCATCTCTTTGTATCAAAGCATAAATATTAGCCGACTGTGTACGCATTGCACGATTTCTCCTAATCAAACTGCTTGAGGGATATAAAAATTTGTCCTTACGTTCTACAGGATCTTTGCGTAAAGCGCGAACAGCTAAGTCATCTTTTATAACATCTGGAGCTTTTGATTCATAACATTTGCCTTTGGGAGCGACATGCAAATAATCAGTTTGCGCTGCCGGCACGATGGGTCCTAACGGTATACCGAATGGTGGTTGCCTTTCAGCTGTTTTATGTTGTAAGTTTGCCAATTTAATATTTCGATAGGCTACATCATCCCTAATAGGATCGGGTTCGCCAGCAGGAGAATCTTCATCTTCATACTCGTCAGCATGTGGCAGAGCATATTTCTCAAAATTATTATTGGGAGTAGGTATTCGTTCCTTGTTTTCTGGTTGCTCGGTTAAGCCCAAAGAACGATATATGGCTTCCAATTCATTAATGGCTTCTTCCAAGTTCGCCGGCTTTTTGCGTGGAAAACTCAAATGCGGTATAATAGGAACACCATCTTGTTTCCGTTGCGGTGGCTGTGGTGCAGTAAATAACGGATTATTATGTTGTTCCCGGCGTTCATTTACATACTCCTCATACTTATTAGGAGTACTAGATGTTTCCCCCGAACGTCTATGATAATTATTAGGCATAGAGAGAGCCTTATTACCATCCTTGCGACGTACCTCGACAAAATTGTTGCCACTATTTTGCGAAGGTTTTATATGCAAACTGCCAAAAATTATACCATCAACTTCATCATTTCTGCCTGCAACTGGTGAAGTGTCTGTACTCAAAGGCGGAGCTTTATTTTTGGGTTTATAAACTTCTGAATACATAGGTGTTAGCTCTGCTACCCGAGAGCTTGAAATAGAACGTGGTTTTGTACTACCTTCATTTCTAGAAAAGCGTTGTACATCGCGTCCTCGTGGTGCTGGTATTGGCGTATTTATATTTTGCGCAATACCCTCTAAACGTTTCCAAAACTCTGTAGCCTTAGTCTTAGTGGGCGAAGTCGGTAGCCCACTTTTGGTAGTGCGTAAAATTCCACTTGATGACGGTTCATTCATATCGTTTTCAAATGTATCAGGTTCAAGCATATGTATAGGTTTGCGAGAACGTGGAGTAGCATCGGTAACATAATGAAAATCTAGACCATTGGGTAACGATTTTTTTCCCGGTTGAGCATCTCGTTCCGCTCTACTTATAAATCTGCGATTAGATGATGCCGGAATATGCTGACTGCCTTGATTGGGTATTATATTTAAAGAGTGTACAGATTGATAGTGCGGCTGTTGAGCCCATATCTTGTCATCTGACACACAACGTGCATTTAGACCTGTTTGAGGTAATAGAGGAACTCCAGTTTGATCGAATGCATATGACAAGGGTCTTAAATCAGCAGAACTACCATCCTGTAAGTGGCAACTAGCATTAACCTTGCGCAAAGGATCCCTTGGAGGCGGCGGAGGAGGCAATGGCTTGTTTTGCAATCTACCATTGACGTTTTGTATATGAATATGGTTGTCGTAGCTAATGCTACGTTTGGTATCACTAACGGAGTTCTGTAACTTCCTTGATTGCTGCTGCTGTTGCATTTGACCCCATTGCACATATGGTGCCATATGTTGCAAACTGCTCGTGTTGCGTAGCCGAGAATATTGGCTATTTTGTGAGCTGCAAGGTGGTACTTGGCTTTGATGCTGTTGCGTTCTACTAACCTGTTGCTTAGGCGCCTGATATATTGACAAGGGTACAGGTTGAGTTTTCCACCTTTGAGTAGGTTGTTGAGCATATAAGACAGGTAGCTGTCCGTGACTAACTTCGCCATCACGTGATAAACGCTTGTAATATCGCTCATTACGAGCTGCCCTTGACCTTCGGCTCTGGCCATTGACATTTCCCTGACCTCCACTATGGATGCTTTCATCACTGCGGTATTTTGAAAAGGTTGTTGAATTTAGGGAAATGATTTCTTCTTCCGAAGAAGAACCGAGAACAGCTGTGTTGCACACTAAAACATCATTATAAGCTAGTTTTTTAGCACGGGACGATCTACGATCCAAAGAAAGAGCGGATCTGCTCAATAGTTGTTGTGGCGCTTGAGGTCCCTGCGGCAGGTGCTGTTGAGAATGGTGAAGACGTTGCTGCGACTTGCTGTTAGACACCTGTTCAACTATATTGTTTTGATAGAAAGGCTCTTGGGCCGGCACAGTTTCAACAGGAAGGAAAAATTCATTATCCACATGCTGTGCTGAAGATGAGCATAAATTTTGAACATTATTGTTTACGGTAGCAGAACCTGCATGGATGCTGTCAATATTTTCACTTATTAACTTGCTTCCCCGACTAGTGGACTTTGATGATTTAGTTTTTTTATTTGGCGTTGAGGTATTTGCGGCCATTGAGTTACTAGCACTTCGACTATATTTTGGTACAGGTACAAAACCCGCCTTACGATCTTCTTCGGAAGATGACTCCGACTCGATTTCCTTTTTACGCCGAAACAAACGTCCGAAGGACCATTTTTTGTTCGAGCTACTGCCATTCGAAAGTTGTGAGCCATTATGGGAAGAATCTTTTTTATTGGTGCCGCCTAAATGAAATCGTTCCATATCGCTGTCAACAATTTGTATCCCGTTGATATTGATGTCGTCGTCTTGTGTTTGTAAATGATGAAAGTTATTACATTGAATGTTCTCATTTGAAAGGTGAACCTCCTTTGGTAGGGGCAATTGTGGTCGCCACGACGATTGGACAGTCTGCAAGGAAAAAGAAATCAAGAAAAAGATATGAGAATTAAAATTTCGTGAAAAGAAAAAAATGTTGTAAAAAATCTGCATTTCCCATTGTTAATCAATTTGAGTATATCGCTTACGCATAAGTATAAAATATTTAACTGATATTAACTAATTCTATTCCCAAGCAAAAAGAAATAGTGACGGACATGAAGGTTTAGTGTAAACATAATAGTTGTCATAAAAATATATTTCTAACATAATTGTCATTACTTAAATTTGATGGCCAATTGTTAAAAATACGAACGATTATGAGAATTCAAAATAATTGGTAGGCCGAATCCAAGGTTTAAAACTTGTAAATATACTTTACGATACGATACGATAAAAATCAAATTCAATTTTGCTGTAAAGTTTCACTTTATCCTTTGATAATAAGGGTTTTATTTGACAGGATAACAATTTAATGTTGTTAAGAATTTATTAAACTATTATAATTATTTAGGCTTTATCTGCCAACTGATTTGTTTGTTATTCTTTCACACACCTTTCTTTGCCTTGTGCATACTTTTTGTTCAATTGTAATGTTTTGCTCTTAAAACAACTATTTTGGTTATCGGTCAAAAAAACACAAATTTTTGTTTCAAACTAGCAAGAAGGCAGATTGGCAAAGAAATGGCCATAATGACATATTTTGTTGAAGATGTCAAAAGTTTAGAATTTCTACTTTGAAGTAAATTGTACTGAGATTTTTTATTTAGAATAAACAGTAAGACAGCTGTTATATCTCAAAACAAAATATTTTAGCTGAAATAAATGTTTATTTTTAATTTCAAACAAATTACAAATTTAAATTTTCAAATAGCACATAATTGCCGGAACAGCCCTCCTCCAAGTTTAGCCACATGCGGCCAGAGCCCAAAAGTAATACGTTTTCTCTTTCACTTAAATGAGTCATAAAAGAAAAATTAATTTCAATAAATTCGATTTTTAGGCATTAGAAATATTTAACAAAGAACGTATATTAACTTAACAGTGATAATAAAAGGGATTAATATTTTAGTTCTCTTATTGTTACATTTTTTACAAAATTCTTTTAAACAGTTATCGACAAAATTTATTGAGCAAACTCGACATTAGTCAAGCCGATTACGTACAGGGTATTAAGGCAATGCAGCAGTATAGCTCTGCCATTATCCACATCTCTCCACTAAAAGGGCAGTATTTTCGGGCAATCCAAGCCTGAAAAAGTTTTGTAATTTTTGTAGCAAAGGGAGCACGTCAGCATTAAATACTCCATATTGAGCATAAGTGGATATTTTAACTTCACTATGCGAAGGTTTAGGTTAAATGGCAAACGTGTAATTTTTGGTACGCTCTTTTAATACAAATGTAAACTATATGTCTCTGTATCCGATTCATTTCAGTTGTAGCATTTTGGAGTCGAATTTATCATCTGTGCACAGTTGATTGATAGGTGATGGAAAGTAAACTCAAAATTTTTCGGAAAGAACTCGGTATTCTTAATTTTCATTACCCGTGTCGATTATTAATGGATTGTAATATCAATGCGTTTTATGAAAATATTGGGAAAAAAAAAATTGCCAACAATAGGATATCCATGGAATTGCCCATATGTTATTGTGACCGTTTAAGGTAACATTTCTTGCAAAAAGGCTTTATAAATTCTATCAGCTATCTGCAAAAGCTATCTATTAGAAATCAAATTTATAAACAATGGCACTTTAGTAGATGTCTTAAAATTAAGCAGAAATTAAACTTAATAAGTTAAAGTTAGTATGAATTAGAAATACGATGAATTTAGCAACAAAAAAACAAAAAAATGTTCATAGCATTAAGCCTAATTATTATTCTTTATTGCTTTTCTTCGTATTAAGTTTTTTAAATAACAACCAAATTAATAATAAAAAAACAAACACACATACACTTTTCGACTCATTCTTAGTAAAGCCTTGATTCTGAATGTCGGGAATGATGTAATCTGTGCTGTTGTTACATATTTTTCGGTACTCGTTATAATTATCAATATTATTGTTATTAATTTTGTTAATTGAAGTGAAATTGCTCTTATTGTGACCACATCGTATATAAATAAATCCATCGTTATTGCGTATTGATGCCGATTTTTTATCATTCTGATTGTTGTGATGACGTTTCAAAGGAAATTTAAACATTATAGCTAAAGTTCTATACTTTTAGTATTTTTCAATTAATTATTAACACAAAGATACTCGTACATTCAAATTTACAATGTGATCAAAAAATAAAATATAAATTTACATACTAAAGCAAAAAGTGTTAAAAGGAAAACAAAATATAAAAATCCAAGATAATTTTAGCAAGTACAAGACAAAAAAAATTAACCCTGTGGTGTATTTAAATAATAGATTTCTGGCAACACTATTTATATTATAAGTTTAGTTTTTAAGAAATAATAAGAAAGAAAGAATAAAAAGTAAAAAAGGCTACTGAGTAGTCCGTATATTACAGTGGCGACGAGTAGTTAGAACCAACGCAGTGGAATTAAAATATTATTAATGGAAATATGTCGAAACCAACAACAAGTGACAGTAATGTAAGTGGAACGTGTTTTACTGGTGTGTCCATAAGGGTTCCTTACTTTGACATGGAAATCAATGCTTGGGGCGTATTTGAGAAGCAACTAAAGCAGTTCTTTATAGCAAATGGCTTGACGGATGATGTCAGGAAAAAGGCTATTATGCTCACATCATTGTCTGAAAGTGCATATAAATTATTGGAAAATTTGCTTAGTCCAAAAGACGTAGAATTGTCAACTACAACAGTAAAGATGTGCATGGAAGCTATGGCAAAACATTTCAAAGCAACTACTTCAAGTTTTTCTGAACGTTGTACATTTTATAATGCAGTGAAATCGTCACATGAATCCATAAATGAATGGGCAGCAAGAGTACGTTCACTTGCAGTAAATTGTGACTTCGCAGAACACTTAAATATGGCACTTCGCGATAAATTTGTCATGGGACTAGAGAAGGGTCCAGCTCGCGATAAAATTTTTCTGGAATCTGTCAACATAACTCTCGAACGAGCCATGGAAATTGCCAATACCACCGAGTATATTTTGCAACAGCATGGTAATATTGAGGTTAAGACCGAACAGTTAAATTTTATGAAAGGCAAGCAGTGGCAGAGAAATGAGCAGCAACAGAACCTGCAGCGGCAGAGGACACAACAGAGGCAAACAAAACAGCAAGAAAAGCAGCAAAAGCAACTATGCAACGTATGTGGGTACTCGAACCATAAAAGTAGTGACTGTAAGTTTAAATATTATAAATGTAATAATTGCAAACAAAAGGGTCACTTAAGAAAAATGTGTAAAGTAAAAACAATAAACTTTGTAGAAAGTAAAGACTTAGAATTATTTGCTATTAACAGTGCAAGTGATGAACCAATTATAGTTAAGCTATTTATTGATAATCAATTTCATGACATGCAATTAGACACAGGGTCTGAGAACAATGTTGTTTCAGAAAATTTGTATAAAGCAGTATTTAAGAAGTATAAATTGCGTAAAAATTTTGTCTTGTTGAAAACTTACAATGGCGCGTATATTAATTCTCTCGGTGAATTTATTGTTAATGCTCAGTTTAAAGATAAGAACAAACGGATTTCTTTCATGGTTATCGAGAATGGAGGTCCACCACTTTTGGGCAGAAAGTTTTTAAGTGCTTTTGGAATCTCATTTGCTGATTTAAAGTACGCAAGCGAGGTGGTTTTGAAAGAGGAAACAAAGATTTTAAAAGAATTTGAAAATATGTTTGATGGTTCATTAGGATTATTTAAAGGTACCACAGCAACATTGAACTTGAAAGATGATGCTAAGCCAAGATTTTTTAGACCACGACCGTTACCTCTAGCAATGAGGGAGAAAGTTGAAAGAGAGATTGATAATTTAGTTAGACTTGGGGTATTAGAATCAGTCGAATTTTGCGAGTGGGGGACTCCAATAGTGCCAATTTTTAAGAAAGATGGTGGAGTGCGTATTTGTGGTGATTTCAAAGTTACTTTGAATCCTCAATTGCACATCGACAAGTACCCTTTGCCAAGGATTGAGGAAATTTTTACAAAGCTTCACGGGGGAGCTGCGTTTACGAAATTAGATTTGAGTACCGCGTACCAACAAATAGCTTTAGATAGAGATTCACGGAAATATACCACGATTTCAACCACAAAGGGCCTTTTTCAATATACGAGGTTAATTTACGGACTAGCTTCGGCACCTGCAATTTTTCAGAAGATTATGGAATCATTGCTAATGGGTATTGAAGGCGTTGTTGTTTTTTTGGACGACATTCTTATAACTGCTCCGAACGGAGAATTGCATAAGGAACGTCTTAAAAAAGTACTTTCAATATTAAATAAGGCAGGTTTTAAGTTGGCAAAAAGAAAATGTGAATTTTTCTGTAAAAAAATTAAATATTTGGGTCACGTTATAGACAAAGATGGACTTCACATGGATCCTGATAAAATAAAGGAAATAAAGAGCATGCCCATACCTACAAATGTTAAAGATTTGCAAGCATTTTTGGGTGTCATAAATTTTTATAGGCGGTTTATTCCGGATGTTTCAACATTGTTAAATCCATTGCACAAATTGTTATGCAAGAATGTTAAATTTGAATGGTCTAATGAATGTACAGTGGCAGTGAATAAATTGAAGAGATTTTTAGCATCGGAAGATTGTTTAGCACATTATAACCCTGCGCTCAAAACAAAGTTGACAGTTGATGCCAGTCCCGTGGGGGTGGGTGCAGTTTTGTCCCAGATTAATGATATGGGTGAAGAAAGGCCGGTTGAATTCGCATCTAGAACACTATCAGAGGTCGAGAAGAGGTATTCGCAGTTGGATCGCGAGGCTGTTGCTATTTTGTATGGTGTAAAAAAATTTCATCAGTTTTTGTTCGGGCGGTTTTTCACTCTGGTTACTGATAACAAACCATTGGAATACATTTTTGGGCCAAAAAAGGGCTTACCAATAATGGCATCTAACAGACTTCAACGAATAGCTTTAGTTTTATCCGGCTATCAGTTTGAGATAACACATGTGAAATCAGGCGAAAATGTCGCTGATTATTTTTCAAGGCATCCCCAAAAGCAGGATGCAGAGCAGGTTGATTTACCATGCGGAATTTTTATAAATTATTTTCATGAAATAAATGCGGAAACTAAAATTCTAAATTTGGATGAAATTAGAAAAGAAACGGCTAATGATGAAATATTACAAAAGGTAAAAAAATTTTTACGAGAGGGTTGGATGAAGTATTGTACAGACAAAAACTTACTACCTTACTTTGAAAAAAGATTTGAACTTACGGAAGAGGCAGATTGTATATTTTGGGGGTATCGGGTAGTGATACCAAGAAATTTGCAATTACAGGCAGTTAAGTTTTTGCACGAGACACACATGGGCATTGTAAAAATGAAATCGATGGCTAGGGAAAGTTGTTGGTGGCCAAATCAAGGTAAAGATTTGGAAAACATTGTAAGGGGTTGTGAATCGTGTTTATTTACTAGCCAAAGTCCACCGAAACATGAACTGTTACCATGGAAACGAAGCGAAGAGGTTTGGTCCCGAATTCATTTAGATTTTTTCGGTCCTTTTATGAATCGTTGGTGTTTGGTGGTAGTCGATAGCACCAGTAAGTGGTTGGAGTGCATCGATATGGGAAAAAACACAACTAGTAGTGCTGTTATAGTCGCACTACTGGAAATATTTTCACGTTTTGGTTTACCAAGGATCATTGTTTCCGACAATGGCACCGCTTTTGTTTCAAAAGAGTTTAAAAGTTTTATGCAACAGAATGGTATTGAACATAGGACGTCTCCAGTAGGGAATCCAGCCACGAATGGGCAAGCAGAAAATTCTGTTAAGATAATTAAAACGGCATTAAAACGTAATTTGCACAATGCGCCAGCGTCAGAGTTCAACAAGATCCTATGTAGATTTTTATTTGATTATCGTAATACAGTACATACAAGTACAGGCGTATCGCCAGCTTTTATAATGTTCAATAAAAGAAAATTAAGAACACGATTACATCTTTTAAATGAAAAAAGAACTATTAAAACTAAAAGTAAAAAAGATATTAAATGTTTTGTAATAAAAAAGCAAAAGGAACAGAGAAAGTATTATAAGGGCTCAAAAAAACGTTTTTTTAAAGTAAATGACTCAGTTTTGGTAAAAGATTATTCAATTCCCGGAAAAGTTTTATGGAAAAAAGGCATTGTATCGAAAAAAATCGGTAGTCGAACTTATCTTGTGAGAACATGTGAAAACAAACTATGGAAAAGACATGTAAACCAAATAATTGCACGTTACAACTGTGAAAATTATAACAATTTTGAACATTCTAATCGAGTGCCTAGTACTATCTCTGATCCTTTAGAAAAAATAACATGCTTAGATGAGAATTTAAAGGAATCATGTAATATCAATATGCAAAATATAACAGATAACTTACAAACAGTATCCCCGAAAAGGTATAATTTAAGAAAAAGAAACTAATGATTTACAGAATATCAAATTAAGTGAACTTAAAATTTGTATTGTTAAATCGAAAATTTTAAAAGGGGAGTATTGTGGTGTATTTAAATAATAGATTTCTGGCAACACTATTTATATTATAAGTTTAGTTTTTAAGAAATAATAAGAAAGAAAGAATAAAAAGTAAAAAAGGCTACTGAGTAGTCCGTATATTACAAACCCATTATGAGGGATTGATGAAATCCGTTTTATCTGACGTTAGTTTTGGCATCAAAATTTACGTGTTGTTACAAAAATGAAATTTTATATCGTTACATATTTCTAGTACCCAAAGCTATTCCTAATAAATTCGTTAAAAAAGTTGGGTGGGTCTTTAACACTAATAAATAAAAGAGAAGTTAGCAAACAAAAGCTGTCGCCGTAAAAGACCTCAACAGGGTCTTAAATATAATCCGCGATGTCTCAGTTGTTAAAGACACCTGAACAATAAGCAACAGATCATGTATCAATGACACTAATTCTAGTCAAAACCTCGCATGAACGCTAGAAAGCAACTAACAATATTCCAGTGTTTGATAAAGAAGGTATTGTGAGTTCAAATCTCGGTGAAGCAGTAAAATATTGTGGACTAAACGATTGCGCAAAATAAAGCGTAGAAAGACTAGATCTCAAGCTGAAGCCACGGGTTAAGAAAGAAACAGCATTAAGTAAAGATGGGTATTTTGTTATCTGCTATCACAATGAATCCCTAATTGTAAAAAAGAAAAGTCTAAAAATATACAATATTTGCAGTTAGATCTGAAAGAAAACCATAAAGAACCGTTCAATGAACTATATATTGAATCAAAAATATACTTCGGTTGACAAATAAATTATACCTAAACTAAACTTTGAGCTGTACTATAATTATTTTCTTATCATGAAGACAGCTAACAAAGAACTGAACTAGAATTAAATAAAATGAGATGAATATGCTAAACAAAATTTAAGTATTAAAAGAACAAATTAAACTGAAACTAGAAAGCTAGAAAATCTGTGGAAATGGCGTGGTCTAAACTTGAGCTTGTCTTAGCTTTTTTGACTCCTGATTTTGTATGCTTCCCCTAAAACTAGAAATTAATAAGAATTTATGAAAAAGAAAATTAATAAAAAATTTGGCGCGGCAAAGAGTTCATTAGCAACTGTCTGTCCACACCTTTTAAACAACTAATAATAGGCCTTCTATTAGTACTATGACAAAACACTTGTTCTATTACTACACTGGGCTTTGCTTGATGTAATCAGCCTTGGTTTATTCTTATAGAAGCCTTAAGCTGTGTTTCCTTTTACTTCATTATTTCCAATACTCTATGAACTGTCTTTCGCTTGTTAAAAACTCACTGTTTCGTTCATTACTAAGTTTATTTACAGCACTTCTCTTGGTTTGTTAGCCGAACCCCTTGCTGATTCTTTCCTTCTCACTGCTTGGTTTTCGTCATCCGATTATATGCAGTCTGCCATCTGCTTAGCTTTGCTACCTCCTGAGCTTTTATTTATCCTTTCCGCGTACTATTGTTTCAATTATTTTTTAGCAATATGGAAAAATGTTTACGCGCTCGATTACAGGAGTAGAGGGAATTAACTTCCGATTAGTTTGTATTTCATGTGAACTAATTGAAACTTAAATATTATTAAACTCAAGCAGATTTGGAATTAAAGCTGCGATAAAGATGAACATTAAATTAAGTCGTGCTAGAACTGTAATAAAACTGATTCAAAAAATTCTTCCCAAAATTGAAATGCCGTTTAACTTGAAGACGAACAATAATAATGATTCACAATTGCAATTTGAGTCATTTCATTCTAGTAGCAGTTTAGTGATTTAAATTTTGCATGAAAGATTTGGTTTGAACAAGTTCGCGTAATTTATCTTGTCACTTGTTAAGAGCTTTCTCCTTGCGCTGTATACACTATACACCAAAAGTAAAACAACAGTCAAATTAAATCAAATAACCGGGCGGACATAATGTCGACCAAACGAGAGAAAAGTTTGCAAAGTCAATTGATAAATTGTATGGAACCAAAGGAACACACCAGAGTATAAAAATAAAAAGAAAATTTGTTTATTTATTGTTCACCCATCAGCCCTTTAAAGATTAATTTATTTTTACTTGTACTTTAAAGTTTTCATTAATATATTGTACGTATAAATACATTTTGCCGGAAAATTAAATAAATAAATAAATAAAAACATCAAATACACACAACACACAATTAAATAATTGTAGAAGAGAAACAGAAGAAAAAATTTACAAAAATAAAAATTCTGAAATATTGGGCAAAAAGCCAATAGTTCTGATAGGATTTTTGAAATAAAATTTATTTTAACAGAAAAAAAAAATAATAAAAAAAACACAGTATTAAAAGGGCTTAAAAGCATGCGACACAAATTCAGACGCAGTCATTAAATGAATTTGAATAGATAATTGCAAAATCAGATTTTCATATTTTGTTTAACGAATTTAATTGAATTTGTTTTTTTTTTTCTTCTATTTAACACTTTTTCTTTAACTAAATTAAAAACAAATCATTTGTTCTAAATTTTTTGTATTTCAAATACACAAGAATTTCAAGCATTCTAAAAATAAAAACAAACAAACAAATAATTTAAGCACTTAAATAACGATTTGATCACTTGTCTTAAGAGAATTTACATTTCCGAATTAGTTGTCTTAAAACAACATGAGTATGTTTTAATTATTGGATTTTTAAAGATTTAAACAACAACTCGACACGGAATTTAAAAATAAAACGTAAGAAATTTATAATAAAATTGAACTAGAAAGAAATTTTAATGTAGTCTAAAGTAGTTGTCTTTAGCTGTTGTAGCGAGATTATATACTAAAGGCGTTTAGCCATTTTGTGGCACCTATAGCCCACCACATTTAGAATTAAAAACAGCAGCAGTAATAGTGTGAACAGCATATAAAAGTTGAGAGGAAAACAAAATAAAAACAAAATAATGCGTCAAAAATTCTACATACACACAATAAATAACGAAATACACGATAAGATCACTGTATGAGAGAAAAAATAACAACAATACGAAACATTATTATAATTTTCTCACAAAAAAGCAAATTGAGAAGAACAATAAGGAAATTTTATTTTAAAAAAATAGTTAAGAACAGACCTATTATTTTTTCAAAGAGATAACGTATGACCTCTCGCTTCTCCTTCCCCCCAACCTTTCTAGCACCCTATCTATCTTTCTCGCTCACTCTCTCTCTTTCTCTATCTACCATAAAATTAGGGGATATAAGTTTTCTACTTCCAATTTGTTACGAAAACGCATTATTTTTTGCTTTTCACTATTTGAGTGTTAAGTCAGGACTTATGTTGTAGAAAAAAACATTTATCCCTTCGCTAACAGCAATTTATCTAATCTGTCAACCCTTGCCCCCTTCGTACACTTGGCTTCGGCCTACCATTTCCGCATAATAGGACTAAAAAATAAAACTTTCATTTGAGCGTAGGTTTGCAGTTATGGAGGGAAGTATGTATTAAAATTGGGAACACATATATAGCCTTTGCTATTACCGTTCCATCGTCTGTGTGATTCGATTTACATCCGCACCTGGCCATGAAGCCTTAATCAGATGGTGGATCTAACCACTGCATGATTTGGAATGTCATGCTCGTCCTAGAAAGCTGAAGCTATAATTCTATACAACAGAAACCTTCTAGTTGCAACTTTAATGATTCCAGAGCATGGCTGCAAATCATCACACCTTGCTAAAGAGTTGGAGACTTTCCAACCCCTATCCAGAACACATGTCTAGCATGCTCACTGGACTGGATCATTCACTTTGCGTGTCATTATCAGTGAGATGATCCTGACCACCATAAAAACCATTATAACTGTTATGGGGCCGCGAAACCACAACCACCACGATACTCTCATAAAGGGGCCAACCTCAATAATCAGTCAGAGAACTATTAAATGTCTAAAGAGACAAATAATGAACTCTGCGGCTTACTGTTTCCCGTGGAAATAAAGTGGAGTTTCCAGTTGACTCCCTGCCTGTCTTCAGGGGACCACCAGTTGCACAGGTCTAGATAGCTGTTACCATAAATGTGCCCCCGGGGGTAACTGTTCCAATGTCTATTATAACGAGTCCGTCAAAAAACTTTTTTTTTCAAAAATAGGGCGCAAATAATCGAGTGTAGCTTTGGCTGTGTGGCACGTAGCGCCGCCATGGCCCGATAACGATCGCTATTGACTGTAACGGCCACTCCTTGCTCATTTTCTAAGAAAAATGGCCCAATTAAGCCTACGGACCAAAATCCGCACCAAACAGTGACTCGTTTTGGGTGCGTCGGCTTTTCAACGTATACGTGCGGGTTTTCTGTGCCCCAAATGCGACAATTTTGCTTGTTTACATACCCGCAAAGATCAAAATGAGAATCATCTGAACAGATGATTCACTTAGCGAAGCGAAAACGCATTGGATGGTCACTTGGCTTCAACTCCAGAACCAATTGGACTTTGTATGGCATCATACCAAGGACTTTATGCAAAATTCGTCTCAATGATGTCTCTGAAATATTCAATTGTTGAGAACGACGGTGAATTGATGTTAATGGCGCTTCACGCACACTTTCTGCCACAGCAGCAATATTCTCGGGTGTGCGCGCTGTTTTTGGCTTTTCACTCGTTGGTTTATCGATAAGGATGCCAGTTTCTTTCACTTTTTTCACAAGATACGGAGCATACGGAGCTGACGGTGCTTCTTTTCTTCCAAAATCCGTACGCAATTTTCGCACACATTTTGCAACATTACCATGATTTTCAAAGTAATGTCGCAATATTTCCCAGCGTTGCTCAAGCGTATACACAACCATATTCGTTCAGCGGAAGGATAAAGAGAAGGATAAAATAAATCAAGCATGAGCTAAGTGTTACCAATCACGAAATAAGCACTAGTTGAAAAAAAAACGTTAGATTGCGAATAAAGACTATCGAAATCAAGATAGCAGCTAGTTACGAGAATATTCTACTAGTCTAGCTTGTCCAATGTTGTTTAAGTACACACAACAAACTTGTATTATTGTGGCGCCTATTGTATTCTGTTGCTGTATAAAAATACAAAATTACTTTCCGCTGTATATCGTAAAGTTAACAATTGTTCAATATGAATTTTATTGTAAATTGTATATTGTGTAAACGTACAGTCTGTTGTAATCACGATATTTTACACCTTTGTTACTATAACTTTTACTCTTAAAGCATCTAACTTTAAAAGATTGGAATACATTTAAAAGAAAAATAAGTTTTAAAATTCCAACAAAAACTAGCAAAACGTATAGATTGAAAACTTGCTTTCACTAATATCAGCGCTTCTCTGTTAGGAGAATTAATAATCAAACGACAAAATATTATACATTTTGCAGTAAATGTTTTTGAATTAAATCTGATGTGAATGTTTGTTTTTTAAAAACAGAAAAACTAATGCAAACTTAGCACACATCCGATAGATTATGAATTGAACAATTTTATTGAATTAAATGCTATCAATCTGATGTGAATGCCCTTTTTTTTAAACAGAAAATAAACGCAAGCTTAGCATACATACAATAGGTTGTAAATTGAAGAATTTTGTTGAATTAAAACTATCGATTTTATGTGAATGTCCGTTTTTTAGAAACAGTAAAACTAATGCTAACAAATACTTTACCAGTTTATATTTATGTTCGTATTTTTTTTTCATTAATGGCGATTAGAATAATATACCCAGATACAATGAAATAGGAAATGAGGAATACGTAAGGGAATTAAAGACCAACTTCGGAGTAATATTCTACGCAAGATATGTCGACGACATAATATGTATACTAGAAGGAAATAACGGGGAGCAAATTCTGGATTACTTGAATGGAAGACACAAGGACATAAAATTTACAATGGAAAAGGAAGAGGAGGGGAGAATTAATTATCTGGACCTAACGATCAAGAGGAACATAATCTCGAACAGAATCGAATATGAAATATACAGGAAACCAACAGCAACGGACACAATAATACACAACTCATCAAGTCATCCCCAGCAACACAAAAACGCAGCAATCAGGCAGTTAATAACAAGACTCGAGAGAACACCACTAACACGGCAAATGTATATGAAGGAAATGGAAACAATATACACCATAGCGGAAAACAACGGATACAAAAAGCGCCTCGTAGATAACATCAAGAAACAAATTGGAACGAACAAAGAACAGGAGAAGGAAGGGAAAAAATGGGCTACATTAACATATATGGGAACATCAACGTACAAACTGGCGAAATTCTTTGGAAAACACAACATCAATACCGCATTCAGAACAGGAAACAACCTAGGCAGAATACTACGGAATGAAACAACCGAGGCGAATATACTAGACAAACAAGGAGTGTACAAATTAACTTGTACATGCCATTATAGCTACATCGGGCAAACAGGACGAAAAATTAAGACCAGATTTAGGGAACACATTAGAGACTATAACAAGAAACTACGAGAACCAAAATCGACTCCAGAATCAAACTTCGCGAACCATATATTTAACAACAAATGTACACCAGGACATATTAAGACAACGGTTAAACTGCTTCACACACAGCATAAAGGAAGGAGACTAAATGTATTGGAAAACATGGAAATATACAAACAGAAAACATTTGACGGACGAATAATAAATGAACAGATAAACACTGCTTCGGACACAATATTTGAACCGTTGAAACATTTTTACAGGAAAACAAACACTACACCAGCACAAAAACGTTACGCAGGTGCGCAAGACCAAGGCAATAAAGAACATCATAAACGTACAATTACAGATTATTATGTCACATAAAAAGGGGAAGAAAGGAAAAAACCCAATAGGTTCACACATAAACAAAAACGGACAGCAAGCATGATCGTAAAAGAATTTAGTTAGGAAAGAAGACCAAAGCAATAAAGAACATCATAAACGTACAATTACAGATTATTATGTCACATGAAGAAAAAAGAAAAAACCCAATAGGTTCACACATAAACAAAAACGGACAACAAGCATGATCGTAAAAGGATTTAGTTAGGAAAGAAGACGAATGAAAAAGGGACGACAAATTAGGTAAAAAGAGACAAATGAAAAAGGAGAGAAAGAGAGATGCAGGCAAAAAAGACAGTAAGTGACGAACGCAATAACACGAAGGGAGGCACGAACTATATAAACGCAACTAACAATAGAACGCAACTAGTACGAAAAGAACACTGAAGATGGCAAACAGCCGAAACCGGTTTGTTCAAAAACCAAATTTGACGAGGGTCGACGGAAAACCGTACCCAAATAAAATTAAAATTAACCCCGTCGGAAAAGCCAAGCACATATCGAAATACTTGGTGTATTTCCACTAAAATAAACTAAGAAGGTATATTACGAAATCCACCAAAATAGGAAGGGGGCTTGTAAATTGAATAAATATTAACGTTATTTATTTATTGTGTTATTTTCTTTACCTATTTGTAACTTGTTTTTCACCTTTCTTACATCATAATTTAATATGCATGTAAAAATTGCATAAATTTTAATTTGTTTAAGTACTACGTTTTATAATAAGTAGCATTTAATGATAATTAATGCCATGAAACACAACTCGTGTTGCGTTTCGAACTCACATAAATTTAGCTAAGAATTAGGAACTTCAAAAGAATTATTAAAATGTTGTCATTGTTCTTATTATTAATGTTGTCGGTGCTAGCAAGTGGTATTACCATTAACAATAACTGAAAAAAATAAGAACTTTCTAATCCACGGTTCCATAGAAAATTTGTTTCTAATAATTAGTATTTCATGAAGAAACAATAAAATTGGTTTTTTGGTTGTAAATATTATG
This sequence comes from Trichopoda pennipes, assembly GCA_030448955.1. Lineage (NCBI taxonomy): Eukaryota > Metazoa > Arthropoda > Insecta > Diptera > Tachinidae > Trichopoda > Trichopoda pennipes. Next base: position 1,778,110 of record JASKUP010000045.1, read on the forward strand.
GCACAAAAAAGCATTAAAGCGGACAGAAAAAAAAACTAAAAGGATTGAATTTAAACAATTATTTATATATGAAACTGTTTCATAATAACAATGAAGTTATTTCATTTTTAGAATGAAAAAGTTTCATATAATGAATGACATGCATGAATGATTTAATGATAGGAATAAAATAGTTTCATCCTATTGCTTTAAAAGCATTTCATTATACATAGGACTGTGAAACACTCTTCATTAACACTGAAGGTTTTCAGTAGTTTAACTCGTTATCAGTAAAAACAAAATTCATTTATGCAATGACTTTTCATCATTCGTTACGAGAACTACATATTGAAAAATATATTGACAAATGTTAGCAGTGTTTATATTGTAACGAAGATGATTTGTTAGTTTTAAAAGAAAATAAAATTATCAGTAAAAAAAATAAATGAAACAACCCCACACAACACAACAATAACATGCTTAAAAGAAATTCTATGAAATGAGATAAACAACAGAAAACAAAACACACAGCCAAGTAGGCGCGTAAGCTGAATGATAATAGCAATAACAATGTGGGGTGATAATATAAAGTAGAATATTCTTGTATATGCGAGAACCGCTTATATTAGCACCACCTGCCGGGCAATGACGTTAGTTCAAGTTGAAACAACGTTGAGTGAATGATAAAGTAATTTTTGCTTAATTAACAGTTCTTTATTTATAGTAATAAGAAAAATCAAAGCAAATAAGCACCACTTTCTGGGCAAATAATCAGTTCAAGTTGAGTCATCAGTGAGTAAAGATAGCAAAGTTACCACCGTGTTTATTTTGTACGTGTTTAAAGTAATTAATCGTTTAATGTAATTTAAAACTCTAAAGTGCTATGTTCATATTTTTTTATAAAATATCTGATTACTGAAAGATATTTTCAATCAAATCAATCAAAGTATTTTACCCAAAACCCGGAAAACTGCATTCTTTTAGCAACTTAAACAACTTTTTTTAGCAGTTTTGCAATAAAAAATTAAACAAACTTTATTTTTCCATTTAATTTGAAACCTGGTAAATTTAATTTACTAATAAAAAAACTAAATACTTTTTCCATTTTTTGTAAAACGTCTCCTATAATTTTTAATAAAGGGTTTTTCAACAAGAAGTTTGTTTTTCAAAAAAAAAAAACAAAATTAGCTTAAGATGACTCAAATTTTAATTGTATTCGAAAGAGAAAAGTTCGGCGATTATGAATTAAAAATGATATCTGGCAAATGTCTACCACGACCACACTGATCGATTCTTTCATTAAAGTTTTTAAACACTTTTTGGCAAAATTATGGATTTTGAGTTTTAAGACTGAAATCGAGTTTTAAGACTGAATGCGATCGGAAAATTTGGCTTGCAATAAATTTATTGTGTGACATGTGACACCGTCTTGATGAAACTACAAGTCACAGTTATCCACGTCGTCAATAATAGGCCGAAACTTAGTTGTTAGCATCTCGCGATAAAGTGATCCATTTACCGTTACCACATTTTCAGCCTCATCTTCGAAAATAAGCGGCCCAATTACACCTCCAGAACACATAGGGCACCATACAGTGACACGTTAAGCATGCAAAGGCTTCCCAATACTCGCTCTAGGATTTTCAGAAGCCTTAAATGCGGCAGTTTTGCTTGTTAAAATACCCTGACAATTGGAGTAGACTTCGTCTGAAAAAGTGCTTTTTTTCAGAAAAACCAGCCGGTTGTTCTTGAATGAATTAAGCGAATCTACGGCGATGTGAATTGTCGGTCGGTTTTAATTCCTGCACCTGTTAAACCTTGTAAGGCTTTGAAGTCTTACGCAAATTTCGCCATGTGTCCGAAAATATTATGAATTTTACGAAATATAACTTCAACAGAACCACCATTTTCATAGTGGATTTTAATTATTTTAATGTGATTTTCGATTTAACTAAATTAAAAAAATAAAATTATTTTTTCTTTGTCTTAGGAATACGTCAATATAGCAACTGCCTCCTTATTCTAAAAAGCTATTTCGAAATTTATATTCTAACTGCTATATTTAAAAAAAAATATTAAAACTAAATTTTTTATAGGAAATTAATTCTAAAATAAATTTGAAGCCTTAATTATACTTTATAAATATAAGACTAAGCATTTGTTTTGAAAAGTTTAATGAACTTAACAAAAACTTAACACAAAACAAGAGATGTAATTATAGCATAACTGTTAATATAGCATATTTTATTATGCTATTAAAAATCTTTATAAAACAATTTAAAATATTTAACATAATCAATACAGAATAAAACTTAATTAGAAGATATTTTTTTGAAGTTTAACTATCTCGCACTCTCTTTCACACGGAAAAATCATGTTCATTTTAATTTAAATTTGTTAACAAAATTTCTTTAAAAATAAGACATTCCACACCTAATTAACACACACAAAAAAAATATACAGAAGAAAATTAAACTAAAAATAACTAAATTATCCATCTACTAAGCAACTTAAAATAGAAGAAAAATAAACACATACAAACATTCAACACTAAAATAATCAACAAAAAAAATAAATTTAAAATAATTATATGAAAAAAGATTTGTGTTTTCGTTTTATTATTTTTTAAACAAAAACAACAACGTGTTCGAAAAAATTTCTACAAGATTTTTACCAGCTACAACAAAAACAAATTGAACTAAAACAAAGAAATTGCATGTCTTTCCCAACATTTTTCAAATTGACAAATCTGAGGTCTTAAAAATTTGGTTTGTGATTGGGTGAAGTAAAACATTCCATTTTAATCAAGTGAGAAGAAAAGCCATATTGCTCTTCTAGCTAAAAATAATATGATTAATGTCAAGTTAATGGAGCAATAATTTAAGAAATATTTTTATTACATTTACATATTTAACTTGGTCTTTGGGTGGGATGCAAACCCTAGAGACTATTTACATGAAATTAATACAAATATAAATGGACGATAGCATAATAACTTAAGCCAAAGGGCTTATTTTTATTTAATTATTTACATTACGAATTATAATCGGTTATTAAAAGAAAATTACGATGTATAACGGACTGAAATATATGACATTTATGGTGTACAAGTTGTTATGATCTTATTGTATTCTATATTTAATTGCATTTAAACTTTAATCAAAATCAATTATTCACGGCATGTGAAAAGTTACGCATAAAGTTTTAGACGAGCAGCGACCAGCAACCAGCAGCCAAAATAAAAAATTTTAGTATCACGGTTGGCAATACTACGTTTAGATATATAAAGTTTAAAAATTACATTCATCGAGATTACAGGCGCGCTACGAACTAGTCGTTCTGAGGTACTGAATATGTTGCACCTCGTTTCTGTTGACCTTCATATAACAGCGTGTACCAAGGCTGAATGCTTTCGAATGACGGAGATTGAAAACATTGATACGCATGAGTTATGGCCAATTTGCCTTGGATTCAATTCAATTCACTGCTTTAGTGTTATAGTTTTAGCCCCTTCTAGAAGTGAGTGGGGTATGGAAAATATGGAACCACATTGGACTTTAGATGAGATGTCGAATCTGGTTTCTTTTTCGATTTATTTGGCAGCTGAGATATTTGCTTAAAGCATTAATGCTAGAAGGAATATTAGCATCTTTGTCTTCTACTACGTCTCTGCTAAACAGCAAATTTAAAAAAGAGCTGTCAAGATTGGGTCTGCCATTTCTTTAGTTTCTTGCGCGATATTAAACATAAATATCTTTATCGCAGGATCAGTCGCAATTTTTTAAAAACTGAAATTAAGTTGATAGATTCATGAAAAACGCAGCAAACACATCTTACAAGCCGCAATCGGAAGAATATTTCGAGATTGCCGGAAGTAAGAACGAGCCACTGGATGCTTGGTAAGCATGTAATGTTTGCTCGCATCCGCAAGCATAGGAAAAAGAGGTAGTCAATCTTCAATCTTCCCAGGCAACTATATAATAACGGGCCGTGGTAAGATTTCTAAAGAGAAATTGACGAACTTTTGAAATAGTTCGTAGATACAATAGGGAACTATTACTTGCTTCATTGTTAGGGACCCTAGCTGACCGTTCCGCCCAAAGTTAACTACCGCGATAATACGAACCAACCACTTTCTTGTTATTAAAATCACACCTCACCATTTGCATATGAAGCGCATAACCCACTTTGTGTTATTTGGCTTACATCCGCTTCATGGCACCCTAAGGGGTCCCACCAACAATAAGCACAAATAATAAATGAAATATATCTTTAGCTAATAACCCATAAAATAAAAACGTAATTTGGTTGTTGAAAATTTTAACTTCATGTTTAACATTTTTCTATTGGACCTCAAAAACAAGTCTATTGTTGCTTAATAAGTTTTCTTACTTAAAGGCTTGTTTTATAAATTTAGGTGACGGTTTCGTGGTGATCGCGACTAAGCAGTCAGTCAAATACCAGATTTGCCAACCAGCAAACAAATTGAATTTTTATAATAAAATGTTATACATTTAATTTTTTTAAATTAGTTAGTTCCAAGGTAATTTTATATAAATAATTTTTAGTTACAGCTTCAACTATTATGAAAAGCATTGATATTGCAGATAAATCTAAATTATTGGCATATTACTTTTTCAATATTGTTATGTTTATTCCTTTTAATAAACGTTTTATTATTTTGAGTTTTTTGATTGCAAAATAATAAGGCAGCACTTCAGAATTTTAAATTAAGTTAAACGATTTATTTACTTTCAATACACACAAAAAACACGATGGTACCTTTATTGTCTTTACTCACTGATGAATCCACTTGAATTTATTCATTTGCCAAGCAAGAGGTTCTCGCACACACAAGAATATTCTACTTTAAAACACCCATTCAGTTTAGGCGCCTGCCTGGCTGTGTTTTAGTTTTTTCTATTGTTTATCTTATTTGTTAGAATTTCTTATACGCATGTTGCTGTTGTCTGTGTGTATAAGATTCCTTAGAAAACCACACAGTTTCTAAAACGCACGGTGGGTGGTTTCGTTTGCATTTTTTATTGATAGTTATTTTCTTTTTAAACTTAATTAATCACCTTCCTAACATTATAAGGTTTTCTTTACTAATTTTTTGCATGATTCAACAAATTAAAAAAAAATAATAATTTCACTTCAAATTCATTACGCTCACACCGCGATATTTATTTTATCTTTCAATTCATTTCAATAGAACAGACATGTATGTGAGTCACCTTTTCCTTTTGTTTCTTGTTATTGACAAAATTAAACTGCTTTTATTTGTGAAGAAATAAAATGGCAATAGTTTTGTTGATACTTGTGAGACATCAACATCTAATCAAATGCATCGATTGTCTGGTTGGTTGATGTGCGACATAAATATATTTTTTTTAATTGTTTTCAGAAAAGGTGCATTATTATTTTTAAAACAATGTTTAAAATGCGGAAGATATTTATTTTCTAGTCGAAGTGTTTTTTTTTAACTTTTATTTGAAGTGGGTGCTTTTAGGCGGAATGAAAAAAATAGTCGAAAGAAACAGCACAAACTGTGTACTTAATGAGCGTCAGGCTGCGTCTGGCATTAGCAAAACAGAAACTAAATATGGGTTAATAGGTATTTTGGCATGAATTTTGAATAAAAACCAAAATGCAAAGAGCAAAAGACAAAGCAAATAGCAATAATAGAAAAATTGTAGACAAAAAAGTTTCAAGTGTTTGATTTACAATAGACAAATCAAACGCATACAAATTAGAAAAACTAAACAAGCAAAAATTTAATTTAAATTAAAGAAATTTTCTAAAATTCCTAAATTAGAAATTTTACCAAATAGAATAGTATTTACTCTGATCTAACTTTAGTTTTGTCAATTATCTTTGCAAAAAGGTAAAGAGTTTCTTTATTCAGCACACTGCAGCATTTCTTAATTTCAAATTCTGCGTTGCTATTTAACCTGACAACAAGAAGATCATTTTAATTTAAAATTTGCATTATTTAATAATTATTAAAAAAAATTACTAATGACATCAATAAAATTTAACATCTTGTATAAAGCGACAATTATTGGCTTAAAGTTTAAATTAAGGTTTTTGGTTTGTCTTAAAAGTATTGCTCAATACCAAAAAACAAAAGCAAGATGTGCCTATCCAAAAAAGTAGGTGGGGAGGAATTTCAGTTGTGTTTAAAAACACATACCAATCACTTCATACCTCTGTGATGAAGGAACAATAAAACATAGAAACTGAAAGGAGGAAGCGCGGAAGGCATTGATATAATCATTACGTTTTAATGCCCTCTTTTTTAAATTTATGTTCCTAAAGAAAAGATGGTCAACGGAAAACTTTATGCAATCTTGTCACCAATGACCATATAATTATGTTACAACTTATAACTTTAATCTTTAATACCATATCAGCAACCAGCCAACGAAAACTTAAAGTCCACAGTTAAAAATGTGAAATAACAAAAATATCTCTGTCTGTGGTATCTTCATGCGCGCGGCATACGATCCCCACCTAATGCTATTTTAATAACATCACACTTTTTAAAAATTGAACTATATATCGTGAGTATATTGTTACGAAGATGATTTATTAAGTTTTAAAAGAAAATAATTATCAATAAAAAAAGTAAACGAAACGACCCACTGTACATTTTACAAATTGTGAAGTTTTCTAAGAAATCGTATGTACCCAAGACAACAACAATATTCCTTTAAGCAATTCTATGAAATAAGATAAAAAACAGAAAACAATAAAAACTAACACAGAACAAAACAAACAGTCAAATGCGCACCTACACTGAATGATAACAACAACAATATGGAGTGATGTTAAAATAAATATTCTTGTATATGCGAGAACCACTTAAAACAGTTATATAAGCAAATCTCAGGCAATAGAAGTGAATTCAAGTTGAATCATCGTTGAGTCAAGACAACAAAGCTACCATCGTGTTTTTTTTGTGTGTATTAAAATTAATAAACCGTTGAAGTTAATTTACAACTCTAAGGTACTGTGTTATTATTTTGCAATAAAAGAACTCAAAATAACAAAACGTTTATTAAAAGGAAGAGAAATAAATGAATGTATGACATTATTACATCCTAGCAAAAAAGGGCGACCAAACGAAAAAAACCCTCAGATGGACACACGCACCTTAACAATAGTAAAAGATGGAGGTATTGATAAATTTACTTTGTATAAAATGCCAGATGGCCGGCATTCTGCCTACCTTAATAGATACGAACTTAACAACAGAACTACCTGAACGCCAACACTGACCCACCAGTGCTAATTACACCGCGGTTTGTTAATGATGTTTTCATCGAAAGCGCTTGTCAACTTCAAAACAGCCAGATAACACGGAAAATGACAATAGTAGTGCAACAACATAAATTTGTATTTTTCTAGAAAAGTGAATGAATGTAATGCGATGAATTAAGAATGCAGGGATGGAATTTTTAATTAGTTTGTACCGACTCATTATAGGTTTAATTGACATTTTAATCGAACAGCATATTCTGAAACATGGTGCTTAAATCTAAGTTAAAATACGAATCGTATAACGTTATTAATTGAGATCTCTATTAATCTTACATTTCGAATTCACGTGCAAGAACAATTTCGTAAACAATATGATATTTATGACAATGGGTTACTTTTTATCTGGCGTGAAAGGGCAAATGTACATTTAGGGAGTATAAGCGATGGATAGTAAAATTAACATTTGAAGATACTTTATTTATGTGATAGGAAAAATTTAGTTTATTGTCAAGTAATAAATCTAAAACTCGCATTCTGTTCACCCACTTTATACATTCTTCGCGAATTTGAAGAGGTAAACATTGTGAACCTAATATATTGAACCCCACAACTTTAGTTTTTAATAAATTGATTTGAATGTATCCAGATTAGGACCCTACAAAGAGTCTTATTGACCACAGTCTGAAAGGTGATTGCTTTTCTAAAAATAAAAGCTTAATATCATCCTCCAATGCATAGAGGTCATTATTTGCGTATCGTTTAACTATTAACCCTTTTGTTAATATGAATTAGGGTATTTGGAACTGGTGTATTGGAACTCTAAAAAGGGTTGAATTATAATTACTCGTTTGAGAGGCAATAAAAGATAAATTAGGGATTAATTAGTCTTTTATTTTAAATGGAGTTTGTTTGGATTCCTCACCTTATATTTCCTTTTATATAAACGCTTTATGGTTTTATCCACAAAATTCTCTTTATCCTTTAGCTGCAAACAAATGATTATGGTATTGTTCGATTGATGAAACAACATAAAATGAAAGTTATTTAATTGTTACAGTTTTAATTATTTTTCGTGTCTTTTATAAAAAACCACGAAGCTAAATTGACAACTGAAAATATTTAACTCATTGTTTACCCAGATGGGCAACTTTACAAATTTTCATGATAAATTTTTGGAGCGAATATAATAATTCAAAAGTATAACAACGCTAAGTATTCAAAGATAAGTATGATAATGGTAAGTAATTTAAACGTAAATAATTAAAAACCTAGTTTGGACAACATACGTACGTTTTAAAAGGAAGTGGCCCGCGTATTGAACCCTGTGCAACCCCTGAATCAATCTTAAACATGATTTTTTCCCATTATGTGCAACAAATTCCTTACATTCACATAGATAAGATTACATTAAGAGACAAGATGTTCGAGTAAATTTTAAAAATTAAATTAATTTACCTAGCATCATGATAGAATAATAGAAACGATCAAATATCTTAGATAAGTCCAATGAAACCAGAATGCATGTGTCATTCATATTCATTCTCTGCCCAATAAATATTTAGCTGTGAGGAAGTCCTTAAATGGTTGTTATTACATATCATCTCACAAGTTAAAACATAGTCACGTAATAAAGTTTTGGTCACGTAGTCTCATTAGCAAAAATATTTCGACGTGCATCCCTCACGAGCTATAATACCTGACTATTTTAACACGCACCTTTTACCATTCTTATACTTGTATATTTTTTACTTACAGAATTAAAAAAAGTTTAGTTTTTAGATAAAAACCTTCTTTTGAGCATTATTAATATATTAATTAATTGAATATGATTTAATAACTCCAAGGTTATTTCATTCTCCACTAAGTATAACACACTATACAAATAAATAAGAATAAACAATAAGAATAGCTAGCAATTTGCAACTATTTTCAGAAGTGTAACGTTTTAGATCACTTATATTTTTTGGATTTAATCGACCTATATAATAAACAAATTCACCGATATTTGGTAATAAATTGTTTTTGTTTGTTCCGCCGGTGAATTAACCAATGTTTTTAATCCCGCCTCTTAACGTCCTTCCCGGCTGTTTGTTTGTGAACGGCGAGCGCACTTGATGTGAATACATCATTATCAAGCCACATCTTGGCGAGTCAGTATTTCTGGTCCAGGTAATACTAAATACCAGAAATACTTCACCGATATTTCAATAAATATTAGAAAATGACTTGTTATTTAACTCCAGTAGGTAACCACATATACCTGCATTTATAAAGTAACGGTAAGTAATGCTACTGTAAAGTCTTCCTGATACCTGTTTTACTAAAGAGTTTTTCAACAAGAAGTTTGTTGTCTAAAACAAAATAAAACAAAAAACTAGAATAAGATGATTCAAATTTTTATTGCAGTACGAAGAGAAAAATTCGGCAATTAGGAATGAAAAATGATGATGAAAAATGAATTTCCGGTTGGTCCTGAATGAACTGAGCAAAAGTACGACGAATTGAATGGTCGGTCGGCTTCATTTACTGCACCAGTTAAACCTTGTACTACTTTTACTACGAAAACTTAAAAAAAAACTAAATGTTAAAATGATCATATTGTTGGTGTTGCCACAATTTAAAAATAAACTTCTTGTTAAAAAACCCAATACTAGCTTTAAAAAAGGTGTTTTTGAATATTTTTTTAATAATCAGCATGTAAACTTATAATTATTTCAGGTTCTAACTCTATTAAAAAAGAGGCACATTTTAATATCACTGATTAAAATAGGGTCCGCCAAATAACTTTTTTTTGTTTTAAATGCTATAAACAAAACTATACAGCATCGGCTATATGGCACATAGCGCCGTCCTGTTGAAACCAAATGTTGCCAATAGCCTCCTCTTTAAGTTTTGTGAACAAAAACTCATTCAACATGGCCAGATAACGATAACCATTGACTGCAACGGTCACGCCTGAAAAATGGCCCAATTATGCCTCTGGACCAAAATCCGCACCAAACATGACTCGTTTTGGGTGCGTCGGCTTTTCAATGTATGCGTGCGGGTTTTCTGTGCCCCAAATGCGACAATTTTGCTTGTTTACATACCCGCCAAGATCAAAATGAGCTTCATCTGAAAAGATGATTTTTTTGCAAAATCGGCATGTTCTGTAAGTCGATCACAGGCCCACTTAGCGAAGCATTGTTTAAGCGTATACACAACCATATTCGTTCAGCGGAAGGATAAAACTAATTATCTATCAAATCAAACACTAGTTGGAAAAAAAACGTTAGATGGCGGACCCTTTACAAGTAACAATACTTTTCTTTTCCAAATATTATTCTTATTGGTAGAACAGATGAAATAAAAACAATTAAAACAAGTGCTAGTAAATAAGAAGAAATCGAATTTAGGAGAGAACTCACGAGAATTATAACGAATTTCTATAAATTTTGATCCTGGACCCTGTGTGATTACAGGAAAAAAATTTTGTGCAATCTATTACACAACGCATAAAATTTAATAACTCATAACTTATTTTTTTAAAATACCTCGTCACTAAATTTATAATTTGTCTTTTATTCCTAAAATAGCTTTAAATAAAAATTTTTCCGTATTGTATGTGTCATCAAACAAAATTTTGTATTAATTTAAATTAAGCAATTAATTTTATTTGCCGTTTATTAATTAACTTTTCTCTGTAGTACGATTTCATTGCTGAAAATAGACACAGATTTCAGTGTTGTCTCATTTGCTGTTGAAAAAAAAAATTTTCGTTGTAAATTATAAGAATGTGTATAAAATAATGCATAATTAACACAAAACTTCTGTTGTAATGAAACTTTAATAATATTAATTGATATTCCTTAAAGCAGAACAAGATGTAGAATATATTTGAGAAAATTAGGCAGTATTAAAATGAATTCATTTAAAAGAATATTTATATCGGTCTGACAAAAATGTAAAATTAAAAAATTGCAAAAAAGATACGAAAATTCAGGAAAAAAAACTTAATTTCCCAGTGCAGTTAAAAAAATTTATGAAATTTTATAAAGAAAGCGTGAATTCACAAAAAATTTCCTACTTTAAAAAAAATCCAAAAATCGTCAGTTTCATACAACTAAATAATACCTTTAGTCACTTACTTTAGATCATTAAATTATAGTTTCTGTCGGATTTTTCAACAAGAAGTTTGGTTTTCAATTGTGGCAACACCAACAACATGATAGTTTTGAAATTTAGCTTTTTGAGGTATTTGTAGCGATGCATTGTCAACTGTTACAATGAATTCAATTTCGTACGAAAATCACATTTAAATAATTAAAATCCACTTAGATAATGGTGGCTCTGTTAAATTACATTTCGTAAAATGCGTGATATTTTTGGATAACATAATCGTCCTTCTGAGACCGCCATTAAGAATTCGATCGTAAAATTTGAGTCGACAGACTCGATACGAAATGTGCGAACACTAACTGAAAACAGCCGTGAGCCACAGTGTTGAAGGAGATGCAAATTTGGTAATTCCTCAACGTTGCCAACAATTAGGGTCATCCAAAACCACATGGCGAATTTTCCCTAAGGATTTGACTTTAAAATCTTACAAGGTTCAACTGATGCAGGAATCGAAGCCGACAGGAGCAATCGTTTGGTTTTTCCGTAAGAATAATTTTTTCAGGCGAAGCCTATTTTCACTTGTCTGGCCGCATTTGGACTTCTGAAAATCATACAGCGATTATTGAGAAGCCTCTCTGGAGGCGTGATTGGGCCGTTTTTTTACGTAGATGAGGCTGAAAATGCGGTAATGGGTCAATGTATCTCACTATCGTGTGATGCTATTTACTCAATTTTGGCCTATTATTGACGACTTAAATATTACTGACATGTGATTTCAACAGGACAGTGCAACATGTCACACAGTCAATGAAACGATCAATTGTAAACAATCATGAGTTAAGTGGCTAGTCAGATCGTGTGATTTAATACCACTGGATTAATTTTTGTGTGGCTATGTTAAGGACAGAATCTACACGGACCCAATCGGATCGATTTCAGCCTTAAAACTCAAAATCCATGATGTAGTTAACGCAATATTACTGCCATTTTACCAAAAAGTGTTTAAAAACTTTGATGAAAGAATCGACATCTGTCAGCGTGGTCAGATATCATCTTTATTAATCATAATTTGAAATATTTTAATCTAAATTTGTTATCTTATTTTGTTTTAGAAAATAAACTTCTTGTTGAAAAACCCTTTAGTTATGACTCTTTGACAATAACAGCAGTTCCAACAAACAGGCTACAAACTTTTCTACACCGCTAACTGCGAAACACTTTGACTATATAAGGCATGCCCAAGAAAATACTCTACAAAATCACCAAAACAAAGCCCCAATCGACCTGGAAATAGACTTAGGTGGAAATTAGTTTTGGGCATACCCTTATTACATACAACAACTTCTTAAATACGTGAACCTCTTCCATGTTAAATTTTTACCACATTAGATGCGCCACATATCCAACAAGCGATAAATTTGATTTGCGTTGACAGCTAAGCAATAATTAAACGATCTAAATTTCATAATCCCATACATTGTTTTGTAAATTACTGTCGCTATGCTTGTTAATTTATAAAAGTGTGGCGGCTGTAAAGCACGCAATCTGTTTATGTTTTTATTAAAAACAAAATTTTTTAAACTAAAACAATTACTAAGAATTGCATGTCTACAAACTTGAACTTGTTAATGTTGGCTATTAAATGTTAACATAATATGTTTCTTTACTTTATAATTATTTTTGTTTTTTATAAAAATTCAAATGAAAAATGTTTACTCATTGTTAGCATAAACAATTCAATTAAAATAGCATCCTCTTGGTTGGTTGTTGGCTGCTATTTTTCTTTTTGTTTATAAAAGACTCGAATTTGTAGCAAAAAGTATTTAACAAGATGTTTGTTATTAAAGCACTTTTATTTTTATTTAAATCGGAAGTTATTATGCATAATTTCCGTTGTCAGCAAATCGTGTTAAGCTTTTATTAGACTCGTATCTGTTTCTCTCACAAAAGGTGACTTGTTATTTGTCGTGAGTGGTAACAATAAAGTTGAAAAACAACAAAATAAAAGAAAAACAAAAACTTAAGTTGGTTTTATTGAAAGAGGGCTTTAGATGAGGGCATATTGTTATGCAGACATAATTGAGGTTAATTTGAACATTTTAGTAGCCACTATAATTTGTTATTAAAGTATATTTTCATGTTAAAACAAAATAAATTCAAAAGTCTTTTAAGATTTACATGAAAACAATAGACTTTAAATATCACTTTAAATAAATCTTTAGAATCTTGTCAAAAAGAAGCATGTAAAATTGAACATAACAACGTATCGTTTGTTTATTATTCTTATGTTAAAAAAAAAACAAATTTATTTTTTACCAATAAAGTTTTAAATTAAAAAAAAAATAAGAATCACTTTGCTACTTCATTTTTAAAACACATGCGAAAATTTTTTCAATTTTTTTGAACAACTTTCTTTAATTAATATAAACAATCCACCTATTAGATTATCTACAGGGTTTTTCATCTACTTACTTGGTAAGATTCGAATTAACCATCATAATAAGAAGACAACATTTCAGGCGATGGTCGGCGTATTGCGTCCAATCTAGAGATAAAGATAAAGAAAGATTCTAATTCGTGGATAGAAAAACATAGTGCTACTTTGGAAGGTGCCATAGAGAAGTAACAGTGCCGTTATGCAAGTTCAACGCAACACGTAGAATCATTTGCGGCTGTTGATAATTAAATGCCGATCTACTAATACCACATTATTTAATATTTCTAGGGAGCATACGTCTGGCAAAACATGACAGAGACATACAGCTGGATAATAATTTCCTCCTGCAGTAATCGTCTGGCGGAAGTAATTGTTTACGTTGGAAACACAATAGATTTGTGGTTTGTCCTCAGTCTAGTTTTTCTGAACGCAGCTGATCCGAGCCAAATCATAGGTGGCAACCAAAAAGCGGTGCTTAAAGGCTTCAAGTACAATGCCGCATGACTCTCTCTATTAGTATATCAAGCTTAACAGCCCTGCCTGCCTCTTAGTACCCAGTGTCCTCACACCCAGACAAATATATTTACTAAAGAAATGTATGGCCAATAATTAAGCCTAGACTCGTCTGAAAGCCTAAAGTAAACTGCGATACCCACTTCATCTCTAACGTCCGCCCGCCTCGTGATCTCCCGAAAGGGTTCCTGAAGCACGAGTTATGTAGTCCATGCATATCCCCATGAACGTTAGTTCAAGCTGTTCCTGGAATGTAAAGCGGTATCCATTTCATATATCAGGGTTAGTAAATTTACCGGTAGCAATTATAGAAGTCTTAGGTAAATAAAGACGCTACACTCACTACGCATGTTTCCCTTGAAATGATTCTATTACATTTTAGCAAACACTTGACTGGTGGCTTCGAAGGTTAGATTTAGATATTTCTTCAATAGGATAATTTGCTATAACAGTTCTGCAAATCTCTCGCTTCAGTATATTGGAAATTTATTTAATATCAAAAAAGGGAAAACATTTACTACAATATTATACGTGCCAAGCCTAATAATGATTATTGTGGAAGTTTTCTTAATTTTAACAGTAAAGTACTGACAGACAGTTTATATTGAAGTTTTCTATTGCTCTTCTTAATTATTTTCACGGGTAGTTATCTGTACATAAATAATTAATAATACTTTTCTTGACGCCATTTCATTCGCAGAAGACAAGTAGAAAATTTAAAAATTAAATTCTAAAGGTTTTTACAAAATCACTAATTAACGAATACTGTAACCAATTAATTCATAAATGATTTAAATTTTTCGATAAGTATTTATAACGAGTCGACTAATAATTAATAATCTATTATTAGCAGATTTATTTACTAAATATCAAACGGTTTTATGCAGCGTTTTGTAAACCTGGGAAAAATATGTTTGTAGGTGTCAAATTTGCAGATCACTGCTGAGACTGTGTTAACTTAAACAATTTTGCACTACACTAAAACAAATTCATACTTTATTTAGCAAAAATGTGATTTTTGTTTGCATCTTAAGGCTGAGCTTTATAATTTTAACATAAAAAAATTATATACAAAAACGTGACACAACAAAACGGCCATATTTAAGCCTTAAACCCTTTCATCAGCCATATAAGGAATACTGAAGAACGTTGCTTCAGCAAATGTATTATTATCGAACACCTTAATTATTCACTTTGAGCTTATTCGAACAATGTCTTAACTCCCAAAATGTAAAAGCCTTGATATATGAAAAGTACAAACGGCTGTTGTGCGAAAGTATTTACAGACAAAAACAAAATTTCGAGATGGCAACAACTTTAATGCCAAGAGCCTCTTGGTTTAACACCGGAAAGTCTAAACATATCTTTTATTTAAGCACATGCGACGATAATTTTGTTAGAAGTTAAATCTATTTGCCTAAATCTTTCATTACATTTTTAAAAATCTTAATTTTTTATTTGAATTTTAATTTCAATTTTAATTTAATTTTAATTGTTTTGTTACAGTATTTATAATTTTTAAATTGCAATTTACAATAAATTCTTAATTGAGTATTTGTTAGTTAATTCAGCGTTATTGAATACCAGTTAAAACTAAAATTAAAGCTGACACGCTTCGCTTTTCAAGCTAAGTCCGAGAAGTACTACTCCTTCTCTTTCAAGTTTGCAAGTTATTTGCTTGAATATGTGTAAATTACTTGTACAAAAAATTTAGAACACTAGTTGTTATACTTAACTAGCAACACGATAATACTATTTCACTTCGTAAAAGTGGAAACTCATTCACACTTCTACTTCAGCCAGATTTTTGTTCGATTATACGGTTAAAATATGTGTTTCTCAGGTAAGCGATAAATACTTTTCGTTTTTTATGAAACGTACCATGCCCACTGTTATAATCCAGCCAGTAGATTTCTTCAGTAGGAACATTATAAGGCTCTACAAAATAGTATACAATTTGTATCAAACTCGCAACAATCTCCCGTAATGCCCTTAAGACACAATGTAGTCTGCTTACGCATTGATCTGTGTTTGGAAATAGTACTGTATCTGTTACTATAGCTAATATAGGTATTACGGAATCGGATGCTCTTAATGTTTTTGGCATGAAAATTCAGTGTGATGTTCGATGGACTAAACACATTTTTCTGGTTTCTAAAGAAGCCTTTAAGTGCGGTGTGAGAGATACTTCACTCCATTCGATCCCAGCACTATTTACACCACATATATCCGTCCAAAGATGGAATACAGTTCTCATGTATGTCCCAGCGCCTCAAAGTCTATTTTGGAGTTGCTCGATCGCATACAGGAGAGAGCCAAGATGCTCATTGGCGACAGTAGAGTATCCAATTCTTTTCATTCTGTTGACCATCGACGCAATGTGAGTTGTATTTCACTGTTTTATCGTTACTACAAAGGTAAGTGCGCTAACGAAATGAGGGAACTTGTTCCCATTACTCGCATGTTTTTACGTTTAACTCGATTTTCGTTAAGGGCACATCCATTTGCGGTTGATTGGCCAGGAAACCGTTCCACGCATTACAGGGAAAAATTCGTTTTTTAGCAGAACAGTCCGTATATAAAATAAACTCCCTTTAGAGGTCTATCCTGTCACTTTCAATGTAGGAAAGTTCAAATTAAATGTCTACAAACAGTACTCCCTCTTTCCTCCTCCCCCATAACCTGATTTCCTAGTTCTGAAACAATACATTGCATGTGTGGGGGTCATCCACTGAGTGCTGGTCCGAAAAAAGAAGATACGAGGCTCACTGCTCCGATTCAACCAGTTATTTGCCAAACTAAGCCCATTTATAAGAAAGTTACTAAGGCTTAACTTCTACTAGTTTCCAAATAAAGAAATAAACATTATTTAGTTTCGATGATAAATACCACGACCACTTGAAATGTGTAGCCTATTTTAGCCAGTGGATAACACAAAAAATTTTTTAAAACAGAAACAAATTCTATGCATTATAGTCCACGTAAAATAAGTTGTTCTGATATTCTTGATATTTAAGCCAAAAGTTTCCTATGCCCCATTAAACTAACTAGAATAATTTGACAAAGGCTTTGATATTGAGTATTGACTTATTTAAGAAATAAATATTTTGGCTATTTTTTAGCATTCCGTACTCTTATCAGTGATTAATAATATAATTAAAATTATTTCTTCTTCTGTTGTGGCCGCTTTCAGTTTCATAAAATTAACACATTATTACTCCAAATTTTTTGATTTAATATTTACTATTTTCTGACTGTTCAAATGAAATACATATGATCTTGTTCACAAAGTTTTATAACCAATAAACAAAAAACTTAATTGTTGCTTCCTCGTAATATATGCAAAAATTACACCGTTTTAAAGTTGTATAATTACAATCTATCATAATCTGAAAACAGTTTAAACGGTATTAAATACATTATTTGAACACAAAAGGCGGCATGATTTTTTTTCTTTCTACTTCTCTCCTCCTCTTACAACCAGTTTTTAATTAAAATGTTTTTTTTAGAAATTTGGCATTTTGAAAATAATATATACATACACATACACATATATACGAATAACATATTTTCGTTTTAATTATTTTTTCATCATAAATTTAAAACAAAACAACCAACCTGCCTTGTACTAAATTTGTGTTTTCAGGCAAGAGACAAAGCAGCAGTTTGAGCTAAGTTTACATAAAAATGTATGTAACAGAAAATGAAAATAGATGTTAACAGATTTCGCATTAAATAACGTTTGTTACAATACGACGGCAATCTGAAAGTCAAAAAAGAATCCATTCGGGACGTTGCCGCCTCCCAGACATATTCAAAAGCTTACCATTTTGAGGTTGACAAGTTCATTCAGAGAAAATAAGAAATAAATCACGCATGAATGTGTGATAGCATCTACAAAGTCACTTTTGGGGCAACTCTAAAAATTAAAAAGCTTATGTTCAACGTAACTGTTTTCCGCCTTGAGTGACAATGGCAATTTAAAAACTAAATTTGGAAGATTCAACTTAAAGATAGAGCAAATCTTAGTTTAAAACGTTTGTTATGTTAATATATCATATGTTGGTAATATATCATATGCCGACAAAACTATTTTTCGAAATGTGAACAAGAAAATCTATATGAGTGTGCCAAATCTCTTTAACAAATCTTTACAATACAATACTTCACAAATAATTTCATTAACTAGTATCTTGTTTGACAAAACAAGTAGGTAGGTAGGTAGGTAGCTTGTCAGTCTGGGGGTTGTGGGTTCGATTCCCAACGAAGACCTTGTTTTTTTCACTACAAAAATAAAAATTGACTATCGGTGAGGCTACTCAGTGATGAAGTCATGGTCACTGGTCGCTGTGCTGTCTTATACGGCAGTTAATTTCCGACTATCCTTCTACTTTCATCACCTGTTTCATCTCTTCCCATCCCTTTCCTAAAGAATGTAGCACGGTACTTAACTAAATAGCCATTGTTACCTATTTTAATATTTTTACTTTATATTTACTTTCTTGCCTGCTTTGAAGTTCCAGAGTGAGTTTAACTAGTCCATTCTATTGAACGAACTTTTAATTCAGCACAACTGCATAAAATATTTGAGATAAGGAGTGGTTGCTACCGTTTTTTTCACACAGCATTTAAATCACTTCTACACTTTAGGTGCCACTGACCTTTTAAAAGTCAGTTCCAGGCTTCTATTTCTGCAATTGTATTATACAACAGTAACTAGAAAATGATGTACTAAAAATGATGTACTAAAGAGTGCCCCCATAGAGACGTTTGTTTCAAATAGGTGGTATTATCTTTTAAATCCTTATAGGTAAACAACTGCAATTTACACAGAATGTTTAATACTATCGGGTTTTTCAATTTCGACATTTAGTTTTTTTGACATATTCGTCGTAGCTGCAAATGCAATTGTTACAATGAATTCAATTTCGCACGAAAATCGCAAAATAATTAAAATCCACTATGAATTTGTTCAAAAGATTTCACCCGTGAGCCACAGTGTTGAAGCGGATCCAAATTTGTCAATTCTTCGACGTTGTCAGCAATTGGGGTTATTCAAAATTGCCACGGCGAATTTTGCGTATGGATTTTATTTTTTGTGGGGCTATGGCAAGGACAGCATTAAAACTCAAAATCCATGATGTGATTAACGAAATAGAACCGCGATTTGGAAAAAAAGTAATTAAAAACTTTGATGAAAGAATTTATATCTGTCAGCGTGGTATTGGTGGACATTTGCCAGATATCATTTTTCACTCATAATTGCCAAACTTTTCTCTTCGTAATGCATTTTAACTTTGAATCATCTTAATCTAAATTATTTGTTTTACATATATTGTTTTAGAAAACAAACTTCTTATTTAAAAACCCTTTATTCCCATCAGCCATCTGCTTGCAAAATACTGTGCAACCGCCTTCGTATTTAAATGTTTTTCTGTCTTTTATTGATTCGTTTTATAAAGAATTTAAACGAAATTTTTAAAAGCAAAATGCGTTACGTTGGTTCATACTTTTTGGACCGATTGTTTCCCTTTTTTTTTGTTTTTTTTTTTGTTCATGTTGGCATTTTCTTGTTTTAAGGCTAAAAGAATTCATGTATTTACGAATGTGGTGTGAATAATGTGAGCACATTTTGTTTCTAAGGTTTCAATTAAAAGCCTGAAATTATTTAAATAGCAAATGTCTGCTTTGTTGTTTATTCTAAACACTTAAGTACTTTATAAGGTTATAAAAGTTTAGAAAATGTTAAGCAAAACGTGCATGTACAAGGAAAAAATAAATCTGCAAAAGTCTTAAATAAGCCCAGTTTTCCAATGCTACAATAAAATTAATTCCAATGCTACAATGAAATTAAATTTATATAAAAAATATATTTGCGTCTTATAATATTCAAATTTGGATTAATCAAAACTCGGAAGTCTAATGAATATGTTCGAAAAAAAATATATCGTTAAGTGAAGAAACAATGAAATTTATTTCCACCTTGATGAACGGTTTCATCGTCAAAATTGCCGTATGGTGTCATCTGGTGTCAGAGACAACTGTGACAAATCTTTTGACAGCATTGAGAACTATTTTAAACACATGTCATTCTATAGCCTTCTACATTATCCTGAAGCATGTTTTAAATTTGTATAACAAGAAAATTTGGTGCCCCTGCAGGCTAGTAGGAAGTGTACTAGCTTGTCAGTGTGGGGGTTGTGGGTTCGATTCCCAACGAAGACCTTGGTTTTTTCACTACAAAATTAAAAATTGACTGTCGGTGGGGCTACTCAGCTATGAAGGCATAGTCACTGGTCGCTGTGCTGTCTTTATACGGCAGTTAATTTCCGACTATCCATCTTCTTTCACCACCTGTTTCATCTCTTCTCTATACCTTTCCTAAAGAATGTAGCACGGTACTTGACTAAATAGGCATTGTTGCCTAAAGTGCTACTTCTCTTTAAAAAAAAAAAAACAAAAAACAAGAAATACAAGACGCGTTATACTAGCCTGCATTACGCATTACATTTAACTGAACTTTACTTTAGAAATCATATACGGTAATAAAATTTTTAAAAAATTTAAATTAGTAATATGTCAACGTGGCTTTACAATACGGAAACAGGTGAGCGATAGATTTTAAATAGAGCATCCTAATTTAACCATGGAATTGCATGGAAAAGTTTGTAACTATCGATTGCGATTATACGTGTTACTTGGATAAATTATCACCATAATTTTTGGACTTTGTATTTGATACGCGAAGAAGAATATAGACATTTATATAGTTGGAATTTGCTATTGTTAAAAATCCTTTAGATGAAAGCCTACTATGAGAAAAGGGTATGAAAGTAAAATGAAGTATGAGTAAAGTAAAGTAAAGTAAAATATAATTAAGAACACGGCGGCATTTATACTCACTGGACCTGGACCATTCATTGTGTTCATTATGATCCGACCCACAAACTCAAACGAGGACCTCGAAGCACACAGCCACCACGATACTCTCGAAGGGCCTACCTTAATAATCAGTCAGAGAACAACGTAATGCCCAAAACGACAAACAGCGGAAATATGGGGCTTTACTGATTCCCGTGGAAAAAGAGTGGATTGTACAGTTGGCTCCTGCTAGCCTTGAAGGGGACTGGGCTCTCTTTTACCCCCGCAAGACACAAGTCTAGATGGTTGTGTGATCCATAAAGACATAAATATGCCCCCCGGAAGGGGGGTGGGGGCATTTAAATTATAAACAACTATGCAGTAACAAAGAGTGTAGCACTTATATAGTTATTTTACTTTTAGGACACGTCCAGCTTTATGTGTTTTATCACCGCCACTTAAAGAATTTTTTTAATCATCGACTTATCAAGTTCCTTTCCGTAACCTCTGTGCCATTTTTACGGAATGGTTATGCTAATATTGTGTTTTATTTTGGAAGACGTTCCGGCTAAATTATTTTGTAATATTCGTGTTATCGTGCTAGATTGCATATCTAGTTCAATTATTAGCTGCAGCAGGCTTAAATCGACGTAGCGTTTTTCAAACCGCTGTTATGATAAAAGTCTTTTTTTACTCTGTAATAAACTAGTTATAAAATTCTGAGATCTAATGGTTTTAGCAATTTGACGTTGGTTTTGGTTTTTAAATTAATCTGCTTTAAATATTTAATAAAAAGTATATAGTTTTAAAATTTTTAAGCATAGAATTTGTCTTTCAATTTACATTTATTACATTATTTTTATCGCTTCTTAAAAATGAAATTTTTTATTTGGAGAGTGAGCCATACGTTGCCATTTGATAATTTAATAGGCAATGAAAATTTAACAGGACAAATAAGAAATTATTAAAACTATTTGTGCGGTATTGCTGAATGCTAGTTTTTAGTTCATAACTGCGTGCAAACCAATTAGAAGTATCACATTTTTTGGAAATTAAACCAGACCGTTCCAGCTAAAGAAATAACATATTGACAAGGAACTTAATTGAAAACGAATTGCAGTTTTATTGGTTAATACTCGCAAGAAATATTTTTATTTGTAACTAACCTTTCCTAAGAGATAAAATAAAGGATTGTTCGTATCCTATTAATACAGACTACGAACGGTAACATCTTCGACTTTCCTTAACTTGCATGGCTTTAAGAAAATCCACTTTTCCCCTCTTGCAATTGTTACACTACTTAGCTACAAGATGTTGTTATTCTAATTTATCGTTGATCCTACTTTTTTTTGGTAAACATTTAAGATATTGAGAATAGTTTTATGACCAATTATTGAAATATTGTATACATAAATTTTATGTTCTTACAAACAACATATTATCTTTTTTCTCTATGTTTAAAATCTCCTGTCTCTAAAAGCAATGTTTAGTGAAAATTCCTTATTATTTGCACCATTTTTGTATTTTTTCTTTTGATAGCCATGTGTGACGGAAAGCATCAATGGAAAAAGGAATTTAAAAAAAAATGAAATTGAAACGTTATGCAGCAACGAAGAAATAACAATTTATTAAATCACTGTTTAAACAACAGGCTGTATACAAGAATAGTTTTATCTTTAAGTGATACTGAATAACAAAATAGTCAATTGGCAACATTGCTATAGAAAATATTCAAATTATACTAAATCGTTATAAACGTTAAAATGTTGATACGAGTTTTTTCTCCTTATCTGCACATAATATTGTTAATCAGTAATTGGTTTAGAGAAGTAGCACGCTTCAATAGCAAAGTTTTGCTTCGCCATTTGCCTGTTAAAGCAATAGATAAATTTATAAATTAAGTTTGTGTTTTTTTATGTTCAATTTCATGTTTCAATATGATTGGAGCTGGGGCACATTTTTACACCACCAGAGTGCAAAGCTCAATAGTGCCTATCAAATTGCTACTTGAGGCCTCAATAAGCTTTCGTGAAAGCGCCATTTTAAGAACTCTTCAATTAAGTGTTGTTTAAGCAAAAAAAAAAAAAATGAACATGAAACGGTTGTCATTTTTACTGAAATATTTTGTTATTAATGCAATAAAATAAAAAAAAAATAAATTATAAAGCGTTATCGCCTTAATTACTTAAAATTATAAAACCTGCGGCTACATGTTTTCGCGAAGTTCAACAAAACTTTTAATTTTATTATTTTGCGTTAAATCAGATGATATCGAATTAAGCTGTTTTAGATTCTTAAGTATAAAAATAATTAATTTTAAGCTCCAACGATTAAACTTTGAGAGCACTACGCATTCGAATGTTATAAGTACAATATTAGCAAAAACAACTTTTTCTTAACACGATTGTAGCTATTAATGCTTTGCACACCAAAATGTCACGTTAATTAACCTATAATTGAAACAAGTTTCGTTTTTGGAAAATTACAGATCAAATTAACAAAAAAAAATTAGTTTTACGTCCATTTAAAGATTTTAAAAAACAAAAATTAAAAAACAAAAATTTGTCTGACCTATGTCCGTTTTATGTAAATTAATTGTTGTTGTTGTTGGTTTTTCGCACTATAATTGCTTTTGTTGTTATAGTATCTATTACTGTCGAATAGTAACTATAAAAACAAAAGACATGTTATATTACAAATGCATAACACGTTTGCTGTTAATAACACGGATATGTAAGGCCGATAGAAATAATGATAAAACAAAAAAAAAATATTTAATTTAAATAACAAAAAGACAACTTAAAATTCTATTCAAGTTTTTTAAGAGTAAAAAATAAATTCTATAAATATACCCAAACACATACATACATTTATATATGCACATAAACAAACAAACACATATAAACATACGTCAAAAAATTTTTGAAAACCTTAAACAAATATTTTCTACAACTTCTGGACAATGTAACCAAGACCAATTTTTAAGATGCATGCAAGCAAATTCATTACGACAAAGCTCTTTTAGAGTAGCGTTTTATCATAATATATTCCTATGCATCATAGTTGATAAACAATTGAGTTTTTGAATTTACATTTTCTAACTTATTCTGTTTGAAATTAAAATAATCCCGAAGTTACAATTTCAAACGGATTTAGTTTCTATAGATTGCTCATCGCTAAATAATATATAAAATCAGTTTTTATGTATTAAATAGCACAACCTAACGATTATAGCAAAACAAAAACGAATATTGAAAAACAATATCAACTTCCAAAAATATTTATTTGCGTTTTAGTGCCAAAAATAAACTCAATTCATTAATTAAATGTTCAAAGCAGAAAAAAACAATAAAATTCAGCAGCACAAAAAATAATAATAATTAATACAAAAACATGTTGAAATATTACGTCGTGCTTCAAATCTCTTGGCAAAAATACAACAAATACAAGTATTTACAAATAAATATCTCTAAAGTAAAAATAGTAATTTAAATATTTACAAATTTGTATTGACGACCAAATAACATCATAACTGCTTCCTTTCAGGACGTTATACGTAAACAAAATTTACTCATACTGTCGCAAGCTTAAGCCTCTAAAACAACTTTAAGATTTTTTGCACTATAGCAGAAGATGTCGATTTAAGTGCTTTCCAAATAGAACAAGAAGTTTGTTTTCTAACACAAAATAACACAAAACATTTAGATTAACATAACTCCAATTTTTATTGTATTACAAAGAAAAAAGTTTGGCAACGAAGAAATAACAAATTATGAATGAATAATGATATTTGGCGAATATCCACCACAACCACGCTGAGAGATGTCGATAATTTCATCAAATCTTTTAATCCCTTTATGGCAAAAAGGCGGTACTAAATTCCGAAATTCATTAATCGCATTCTTTTGAATTTGAGTTTTAAGGCTGAAATCGGAACGATTGACTCCGTATAGTCTCTGGCCTTAATATAGCCCCACAAAAAATAATCTAGTGGTGTTAAATCACACGATCTGACTGGCCACTTAACTGGTGATTGTCGTGAAATTATGGCATCGGGAAATAAATTGATCATTTTACTGTCAGTGGTATACGCGTCATCAATAATAAACCAAAATTGCCGTTTTAGAGTTACTGGATTTCCAGCCTCTAATGAAAAAAAAACAGCCTAAAATCGCCTCCACAACACATAGCGCGCCATACAGTTTCCTCTGAAAAAATATTTGTTTCCAAAATGAATTGAGCGAATTTACGGCAAGGTAAATCGTCGGTTGGTTTCAATTCCTGCCCCAGGTGAACCTTGTAAGGCTTCAAAGTCAAATTCTTACCAAAAATTCGCCATGTGATGGTTTTTTGGATAACCCCAAGTCAATCGTCGAGAACATCGAGGAATTGACAAATTTGGATGTGCTTCAAGACTATGGCTATGGCTACAATGTTTTCACTTGAATTACCGGTGTTTGCCTTGGTGTTCGCACATTTTGATTCGAGTCTGTCGACTCAAATTTACCAACCAAATTTTTAATAGCAGTCTCAAAAGTACGATTAATATAATCGTCCGAAAATATCACGAATTTTACGAAATGTTACTTTAACAGGATCACCATATCAATTATTTTAATACGATTTTCGTGCGAAATTGAATTCATTATAACAATTTCTAATGCGGTAAAAAAACTAAATGTCAAAAAACTTCTTTTTCTGAAAACTCCGATTCAGTGGAAAGCCTTTTATGCCACCAATGGATAAAGCCGTTTAACTTTTACAAACATATTGAAGTTTTAGGTCCGGAACAATTTTGTTAATTTTATTATTTTTATACCTTTTCGTTTGTTTTGTTTCGAATTTTATTAAGAAAACTTGCGAGAATAAAAGTAAGGCGAAATAAGGTAAAATAATTTTTTAAAACAGGCCTGCTTTTATTCAAATTATATCAAAATATATTTTTTATTTTGTTGATTTCATTCTGGGAAGTTTTTTATGTAATATTTTCTATGGAAGCAAAATACGTAATTAATTCCACTTACGGACGGGGTTTGCTTCTGCTATATGTCAGTTCATTTACTAAACGATTTTTTGTAGTGATTTGGTTTTTTTTATTTTTATATTGAAAAAATAGCGAATTGTAAAAAATTTAACTTTAAAATCTTTATGAAAATTAGCGTTTTAAAGGGTTTTAAATATTGAAAGCAAAACTTCTTATACACATTTGGCACTTAAATTTTAACAGCAAAAAAGATATATGGGACGACCCTCGCTTAAAATGTTTTTTTTTTTGTTTTTGTGTTGTGGCCATTGTTTACTGATTTTTAAATAAAATTCTTTGGTTAAAGTAAAATTATGTTTTAGGATTATTTTTTTATTATAAAACGTGTTTTAACTAAAGTTCCTACACAAAAGAAAAAAACAATGAAGTTTTTCTTTGTACATATTTTACAACTAAAATACTGTGATAACGGCGGTAACGACTTTTAAATAAAATTAAGTGAATCAAACAATATTTTAACTTGTTTGTTTTCTGTTTATTGACAAATATAATAGTTTTTATAGCAAAAAAGTATTACTCACTTCTAAATACTAAGTTGCACTTGAAAATTTGGCGTTAAGCAGAGCACTAAGAGAGCTAAAGTTTTAGGCTTAAGGTTTTTTAAAAAATTCAGGAATTTGATGGCAAATTATTGTGTAAACAAAATATCATATACATGTTATTAATCTAAACGCGTTCTGGAAAAAATTTAAGTACTTGTTTTTTTCTCACCGGTTATTTTTAACTTAGTTATCCTACATTTTTTTAACTCATTTCATTACTAGTAAGTAATATTGTTACGCAGATAATTTGTTAAGTTTTTAAAGAAAATAATTATAAGTAAAAAAAATAAACGAAACGACCCACTGTGGATTGTGTAGTGTAGTTTTACAAGAAATCTTATCCATACAAGACAACAAATAAATGATCAGTGCTGATGTTACCGCAATTGAGACCTTTGTGAAAGGCATAAGTGATCCAGATGTTAAATATGCTGTTTTTGCAGTGCAGAAATCATCCATCACAGAAACAATCTCGTACGCGCTGGCTCAGGAGACCGCAAAAGCCATCTCAAAGCTGCAAGTCTGCAAAGTTCGACGTCTTGAGGCTTATACGAAAAAATGCAAAGGCAAACGTGGCAAAATAAGAGAGATAATTGAACAGATATGTACACAGATCTGTAAGGAAAATATCAAGATCTCTTCGCCACCAAACGACAACAAGCGAACGAACAACGACAAGTAAAGAAGTTAACGAAACGACCCATTGTGCATTTTACAAACCGCGTAGTTTTCTAAGAAATCTTGTACACATACGACAAAGCAACTAACACAGAACAAAACAAAAAACACAGCCAAGCAGGCACCTAAACTCAATGATAATAACAAAAACAATATGGGGTGATGCTAAAGTAGCATATTCTTGTACATGCGAGAAACGCTTAAAACAACTATGTATATAAGCACCACTGGCTGGGCAAATAAATTAATTCATTAGTGAGTATAGGCAACAATGTTACCATCGTACAAATAGCAAAACGTTTATTAAAAGAAATAAACGTAACAATACGAAGGCACTAATAATTGACCAGTAAATATAACACTAACCTTTAAAAAAATTGGAAAAGGACACCTGTGGACAACGTTTTTGTAAATGTGTGCTTTCTTCGTAGGGTTTACTAATTAATAATGTACTAAAAAATTTATCATCAAACTGCAATTAATTGCAAAAGATACTTTAAAGTATGATATGCTGTTGATTGACTCAAATACCAGCAGGCGATATGCAGGATCAACTGCTACAAACCGCTACAAACTGCTACAAACGTAATAATTGACTGCTGCTCTTATTTCTTTGTTTTCGGCCCCAACCTTCACTTTGACGCTCAGTTATCAACATGCTGCACTTGAAAATTAAAACATTTAATACGTAATATAAACCAAAAGATGAAGAAATATTAATGAGTCAAACTGAATAAATAGAAACAAAAATAATATATTTCACCACTATCATTTATGTCACAGATAAAACTACTGTCATATTTTTTTTTTATTCTGACGTCGTTTCTGTGCCGTTTCTTTATACCAAAATATTTTGGAAGACTTGACATTTGTATAATTTAAATATCAATAAATTTAGAAATGTACTGATAATTTATGTCTTTAAAGGGAAACAATTTTAACGCCCTCATTTTGTCACACTGTCAACAAATGCAGCCTAATAATTTTTTAGGAAAATATTTTAATGTGTTCAGATGAAGAATTGTTAACAATAGATAGAATTGATAATCGGATAATCTTAATACATTTAAACACACACAAAAAAAAACTTTCACACAAAAAGTTTACAAAATTTTATTTTCATCAAATTTAACTCATAACAGTTTGTCTAAGTGAGTGAGTTGCTATTAAAAATGTATGTTTTAAATAAAATTAAACCAAACTCATAAAGCATAATAATTTTTTATATCGTTTTGTTTAAACTTTCTCCCATATATTTGTATAACACGTTTAAAAATAAGCATGTAAATGCATACAGTGTTGGTGAAAACAATTCAAAAATAAATATTTGATTCACATTTAAAATGGTTGATAATTCGTGATAATAATTTAAAGAATACAGCATGCAGGACAGATTATTGTCGCCTGATAACCTAAGAAGTTGCATTGACAACTATATATAGGTTTTTGTAGAGGTATATATTGAAATAGATTAAAACAAATATGGCCTGAAATGTAGTTTATTCGGTAGATAATCTTTTGGCATTATAATTTAAATACGACTTTTGGCATATGACCCCGCCAATTCACGGGTCCGAAACGTGAAACTATGCGGTTACCAAACGTTTTCTTCAATAAATTAATGGTGGTACTAGCTGTGTGGCATAATGCGTCGTCTTGTTCAAACCACAACTCCTGCACATCAATTATATCCTATTTATGAACAAAAATAGTAACCGTTTCTCTATAGCGATCACAATTGACTGTAACGTTCTGGCCAGCCTCCTTTCATTGTTTCCTTTACAAATCTTTTCATATACGGCAATTTTTATTCTTACACAACATTGTAGATGCTGTTTCCATTTCACACTGATTGTTGTAAAGTATGTAATGAAGAAAGCTGTGCCTTGCGTATATTTAAAATTTCAACTTTTATTTAATTTGTTTCATATAATATAAGTTATTTAATTCTGCAGTGAAAACGATAACAAACATTTAACCTATTCCGAGCAAGATCAAAATAATCAAAACTCCATTGATAAATTAATACAAACAATGGATCGATTCATGGCAAGCATGGAAAGTACGTTCCAGCAAATGTTGCAAAATCAAAGCATGCTAATGCAGATTTTGCTAAATAACAGAAAATGAACCAGTTGCAAATATGTTTCTGGAATGCCAACGGCTTAAGCCAACATAAAAACGAAGTTCAACAATTTCTGTACGCACATAAAATAGATGTTTTACTAGTCTCAGAAACTCATTTTTCGATCAAAAATTGCTTTCGAATAAATGGGTATTATACCTATGATACACAACACCCAAGTGGTAGAGCCTGTGGAGGATCAGCAATCTTTGTTCACAAAGATATTTATCATTTCCCCATGCCGGCATATCAAACAGATTACATACAGGCCACAACTATTAGCATACCTGCCAGAGAGCTCACCATTTCGGCAGTATATTGCCCTCCAGGGCACAGCATTAAAAAAGAGCAATTTCATAATTACTTTGCAACGCTAGGTCAAAAATTCTTAGCAGCTGGAGACTTTAACGCTAAGCACACGCTTTGGGGCTCCCGTCTTATTACTCCAAGAGGTAGGCAGCTATTTAATGCAGCCTTGTGCAACAACTTGGATGCAATATCAAAAGGACATCCTACCTACTGGCCTACGGACTTAAAAAAAAATCCTGGTGTGATTGATTTTGCTGTAACTAAAAATGTGAAACGCGAACATATCTCTATGGCTCCTTCTTTTGATCTCTCATCAGATCATTCGCCTACGTTGGTAACGTTTTGCAATAATGAAGTGTGCTTGAACCAAAATTGTATTTTTTTCCAAGTAAAAAAACAAATTGGCATAAGTACAAAATGTACGTAAGTGCACACCTGCCGCAAAATATTTCGTTAAAAACAGAGGATGAAATTCAGTCGGCTGTAAACCAATTTACAAATATTCCGACTGACGCTGCTAGAGTAACAACGCCCAAGCCCTGCCCACGTACAAAAAGTTCTACCAACGTCTCCAGCAATGTTCAATCTATAATACGGGAAAGGGACAATTAAGGCGCCAATGGCAGGAGTTTCGTTCCCCATTTCTGAAGACACAACTGAACCAATGCCAAAAGAGACTGCGTAAAGCACTTAAGACAGAAAAAGAGCTGAATCTTAAAATCTTTTTACAAAACTTAGATGCCACCGAGAAGACTGACTACAGCTTGTGGAAGACCGTGCGAAAAATGAAATGCCCTATTACTTACGAAGCTCCTATTCGCCTTCACAATGGAAAGTGGGCCAAAGATTCCAAAGATAAAGTGGAAGAGTTTGCCAACCACCTGGAGAAGGTTTTTATTCCAAATGAAACAGACTCTACGACAACAACAGTTGCTATTCAAGAATCTGTGTTAAATCCGGAAAAATTTTGCTTACCTGCGCTGAAAGCAGTTATAAATAAACTGAATCCGAAAAAAGCTCCTGGTAGTGACAAAATCACCAACACTATGGTCATGAATCTGCCTAATTCGGCGCTAATAACTGTTATGTTTATTTTTAATTCAATGTTAAGAACTGGTTACTTCCCATCATCTTGGAAACAATCTGAAATAGTTATGATCCCCAAGCCCGGCAAAGACATTACGCAGGTATCATCATACCGTCCGATCAGCTTATTACCTGTTCTCTCTAAAATATTCGAAAGGTTTAGCGGCGCATGTTATTTCAAGAAATATAATCACAGACCATCAATTCGGGTTTAGGAAAAAGCACAGCAGTATCGAACAAGAACATAGAACCACAAATTTAATTCGAGAAACTTTTGAAAGGAAGCATTACTGCTCTGCACTATTTATAGACATATCACAAGCATTCGACTAGGTCTGGCACCAAGGGCTTCTATATAAAATTTCAATATTTCTCCCGTCAAACGTACTTAAAATGCTCGCGAGCTATTTAACAAATAGATCTTTTGTAATAAGGTCGAAAAATACTTATTAATCGAGCAAACAAATTTTAGCTGGAATCCCACAGGGAAGCATACTCGGGCCATTCCTGTATCTTTTGTACACCGCAGATTTGCCCACAACTTCAAACCCACATAAATGAGTTGGAGAAATGGTTACATAAGTGGAAAATAAATGTTAATGCCAAAAAATGCGTTCATTTAATTTTCATGTTAAGAAAAAATAATTGTCCAGCTATAATAATAAATGGAGCTAGCATCCCAGAGCAGACCCATGTAAGGTACTTGGGAATACACCTCGATCGGCGTTTCACTTGGGTACATCACATTGCAGCTAAAATCACACAGCTCAAAATTAAAACCACCCAACTTCTTTGGCTAATTAGGCCACAATCTCCACTTGTCTTGGACCTTAAAGTGCTCCTATATAAAGCGATTTTAAAACCTATATGGTCCTATGGAATGCAGCTATGGGGGTCCGCCTCCGCATCAAATGTTGAAAAACTAAAAAGAAGACAATCAAAGATCTTGAGAATGATTACGCGTGCTCCCTGGTATATGCGGAATAATAACATCCATAAGGACCTCAATATTTCTACCATCCGAGAAGAAATTAGAAAGTCATGCACAAACTACGTTGCAAAAATCACCAATCATCCCAATCCGCTTGCGAGGAACTTGTTATTATTTGAGGGCCACAGGCGTCTTAAAAGGGTGCAAACTCTTGATTTGGCAAGACAACACTCCTATTTAAAAATGCGTTGAGTACTACAGTGGAAGTACCAACCTAAATCATACATAGATTAAGACTTTAATACATATTGTAAATGTCATACAGCCAGATTCAATATTAAGGGAAAAAAAATTCTGCTTAAGTCCTCTTTCATTTTGATTTCAAAATTTTTATTTTAAAAATATTTACAAATATTTGCGAACGTCTTTGCTATGTGCCATCTTTGGCTATTTGTTCACGTAAAAATCATACAAAAATAAATTAAACCCCGAGAATATACGCACATAATAACATTATACACCAGAAGAATTTATTGCAGTACCTTTCGGATCCAATTTTGTGAAAATGTTTTGTCACAAGACTGTATCGTAATAATTATTATGGCAGAATAACTTTTTTTAAACTTTTTTTGGTCGAGGCTGTATACGGTTGAGTATTCATTCCAATGTATGAGAGAAAAATTTTTCAATGTTGAGGTTTTCCTTCTTTTTGTATTAATTATAAATGGGATTTTAATTGCCTTCACGTATTTAAACTGTTAATAATTTCACAATACCCAAGAAAGATGAATATTTTAGTAAACATTTAACAACTTCGGATAACAAGTGTTGACACCTAATAATGTCGGTGGAAATTAATGCCAGTAAATTATAATGTGTGAAAACAATATTAAATAAAACTTGAATAGATTTTTTACAACTCAATAATTTATAACGGTCAAACCACCATTTTGTTGCAAAAATAATATTTGCAACCCTTTACATATCTACAACAGCAAAATGTTTAGTATACAGTGCTTAACAATTTATTACCTTCCATCACTATCAAGTGTGATATATGTGGTAAAACAGAATTACAGAAGGTTATATTTTGGGCAGACGTGTTGGCTGCGTTTTTGGTTGCTTGTTGTATCCAATATGACGAGTTACAATCTGAACCAGGAAAGATAAGTTTTACCTGCGTTTCATTAGTTATGCAACATGCAAATAAATGAATAAATACGATTTCAAAACTTCCAGAACCTCATTATAAATATCATTAGAAATTCGTATATTCGCTACAGAGCCATGATTACTGACTTTTACGGTCATCACTTGATGTGAAGGAGCTATAGTTGCAACAAGATGGAGCAGCATGTCACACAGCTCGTGCCATAATTGACTTATGTAGGAAATCATTTGCTGACATTGTTTTCGATGACTGAATTGGCTTTCAAGATCGTAGGATTTAGCGCAGGCAGTCCGTTTCCTGTGTGGATAGTATAGTCGCTTTCTACCTCGATTAGCCCAAAACGATTGACTACTAAGAGAACAAGAATCGTCGCCATGTTAAATGTTAGAAAAATTAATCGAAAATTGTTGGAATACGTCCAAGCCAGCCGTGACGGTTAGAAGTCATATTTAAATTATAATACCAAAAGATTATCTTTCAAATGAAGTAAAATCACACTTTATAACTGAGGACATCGCCAAGTTTGTTCTAAATAGCTGAAAGAAAAAGTTGGTAGTTTGAATAACGTGGCTGATACAAAAGATATAGTGAATTCCACCAGAGTCACAGGCCAATCACTAGATCGTTGCTACATAAGACATTAAGTACTTTAGGTCTCGTCCCAGCTACAAAGTGGAATTTGATTTTTTAGGTGTATCTGGTCACAGAAGAAGCAAAAATCAATAAACACAAAAAAAACCGAAATATTGGTAATACAAATTTCGAAATAGCGGTACTCGCAAAGTTTATTAGATGATTTTTAAAGATTAACTTTTAGGTGCTGAAATAAATCCACTTGATAAAAGCTGCATCTTATAGAACTAAACACAAGTGTTTTTTTTTTTGTATAGCAAAAGCTTAAAAGCGACGCCATATTTTTATTTAAAAGCAATTATTTAATCTAAGTGAACATTGTTGTATTAATGAAACAATACACATATTCTGTATTTGAAGTAAAAAAAATCTTCTGATATTTTTTCAGATGAAAGAAAGCGAAAATTTCAATTTGAGAAAAATACAAATCCTTATGGTTGTAGAATATAAATCAGCTATAAACCGTTTTTATCATATTTAGGTATAAACATCCAAAAAATATAAAGCAAGCATATCAATGTTGTTGGAAAATATTATGCCTATATGGTATAGAAGTTTACAATAAAAATGAAAATGTTTGTTGTTTGCAAAAGCTACTATTTATACGAACTTCGCTGGTTGCTTTTAGCTGGTCATCCAAGATTTGCCAACAAAAACACACATTTTAATTTTTTTTTTAATATTCATTGCTATGCAGAGGTTATTGTGAAGGGTTTTCCAACAACAACAAATTTTTGCCGCAATTGAAAAACAAACTTCTTGTTGAAAAACCCGATATAAAAAATAATGTTCTGTAACTACTATTAACTTTCAATTACTTAAAATGTCAGTAAATAAAAAGACACAAAATTCACTATTTAAACAGCGAAATACACAATGACTTTTTGTTTAATATTGAAAAAAATTGGATTTAATGCAAATGTTTGGCGAGTGAATAAAAAATGTAAAGAAAATCAAATAATTGTTGCTGATTTCAACAGCAAATAAAGTGTGGAGAATGAATCACTACACATACTTAACTGTACCGGGGCCAATGCAGATTTTTTAAGCAATTAATTTGATAAATGTATACTCGTACATACCTGAAAAGACAAAAAGGGAGAAATATTTTATTACAGAATTGTTAGACAATTTATTTAATTAACTTAAAATGCACATAAACCTTAACCCTTTTTTTAGAAAACAAAAAACAAAAGTAATCAATATGTAAGTATGTAGATATGTCGATTTACAAATGAATATTAAATAAAATCAAAGCTTTTTATATGAAATTACAAAAACTTTGCTGAAAAAAATATACATGATCATGTTAAAGTGATTGAGTTGCAGGTGTTTCCACTGCATCATTATTACCAGCAATTGAGTGAACGTGTATTACATTATGATTATTATTATTTGTTTTTTTTCATTTATATTATTTAATGTTTAAAAGTGCCTTTCAAGACAAAATATTTGAGGAAGGTAAATAAAATAAAAATGAAATGAAGAATATTGTTACTTTTGCGACATGAGTGGATCACCTAAAGAATTTTGTTTAACCCCATTACGCTGATTTTTTGTTGTACCAAAAGAAGACTTTTAATGTTTAAATTTTTAGAGCATTATTTTGGAATTCGCAGTGTACTAAAACAGAATGTGTACAAAGAAGAGCGTGTTTTATTTTGGCGACTTAGGACTTAGGTGCCTCTGTAGCCTTGTCAGTATGGGGGTTGTGGGTTCGATTCCCAACGACGACCTTGGTTTTTTTTCACTACAAAAATAAAAACTGACTGTCGGTGGGGCTGCTCAGCAATGAAGGCATAGTATCTGGTCGCTGTGCTGTCTTATATACGGCAGTTAATTTCCGACTAGCCTTCTACTTTCACCACCTGTTTCATCCATCTATCTATCCCTTTCCTAAAAAAATGTAGCACGGTACTTGACTAAATAGCTATCGTTGCTACTTTTCTTTAAAAAAAAAAAAACAAAAAAAATACAAAATTGAGAATTTTGTTAAATTTTGAGTTTCCATTTTTGCGAATCTTTTGTTATTTTTGTCTAAAAATTTTTGGTTTAAAAATTAAAGTTTGTTTTTAGTCAAGTTTTCTTCACGATTTTTGTGATTTAATGCCATTTTCTGAATAAACAAAAATTGTGAAATTTTTGATTTTATTTCAAAATAAAGCTACAGAAAAAAAAACTTCATGGAAAAAAATTAAAGTATTTCACGCAAATATATTTTATACTGTTCCGTCGAATATTCATACCAATGCTTGAAAAGTATAGCAGACAGATAGATATACTCAATATTTGTGAGATCTCCCAGAAATATATATCATCAATATCGGAGGCAAATAGGTATCATAAAATACTCCAGCCAATGGGTACTGAAAAAATATTTTAATAATTAAAAACTGAATGACAATCTCATGTACACTTATTGACTTGGGTGAAGGCTTAAACAGTGGTTTCAAAACTATTTTAACGTTTTCTTTGTTTTTCGTCTTTATAAAAAATTTTAATTTAGACTGCGAATATAATACTGGAAAAATTAGTTTGGCGACGAACCTAAAGGTAAAAAGTAAGAAAAATCCCTACCACTTGCTTTAATATGTTAAATGAAAAATTTCATTTCGAGTGTTTCAATCCTCCACCACACCAGTAAACATAGCGTGCCTGGTAAAAATCTTAACGTTTAGATTCCAGCTTAACCTCGATACTTTGAATCGCTTAAAGTTCTTTCCTGCAGAATGGAAATTAAATAATATGTGAGACTTATTTCTTATATTGCCTTTTTTGGTTGATTTGTTAAAAAAAATGATCACCCTAGTGACTTAAAAATCATGACTATCTCTCCCACAGACGATGCAAATTGGCCACAAACTATGTGAAAATTGAGCCCCGTATGACTTTACGCCAGAATAAACTTAATTTTCTTTACAGTATTTAATTTCAATTTTACGACTGCGGGTGTTAAAAAAAATAAAAAATATATACGCAAAACGAATAACAATTATTTTATAATACTAATAATTTTGTATTTGTTTGCACTAAAATAATTATCATTTTATTATATATAGTTTTTCCCTAATTCATAACAAAAACACTATAAAGCCGCACCCATTTAACAATAAATATTAAAATCGCTATTTAATACACCTGCCTGTCACAATAGCCTGTATAATGGATGAAGGTCAAGTTTCAATTTTTCAAATATCTCTCTGCTTTTAGGTTTTTCTGCATCGTATCTTCTTAATGTAATATGAAACAGATAAGAACGAATAAATAAAGTCTAAAAGCTTAAAAAAATATATTGTTTAAACTCTGGGGATCGATTATTTTTGGTTATCCAAAGTAAAAACAATTATCTGATCAAGATAATAAACATTCAAAAGAATACCTCTACAGCAACAAGTATTTATATGAATATGTATTATTGTAATTTGGGTATAATTTTACGTCATATTATTTTAATATTCATTTGACACGCATGATTAATCACTCCCTTAACAGCAACAAGTTTGACAAATAAAAAAAATAAGTTCTGTAATTTAAATCTTTGTTGCTTTAGAAAAATTCAAGATCTGAAAAAATAAAAATAACACGAAATATATTCAGAGGCAAGGAATATTAATTTATTTGAAACTGATTCTTTTCGATTCAAGTGACACTATTTTATTTTTAATAATTCTAAACAAAAATTGGATCTTTTAAAAATAATATCAAACCTGCATATTTATGAAAAATATTTTAAATTATAACGATTTATTTTCTTTCTCCATATTTCGCTTTACTGTGGAAAGCTTCTTCAGGAAATTATTTTTATTATTAATTTTTTTTTGTTTTTTTTTGGACCAGCACTCGGGGGATGACCCTGCTCTAGCAATGCATCGTGCCAGAACTAGGAAATTAGATTATGGGGAGGAGGAAAGAGAGAGTAATGTTTGTGGGCATTTGATTTGAACTTTCTTACACTGAAAGTAACAGAAAAGACCTCTGGAAAGATTTTTTTTCACATACGGACTGTTTTGCTAAAAAACGAATTTTGCTTGTTATGCGTAATGCGATTCACTGGCCAATCAACCACAAATGGAAGCGCTCTCAACGAAAATCAAGTTAAACGCAAAAACGTGCGATTAATGAACATTTACCATTGTAGTAACAATAAAACCGTGAAATACATCCCACAATGCGTCGATGCTCTAGAGAATCAATAGATCAATATCCTCCTATCCCCAATAAGCCTCTTACCCCCCTCCTGTATGCGGTCTAGCAACTCCAAAGCAGACCTTGGGGCGCCGGCCCACACAAGTGAGCTGTATTTCATTTTAGGACGGATATAGATGGTATAAATAGTACGAAGACCGAATAGAAAATCGAGGCACTGAAAGCTTCTTTAAAAACCTGAAAAATGTATTTAGTCAATCGAACATCACACTGAATTTTCATGCCAAGAACATTAAGAGCTTCCGATTCCATAATACTTATATCATTCACAGTAACAGATACAGCATCATTTCCGAACAGAGATCTATGCATAAGCATGCAACATTGCGGCTTATTGGCATTAAAATAGACTCTATTTACACGACCCCATTCTGAGATTTTTGCGAGATCGTGGTTAAGCGTATTATTCATGTTCCGTCTTTTGAAACTCAGCTCCAACTGTTTCGGTTTATTACTAAATGCTTACGAATGACAAATGGTGCTGTCATCTGCGAAATAGTAGACAGGCTGGAAAGTTTTACAAAGAAGGTAATTTAGAAAACTAAGATATAAGGTAGGAGAAACAAAGTTTGAATCATTTTTAAGTTAAGCTATCTTTACAATTGACGTAGATTAACTTAAACAACTGCATTGTTAAAAATTATTATTCAAAATTTTAAATTTATAAAATCTATAAAAATAACTAAAAAAACAACTATATACATAAATTTCTTGTTGTCTCTTTAAAAATTGGTATGTGTCTTAGAAAAATAGATTTGAATGTTTGGTAAACGATATAAAAGAAAGGACAGCAAACAATTGTGGAGAGGCCGCAGTGGATACGTTTAATAAGGTGCCTACATTGTTGCTATAAAAACCAAATGATGGATTCAGATTCCAATGGGATCCCTTGAATAGAAGGAAAAACAAGAGTTGTTTTGTAGCCGTGGTGATTAAATGAACGCGTGAACGCATCTGTTATAATAAACAAAAGTTGTATTTTTTTAAGGCACTATCAGAATATAATGTATAATTTTCTGGGTCCTTACATCCGTACTCAGCTTTTTCAGAATATATCTACAGTCGTATACGTTGTAAGCCTCATCTAATTAATCACATAATTTAAGAAACTAAAGTATAAGTAATAACTTTTACTTGTTGTTCCTCTTTATTAATAGTCACAAATATTTATTTTTCGGCTAAATGCAGGCTTAGCCACAAATATAATTTTATTTTTATTTTTTTCATACTTGTTCTTATAACGTACACAATTTAACATTAGACGGAATATATTTAAAAATTAAAATATACGTAAATTTAAGCCGAATTAAAATTAACTATCTAGAGATAATCCTAAAAGAGTTTAACTACTAATTCAAAACAAAAAAAATACAAAATACAAAATAATAGAAGCCCTAATGAGAAAATATAATTGTCACGCTGATTCTGCTGCAAAAGAATTGAGATGCATTTAATTCCTGCTGTAATATTTATCTTACACCAGGAATACATCTGTTTCTTCGGAAGATGTTATACAAACCTGCAATATATTTTTTACTGGACGCCAAAATTAATTTTATACAGCATATTTCGCTAACCACGAACAAAGCACGTGCAATTCTTGGATTTAAAGAACTCTGGGTGAAGCAGTTTAGTAAGTCATATGTCACAAAACATCTTTATGCTTCTTTTGTCAGAGCGATTCTGGAGTATGGCTCAATAATTTGGGATGCAATTTATAAAGTCCATATTAATAATGGAATCAGTGCAAAAACATTTGTCGTTATTTTGTCTTCGAGACTTACAATGAAATCCCTTAATTCTACCGTTCTACACTAGCAGGTTTGTTTTAGTAAAGCTGCCGACTCTAAAAAGCCGCAGAATAATGATAAATGTCACCTTTATTTTAAATTTAATAAAAGGGAATGTCTGTTCAGATTTTTTCATTAACAAAATTTTATTTAACGTTCCATTTCTTCGTACGCGCTATTTTAATCCACTGGTAATTAAAGTATTCAGATCAAATGATGCTAACTTTGATCCGTTGTTAAAAATTTGCATTGAGTTTAATAAATTTTATAACCATATTAATTTTTCTTGAAATATTAATGCTATTAAATGTCATCTAATTTTATATTTAAATAACTAAATTTAAGTTTTATGTACAGTTATTATTTACTGTTTTAATATCTGTAGGGATCTTGAATCTATAGACTAAATATAGACATAAATAAATTAAATTATATAAATAAAAAGAAGTCAATTGTTATTGATTAAACACGGTGGATGCGTTTTGTTTTTTTTTTTTTTTTTGTTTGAGGCGCTAAGTAGAACAGAACAGTCCATACGTAGAATAAACTCCCTCCAGAGGTCTTTTCTATCATTTTCAATGTAGGAAAGTTCAAATTTAATATCTACAAATAATTCCTGTTTCCTTCTCCCCATAACCTAATGGCGCAAAACATTGCATGTGTGGGGGTCATACCCAATATCGTACCTCGCCAGTATTTTTCAGTGAGTGGCCACTTTGATTAAAGCTCATCTTTATTAAATAAGATCTCATGTGTTTCCAATAGCTACATGCGATTTGATTTGTTATTATAAAGGTCAGTTTATAACTCCCATAGTAAAAGTATAAACACTAAAGAAACAAGAAAAATTTCTAGCGACCATTGAAATTTCGTTTACATCACTGGCTTCCTTAATTAAGTAAATATTATTATTAATTATTTAAAATGCGATATGTTGCTAAGGCTTCTAAATGAATATAAGATTTAACAATTTTTTTTTTTTTCAATCTCCTTATTAACTTTTAAACTTAATGCAATTTG
Source organism: Trichopoda pennipes (assembly GCA_030448955.1). Lineage (NCBI taxonomy): Eukaryota > Metazoa > Arthropoda > Insecta > Diptera > Tachinidae > Trichopoda > Trichopoda pennipes. Next base: position 1,818,799 of record JASKUP010000045.1, read on the forward strand.
AATATTTTTATTGGAAATTTCATTTTTTTCTCTTTTTATAGTTTCTTAATAGTTATTCTGAAAAATGTTCTTTAAAATAATAATTACTTTTAGCTTTAATTATAAAATTCAAGGTGAACCAATTCACGAAACTTTTAAGTTGGCCATATTTATATTGCATAGTAATTGTATATTTCCAAAATATTGTAACAAAGTATAAGTTTTAATATTTCTATATTACTAGGTTTTTTTTTGGGCTAGTTATTGTCATTAATATAAATAAAAGAATTTTACTTCATCTTCTACTCAAATCTTCGTCGATAAGGTTGTCTGTCGACTTCCTCAGGAGTATTTGGATTTTATTAAATTCTGTTGAAGAAAACTTTTTTATTTACATAGTTTTGAAGACTTTGACAATGTATAATTAAAGCTTGACTTATGACATTTAGTTTACATCAACCATTATTAAATTCATGAACCACACGACACAAAACTTAAAATAATAAATAATATATAAAATAAATAATTTAAGCAAACGTATCACATCAACTAAAACTATATCATAGAACTTTTACTTTTGGTGTATTCGTACTGAGTTCGAAACAAAGCTGGGAATGACGGAGAGAAATCATATTTCATTTACTGGCGGAAAAAATATAAACAATATAAGTTTTAAATTTTTACCTTCGTGAGAATAAGAGTATCAAACTGTTCTATAATGACAACATTTCGCCTTTAAGATTTGTTGTACTCTTTGTTTGCAGCTAATATCGAAAGAGAAAAAATTTATGAGGTCATTTTAAATGTACACTGTGGCTCAAGGATCAAGGAACATTTATTTTTTGTTAGTTGCAATTAAAAAATTATTAATTAATAAACACAATCAAGAATAAATTAAGCTCAATAATAAGATAAATGAATCTATCTCAGTCTTTAATTAGTTTTCATAAATAATAAAAATCAAATTGTTATTTTCTTCACATTCACATAACAAATATTACAACATGATTTTAACATGAAAAATCATTTAAAAATAATCATAATATATTAGTGTTGAGATCTTTAACAGGTATATATCGAAATAAATCTTATTTTTGAGTGAAGAACTGTTCTGACAGCATAAAAGACATGAAGAATGAATTCCCAAAGTAAATGGCATGGGGATACAAGAGAATATTATATTAAAAAAAAAACTTCTTTTATCTTTTATATTTACATTACATGAGTTAAGTTCTAAGAGTTTTGTAAAGACAAACGGCTGGATCACGCCTTAAAAGATATTTTTTTTAATTTTTTAACAAAAAGTTTCTTTTATGTTGTATCGTTAACACATGACTGACAGCATAAAATTATAATAGATAATCTATGACATTTGGTTTTACGCAGTTTAAATTATTTTTTTTTAATCGAATCAAAATATTTGTATTTTAAATAAAAAGGCCTTTTGATGAATCTTTTTTTTTGTTTTTTATAGAAAAGAATTTATTTAAAAAAATAGATGTGAAAAAAACCCCTTTTCTATAAGAAATTTTGTAAAAGCCGTAAAACGCTTTCAAACTTATATATAATTAATATTCAAAAGATTTTTTGTTCCATCATTTATACTCACATTTACACAATCGGTTTCTTCTTCTTTGAAAAATTAATCTTATTAAAAATATTTTTGGCATATATCTACTTAGTGAAGTATAAAGTGCTTTTAGTTGACAATAATATATTGGCATATAATACGCAATTCATATCACCCAGCAAACGTTTGTATTGAGATGCTTTTATAAATTTCAAAAATTATATTTCTATGAATTCGATGTTTTAACAACCATCAATTATAACTCAAAACTACTCATGTGGCAAAATTATTAAAAAATAAACGTACAACGCATTTCATGTTCATGTTAATCACTAGTCAAAATGATTTGAAAACTTGTTTTAAATGCAGGGGTGCTTTTTATATATGTATCGGGTTTTTCAACAAGAGGTTTGTTTTTCAATTGCGGCAACACCAGCAATATGGTAGCTTTGACATCAACTTTTTAGACGTATTCATAGTAGATGCATTGGCATATGTTACAATGAATTCAATTTCGCAAGAAAATCGCATTAAAATAATTAAAATCAACTATAAGAATGGTGATTCTGTTAAAGTTACATTTCGTAAAATTCGTGATAGTTTTGGACAACATAATCGTTCTTCTGAGACCGTTTTTAAGAATTTGGTCGTTAAATTTGAGTTGATAGGCTCGATACAAAATGTGCGAATACCAAAGCGTGTTCGACCGAGTCGTTAAAGTGAAAACATTGCAGCCATGAGCCACAGTTGTTAAGGCAGATTCAAGTTTGTCAATTCCTTGACGTTCTCAACAAATGGGGTTATCCAAAACAACCTTATGGCAAATTTTGTTTAAGGATTTGATTTTTAAGCTTTACAAGGTGAAACTGGTGCAGGAATTAAAGCTTACTGACCATTCACTTCACTATAGATTCGTTCAATGCATTCACGAACAACTGGTTTGCTTTTCTGAAAAAACATTTTTTCAGACGAAGCCCATTTTGACTTGTCAGGGTATGCCAACAAGCAAAATTTCTGCACTTAGGCTTCTGAAAATCCATCAGCGATTATTGGGAAGCCTTTGCATGCTCAACTTGTCACTGTATGGTGCGCTATGTGGTCTGGAGGCGTGATGTGGTCGTTTTATTTTTCAAAGATGAGTAAATGCGGTAACGATCAATGGACCACGCAAGATCTGACAACTCCATTTTGACCTATTATTGACGACGTGAATATCACTGAGATGTGTTTTCAACAGGACGGTGGGGTGGCACATGTCATACAGCCACTGAAATGACCAAATTATTGCAAACCAAATTTCCCGATCATATAATTACACGGCAATCCGCAGATCATCACTGAATTATTTTTTGTGGGGCTAAGGACAATATCTTTATGAAGCCAATCGATCGACTTCAGCCTTAAAACTAAAAATCCGTGATGTGATTAACGAAATTAGAACGCCATTTTGGCAAAAAGTGAACTTCACAATGTTTCGAAATCAGCTACTAAACCTTTAAAATACATATATGAGAAGGCTCATTGGGACGAGCTCAACGAGTTTTTTGGGCAATTGAATTGGAAACTATGTTTCTTGGACAATAAAATCGTACAAACATATGTGCAAAAGGGCAATATCTTCATGTGCCAATGTAGTAAGGCGTATGAAAAATCTGTACGATGAGTGCCTTCGTGATAAAGTTTTAGCTATTCCTTGGAACAGAAAGAGCTTTTGGTCATTGGTTAAAAAAGTAAGAGATAATTTTCGTTCGTCAATTCTGACTCTTTCAAAGAAAGATTAAATATTCACTGATTCGTCAATTCCGACTCTTTTAAAGCATGATTAAATATTCACCCATCTGGTTGATAACGCTAACCTTTTGGCTGGTATATTTGAAAATAATTCTTATTTTCCGGAAAGCAATCAACCGAGGAGTATCCCCTTGGAACCAGTGTGCCCCTACTTCACTAAGCCTGCGTCCACGTATCTTCTTTAAGCACTTAATCAGTCTTAGTTCGTCGTCAGCTTTTTCGACTGCTGACCATCTGATGGACAATACTCTTAGTAGCCCTTCGACCAATTTGCGCTTCCAATTCAGACCAAAGGTGTCATTTACAAAAGTTGTGTTTACCGTTTCCCTCGTAAGTGCAAAAAAAGTGATGCATTTTCCTCCATTGCTTTTGCAATTTCTCCAAATTTTCGTGTTTTATGGCTCTAGAAGGTAGTATTGTTCAGTGTAGTAAATTATCCTACAGTCTATTGCCTGCAAATCTATTTGCTGCATTCCGGCTATTATCAAAGCAGCATGTGCCCATACTGTGCGATAAGCAAGAAGTGAATAGCAATGCTGATGTTATTATAATAATAATAATGCTAATTATAATACTAATAATATTATAATAATATAGCAATGAAGAAGGTAATATGTAAATAAACAAAATAAAAATCACTAAAAAAGTCATTGTAAAATTTTCAAACTTAATGTCACAAAAATCAATGGAAAAACGTTATAAAAAACCAATAAAAACTTTTTATGTATTTTATAATTTATTACTTTGCATTGTTTTTAAATTTAATTGTAAAACGTCACTAATAAAATATTGAAATTTAAAAACAAAGAGCATATTTAAGTGGAAAAATTCCGGTGCCACCTCAATATACAAGTATGCGCATCCAAAGCTATAACACATATCAGATAAAAAAATTCTGTTTTCTATAGTCAATTTGAAAAAGAAAACAAATATTAATCTCTAATGAACAGTAATCGATACTGTCTTACCACTTTGCCAAACAACTGTGAGGTTTGCTCTATATTTGACGAAGCAAGGAAATAAAAAGGAACGGATTTTTATAATAAAATAAAAAAAGCAATGAACTTTGTGGTTTTTGCAAAATATAATCTTTAATATAGAAATTTAATCTTAAGATTATTTTTACTCTTTGTTCGAAATTTATGTTGTGTCAACTGAAAAAAAATGGCCTTAGGAAAACAGCATGATTTTTAAAACTAAGTTGTACGTGTTCTGTATTTTTTTCCATACAAATTCTTTATAATATTCTTGACAAATATCAGCCTCACTTACTCTGTACTACAGATATAAAAATACTAAGATGATTTTTAAAGGTGTGGTCAAAAAAATGTTATCATGTCATCTTATCTTTCAACTTAATTTATTAATTTTCATATTCCTTAATTTAAAAATTATTAAAATTTTTAAGATCTTACAAATCGTGCTTAAAATGCTGAAAGTATTGATTTCTACAGCTGAAAGTAAAGAAAAATTAAAAACCTCTTTGAGATGCTGAAATTTTTGTTATGAAATACAACTTCATCCTTGAAATTGTAGAAAAGTTTAATAAAAATTTAATAATGATTGAACAAACACTTGCACCTTTAAGATATTAAAGACAATTTAAGAAAATAGCCCGAACAATGGTTTCCGAAGCAGATATAGTAAATTAGGTTATGGAGAAGAGGAAAGAGGAATAGTGTTTGTGGACACTCGATTCGAATTTTCCTGCATTGAAAATTATAGGAAAGACCTTTGCAGGAAGTTTATTCCACGTACGAACCGTTCTGCTAAAAAATTTTCCCTGTAGTGTGTAGTGTAGTCCCACAAATGGAAAATCGAGTTAAACGCAAAAACGTGCTTTAACGGTAGAAAATTGCCTAATTTCCCTAGAACACTTACCATTGTAGTAACGATAAAACCATTAAATACAACCCACATAGCGTCGATGCTCTAGAGAATCAGTAGTAGAGTTGGATACTCTAATGTCCCCAATGAGCCGCTTGGTCCTCTCTTGTACATGGTAGAGCAACTGCAAAATAGAATTTGAAGCGCCGGCTCATACATGAGAGTTGTATTCCATTTTTGGACGGATATAGTACGAAGATCGGATGGAGTGAAGTATCCTTACACCATTTTAGAAAACCGAGGTACTTAGAAACAATATCACACTGAATTTTCATGCCAAGAATAACAAGATCTTTCGATTCCTTAATACTTAGTAACATAGCAACAGATGCAGTAGCATTTCCGAACATTAATGTCGACTCTACTAAAACGACCCCATTCGAATAAGTCTTGAACTCATCTGATGAAATCCCATCTATAGCAACTCATATACGTGATAGGATTTACATCTGCGCCTGGCAGTGAGCCTTAATCAGATGGTGGTCGTACCACTGGGAATGAAAAGCAACAGGTCTTTCCCAGTTGCAACTTTGATGATTCCAGAGCAGGGCTGTAAACCAACACTCCTTACTGAAGAGCTGGAGACCATCCAACTCATGTCCAGAACACATGACTAGCATGCTCACTGGATCTAGGAACATTCGAACAGATAGGTGTTATTCAAGGTGAAATGAACCTGGCCCCATTAAAACCAGACCTGCTATGGGGCCGCGAAACCACAACCACCACGATACTCCCATAAAGGGGCCAACCTCAATAAGCAGCCAGAGAACAGCTAAATGTCTAAAGAGACAAATAGCGGAACCCTGCGAGCTCACTGATTCCCGTGGAAATAACGTGGAGTTTCCAGTTGTACCCCTGCTGACTTCAGGGGACTGGGGTCCCTTTTTCCCCCAGTTGCAAGGTCTAGATAGTCAAGCGTTCTATAAAGATCATAAATGTGCCCCCGGGGGGAAAGAACTCATATAGTCCGATTCCTTAGGAAACTCGATATAAATCTAGAAAAATTATCACCGACGCCAAAAGCAACAACTTTTAACAGAAATATCTAGAGCCACCTTACTTTCTCCGTAATGCGCGATAAGATTTACATCTGTAACTCGCTGGTTAAGCCAAAACCAGATGGTGGATTGTACCACTGTGGATGAAATGTAGCGTCATCCTCGCCCTAGAAGGCCTCGCCCTATCCTCCGGTCACTCTTAGTTGCAACTTCAAAAGCCCGGAGCAGGCCGGAACCTTCACTTCTTGCTGAAGCGTTGGAAACTATCCAACTCCTGGTCCAGAACGCATGAAGCTAAATAAAATTTAACAATACAACGGCAATCATGCTCACTGCATCTAGACCATTCATTGTGAATGATCCGACCCACACACCTCAAACGAGGGCCTCGAAACCACAACCACCGCGATACAGCCGAAGGGCCAACCTTAATAATGAGTCAGATAACAGCTAAAAGGCTAATGATGTATGGAGTTGCGCCATTGTTCCAATAGGAAAGTCAGCAAGTCACCCGTAGAGCGGCCCTTTCGGAAATCATACTATCGGTCGGTAAGTAAGCTGTTGGACTCCAGGTACCTCACAAGATGAAAATTAGTCATGCTTTCCAGCACTTTGGAAAGTGTAGAACAAATTTAAATTGGGTGGTAATTTTCAAGGTGTTAGCCTTATTCTTTTTGGCGATCGACGTTACATTAACAACCTTCCAACACGCTGGAAATTCACAGGCATGATACAACGTGCTGAAAAGGGCTACTAACGGACACGCTAGCGTCGAATAGCACTGTTTCAAGACCAGTAATGGAATCTTATCCGGCCCAGGAAACTTGTTGACGTTGAGATCTGTTGAAACTCTTTTAAGCGCTCAAGCTCGAAGGAATATTTTCGGCATAGTCAAGGATACTCTGTGCAAAACCTGCACAAGAAGAAATGATCTTATATTTAGCGTACAGCAAAGTGCTATTAAAAAATTAAGTTAAAACGGAAAATACACAGACTATACATATTCAGGCAAAATTAACTATAAATGGTACGAGTATCTATGATTTATTATTGGGAATAAAAAGTAAACAAAATCTCTTTGCAGCTTTTGGCACTGCTATTGAGTTGTTGTGCTTGAGAAGAATTCCAGAGACGAGATGCATATAAAATAAAAAACTGCCATTTATATACAAGAGAAAGGTGGTAAACCTGATTTTATCTATAAAATATTTTAGCATTTTTGAGAAAATGATTTTATAAAGATATAAAAGCATATATCTTGTATAAAACTCCATATAGCTGCGACGAAAATTGGGAAATATGATCATATTATATATCAGTCCAAAACATATCTAATGATATTCTTGTATAAGACGTTTAGCTTTCTTTTACAGGTTGTCCTTGTTTGTACATCCTGCAAAAGTTCATAACCGTAGATTAACCCGCAGCAAGATAAGATATTGTAAGAAGTTGCCTTATTTTAAAAAGTGTATAGTGATGTGACGGCCAAAGACCCCTCAATTTTGTGTTAGTCCGACCCACAAGTGAGTTAACATGGTTTGTCCAAGTAAGACAAGTCCGAGGTTTTTAAGAGCATTTACAATAGTGAGTTTTTCTTCAGCATCGGTAATATAATTTAATAGATTTCTTACAAAATGTAATACGCTTATATTTATTAGGGTTTAAGTTGCCCAGATATAAATTTTATTCAGATCCTCATTCAGTCTTAAAATATTCTTAGCAACAGCGAAGACTGGACTGCTTAAACACAGCTGCATATCGTCTGCGTACGTAAGGATTTTGCAGTGCAAAAGCTGTTAAGGCAAATCATTTGGAAAAAGGGGTGGTCCAAGGATGAATACTTGAGCCACTCCCCTAGATAAATATAACACCGAAGAATAAAGACTACACAGGTGTGAAGACAGCAGACGCATAGAAGTTAAGGAGAATTTCAAAAAGGGTCGAAGTTTTATGCAACGAGTGCCATGATCAATCGTGGCAAAGGCCTTAGACTGATCAAGAATTACCAGGAAATTTATTTTTCCTTCATCAAGTTTACGTCGTATGTTCTCAGTTGCATCTAATAATGCAGAAACATAGCCGTGATTTTGGTAAAAGCTTGTCAAACAATAAAGTGTTAAATAAATATAGGGCAAGTTACAGGCAAAAGGAAAATCAATTTTTTTCGATTTGCCACAAATCGGTTTTATAAAATTTTGAATTTGGAAATAATGTTCTATAAAAAAAACTATATGGAAAGATTATATTTATTGCCATCTAAATTTTATATAGAACACCGATTTGCAAAACGATTTATTTAGGAAAAGCCTTTGTTTTTGGATTGTGATAAATTGGTCCCCAAAATTCAGAATAATTTTTCTGCATTGTGACAAATGATTTACAGTATAAAGATAATTAATTTTGAACCAATTTAGGAAAAAAAACTTTATTTCCAAAATTTACAAGACGTACTTTAAAAAAAGTGATTTGACACATATTTGTCCCAAATAAATTGTACTTGAGACAAAAAATTATCGCAAAAAATTTAATTTAATCTTAAAAAATATATATTGTTACGTTTATACCTTTTATTAACGTTTTGTTGTGAGGTCGTTATTGCAAAATAAATAACAACACTTTAACTACACAAAATTGACACTACAGAACAATTTACTTAAGATGCACGTGTTTACTTCACGAGGTTTATTTTTCAACTAAGTAACTATCCACTCAGATGCTGCCTTTTTATATTTGTTCACTAGAAGTCTAGAAAAAGTAGGAATCTTCTACTCCCTTTGTATTACATTTTGTTGTTGTATGTTGTCCATTCAATATATAGGCGCCTATCTGTGTGTATTTTTGTTTTTATACTGATAAAGTTTCTTCTTGGAATTTGTTTTAAGATATTTGTTGTTGTCTCGTGTAGATAAGTTTTCTAAGAAAACAGCATACTGTTTTGTTGGTGTCTTGGGTGTAACAAATTTCTACGCAGTTAGTAAACAAATATTTGTTGTTGTTTTGCGTGTATAAAATTTCTACACAGTTTGTAACTAGAAATGTGTTGTTGTCTTGCGTTAATAAGTTTTCTTATCAAGCCACGCAGTTTGTAAACAACATGCCCAGTAATTAATTTTATTACTTAATTACATTTATTAATTATTTTAAAACTTAAGCAAGACACATCGGTAACAATATAAAGAAACTGAGAATTTAGAAAATTTTATTTTACAATTTTGTTTTTTGCACTGTTTTATTTTAGTTTGTAACAATTTTCTCTTAGAAAAATTAAAAAATTTTATTTAATAATTAGTTGATAAGTTAATTTTTAAATTAAAATTAAAAATTATGTTGCTTGCAACTTGCAACAGACAAAGAGAATTCCGCTGACGTTATGCAAAAAAATCTTATTTTTATTTATTTACATTTTCAATTCCAATTTTCATGGTTTGACGTCTTAACCCAATTATTTTAAATTTTCGAAAAATATTTGTGCAAAATAATAAACTTTTATACAGTTGTTTAAATCGTAGGAATTTTATGAAACCATTTGTCAAACTTAATAATTTTCTTAATTAAATATTTTGTTTAGAGTAATGAAAGAAGACAAAAAAGAATGTTAAGTTAAAAAAAAAATACATGTAAAAATAATTCTGGAAAGAATAAATTTCTTTAGAATTCATAAATTACATCTGCTTGTTATTCACTATTAGCAATTGTGACGATGTACACTGAACAAGCAGCACAAATTAATCAGGTAAAATTTGTTTTAATATTTTTTGAAAGTCTGTGAAGATTACTAAAGCCCATTTTATATTTTATAATTCTTAAAAAATTGAAAGTGGAAATTTCTTACTCTCACATGACAAAGAGTTGGTGTTACAGGTAGTAGAAATTACAAATGTTGCGTGGCAGTTGCACACATAAAAAATAGTTGTTCTGTTGTAACAGAGTTGAAAGTAAAATAAAAAAGATGATGTCAGAAAATAAAATTTTAGAATTAACAAGAACAAAACAATTTGTTGTTGTTAACATATTTGTGATTACATCAATCAATGGAAATACGGTTATGAGAGTGAGGAATATTTAGTTTGAAAAAGTCATAATTTAAGTTCTTGTCAGACTCTTTTAGAATTTGAAATTTATGGAAAAAATATCCAAAATGTCAATTTGAATTTAAAAAGTATTATTTAATCTGGCATTTTGTTAATATATTTTTTTATAATCAGTAAGAAGAATTGAGATTTACAAGCCAGAGCAATTTATATTTTAATATTAAGGTGCGTCATTTTATTAAGATTGCAAGAATGTATTGAAGGAATTTTTAGGACAAATTCAACATAATTGTATTTCAACAAGGTTGATTTCTCAAGTTTAATTAGATTCACAAAATCTGTCAGTCAAATAATAACATTGCTGAAACCAGTTTTTAAAATGAACATTCGTTTTTGAGGTAAAATAATAAATTAAGGGTTGTTGCCATGAAAGTGAGATCTATAAAATAAAAAAGAGGATTTTAAACAAATCGCTACCTTAGCACAAAGTATAGAGTTTTTCAACAAGAAATTTGTTTTCTTAAACAAAATAATACAAAAGATTAGGTTAGGATGACTCACATTTTTATTGTATTACGAAGAGAAAAGTTTGGCAATTATGAATGAAAGTTAATATCTGGCAAATATCCATCACAACCACACTGGCAGATGTCGATGGCAAAATGGCAGTCCTGTTTCGCTACTCACATCACGGATTTGGAGTTTTAAAGCTGAAATCGATTCGATTGGCCCCATATAGACCCTGTCCTTAGCGCAGTCTGACAAAAAATAACCCAACGGTATTAAATTACACGATCTGGTTGGCCACTTAACTGCTAATTGACGTGAAATTATACGACCGAGAAATTTGGTTTGCAATATATTGATCGTTTCTGACACCGTCCTGTTGAAACCGCATGTCAGTGATATCCACGTCGTCAATGAGAGGCCTTAATTGAGTTATTAGCATCTCACGTTAGTGTGATCCATGCGGCCGATACCGCATTTCCAGCCCAATCACGCCACCAGACCACATAGCGCACCATACACTGGCAAGTTGTGCATGTCGGCATACCCTGAAAAATTGTTTTTTAAGAAAAACCAGCCAGTTGTTTCCGAATGAAATAAGTGAATCTATGGCGATGTGAATGGTCGGCCGGACTCAATTTCTGCACCAATTGAACTTTGAAAGGCTTCAAAGTCAAATCGCAAAATTCGCCCTGGTTTTGTGGTTTGGTTTCAATTGGTTTTAGATAGCTTCAATTGTTCGAGGAATTGACTAATTTGGATTTGCTTTACTATTTACGATAGCTCACGGTTGCATTGTTTTCAGTAGAACGACACGGTCGAATACGTATTGGTGTTCTAACATTTTGTATCGAACCTATCGACTCAAATTTAACGACCAAATTCTTAATATCATTCTCGGTTATGCTGTCTGAAATTATCACGAATTTTACAAAATGTAACTTTAACAGAACCACCATTGTCATAGTGGATTTTAGTTATTTAAATGCGATTTTCGAGGGAAATCGAATTCATTGTAACAATTGCCAATGCATCTCTAAGAACACATCAAAAGACCAAATGTCAAAATCTTCATGTTTTTGGTGTTGCCACAATTGTTGCCACTTCATGTTGAAAAACACGATATTAAAAACAAACTCTAGAGGTTAATGCGAATGTTATACCAAATTCTCACTTTCGAAGAAACTACAAAGATTTAATTTGCAATAAAAGATTTTTAAAAGAAACTTTAATCTTAAAAATCACGATTTTACCCATAAAATATTGGTTGATAAAAATTGGCTTAGGAATGTGGGCTAAAATTTCAATTTCGAATTCAAAGAGGTGTAGAGGCTAATTAAATAAATTGGCAAAATTGTCTATCCAGAAAATAACTTCTAATGGAAATGGAAAATAATTATCAGTTCATTATGATTTATTATGACGCTGATAATGATTTTACAAGGAAAGCAAAAACATAAATCAACTATGAAATATTCCCAACTTTTAAGGGCAAATCGCCTTGTGACGGCTTTTCAGTATAAATTACTCTTAATTATTATAATTTTGTAAATAATAAATAATTACATAAATTCTTTAAAAGAAACAAAAAATATAAGTTCAGTCTGGCTTACGTTCACGTATATTTTAATTTCAATTATAGCGAAAAGCTTGTATGAATTAAAAACACAAAACAGGAAAAATTAGACGGTGGAACCATGAAATACAGCATTTCGATGCTAAACTGGCGATTAGCAGAAAACAAATCAGAATGTATGATGACTATTAAAGGGTTTTGGGTGGCCTTCGTCAAAGCTTATTACTCCTGATTGATTATAAATTTTTCCTGTTATTTTAATTTTTGAGATTATTTGATTTAATAGATTATATAACACGCACAATTTGAAGAAGGTGTTCGCAGAGAAACCTGTAGAAGGATGTAGCGATACAGAAAATGCTGCATTATATTCTGCTAGTTCTTTTTTAAAAGTTAAAAAAAAGTATTATTTTTTCTATTTAATTTCGATAACAAGAAATCAAAGTGTGAAGCTCGTTTATTCTCATCACGTTATTTTGACAGCAGGACATTAAATACAAAGGCAACGAAAGTTTTTTTAATACAAGCTTGTTTTCAAAACTGTTCAGAGTTTCGATCGAATGTTATGCACTATAAAAAATTTAAAAACGTTTTAAAAAATCATGGTGTTGTAGCTTCCACTTTATTTTAAAACCATGTGGAATCTATATTTCAAATAAATCTCTAATGTGGGTTTCTTGTTTTCACATTGCTGTTTCATATATTCGGAATTTTGACATAACTTCATAGAAAATTTATTTTTTATCAAATTTTTATACTTTTATTAAAACGCCTTAATTGTTCAAAAAAAGCAGAATACAGATTTATTTTCGGAAAAAAAAATTTTAGCTTTTATTATATTTAGAAGGACTATTTTTTTAAGAAAACGCTGATGCGTTATTTTTTCATCAACCTAATTTTCAGTGAACAGTATACAATTTTTTTATGTGTGTGTGATGTCAATTGTCAGCGTCAATGACTAATGAAAAATCAACTTTAACATTGCTGAAAAATGAAAAAAACTAGTTTTTAATCGATTAAAAAATGTTTTCGGACTTAAAAAAATTATTTAATTAAGATTGATCAAATAATCGATTTTTTTATCTCTGCTCGTTTACCACATTTTATAAATTAGTTTGTTATTATTTGAAGCAGATCGAAAACTTAGCCGGCGTCACACTCTCTATACATAAAAAATTCTAAATTTTGTAATATGGAGTTTGACATTTAAGACGGCAACGATTATCAAGGAATACGGTCTGAAAGTTAATGCGTTTTTAAATTCTATTAATAAAATGATGTTTTTATTTAAAACCTTTGATTTATTTAAATTGACATTTCTTTCAAGTATTTTAATATTTTTTTCGGATCAGCTCTCAAGGTTGAACCCTATACAGCCAATGCATTATGCCAGAATTAGGAAATTAGGTTATGTGGAGAAGGAAAAAGGTACCAATATTTGTAGACATTCAATTTGAACTTTTCTACATTGAAAGTGCAGGAGAGAACTCTGGAGGGAGTTTGTTTCGCATAAGGACTGTTCTGTTAAAAAAAACAATTTTTCCTGTAATGCGTAGTGTGACTCACTGGCCAATCAACCACGAAGGGTTGTGCTGTCAATGAAAATTGAGTTAAACACGAAAATGTGCGAGTAATGGGAACAAGTTCCATATTTTAATTAGAGCACTTACCATTGTAATAACGATAAAAAAAATTGAAACACATGCCACATTGCGTCGATACTCTAGAGAATTAATAGAGTTGAATACCCTACCGGCCCTAATGAACTTCTTGGCCCTCTCCTGTATGCGATCGAGCAACTCCAAAATAGACTTTAGAGCGCCGACCCATACATGACAGTTATATGCCACTTTTGGCCGGTTGTAGGTGCTATAAATAGTACAAAGATCAGAGTGAAGTATCACTTAGATCGTTTTAGAAAACCGAGGCACTTGAAAGCTTCTTTAGAAACCCGAACAATTTGCTTAGTCCATCGAACATCGCACCAAATGTTAATGTTAAGAACATCAAGAACGTCCGATTCCGTAATATCTATATCACCCATAGCAACAGATACGGCATCAATTCCGAACACACCTCTATGCGTAAGCTTGCAACATTGTGTCTTACGGGTATTAAAATCGGCTATATTTACATGACCCCATCACGAGATTGTGGCGGGATCATGATTGAGCGTATTATTCATGTTCTGCCTTTTGGAACTCCGACTGAAGTGGTACGGTCTATTACTTAATCAATACAAAAGGAAAGTCATTTAGAAAAATAAGAAATAAGGTAGGCGAAAGAACGGAACTTTGCGGTACCCCTGAATTAATCTAGAACTCGTCTGATGAATTCCCATCTATAACAACAGAAGTGCATCATGCTACACTCTATTAAACGTCTTGCAAATATTTAGAGCCACCACCTTACTTTTGGGGATCGGCGTTATATTAGCAACCTTCTTGAAAGATAAAAATATAGCATTGAATACATAAAGTTTTCTCTTTTCACAGTTTTTCGTTGCATAGTATAATATTGCGACTGCACTCGTATATATGCATATATATTCTCTTTCTTTATATTGATATAAGTCAACATGATAACTTTAAAAGAAAGAAAAAAAAACTGGATTTAAGATAAATAAAAATCAGGCATTCACGTTTAAAATATTGTGAACTTTTGCAAACCAAGACCACCTTCAAAGAGAAAAATAAATAAATACGAGTATTTGTTATTGTCATTTTAGCATCTATTTTGTTTATATACATACATTCACATACATACATTTTATGACCAGATCACACACAAAACAGTGTAAATATTTATTTTTGATTTTAGCCCAAGAAAATAAAAAATAAAAAGAACAAATTGGAGAAAAAATGTGGTTTACCTTCAAGATTTTTGTTTTGTATTTTTCTTTTTTTAGCTTTTTTATAGTTTCCCTTCTCGTTCCAACAATTAGTATTTTGAATTTAACTTGTTTTTCACCATTAATTTAAAATGTGGCATTAAATAGAAAATAAAGAGAGATAAAAAATAAAGCTAAAGCATGCTTGCTAAACAAATCATAAATATAAATCGAAACTAAATTTAGCCTAGAAATGTTAAGCAAAGTTTCCATTCAACATTAAAATATTTGTTGCATTTGTTTTTACTTTCGTTTGATAACTAAAAGAGACTTTATAGGACTTGAAAGAAATTTTGCAAATGAGGGTTATTGTAATAGCTGTAGGGAAATAAAGCATATGTTAATATAAAATCTAAGGTCTTACAAATTGAAAGGCTTGAAAGACAATAAAACAAGGCCGCAGGGTTTTAAGTAAAATAAATAGTAGCAGATACCCGGGGCTAGTATTATTATGTAAACAAGAGAAATACATTTTTGTTTATTTCTTGTTTGTTTTTTAACTATTTATGGTAAAAAATATTTTAAGTTTATTTGCTAATTTATTGAACACAAGGATTTTGCGGTCATTATTTCTTAGCCTCTCTGGCTGTTTTTCCGGTATGAATGGCGAGCGCTTTCGCTGTGAAGACATCATTTTCAAGCCGGGTTCAAATCTGTACGGGTGAGTCAGTGTTCAGGTGTGGGTACTTTTGCCATTCATTTTATGCAAGGCTAATTTTCAATATCTCCGTCTTTAAGACGAAGACTAAACATTCAAGTTTCACACTACTAAAACTAAAAGCAACTTAGATCTTATCCAGCAGCTCTTAGCGATTGACTATTTTTTGTCTTTTATCTAAAAATTCAAATATGTATAGAATAAAATTTTTTAAATTTGGAAAAATTTTGGTTTGATCAAAGTCGAAAAATTACTAGTGACAAATCCCAACGTAGTCTGCCATCACTTTTACATCAGTAAAACCGATTTGGGGCACATCGATTAGATGATTTTGGAATCTACATCTTACAGACAAGGATAGAAATATTATTTGTATTTTATATATGTATTTGTCGTATAGGTGGAAACATCTTTTAAACAGTCAGAAGCTTCACACCAGCGTTGAACGCCGTTTCAAATTTAGATATTTTACAATTATACAGAACTGCAGTTATCGCATATTTAACAATATTAATCCATTGCTAATTGTTGGACTGAACAGAAAGAATACTAAAAGAAACAAAAAAAAAATTAAAAATATTGTGTTTACGTTCCATCAAGGCAAATGTGGTTTATGGTTAATAATGATTTGGCTCGAAAAATCACACATTTGCTGACACGCAGTAGCGCATTCCGCGGATCTCTGCATTGTTTACGAGACCATTTTTAAAAATCCTAAACTATTAAATGCCAAATCGTTCTTCTTGCAGAGTTGCCAATAACTTTTTGCCAAAATGGCGGCTAATTTAAACTTAATTTGTAATTCTTAAAATAACCTCGAGGCAGCAATTTATTTTAAAAATTTTATTAAGCAAAAATATTTCCCCCAGTGAACATTATATTCTGAAAACTTGGCAAATTTCACAAGAAGAACGGAAAATTATTATATATCGTGCTTTTCAACCAGAAGTTTGTTTTCTAAAATAAAACATAAATTTAGATTAAGATGATTCAAATTCGTATTATATTCGAAAGAGAAAAGTTCGGCAATTATGAATGAAAAATAATATCTGGCAAATGTTTACAATGACCACACTAACAGATATCGATTTGCTCATCAAAGTTTGAAATCAACTTTTGGCAAAATGTTTGAGTTTTAAGTCTGAAATCGATTCGATTGGCTTCGTATAGACTCTGTCCTTAACATAGCCGCACAAAAAATAATCCAGTGGTATTAAATCACACGATCTCGCTGGTCACTTAACTTCTCATTGTCGTAAAATTATTCGATCGAGAAATTTGGTTTGCAATAAATTGATGGTTTCATTGGCCGTGTGACACGTGGCACCGTCCTGTTGAAACCACATATCAGTGATATCCACGTCGTCAGTAAAAGGTCAAAATTGAGTTGTTAGGATCTCGCGATAGCGTAATCCATTAACCGTTATCGCATTTCCAGCTTCATCTTCGAAAAAAAACGCCTCCAAACCACAAAGCGTGCAGCGACACGTTAAACATGCCAGGACTTCTCAATAACTACTCTAAGATTTTCGAAAGCCTAAATGCGGCGAATTTGGTTCTTGGCATACCCTGACAACTGAAAATAGGCTTCGTCTGAAAAATGATTTTTTCAGAAAAACCAGCCGGTTGTTTGTGCATGAATTGATCTACGGCGATATGAATGATCGATCGGCTTCAATTCCTGCACCAGTTGAACCTTGTAAGCCTCAAAAATCAAATCCTTACGCGAAATTCACCAGGTGGTGGTTTGGATAACCCCAGATGTTCATAACGTCGAGTAGTTGATAAATTTGAATCTACTTCAACAATGTAACTCACGGCTGCGATATTTACAGTTGTGTCGAGCATGTCGAATCAAATTTAACGACCAAGTTCTTAAGAGCGGTCTCAGAAAGACGATTATGCTGTTCGTAAATATCGCGAATTTACGAAATATATGGAACCACCATTTTCATAGTGGATTTTAATTTTTAATGCAATTTTCTTGAATTCATTGTAACAATTGCCACTGCACTTGTTACTACAAATACGTCAAACAACTAAATGTCAAAACTATAATGTTGTTGGTGTTGCCATAACTGAAAAACAAATTTCTTGTTGAAAAAAGCGATATTGGTTTTTCTGAATTTTTTTAAATCATTTTCTAAGTACAAAGCAAACAATCAATTAGCTTGGCATTGGGTATAATTTAACCAATTTGAAACTTGAATTATTCATCAATCTGAAACTTGACGCATTTTTAATCAAAGTCAAAAGTTTGTCTCAAATTAAACATAGCATTAGCAGATATTTTAACAACCTACAATGCCATGCTTTGTTAATTTTTAATATTTTCTATTCTAGATTAAACTAAGGATAAACAAATCAAAGTAAATATTTTGTTCATAAAAAACATTGGTAGGATGTTTCCCATTACTAATAGCATCAATGTTGTAATTTTTAAAAGAAAATTATTAGCAGTTACCTCTTAGATTTATTTAATATTTCCAAATTAATTCTTCTATTCTATAGTTTTGTAACTGCGATCATAGATTTAATCCTTTGAGATTAAATTTATACTCGCCAATGTGTTAACTGCCTTTTTAAATGCCTACGTGACTTTAATCAAATATCCGAACAGAAATAATGAATGAAGAGGAGAAAGCAGAAGAACAAATAAGAAATTTATAATGAAGCAGCATACAAGATTCTAATGTTCTAACCACTGTTGTTTGAAACAAAAACATAAAGTGTAATTTTTCAATAGATAAAAAAACATCACAACTCATAAAAAGAAAGTCTTTGATTTGTTATATGGACAAAAGTCTTTTGAAGTACGAGTATTAATACTAAATTAAATTCTAACCACACATAACAAATAAACAAAACAAGTTCAACGAACAAAATAAAAAAATAAATAAACAAAATTCTTTAAAATGAAAATTTAATCTTTTAATGGTCAGTTATTTTAATAGCAGGTGTTCCCAAGAATATAACAATTTTTTTGGTGTGGAGGTTTTTCTACAACTAAATAGATTATTGGGTCGGGTTCTTTTATTGTTTTTTGTATCATAATTTATGTTTATTTTATGAATTTTTTTGGTGCATAATTTATTTTTTCTTAGTTGAGTTCGCTTACAATTTACACATTGAAATATTTTATACCATGTATTTTAGAAGAGCTTTTTAAAAGTTTAAGCAAGAAAATGTTTAAAATAGATTCTTAACGTTTCAGTTTTTTAATCAAAGAAATATATTAACAAGATAAGAAGCTTTTAAATTTTGTAAACTTAACAATTTAAAAATGCTTAGATAAAAAAATAATATTTTTTTAAAATAAAACCATCATTTTTCATGTCAGCTTCAAGAAATGTTTAGACGGGACAAGTAATTTTCCACTTTATTGCCAGGATAGAGATTTTTGATTTACTTCTACACAGAAAAAATAACGTCGACTTTAAAATTAGAAAAGTCACACAAATTATAACGAATGATTTGAGTAAATTATTTTAAAAGTAAACTTGCTCACAATTTTTGGAAAAATTTTAATAAATTTTATACAAAATATAATAAAATAGTCGCGAGTAAGTTAGACTCCCACAGAAAAGTTCTAGGTTTACAGTTAAAAGCTTTAGACAGTTCCAACTTAAAAAGTACAAAAAATAAAAATATAAATATTGTTTTTGAAAAAACAAAACCCAACTTCAAAACACAGAGGCAGGCAGGGGGCTATTGAATGGGAAATAAAAATGTGGTACCCACTTTGTTTAAATTTGAATTTTCTATTTATAACAGTTTAAACGATATACCTTTGACTATGGAGCACCCTTTAATATTTAATTTATGCTTGTTGTTAAAGCGAACGTAAAGGTTCACATTCCGTGTAATTTCAAGAGTTTGCTTTTTGCGGTTCAAAATGTTTTTCAGCTGTAGCAACTCCAACACATAATAGTTTTCGACATTTAGTTTTTTGACGTATTCGTAGTAAATGCATTGGCAATTGTTACAATGAATTCAATTTCGCACGAAAATCGCATTAAAATAATTAAAATCCACTATGAAAATGGTGTTTCTGTTAAAGTTACATTTCGTAAAATTTGTGATATTTTTTGACAACATAACCGTCCTTCTGAAACCGCTATTCACAATTTTGTCTTCAAATTTGATTCAAACACCAACGACTGGATCGTTCAAATGTTAGAATTTATTTTAGTATTAACACTGGTACTTCAAAAGACTTTTGTCCATATAACAAATCAAAGACTTTCTTTTTCTATTGAAAAATTACACTTTATGTTTTTGTTTCAAACAATTGTGGATAGAACATCAGAATCTTGTATGCTGCTTAATTATAAATTTCTTATTTGTTCTTCTGCTTTCTCGTCTTCATTTATTATTTCTATTCAGATATTTGATTAAAGTCACGTAGGAATTTAAAATAGCAGTTGGGAAGTTAGCACATTGGCAAGTATAAATTTAATCTCAAAGGATTAAATCTATGATCGCAGTCACAAAACTATGGAATATAGAATTAATTTTGAAATATTAAATAAATCTAAGAGGTAACTGCTAATAATTTACTTTTAAAAATTACAACATTGATGCTATTAGTTAGTAATGGGAAACATCCTACCAATGTTTTTATGAACAAAATATTTGCTTTGATTTGTTTATCCTTAGTTTAGTCTATAACCGAAAATATTAAAAATTAACAAGGCAGGGAATTGTAGTTTGTTAAAATATCTGCTTATGCCATGTTTAACTTGAGACAAACTTTTGACTTTGATTAAAAATGCGTCAAGTTTCAGATTGATGAATAATTCAAGTTTCAAATTGGTTAAATTATACCCAATGCCAAGCTAATTGGTTGTGTGCTTTGTACTTAGAAAATGATTTAAAAAAAATTAACAGAAAAACAAATATCGGTTTTTTTAACAAGAAATTTGTTTTTCAATTGTGGCAACACCAACAACATTATAGTTTTGACATTTAGTTGTTTGACGTATTTGTAGTAACAAGTGCATTGGCAATTGTTACAATGAATTCAAGAAAATTGCATTAAAAATTCAAATCCACTATGAAAATGGTGGTTCCATATATTTCGTAAATTCGCGATATTTGCGAACAGCATAATCGTCCTTCTAAGACCGTTCTTAAGAACTTGGTCGTTAAATTTGATTGGACATGTTCGACACAACTGTAAACATCGGAGCCGTTAACCGCAGTGCTGAAACAGTTCCAAATTTGTCAATTTCTCGATGTTCTCAACAATTGGAGTTATCCAAAACCACCACATAGCGAATTTTGCGTAACTTTGACTTTGAAGCCTTACAAGGTTTAACTGGTGCAGGAATTGAAGCCGACTGATCATTTACATCGTCTGTTTTTTCTGAAAAAATCATTTTTGCAGACGAAGCACATTTTCACTTTCATTTGCTATGTGGTTTGAAGGCATGATAGGGCCGTTTTTTCGAACATGAGGCTGGAAATGCGGTAACGGTCAATGAATCACACTATCGCGAGATGCTAACAACTCAATTTTGGCCTATTATTGACGAAGTAGATATCACTGACATGCGGTTTCAACAGGAAAATGCCACATATTACACAGCTAATGAAACGATCAATTTATTGAAATCGCGCGATCGCATAATTTTACGACAACCGGCAGTTAAGTGACCAGCCAGATTGTCTGATTTAACATCACTGAATTATTTTTTGCGGGAGTATGTTTTAGACAGAGTCTAAACGGTGCCAATCTAATCGATTTCAGCTTTAAAACTCAAATGAAAAACTTTAATGAAAAAATCGACCTCTGTCAGCGTTGCCAGGGTTGACATTAGCCAAATATCAGTTTTCATTCATAATTGCCGAAATTTGTTCTTCGTAATACAATAAAAATTTGAAACATCTTAATTAATATTTTTTTTTTGTTTTTATTTTGTTTTAGTAAACAAAATTCTTGTTGAAAACACATATATTAAAATATTCGTGCCACTAACAAAAAAGAAAAGAAAGCAATAACTATATAAACCTAGCACGGGAGAAAATGATAACAATTTACCCCTGGTTCCACAAAACATAAGTACTAGCAAAATTTAAAAAAAAGTATTAAACTCTATTTTTAATTTTAAAATTTATAAAAAATTCAGTTTAGTTGTAATAAATATATTTCAATCTTTCTTTAAAACAAAATTTCTAATTAAAAATAAAGCAACGTTTACGAATTTTTCATGATTTAGAAGAAGAAATAAGTTCTTATTTATATGTTATTCAATAATTGCCAATTTATTTATGGATAAAACTTATTAAAGAAAATATTTTTTAATATAATTTCATAGACTTTTATTAATTTTTCTTTAAGAAAAACACAAAAAATGGAATGCATTGAATTGGAAAATAAATTAAAAAGCAATAAAAATAAATAAATGACTGATTTAGTGATGTGTGTCACTTTATAAGTCTGAATGACTCTGACTGAATGGCCAATATGTAATGTGTAAGGTAACATTATGAGAATGATATCACAATAATTTAAGTCAACGTTATAGTATTTAGTTTGTAACGGAATTGAAAAAATTATAATAACAAAGCAATGCCAAACAGTTTAAAGCTTTCAACTATTTTATATTACTTTAAAATACCCGCCAAATAAGAATAAAGTGCGCACGAAAGAAATACGGTAAAACTTAAAAATATAAATGAATTTCTTTCATATGTATGTGTTAAGATAAATTATCTTTTCCTGGTTTGGCGATTATTTGACGATTTTCGTGATTACACTTAATATATATATACAACATTGTCAGTTGATGGTTATTTTAGATTTTTTATATTTTATACAATTACTGGGTTGTAAAAACAAACAAGGGACTATTAGTCAAATTAGGGCAAATATTTTTAAAGAAAAACACAAAAAATAGACATTACTATTATTAGGTTGAGCGACGACTCTTTATTTTGCTCTGCATGTTTTTTGTGTTTTGCCTAAATTTAAAAACTGGCTCAAGAACTGCCTGAAGACTCATAACATGGACATCAAAGCTTGTTAAAACAACACCAACAAAGTTAATTAATTAAAGGGTTTATTTGTTTTTAAATTGGCATTTAAATAAATTATTTATTAAATATTTTTTTCAATAATTATTATCTTTTATTCGACCTTTTTTTCTTAAATAAATACGTATTATTTTTAATAATGTTTTTTGTTAGTCAATTGTTTTCAAAAACATTTTTTTTTTCAAATTGTTAATAATTTTTGTTTTTATAAAAATTAGTTTCCTGAAGAAGCTTTCCAAGGGAAAACGAAATATTGAAAATATAAGTGATAAATTTATTTAAAAAGACCATTTTTAAGATTAATACTTATTTAGGTGCCCCTGTAGGCTAGTAGGTAGTATACTAGCTTGTAAATATGGGGGTTGTGGGTTCGATTCCCAACGAAGACCTTGGTTTTTTTCACTACAAAAAATAAAAATTGACTGTCGGTGGGGCTGCTCAGCGATGAAGGCATAGTCACTGGTCGCTGTGCTGTCTTATATACGGCAGTTAATTTCCAACTATTCTTCTACTTTCACCACCTGTTTCATCTATTCTCTATCCCTTTCCTAAAAAAAGAATGTAGCACGGTACTTGACTAAATAGGCATTGTTGCCTGAAGTGATACTTCTCTTAAAAAAAAAAAAACGATTAATACTTATTTATTTTTTTCAATAAAAAATTTAATTCATTCAATTAATTTTTTATTAAGAAATTTTTTTTTGTTATTTTTTTGTTATATAATTGTGTCAAAAATTTTACCTGTGGCGTTATACTACAGTTTAAGGCATTCGAAACTTGGGCTTAAGGCTTAGGGAAAAAAGCTCAGCGCTAAGTAAGCTGCTCGTTATTGTAACGAAATAATACAATACACCATAAGCATTAAGCTAACGAATTTGACAATAAGTCGATCTATTTAATTATACTAATGGATGGTTAGTTACTCTAATAGATAGTTTAAAAACCTTATCATTGTAACGCGCACACTTTAAAATAAAGCTGGTTGCGTTAATAGCAAGCTAAATTGTCAAAATCTTTTCTTTTACTAAGCCCCTGTAAACCTGCGATACATTCGCGCGGTCGTTTATTCAATAATTTTAAAAAGGACCCCAAATCAAGATTTGAAATTGCATCAATTTGTCAGCAATTCAATGTTAAACTATTTGACATCAATTACTCTAACTAAGCTTGGAAAAAGCAGAGAGTGGCGGGTAACAACATAAAAACTGAGACATGTTATCAAATTGTTTCTACTTAGTTTTGCATGGCTTGGCATTTGCTTGAAGAACCGTAAGAGGTTGTTGCATTTGTTGTTTGTTTTTAAAGTCTTGTAAATTTTGTGTTCAAGTTATATAAAATTGAGATATGAAATACAATGTTGCAATTGTATGACAAAATAGCATATTGTTTGTTTTAAAAATTACAGTAATTTCGAAAAAAAGTAGATTTTAGATAAAGTAAATAAAGGAAGGAAAAACATTTTATTTTCTAAATAAAAAACAGAGAAACAATTTTAGTCAATAAACCTATATAACTAGAACATTAAATATTTATGCAATTTTTATTAAAAGCTTTGTTATACGCAATGTCTGCAAAGGTTTCAATTAAAAGTGTCATCAATATTGATGTGCATTCTTTTCAAAGAATTTTTTGAGGATAACAGATATTGTAGTGTTTTTTAAAAACAATTTCCAGCAGTAGATAATGACAATATTTAGACGGGTTCTGTATTTTCTTTTTTTTTTCCTTTTTGCAAAATTTTTTTGCAATTCTATTGAAGCGTAAGATCATTTATGGAAATTAAAAAAACTTTATTGTCGAAGTTGGAGGTAGGTTGCCTTCATTAACCAGAACGCATTCCCCTAAAACATCAACTGTAATTCAGCAATTAATATTTTGCACCCATTTACAATTTGGACCTTTAAATATTAAATTGAAGTGAAGGGCACTAGGGTATTTGGGGAAAGAAAATTATATTTTTTACCTTAGCCTCTATAAAATTCTTTCTCTTAAACTCTCTTATTTTAAAAAACTTAATAGTGACGCGCGCAACACATCACAATGAACCACCTAGATATCCCAATAAACATGTGTATAAACATTTTGTATAAAACTGAAAAACGGAACATTGCATAAAAAATGTGTTTATTTACATTTTTGGTTTTTACATAGAGATAAGAGAAAAAGTTTGTTCTAAGGCGAGGTTTGCGAAGCTCCTATAGCTTAAGTATATGCTATTTATACAAGTAGATGGTATTAGCGGAAAGCTTATGACTTCTAGATCAACAATTTATTATTATTGTAGATGTCATTTACCTTTAAAAGTGTAAATTTTACGTTATAGTTATTATTTAAATAATAAAATATAGAATTTGAATTGCCACAAAATCTAAACGGATTGAGATATTCTCATAAAATATTCAAGCCTTTGATAAAATGGTAAAATAAAAATTCAGTTTTTTTTTATTTTAACACATAACTGCCTCAAATAACTACCTTTTATCTATCGGACTGTCAAATCCTTTTTGCTGTATGTAGCCAAGATATGAAGCTTTAATAATCGATTTACTTTTTTGAATCGGCGCTTTGCTTTGCTTTGTTTCAAAATAGGCTCTGTTTTAATAAGGGCTAGAGGGTGAACCGTTACTTTTGACGCAATTTTTCTTTTATTCACATTTGCTATAGGGTGTCTTTAAAATTTTAGAAAAAAACATACCATCTTTTTGAGGAAAATCCTTAAAAAAACGGCAGTTTTTACATTTTTGGCAATTCAGAGGCATGCAAACTTTTAACGAAGCATGCAATTAGAAACAAATATTAATTTTATCAAGAATACAGTTAACATCATAGAATGATATTCCGAACATAAATACGTACACCACATCAAAAATACTAAGTAAAGGTCGGCCAAATTTTCTAACAAAAAATATTCTAGCCTGATTTTCTCCCTAACTAAAACAGATAACTAAGGCATGTAATAACATTTTTTGCAGATACTTTCAAGGTCGACTTAAGTTCTTAACATTTGAGTAATAAACAAACTTTTTATAATATTTCGAAAAAATTTTAATCCCGAGGGAGGTACCCAACTTTGGGGGTGTACCCAGCAACCCTCCTTTATCCTGTTATCCTAGAGGGAGGCCGATTGTCCATAAATTCATTCAGAAATACCTGTTGGCCTCCGTGCAATTTCATTATGATATCTTAAGTGGTTCATGAGCTACCAATTTATTTCCAAAAAAAAAAAGAAAAAAACGTGTTCAAACCACTGTGCGCACATGGAAAAGAAAAGCAAGGATTAGCCGACCTAGATATAATATTTTGCCTTTTTCCGATTATCCATTCTACATATGAGGTCTCCGAATTATCGAGCAGTGCCTCGAAAATTACGAAAATTACAGCAATAAGTACCAATTTAATAAGCCAAGTTTTTCGCTAGTTAAATGGTGAAATCATGTACCAGGTAATAGCAACAGCAATTTTAATTATTTCTGCCGTTGCTTTTATATTATATATAGAGGTGAAATCTTGAGCAACGACAAAAATGAATGATATCGCCATTGCTATCACCAAGTAATTGATTAGCCTTAAATTTCTTTCAAAAGTGCGAATTGTTCTACTTCTGTATAAAATGTCAAATATGAGTAGTGTTGCCGAGTTTCTAAAATGGTTAACTAACAGGTATTTGTATTAAACAATCATTACAAAAATAAGAAAATGTCTGCCATTGGGGTTTCGCTTATTCTTCTGAATTTTCGTTTTAGACAAAAATTTTCCTTAATTAAGAGAAAATTATGCGGAATGTATTTTTAGATATAAAAATGTAATTACATGTGAATACACAAATAAAAATTCTTTGCTTTTTGAAAATAAATCACAAAAGTATGGTGAAATCATAAATCATAGTTATAAAATCATAAAATTGTTTTTTATTGTATAAAGTCTGAGCAACGGCGAAAGTAAATGCGTTCGCAATTACTGTCATCTGATACACGCCAGAATAAAATGTTTTCTAGAAAGTGGAAAAAAGTAAAACATAATTGAAAAAAGCTACAAAAAATAAGTCTTGAAATGTCGTAATGTGTAAAGAAGGCGTAAATTGCTTCTTTAGTTGCACTGAGAATAAATTTCTAGTATCATCAGAATGAAAATTTAAAAAATACCGAACGAAAAAAATTCTCAGTGTAAACTGAGTAAAAAACATTAAGAAATGAATTTCAAATTTAATCAAATTTCATGTTCTATCAGAATAATTAAATTGTGTTGAAAATTTTATGTGTAACAAAATTTTAAGTAAAATCAATTAAAATGAATATTTGGCCATTTACAACGTCAACTAATAAAGAGGAAGATAAAGATGGTAAACTGATTTGTAAAATATTAGCGAGCACATAACGAATTTAATTTACTCCTAGAGGTGCAGTTTGCTCCTACAAAACTATCCCGTTATCAAGTTATGAAGCAACAATATGAGGTATTCCTGGTAAATAATTTACCTGTTGGGTTTGATAAAAAGATAGAAAAAGCAAATCCATTTATTTGGACTAGCTTTCTAGCTTGGCCCATATATTGGTTATATAGAGGACTGGAATGGAGCAATTACAGGACGGAAATAAATTTACCCAGTTATATTCAAAAGGTAATATATAACCGGTTGTTTTGAGTTATTAAGTTCTGGAATAACAATGACAAATAGTTTCGCATTTATTCTACATTAAAATATGCATATTTAGTAAGAAAAATATTTCATGTTGAATGAAAAAGGGATCTAATATGCGAAACAAAAATCTCTACGTCCTTTTTCATTCCAGATCAAAAGCAAATTTATTTACAAGAAAGTACAAAACAGACTTACGTTTTTGTTAAGCTGTTTTTTACTTTACACTAATGTAATGAATAGTCTAAGATCTGGATAAGATTTATTTTTTTTTTTTGATAAGAATAACAGTATAATAATTAGATTTCACTTGTGGGCATTACAAGTTTTCTTTGGCAAACAAAGTCGAAAACATTAATATGCGAACAGATTTTTTATCGAATAAGAACTGAAATCTTAATCCCTTATTGATTTTTAATTGTGTTATCTAAATAATTGGATTTAAAAATATATAAAAAAATAACAAATATGTTATTTTAAAAAAAGCGGCCTCGCCAGATTCAAGGTATCGAATTTGCTCCTGTGAACGCCAAATTGCAGCTAATCTCCGAAATAAGAGTTTACGAATTTAATTTTATGCCTTCTTATTTTCATTAGTAAAATTTAGCTCTTATTGAATAGTGGAAATATTTAAATTCCTATGAACGGCTTAATTCCCTTGCAGACCTTGCTTGGACGGTATTTTTTTCATACCTCACAACTAGATGCCACGTAGCCATATAGGTTTTGGTTAGACTTTTCAAAGTTTATTTCGAAATATTTTATGTGATTTTTCAGTGCTACATAATTTCTTGGACAGATTTTTTTATTCTTAGCATAAAAGCTATGTGAGCACTTTTCGACGGTTAATTTTTATCCTCCATTTTTCTAATTCTACTCATTTGCCTGTATCGAGAATATGAGATTGTAACAGTTTTTATCTAACTTTTGGGACTTTGTTCATGCTTATAGTAGTTATGTCATCTGTAAATTAGCGGCCCTGATCACCTATCTTTTGGGACGCCTACCCGCACATAACCAGTTGACAAATGTTAATGCATTAATTTAGATATGTGCAGTAATTTAGCTTTATCAATTTTTCAGTATTTTATAACTTTAAGGAAGGTTGTAAACACTTTCCAAAAATTGTCTTACAATTTCGATGAAAACATCATTATTTGATCCATGAACAGTATTATTAAAAGCCGATTCATAAGTGTGAGTGAAAATCAAAGCTAATTTTCTGGCTTGGTGGTAATGAGAATTTCAGATATCTTTAAGATGTTGCAACAAAACAATGCCATCATGACAAAACTTTGCCAGGCTAACAAAGTTAGGTGATACCTAGTATTTAAATCGCCTAAATTTTGTCTGTATTTCTTATATAAGGAAAACAAAACATTGACCTGCGGTTTTGATTCGCCGACGTATTTATTTGTTTGAGTATGACTTGTATCTTCCTTAAAAATCTATGGTCATGTTAAAATCTGTCATTCGATTTTAATAAACTTTATGAAGTTTTATATACAGTAACTTTTCTTTTTAAGTGGTGAAGCATTTTCTATTACAGCGACCAAAACAAATTATCAAAACATTAAAATTTACGTTTGATTTAACATATATTCTGTGCTTGTGATAAATACAAAAGTAATTGACACGGCCCTTATAGTTTTGTTTTAATCACTACAAACGTTTCGTTTGGCTTATTTTTGTATCCTGATTTAAGTTTTTTTTTCGAAATAAATGGATGCTGAGCAAAATTAATAATACTACTTTTGATTACTAAGGGCAAGCCTGGCAATTTGTACTTTGTGCAATGCCATAACCTTAAGAAAACAAGACCTAGTTTGAAGTTCACTGGAATCGTTTGTGTGTACCAGGGCATAACTAAATGTCAGATTGGTGGAAGTCT
Organism: Trichopoda pennipes; assembly: GCA_030448955.1. Lineage (NCBI taxonomy): Eukaryota > Metazoa > Arthropoda > Insecta > Diptera > Tachinidae > Trichopoda > Trichopoda pennipes. The sequence goes on from JASKUP010000045.1 coordinate 1,848,254, forward strand.
ACATTTGTTTTATTCTTTTAACCACATACGATGTGGTTAAAAAATAAAATAAAACCATTTAGGCGCCGGAGACCTATTTTTCATTTGGATTTATTTCTACAGTTGCAGTAAACTTTTAACCTCTTTGTAACTAGCAACTACCTGTGGTCTTTACGTTAATTTTTCCTTAATTTTAGACGTATCTAAGAGCGAAATTGTTACAAATTTCTATAATTGCATTTGGTTTAACGATGGCTTTTCAAAGGGAGACTAAAGAAAGACAGATAGCCTTCAGACTTGCAAATCAAAGTAAAGATTGAAGACATCAATTCAAATAGATAACAGCAGCTCTTACAGCTAAACCTGGAAAATTACAAAAACTGTGGTAAAAAGTATAAAACTCAGGAAAAAACGTAATTCCAATTAGATTTTATGCGCTATATTTAGTATATAATTGAGCTTTTACAATTTTATATCCGAAATTCAGTTTTTCTTCATCACAGACTAATACAAACATCTAGCATATCAGTCTTGACGAGGCTCAATTATATACTTAATATAAAAAATATTTATAAGCACACTTGATAAATTACATACAATTTTCTTTTAACTTTTGACACATGAAAATAGAAAACAAAAAAAAAAAATCTCACAAAAAATTTCTAGAATCAAACTCATATTCAATTTCTTTTCAACAAATCACACAATAACATAAAAATTTTTGTAACATTTCTTAATCATATACTTATATAATTTCTTTAAAATTTTATTTTCGCGTATTATGTGTTAAAAAAATATAGAAAAAGATATTCCAAATTTGCAGTGTATAACAAAAAGTTAAAATGGGTATTTTTAGCGTATTTCATGATGTATACAATTATATGTTTGAAAAGGCAGAAGTCGTCGCAAACAGTAAGTGTACGCCAGTAAAAGATATTCTTTCAATAGTTATTCCTAATCTACGTATGTCTGCTTAATAGAACCTAATTTGGGTGAAAACTTACGCTTCGTTGTACAAAGTTTAAATTTTGAAGACCAACTTAAGCCTGTTTTGGTGAGCAGTATAGTGGCATGGCCTTGTTATTGGATTTATCGTGGCTTTAATTGGAATCGTGAAAAAGGTGTTGAACAGTTACCTTTGTATATAAAAAAGGTTAGTTCAATTATTTTAAAATATATATTCAATGAAATTCTTTGCTTGTGATTTATTTTTTATTTAATTTTTTATTTATTTTTCTTTTTTTTGTAATTTCGCAGACTTATTATCGTGCCAAATTTTTAGAGATTGCTATTTTATTAACCAGCTTTATATTAGCAATAAAAAACGCTGAACAATTACCGAAAACGCAATATGAAGTACGAGATACTGTGCAAAAGAGATAGAGAAATAGCGTCCTAAAAACTACAAATTTCATTAATGTTTAGATTTAAGATAATTATTGCCACCCATTTTAACTTTTCACTTTTAAATAAAAATTAGTCAACTGCTTTTTTTTAAGCTTTCAGTTTGAAAATCAATCTTAATTACATAGAATTTCGTATACGTTTGCTGGACTATGCGAAGTGAGCTCTTGTCTCTTTCAGAGGCATCCCTAGCGAACACACATTTTAGAAAGAGCTCGGAAACTTTTGCTTTCTTAAGGTATTAAATTTTCTCTTATTCTGAAACTTGCCATACGAGTTTAAAAAGATTTTGTTGCAACTCCTACAACCACTACTTGGTTCATAAGGCAACTGATATTAAAAAAAGAACTTATTTCAGAATCCATTTCTGTTTTAAGAAAAAACTTATATAACACAAGATATAAGCCTTGGCTTTCGATTCGAAATGCAGAGTAACACCCAAGTGAATCAATGCAATACATAACCGTAAGACAAAAATGCTTTTGACATTCACAACAAAAAACTTATTTCATAAGACAATTTATAGATAAATGATTTTTTCATTATTTACAAAATTAAAACTGATTTAAGGCAACTGCTGGGGTGATAAACATGTGAATAAAGGACATTTGTTGAAATCAACATATCGCCAAATTTTTATTTCATTTAGTCGAGGGCGCGTAGTTCAATCTAGTTGAAACCACAAAGCGCCCTCATTAATGTCATCCATATTTTCAAACAGAAAACATTTTTCATCGTTCCCTTAATTCTGTTATATTATATTAACAAACCCGCCAAAAATGAGTCTTATCTTTGCACTATTTGTTGCTGATTGATTTTCAAAGCAAATCTAGATAATTTGGTACCGTTATTCAGACTACAAATTTCAAATGTCGTTCGCATTACTGAAAGATAAAGTTGTAAAGTAAAACGTTCTTTAAATTTATAGGGTCTTTTGTAAACTCACAAATCAACATTTGCTTTATGCTGTAAGGGAGAAAAAACTGATCCGTTTTTACCTAATTTAATCTAATTTGAATTGATATATTCTCTGTTAAACAAGAATCATAAAAATCTAGTTGTAAGTGCGAAATATCCATATTAGCAAGAAAATAAGTTAAAAATAGTTAACTGAAATATCTGCATAAATCTTTCTAATGAATATTAAACCTAATTTTTAAAATTTTCTGTCAGATAGTCATTCAAATTTTTTTGAGTGCAAAATTAGGATGACTATTTGACTATTTGTTCTGTTAATTCGACATTTGATTTCTGAATTAGATAGAAATAAGAGTTTTTTAATTCTATTTGAATTATTAATTTTTAATACAGTCACATCACAAAATACATCGGAAAGAGTTTCAATGGAATTATACACCGGGCAGCAGATGGCTGAGCTTGTTGACATAGACCATTAACTTTTAATTGTATTAAATTTGAAGACTTGCGGGATCAATTCTGATCATCGAAGCGAAAAAGTATACGATCCCTGAATTTGTCATTCAATAATTGTATGAGTGTATGACTGACTGAATGTCATGTGGCAACATCTTCTTGAAACCGCATATTTATAACATCAACAGCAACTAACGTCATAACTGCGTTATGAAGTTGCGAAGTTGCAGCCTGACAGTGACACATTATAAATGCAGTTTTTGTTCTCAATCACGAGGAAAACATATTAAAAATGAAAATCAAATTGCTGATGAAAAATAATTAACTCCACGAATTAACTTCGCTAGTCATGGCTCCATTTTAGGTTTGCTACAAATTTCTTGAACCTTATGCTTTGTTTTGAACCATTTACTGTCGATTTTTTCTTTTTTAAGATCGAAAAAATCAATTAGGGGCGCACAATGCGTAATGACAATTATGAAAGTAAATTAAACATAAAAAATAAGCAATTGCAATAAAACAAAGAAAAATTTAAGGCAAACAGTTGAATCTTCAAAATTATAAACTTGTTGGTGATTACTTTTAAATATAAAATTAATAAAAGACAAACAAATAAAAAAGTCTCACCTGTATTAAATACATAATTATTAATAATTAGACAAACTGAAACGGTGATGAAAAAATCATAACAAAATAAGCACATTAATTTTGATTATTTAAGAAACGTTGATGATGATGGCTATTTTAAGAATACAAATTACTTTGCTCAAAGTCGAAATGAACTGAAGCTGTTTCCTGCTGATTTAGTAGTTGCCTTCAAAATTTATTAGACTAGTAATTTCATTCACTGCTGCTACCGCTGCTGCTGCTGCTTATTGTTTTTGTTTTGTTTTGTTAAGTGATCTATGGATTGTTATGTTAATTTATGCTGATAATCTTTATTTTTGTTATATTTTGCTTTTTTGCTCTAATTAGTTTTTGTTTTGTTGTAATTAATCATTTTTATATTTCAGGTTTAATAATTTTTGCAAAAGAAAGTGTTGTTGATGTTTTTTCTTCTCTTCTGTTGTAGATTTATATTTTTTTAATTTTATTTCAGAATCTTATTACAATTTTCTATTATTAATTTTTAGTTTTTATGTTAAACGTTTTTTTATTTAGCTCGTGACCCAGTTTTAAAACATAATTTGAATTTATTTGTGCATGAACTAAATATTTAATTTTTGAAACCCTACAATGAAAAAGAGGTTCTGGGTTTTTAACATTTTTTCAGCAGTCTGGCAACGTTTTACAAAAGAAAACTTTAAAGTTTGTAAAAATAAAATAATTTTAATTTAATTTTAAACTTCTTTAATTTTTTCTATCGGCATATTTAAAACATATCAATTTGTTGCAATTTATTTTTAAAGTTTGCTTAAAAAACATTAATGTCTTTAATTCTTACTTAAATGTAACTAATATTTTTGTATTTTGTTTAAAATAGATAATTTATTTACTTATTTCTTTAATTGATTTCACTCATAATTAATTGTACTTATATTAACAACCGTATTAAAATTTAATATTGATTAAGATCTTGTTAAGATTATAAAATTTTAATATATATAATTAAGATTTATTTGATTATATTTATTTAACTTCTTTTCATTTTTCCAAGTATTTTTTATATAAATTCAGTTTTATTTAATAATTTCAGTTTATTTTTTAACATGTTTGATTTCAGGAATTTATTATTTTAGGGTTTTAATTAAAACTTATTGGGAACACAAAACTTATTTTAATGAATATTTTTGTTACTAAACTTAGAAGATATTTTCTTAATTCTGCAATATGTTTAGTTTATTTTTATTTTATAAATATATTTTGTTTAGTTGCTGCATTAAAATATTTTGTGATGTCTCAAACAAATTTTTCGTTGACTTGATGAAAACGTGTTTCAAAGTCGTTTTTGCTGCTTTGAGTCTTTTAAAATGTGGGGTTTTGTTTTGGATATTTAAAATTATTACGATTAAGTTTAAATAATTGTTAAAATTAAAATAAAATTTGCTTCTTTTTAATATGCAAAAGAAACTTTTCACTTTAAATTCTATATTCAAAATTCAACTGAATTTCTAGCACTTTTCCTTTATTTAACCAAAAAGTGAGTTCAGTTTTGTTTGCTTGATATAAAGTAAAAGAAAATTTAACAATTTCACAGTTCAAAAGATTTTATTCATTCAAGAAAATTATTCTCATACCCGTATAATTTTTGTTAAATCAACAGCAAAATGCAAGTTGCCCAAAATTATTGATAAATTTTATTAAACCTGTTATTTTAAGTTCTTGGCAGCAACACATTTTTCTACACATGTATTACTATTTTTACTATTGTGAATTTTGTTATTTCTTAAACATATATTTTAAGGAAAACTGATTTCTTTTTATGGCCTTAATTTTTTTTTTTTTTTGGTTTTCTTGTTTGATCGATTTTGTTTTTCTTTCTCTTAGTCACAAAATTAATTAGTACTTTTTTAACTCATTACATTGTTTCACATATTTACACATTTTTTTTATTTATTTTAATTGTTAATGCAGTTGTTCTTTTTTTTTAATGCCAGTAAATGTTATTTTATTAACTTTCCTACTAAAATGTTTTACGTTTATCCGCGAACTTCATCATCTTAAACCTTTAGTTTCAAAGGTTGTTACGGTATTGAAAGCCATGAAATTTGTTGCATTCATATCAAGTTGTTTGACATAGTGAATTTTTATGCTGATATGCCAGCAGTCACAAAGTAACTCTCAACATGTTGTGTTTATGTTTGATGACAACACTGATATAATCATACACGTTGGCAAGCATTATTACATTCAAACACAGTGGTGAGGAAAATATTACATTTATTGATTTATATTAATGTTATATTTATAAATATTATGAAAATAACTAAAACACAAGTAGATAGATAAGGGATAAATTTTAATTAAATATTATTAATTTAAATAAACAAAATTATTTTTTTAAATCATTTACGGCTGTATGCATAAAAAACGCTTACTTGAGCTTTAAAGTACACGTTAGTTAACAAACACTTTAAGGCTAACAGACGTTTGTTAAAAAATGGTATTCATAACCAGCACTTTTGCTGATGTATGCTTTAGTAAAATTAGTATGATTCTGGCAATGTCACTGTTTTCAGTTGTCACGCTGTAGTTAACGATGTATAAATATGAATATTATTTATCCGGGTAGTTAGATCCATAAAAATGTTGTTATTGTTTTCAGCAAAATCAACATATTTTTTTTGTTTTGTTATTAATATTTTTAATAAAAAGCAAAGCATCCAAAAAAGGTTAATTTGCAAAGCTTACGAAGAACTTACGAAGAATTAGTTCATATTAAAAAAATAATTATTCGGATAACGAGCTTTGTTTTGATTATATGTACATCAATAAAACTTTTGTTTAAAATAATTATATTTTTGTGAAATATAAACTAAAGATGAAAAAATGTTTTATATTGAATAGTTTTTATTATTATTTGTACACTACAATTCGTTTTAAAAACATTTTTAAAAATTTTTGGAATAACAAAGTTTAATTGTCAATTGAGCTGTTTACATTGAAAGTGGCATAAGTCACAACTGAACAGTTTTTTTTTTCATTTTTAATAAATTTAAAATTTATAAGTTAAGAAGTATTGACATTTATTTGAGAGGAGTGTTCATAATTAACCGTATAACAAAAATGCTTATTTTGAAAATGGCGTTAGTCACTGTACTCAGAAAATTAATTACGGAGCTTAGTGTGAAATAAAAGGAAACATGTAATAAGTGTGTGTGACGTATTGTGATTATTGGACTTATTTTTATTAGTTCGAAAGAATAGTGCAGTTTACTGAACTATATTATAGTGATATCTATTATACTACACATAATTAGCATTATTTTGTTATTTTTTTATTTTCAGGAGGTAGTTTCGTGTTGTATAAAATATCTAAGAATGTCACAACTCAAAAGCATATTATTGCACATAGTGACTTATGTAAAGGACAAAATAGTAATAGCAGTATTAGCCCCCTGTTGAAAAAATCCTTCACAATACACAACATGGAGAAAAAAGATTTTATTTCAACACAATAATTAGAAAAATCCGTTTCAGAAAGAAAACTAAATACGTACTAGTTGAAATGGCTAAAAATTAATATTAATTAATTTAAAATAAACAAGATGACAATAACAAAGTAACTTATGCCACTTTCAAAATAAACGGCTCAGTTTATTGTGAACACAATTTGTTTTTTTTTCTAACTTTCAATAATGAAATTGAATTTATTGTAGGTTTAACGTAGGTTTTTCCTACTTTAAAGTTAACAAAGGTATTTAAAGGAAAAAGCGTTTTTTGAATACAACTTTAGGGAATTGTGCTTAACAACGGCAGTTAAACCTGCTTTAAGTTTTAATGCATACAGCCGTTATAATTTAATCTACATTAACTTGTACTAGATTCCTTTAAAAATAAATATTTTATGATATTCTCATAATGTATATATTATTCAAAAAATATATTAGAAATGTATTACTGCGGGGACAGCATATTTATATGGCCATTTCACTATGGCTCATATAGCTCGTCAGTGAATTTTACCCCAAATTTTACATAGAAAATTCAAGAGCCTAATATCTCAAGCTAAATTGATTAAATGAGAATTTTCATTGAACCAACACAAAAAAATGACAACAAAACTAGAAAACACTACTATATAAAATCACAGCAAACATTTCGAAAACGAAAACGCTTTTTATTTTCAATCTTTTTATATAATTTTGTTTGGAAGCCATTCATATATAAATTCAAAAATAAAGAAAACAAAAATATTTGTAAAGAATTTCACAAAAACGCATCGTACGCATACAGTGCGTTGGAAATGGCAACGTACACATGCAACAATTTTGGAATTATTTTTAATTTAATCTACGTTAATTTGTACTAAATTCCTTTAAAAAGAAATGTTTTATGATGTTCTCATAAAATATTTATTCTTCAAAAAATATATTTGAAATGTTTTACTGCGGGGGAAAGCAAATTCATATGACCTTTTCACTACTGCTCGTAAAATATTTATATCTAAAGGAATCTAGAACAAATAATAATAATTAAAATTATGTTTGCTTCTTAAATTATCAAAATAATAAAAGTGACCAAAATTATCCGTTTTTGTCCTTTTTCATAATAAAATAAGGTACACAAAGCGGCATACAAATTTGATCTTAATTTCGCTAAAACCAAACCCCAATCATTTAATGTAAAAGAGATTTTGTCAAGTTTTAAAATAAATAATCACAATAATTAATATATTCTAGTTGGCAAAACTTTGCCAAAGAAAATCTAGTGACAATTGCACAAATTCTATTTTAGGAAATTTTACCAAAAATGTTTACGCAACCAACCGTCTTTTTAAAGGTTAAAAAGATTATCATTCAGTTGTTTAGTAAGGGAAATGTTTCACTTTTCAATTATATCCAATGAAAGGAGGATGAAGATTTCAAACATAAAAGTGAGGTCTACAATATCAATAATGCACACCTAAGAGAGGAAAGCTTTGTGTTAGGATTTAAAGTACTTGTGTGTATAATAACGCTCTTCTTCACCGACATTATTCAACAGAATTATAGTATTCACGAAGCAAAAAACAAATTAAGTAAATGTACTAGCACGTTTTTATCACCTATTTCCTCTAAAAAATATAGTAAAAGCTATTAGTAGGCATTATTGTTTTAGTGATATTTGTAAAATTTTTAAAGTTACTCCTTATGGTATTTGGAGCATTTTTAGAAGACTGTAAAGAGCATATATATTGTTTTAAGAGTAGTAAGAACAATCTAGCTATTGAATAATGCATGTGGTTTTTAACTAACAAAAATTGCATTATGGCATGTGAAGACAAATTTTGTTATATTTGCTTGCTCACTAACGATCAAAAAAAACTTGTTTATTTTTTAGCGAAAAGTATCGTATTTTTCCTAAAAATTTCATTTCAAATAAAATCAAATTTAAAAAATATATGCGGCAGTATATAACCAATATTTAAACCATTTTAAATAATTAAAAAGTTTGTATTAAAAAAAATTAAGAAATTTCTTCAAAACTATGTAAATAACATGGCTTATTTCGTGATAAGATTTATATCTGCACCTGGCCGTGGGCCTTAATCAGGACTGCAAACCACTACTCCTTGCTGAAGAGCTGGAGACTATCCAACTCCTGTCCAGAACACATGACTAGCATGCTCACTGGATCTGGATCATTCACCAGTAGCTGTGAATAAAGGCGAGATGATCCTGACCATCAAAAACAATTCCGAAGGGCCAACCTCAATAATCAGTCAGAGAAACAGCTAAAAGTCTAAAGAGACAATTAGCGGAAACTCTGGGGCTTACTGATTCCCGTAGAAATAACGTGGACCCTCCAGTTGTACCCATGCTGACTTCAGGGGACTGGGCTCCCTTATACCCCCAGCAGCACAGGTCTAGATAGTCAAGTATTCTATAAAGACCGAGAAATGTGCCCCTGGGGAGGAACAACATGGCATTTGTAAAAGAACGATGGATGTGAAATACAAAACAACAACAAAGTTTATATTTAAGTAAAGTTTTTAATGGTTTCAAACGTTGCGTAAGCCAACAGAAAGTAAAATTAACATTAAGAATTTATTTCCTTCTAGTCTGCAAACTTAATGCTGTTATTCTTCATTGTAAATAACACTTATTTATACCCACTGTGTATTAAATAATTATTTCATTGATTAAGATCAAACAATAAACAACAATGCCTTTAAAATAAAAATCAACCACAAACAGCAAACAAGTTCGTTATTGTTATAACAAGCAACACAAAAGTTGATAATTATAGCAACATGTTGATGAAACATTCGATTTCATTTTCATTGCAACAAAAATATTCCTGTTGTACGTACCAATAAATGTGCGTAAGGCAATTTTATTTACTAAATATTTAAAGCAAAAGTGAATTTAATGTTAAATAACCAAAACAAGTAGTAACAACTACGACGGTTTATCTGATGAAAATGTTAAAAAATACAAAGTGTAAAAAGCAAACTTTTTTTAAATAAACGGAAACTGCACATAAAACTTACATAAACAGATTCAAACGAACGATTGGCTAAGTAAATTGTGTCTTTTCTCTAAATGCGTTTTTCATAGTTCAAGCATTAATTACAATTTAATGCAATTTTAAATGCTTTAGCGTTCGTTCGATTGATTTGAAATTGAAAAACTAATGTGTTATTGTATCCTGTTTTGCCATCAATTGAATTTTTTTAGATAAAAAATACTTAAAGTAAAAAATATTTTGTAACAAACTGACACATATTGAATAAAAAAAAATGCTGTTGCCTGTAAGAGGGAAAATGTTTTCATAATCACTGTTTTTTAAGTTTTTATGTTTTTTGTATACACGCCTGCCTGGGCCTGTTTAATTTCTTTTTTCATACCTTTTGAACATTTTACTTACAAACTGCCAGCAATCATTTTGATTGTGTGCAGTTTTTGCATTTTATAAATTTACAAACTTTTTATATTTTCTTAGAGCGCTTTTTGGAAATATCGCCTTCATTACTGGTCAGTAGGGTAGGACTAGAACTGCTGTAGTAAACACTATAAAATGAATTTCGATATAAAAACTAGTCTATGGATTAGTAGAAAAAGTCATAATTTTAAAAATATTATTTTATAAAAAATTTATTATTTGGAATCATTTTTAGGTTAGTCTTTGTTAATTGTGCTAGATTCTTTGAAACATAAATATTCTATGATATTCTAATAAAATATTGAATATTAAAAAATTTATAAATTTATAAACAACGAATATCTAAATTTAAATAATATATAATATAATTTGTCACTCACTTAAAAGTGAAATTAAATTCTGCTAATTGTTCTTCTCATTAGTTTCTTATTAATAAAAGTTTCGTAACCAAATTTAATTTTTTAAAGAAGAATGTAATAAAAGAGTAAAAGCAAAGGACAATTTAAGTGATATTAATGATACCAACATTTTAAATCTTAATTAATTTTTTTTTTTTATCTAAAAATGAAAAATATTTAACAAAAAAATTATTTTTGGAGAGAAATGTTGAACATTATTTTTTATGAAAAAATTATTGTATTCTTAAGGACATACGGCGACTAAAACCACCGACTAATCGAAATTAAAATTTGGCGATAAGATGATTTCGAGAAATAGACCTGTGAATTTGTTTTTAGGCCTTGTGATTTAGCACCTTTTAATAAACCAGCAAAAATTAATGCCCTAAAAGGCAACTTTACTCGTGTTAAAATGTTCGAGAAATTAACCCAAAATATAACGTCCACAATACAATTCTTAAGGAATAGCCCTGGTGGCTGGTTTTTTTTTTCTTACCAAAATAGACTTGATTTATCGAACAAACCCAAAAACTAAACGCATTTGAAATTTAAGGAGCAACAATTTTGCTACTTTTTTATTTCATTTTTTTAACCACTAAAAAGCCACTAAGAATTGCTGTAACCAATTATATTTTATTGGTTACCAAGGGTAGCAAAAAGATATCTATTTCCAGGACTGATATCCAGTATCACCCTAATTTACCTAAAACATAAAAGAAGCTCGTCTAGATGTCTGTAGTCTTTTTTATTATTATTTTAGTGGTTTTTATTTTCTTTCAACAACTGCTTGGCATGAGTCAAGTATGTTGTGAGTATAGAAAATAACAGGAAGGTGGCAGAGAGTTTGTGAGTTAATAAACAAGTTCTTCAGCATCTCAACATGACCACCACCAACAATCATGAATGTACGAGTACATATCAGCAGTTAAAACAACATCTGATCATAGTATATACATCATATATTAGCACAATCATCTTTATTTTGATTGCATGATTAAATCCAGTTGCCTGTCCAGTTTTTGACTCAACCACATGTAACTTGTTGGGATACTTTGTTATATTTACATTTTATTATTTTTATTTTCTTTGCGTTTCTCGTAGAACAATTTTCAATTTAATTTTCCACATTATTTTTTGCATTTTTTTTAGTTCCTAAAGTAATTATTCCTAACTTTAAAATTATGCTGATTATTATTAGATTATTTTGAATTATTTTGTGTTCAATTACTTTTCAAAAATTTCTTACCAATTAAATACATAATCATTATGATTTTGTTTATTGAAAAATGTAATTTAATTGCTCACTAATCGTCGCCATGATTTAATAGCTATTTTTAATTTTAATACGAATAAGTATTATCCGTTGAGTTTTCTTGCAGCAAGTCTGATTTCTGTGCAAGAGAAAGAATGGCAGATTCATTTATTTAGGGTTCAAAGGTCCCTTTAATGTTCATTCCACTAATTAAAAGTGTTTATCATCAAATTCCTTATAATCCTCCTGAATGTTAAATCAAAACTCAATTAATCTTTAACATTTGTGTAAATATAACCTCATTATGAATTAAGTTAATAACCAAAATCTAAAATTTAACGTATAAAATATTCCCCCTTTGTTGCCCAAATCAGTACCAATCATACCACCAATGATGGTATATCATTCCCACATTTCTGTGTCGAAAAATAATTTAGACTGCAAGACTTGTCTTTTATAAATTTTTATATTAAGATTTGATGATAAATTAATGCGAGATTGGAATTTTAACTAAGTTTTGAGAGTGGTAAAAAAATGAACATGCAAAACACCTAAATTAAAGTTAAATTACTATTTCTTTTGCTCCTATTTAGATGACATATATATTCCCAAATCTTACAACACTGAAATCTTGTTTTTACTCGCATTTCTTTATTTGTTTTTATATATTATTCTGTCTTTTATGTGTAGCCAGTCGATTATTGATTTATAATAATTCTGCGAATATTTTTTTCCCAACATTGAAAAACGTTAAATGCTTCCAAATTGAAAACGAAAAATACAAATTGATGGTCGAGTTTCTCCGACATATTTTTAATAAATTTTAAGGCAGATATTTATTTTTAAATTCTATTGCTATTCTTAAAAAAATAATTCTGATTGCAATAATAGAATATTTTATTTTACAGCATCAGCACTTGCTCTTATAGCAATATTTTGGCGATATTCGTCTTGTGAGAAAACACATCCAATAATATCGATTTTACACATTGTTGTTCCCAATACCATGGTTAAGATTGAGAAATTCCATTAAGTGTAATTATTACGTTTACAGTTTTGATGATCTCTAAATAACTTTGTTACAAATTGTTGATAAATTATCACCAGTTTAATTTTGTTCGGTCATTTATTTTACAATCCATTAAGTGTTCAGCAGCTATTTAAGACTAGAAATATTTGATGGCTTAGGAGAAGATATGTGCTGCAAAATGCAACCAAAATCACCATATTCAAATTCTGTTTCATTTAATGTGACTTATTAAACATACGGAATTATTTAAAATAAATTGTCTTTTTATACATTAATAACCTTGAATTGGCAATAATGTTTTGAATGAAATCCGATTTGGTTTGCTATTTGATAAAGATATGACTTAAACCATACTTACATATTGTTACGAATGTGTCTAGCTTAAGTTTTAAAATAAATAATTAAACAATAAAGCGAACTACGGGGTATGTTGTTTACGAACTGCGTGGCTTGCTAAGAAAACTTATGGTACAATAACAAAATTTCTAGTTACAAACTGCGTAGAAATTTTATACACAAACAACAACGATTTGATATGCTGTTTATTAACTGCCTGGCATGCAAGACAAAAAAAACAAATTTCTGTTTACTAACAAAACGCGCAAGACAACAACAAGCATGTATGCTGTTTGCCATCTGCGCAGTTTTCTAAGAAAACTTATCTACACGAGACAACAGCAAATATTTTGAAATAAATCCGAAGCAGAAACCTTATCAGCACAAAAACAAAAACAAAAATACACACAGACATACAGGCGCCTATATATCAAATAAACAACATACAACAACAAAATGTGATACAAAGGGAGTAGAAGATTCTTAAATTTTCTAGACTTTAAATGGACAAATACAAATAGGGGAGCGTCTGAGTGGATAGTCAATCAGTGTAAAATTAAACCTCATAAAGTAAAGACGTGCATTTTAAGTAAATTGTTCTGAAGTGTTAACTTTGTGTAGTTAAAGTAAATAAAATTGTTATAAATTTAAAAACTCTAGAAACTGGTGTTATTTATTTTGCAATAAAGAACTCACAACAAAACGTTTATAACAGGCAATATTATTGGTAGCAATATTATTGGAAAGTGATAATATTGTTGACTCTCCGTATAACAATGTAGTTAAATGAGAGTTTAAAAAGAACTGCCGTATTTGCAGCAAAAATAATCCACAATCCCTGGGTGTATATGAAGCTTAATTACATTCATATACATCCAGACTTTGATGCGCATCATGGCTGGTGAAATAATTATTTTCAATATGACAAACATGATTACTAACATTTGCGTACCCCAATGCGCTCGCCCTCAGGCACACAGCTTATCAATTCACGTAATGGTCCTAATCATGCCAACCCTAAGAGCCCATTAGATTAAATTTTTCAATGCATTTTTTTGTTGTTACGGCTGAAAGCAAATAGTTTTTGCTCTAGCGTGTAGATTATTCGTGCCTCTCCTACTAGCTTGAGCTTGAGCCTGTCTCAGAATATAAAGTCAATAGTCTTTACATTATATATATATAGCATTTATTATATATATAGCATTAATCCACACTATATTCAAACTGTTTGACGAAATACGACAACAATTACTGGGTAAATGGCGTAAAGTTAGCATACAAATTGAGCCATCCACGAGTCAATCAAGGCAACTCTGTATCAGATATCATATCCAAAGAGTAATTGCATTAATTATCCTAATTATCTTATATTATTTTAACATATTACTTCTCTGCATTATTCAACTTAAAAATGGGAAACTATAAAATGCACGATGTACTTTTAAGCAACTGCACAAAAGTTCGGTCATATTTTTATTAATTTTTTCTTTAACTTTTTATTCTTCGCTTTCTTCAGAAAGGCCAAGGACTTTAACGGATCTTGTAGCAAATTTTGGAACGTGCTTCTTTTGATTCTGTATTAGCAAGAATTTTCAATTTGTTTTTTTTTTCTAGAAAATTAATATTTAAAACGCTGCTTATATGTTTTGTTTGCTTTTTTGGAAAATATTTTGTGAATAAATTAGGCAGCAATTTTTCGGTCGTAGATCTTAATAAACTAGAAACTGAAGACACGAGAACAAAATTGAAAGTGAAACAGTCTCTTTATATTTCGTATTGGATTCTTTTAAATTAAATTCCTTTTTGGCATTTTCTGGCAATGTTATTAAAATAATATTGACGATAATAATAATATACGTATGTATGTATGTAGATAAATGGAGCAATGTCTCGTCAGCAGAGAAAAAAATAATACAGATAAAATAAGCTCAACAATTTTAAACACACAGTAATTAAAAAATTCTTCAAGGATGGAAAAATAGGTTTATTACAAAAATATGCAATTAAAAAAACGGATTTCTTTTAATAAATAAGTGACAAATTATATGCAAGAACACATAATTTAAGAGATAAAGTAAAAAAAGAATGTTATAAAAATAAACACTCCTTTCTTGAAGAGATATTGCAGCACGAAATCAGATGTGACAATAAATGTAGGTATAAAAAACACAAGCATGAGTAGGAATGAATATTGCAATATAGGGACACTGTTATGTATTAAAGTATTCGAACTTTTGTGGTACAATTTCTAAAAGAAAAATTTCAAAATCAAGATAATAATGGTGCTTTCAACATGAAGTTTGTTTTCTAAAACAATATAAAACAAACAATTTTGATTAATATGATTAAAATTGTTATTGCTTTACGAAGAGAAAAGTTCGGCAATTTTGAATGAAAATTGATATCATCAAGGGAATATGGCGGTGCTTTTTCGTTAATCACATCACAGATTTTGAGTATTAAGGCTGAATTCGGTTCGATTGGCTCTGTATAGACCGTGTCCTTAACATAGCCCCACAAAAAATAATCTAGTAGTGTTAAATCACACGATCTGGCCACTTAACTGCTGATTGTCATGAAATTATGCGATCAAGAAATTTGGTTTGCAATAAATTTATCGTTTCATTGGCTATGTGATATGTGGCACCGTCCTGTTGAAACCAAATGTCAGTGATACTCACGTTGTCAATAATAGATCAATACTGAGTTGTTAGCATCTCGCGATATCGTAATCCATTGAGCTTTACCTCATTTACATAATCACGCCTCCGACAACATAGCGCACCATACAGTGATAAGTAGAGCATGCAAAAGCTTCTCAATAATAGCTCTAGAATTTATTTATTTATTTTTTCAGAAAAACAGCCTAAAAAATTGAGCGGATCTACGGCGATGTGAATGGTTGGTCAGCTTCAATTCCTGCACCATTTGAACCTTGTAAAACTTCAGAGTCAAATCCTTATGCAAAATTCGTCGTTTTCGATAACCCCAATTGTTGAGAACGTCGAAGAATTAATAAATTTGGATCTGCTTCAACACTGTGGCTGCGATTGAACGACCCTTTTCAACACGCGTTAGTGTTCGCACATTTTGTATTAAACTTATCAGCTCAAATTAAACGTCCAAAATCACAATAGCGATCTCAGAATGACGATTATTTTGTTCGAAAATATCACGAATTTTATGAAATGTAATTTTAAGAGAACCACAAATTTTAAAGGGTGTGAAGATAAATACGACTGTTAAATACGTCCTACAAAAATTTTAAATACGTTCCACATACTGTTAGTCACACTGCTAAAATAAAATGTACATTAAAAATAAACTTTATTGATTAAATTCTATTAAAAAAAATATTTAAAAATTTAATAAAAAAATATCGACGGCTCTATTAAAAGTTTAATACATAATAAATATTTTTAAGAAAAAATAATATGCAAAAATAGGATATTTTGCAGTAATAAAGCTGATATTTAGACATAAATTATATACCGTTGCAATCTACTAGTCCTGCGCTACTTACAGTATGCCGGTGACCCGATTCAGCTCGTCTCTAAATATCGGCTTTATCCACTTCAAAATATCCTATTTTTGATTATTATTTTTCTCAAAAAGCAAAATTTTCCAAAAAATATATATCCAAATCGGGCAGAATCCAGACAAAAATTCATATCTTCTATATCGCGCTGAATACAGACATAGATTATATATCGTTGCAATTCACTACTCCTGAGCTACTCCCAGCATGCCGGTGACCCGATTCACGTCTTCTCTAAATATTGGCTTTATCCACTTCAAAATATCCTATTTTTGCATATTATTTTTTCTTAAAAATATTTATTATGTATTAAACTTTTCGTGGAGCCGTCGATATTTTTTTTATAATAAGACTGAACTGCATGTAACCCAAGATATTTTTAAATTGTTTTTATAAAAATATAATAGCAAATTACGAGCTTTATTGAATAGAGTGAGCAGGCACTGCACGAATTAGTTTATTTTATTCCGAGTCAACTATACGGATAAGTAAAATATCAACAATTTAAGTTAAAAAAGACTAATATCTCCCAAGGTTAATTGATTTTTAGATCAGCATTAAAGAAGAAAATTGCATCACTTTAAAATTTTGTAAATGGGCTTATTAATGCTTAAAAATGTATCTATCCACTTTTTGATTTTGCTTATCTTGGAGTGTTACAGGTTCGAAATAATATTATGTTAAGAACTGTTTACTTTTCAGAATGGGAAACTATACTGTACTTCTAACTAAGTCACAAACCAGAAGCATTTTTAATTAATTTTATGCTGTTTTGCATTTAAATGAGTTATATTAATTTAATTTCCGTTTTAATTATAAAGAGTGGACTCTTATGCCGCTTCTACTCATTCTCGAGTTACTCTGTTTCGAATCTATTATATTCACAATATTAAACTTAAGGCTTACAAAGATTTGTAATTAAAATTAAAATCCATATTGAAGTGGATAAAACTTAACATTACAAAATCGCTCTCCACCTTTAACTTACTTTTTGCCCGCACTGTTTATGCAATAAAATTTTGTAATGCCAAAAGCAATTAAATGAAAACGAATTTTTGTATAAATAAACCATTTTTCTTAAGATTCGCATTACAAAAAATAACAACATCAACTGATCATTTACAAACGCACCGATTCAACGATCAAAAACAAAAAAGGCCAAAGAGCCTTCAACAAACAAACAAACAACCAAACACATTCCTTTGAGATGAAAAGTTGCAAGATGCTGAACATCGCAAAAACTAGAGTAACACATCATGATGATAACTGCCATAGTTAACTACGTAAGAGAAAAAAAAACAATGACAACAACTTTATTAGTATACAGAGTCAAATGTTTGTGCGGGACCTCGAAATAAAAATTTTTAAAAGACTGTAGATGTTAAATGAAAACGAGGTAAGTTGAATTTTAATCAACAATTCTGTTTGGTGAAAATGTCATAACCAAATACACAAACTTGAAATGATTAAAATTTCATAGTACATTAAGATTTTTTATATACCACATTATTGTTTTCTGAAAACTACCCTCGAAAGACCACCATGATTTAAAACTAAGCTAAAAAAACAAAACAAAATATTGTAAAAAATGTAATTTTTTACATGCAACAACAACATTGTTTGTTGCAACATTTATCATCATCAGCGGCAAAATCCTGCGTAAATCTTTTGCAAAATCAAAGGTAAAAAAAAATAAGCTAACAAACAAATAACATAAAGGCTGTCTTAAATACAAGTTTCATTTTAAAAAGGTGGGGCAAGAGTATCGTCATAATATGAACGAGTATCGCCAAGTTAAAACTTTTCAAAATATCTGACATCTTTGTAGCAGACAGGAAAAAAAACAAGTTAATGAAAGAATGAGGAGCTTGGAATTGTTGTACATATTTTGCAAATTGTTGGTTTGTTGTTTAATTGCAGCCTTAATTTCTACATTAAATTCTTCAACGGTATCAATAGATTGTTGGCGAAACGAAAGTAAATGAGAGACAAGCCTTTCAAAGTTCAAAGCGTTCACGAACTACACCCTACGGCCCCATGTTACACTTACTAAAATTATATGTGAGTCTACGAAAAATGCAAGAAGATCCATTATATGGAAGAAGATCCATTGCATAGATGCATGGACATTTCACCGATTTAATTGATTCATAAATTTTACATCTTTAAATTAACTTTTCATGAAAGTACAGAGATTAGTTGTCTCATTTTTAACGAAATGGTAGCCAGCTCACATCATGACCCTGTAGGCTAGTAGGTAGTGTGCTAGCTTGTCAGTATGGGGGTTGTGGGTTCGATTCCCAACGAAGACCTTGGTTTTTTCACTACAAAAATAAAAATTGGCTGTTGATGGGGCTGCTTAGCGATGAAGGCATAGTCACTGATCGCTGTGCTGTCTTATACGGCAGTTAGTTTCCGACTATCTTTCTACTTTCACCACTTGTTTCATCTCTTCTCTATCCCTTTCCTAAAGAAGGTAGCACGGTACTTGACTAAATAGGCATTGTTGCCTGAAGTACTACTTCTCTTAAAAAAATAAAATAAAAAATGACTTAAAATATTACTTTTGGGTCATTGACTCATCGGTTTTATTTGAAAGCATTTTTATATCGATAATAGAGTACGCTAATATAATTTGAGAGTGTATTTCAGTTTTCGAAATCTTGAACATCTTAAATTTCGAATAGACAAGCTCACGAACGTGAGCTTCTCAAACTTACTCACACCTTTTATTAAAGGATTGAAAACTATAACATCAAGTTATCAGTTCTTATCCCGCAGCTTGCTGTCTGTGACAGTGTTTACAATAACCACTAGGGTTTTCAGCATAAAGTATCCTCGTCAAAAGATTCAGTCAGATTCAGCCTATCCGAAACACCATTTCCATATATGTGGTGTGCTACTTATGGCACGAGCAATTAAGTCAGTTCCAAATTGCTTACAAAATCGAACCAAAGTTTGAATATACACTCCTGAGCAATATAATAATCACACGCTTATTCTATTCACAGAAAAATTACAGCACTCTGCTATTATTATTTTTCCGATTTATAATAAGACCAAATTGCTCGTCTTCGGCGAGAAGGTGTTGGTTTTCCGAAATTGCAAAGAAATTAAAGCGACGTGAGACAGGGTAGTGCGGAATTTGTAAAAGGCCTTTTTTAATTATATGCCACAACGCAGGAAAAAAATCAGCACTCTCTCCCTCGCAAAACTGTTTTAACTACCCAAATTTCAATTTTGCGCAAGATTTCAATCGTGTGCTTCAGAAGTCTTCATTTATTCGCACCACAACTACTTACTCGGTACAAAAAGGCGCGTTTAGAATTTACAACAACAAAATGGGTTAGAACTGGATTATTTAAGACGATCCAGATAAATACAACTCAAACTCAAACAAGGCTAAAAGTAAATGACTTGTTGTAGCAGTATGTAAAACATATTGTAAAAATTTTAAAAGCAATTTCAGATTGCAGTAGCTCTTTGGAAAGTGACATAAGTTCCCAACAGCATTTTCCCATAATATTCAATCGATTTAATATTAATTTAATTAATTTAATATTTAACATTTCATTATTTCAGCTTCTTAAAGAATTCTTTGAAATAATGACATTTCTGTGTACACAAGTAATAAAAACTATAGTCGAGTTAGGAAAAGGTAGAGTTAATACTAATATTGCACTTCTAACACCCGAAGGTTGGAGGTTAAAACTTGACTAATTCTTGACAATTCTGGAAAATATTCTAAATAATTTAAAATTACTATAAGTGTTATTCGGCTTGTATTCAACTGCCAATGCAATAGGATTTATTAAAAAAATGATAACAGACCCTTGTGCTGTAATACTGTAGCAGATTGTGAAACAATATTTATTTCTAAACTTACGACTAGATGACTTACACATATTTTTTAAATATTTCCAGTCATAAATAAATCATGTAACATCCTATCGGTGACAATATGTTTTCACTTTCGCCGGCCGAGCGTTCTCTATATAAATCTTTTTAATCCTGACTATAGATTGAAAAATGTATTTTCAACAATTTGTTCTTTTTGCACCACTCTGTATGTGACATCAGCCTTTAATTGCAAAAGTGAAAAAAAAATTAAAATCATAAACAAGATCTAAAAATGCATAAACCTTGAAATAAAGAAGCTGTAAATTTTAACGCATCTGTTGATTAGACAGTACGATTAAAGTAACTTTCAGGTTCCAATAAATTGCCTTTCAGCTCAGCTATTTAAGGCATTTGTAACAAGTCGCTCTTTTAATATGAATTATTTATTGCAAGTTAATAAGCTTTATTCAAACTTTGTCATTGATAATATATTTGCCTGCTATTTTAAGCCTTGTTGCGAAACGTAAATGTACGTGTTTTGCTTTTACGTTTATAGCACTTTATGCCGCTCAAAGAGCCCTTAGCAGAAAAGCTAGAAGGGTACTTAAGATCATGGAAACTTCATATATCATCTAGCCAAAATGAAAATTGAAAAAGATTATACCTGCAGACTAAGCCTGGAAGGGGTTGAAACAGTTCAGCACTGGCTAGGTCAAAGTTTGGGACCACGGGCGGAAACTTATTAAATATGAATGCCATGGGAAATTTACGATTTGATCAAGTGCTAGCAATTACGATAGTAGTGTTTGTGGACATTCAATTTAAACTTTCCTACATTGAAAGCGACAGGAAATACCTTTGTACGGAGTTTATTTCACGTACGGACTGTTCTGCTAAAAAACGAATTTTTCCTGTATTGCGTAGTGCAATTCACTGACCAATCAACCACTTGCTGGCTTTTCTGTCGGATCAATGGTACAACTCCATACAGCATTTCGGAGAGAGTAATGTGGTGGCTCTAAATATTTTCAAGGCGTTTGATGCAATTCTGTCAAAACTTGCTGCATTTGATGTCGGTGATAATTTCTCTAGATTTATATCGAGTTTTCTCTGGAATCGCACTATACGAATTGTTCCCCCCCCCCCCTCAAGGGGCACATTGATATGTCTTGAATCTCACCATCATTAGATGTGTCACCGGGGGTAAACAAGAGTCCAGACTCCTAAAGGCCAACTGGGCAACTCCAAGTAATTTCCACAGCAATCAGTAAGCCCCAGAATTCAGCTTTTTAGCTGTTCTCTGACTGATTATTGAGGTTGGCCCTTCTGGAGCCTCGCGGTGGTTGTGGTTTCATGGCCCTCATGAAATGATTAAGGGGCCAGGATCATCTCACTTTCGACCAAAAACACAAGAGTGAATGATCCGGATTCAGTGAGCACTCTTGTCATGTGTTCTGGACCAGGAGTTGGATAGTATCCAACTCTTCAGTAAGGAGTAGGCATGGCGGTCTGCTCCGAGCTCTCGAAGTTGCAACTAGGATAGAGATATCCGACGGCTTCCTAGGGCGGAGGTGACGCTGCATATCACCCACAGTGGTTTGATCCACCGTCGGGCTATGGCTTGCACAGCTAGGTACTGACGTAAATCTTATCACGTATACGAGTTGTTATAGATAGGATTTCATCAGACGAGTTCAAAATTAATTCAGAACTACCGCAAGGCTCTCTCTCCTACCCTATTTCTTATTTTTTTAAATGTTCTTCTTCGTAAAACTTTGAACCCTATATACACTTTTGCAGATTACAAAACCATTTGTCATTTAATTTTAGACCGGACTAGTTCGGGGTGGATTTCAATCTGGATCTCAATCCCCAAATGGGGTCGGGTACATCGAGTCGACCAGTAAGGGTCAATGTTGCATGCTTACGCATAGATCTGTGTTCGAAAACGCAATCGGAAGCTCCTGAAGTTCGATCGACGAAATACATTTTTCAGGTTTCTAAAGAAGCTTTCAAGTGCCTCGGTTTTTTAAAACGGTGTAAGAGATACTTCACTCAGATCTCCGTACTATTTATACCACCTATATCCGTCCAAAGATAGAATACAACTCTCACGTACGGGCCGGCGCTCCAAAGTCTACTTTGGAGTTGCTCGGCCGCATACAGGAGAGAGCCAAGAGGCTCATTGGGGACAATGGGGTATCTAACTCTATTGATTGTCTGGAGCATCAACGCAATGTGGGTTGTATTGCACTGTTAAAAATTCTTACTAATAATTAAATGAAGTCATAATATCCAAAAAAATATCTATTTTGATAGATATGTATTCGTTGAAAAGCTATCTTAAATAAATATGCTTTGAGAAAAACAGAAACGCACAGAAACAGAACCGCTATAAAATTTTAAATGCTAAAATAAAGCAACAAATAAAACAACAAATTGTCTGTTTTTTATTACTTATAATCGTCAAAGTCAATATTTACTATATGTTTACAATAATTGTGAGGTCAGGTTTGAGACATTTGGTTTAATTAAAAAAAAAATAAAAACAAATATATTTATGCATTTGATCATGCACGTATTTTAAACACATGTCCAATGTAAATAACGCAAAGCATGTGTGAATCGATGAGTAAACAATACTCATATATTCATATGGGCATCATAGTTAAAAAGACAGAGGGACGTGCAATGGATAGACATATGTTTTTCACATCAGGCATATAGGAAAGGAAACCAATCTGCAAATTTAAACACACGTTTAATGCGGTACTAATGTAACAACAATAAAGTAGGCGCAAAATAAATCACTTTCACTTCAAATGTGAATATGTAAATGGAAATATGAATGAACGTCTAAATAAATGAGATGAAAGATCATTTCTGCAAAGCGTGCTTGATGTAATGAGGGTATGTTTGATATGTAGACAATATTGTAGTAAATAATAAAAGGTCATAATTACATACATGTACTTAGGTAGAGGAGATAGTTGTTTGGCATCACTGTTATATCATAGTCAACGCATGCAAAATTTTATTTTTAAGTTAAGTATGAAATTTTTGGTTGCTTATTTAAAAAATTAACCACATAAGTCCACAGTTGGGTCTACGCAAGCGGATTTGCAGAAACAATAAGATAAAATAATCATTTGTTTTACTTTTAGAACAAGTGCAGACAATTATTGTGTTGGAAATATTTTCCTTACCTCCTGAAAGATTTTATTATCCTTTTTTGATATTGTTGTTGCTGGGTTCCCACGATTTAATCTTCCATAGCGGTATTACCACTCACCTTTAATAATTTATAAAACAAATTTACAATACACTTTAAAATCGACTTAACAAAACTTAAAACCGTCGGTTAAGAAATCAAAAAGTCTTAGTTTTCGGAAGCTGTATGCTTCTGTTCCAACATAAAAACAAAATTGGTGCTGTTTAGTTATCCACTGCTATAGTTTATTTAACACTTATTTTTGTTCAATAATTGAGCGATCGGGAAAATTGGTTTGCAATAATTTGACCGTTTTATTGGCTGTGTGACATGTGGCACCGTCTTGTTAAAACCACATGTCAGTGATATCCCCGTTGCCGTACTTTCAGCCTCATCTTCGAAAAGAAACGGCCCAATTACGCCTCCAGACCACAAAGCGCACCATACAGTGACACGGTGAGCATACAATAATCGCTCTAGGATTTTCAGACGCCTAAATGGGGCAAGTTTGCCAGTTGACATACCCTAACAAATTAAAATGGGCTTAATTTGAAAAAAAAATGATTTTTCGTCTTCATTGGTCGGCTTCAATTCGTGCACCAATTGAACCTTGTAAGGCTTCAAAGTCAAATCCTTACGCAAAATTCGCCACGTTGTGGTTTTGGATAACCCCAATTGTTGAGAACGTCGAGGAATTGCCAAATTTGTGGCTCACGGCTGCGATGTTTGCAGTTGAACGACACAATCAATAATAGCGGTCTCAGAATGATGATTATGTCGTCCGAAAATGTCACGAATTTTATGAAATGGAACATTAACAGAACCACCATTTTCATAGTGGATTTTTATTACTTTAATGCGCTATTCGTACGAAATTGAATTCATTATAACAATGGCCAATGCATCTACTACGAATATGTCAAAAAACTAAATATCATGTTGTTGGTGTTGCCACAATTGAAAAACAAACTTCTTGTTGAAACCCCGATATATATTTGTATATATAATTTAAAGTAATCTAGAAAAACTTTATTTTAGATTAAATTGAGTCGATTCAAAATAAATATTCAACTCTTATATCAAAAGCTGGTGGTACTGAAACCGATTATTGGTGCAGCTCTACTTTTTTTGTAAAGGCCTCGTAACAAAAGTCAGTTTAATAATGCAAGATAAACAAGTGATCTAAAGAAAAACGTGAGTACGAATGAGACACGAACAATGCATTTATAACGAGTTAAATCTTATATCACTTATGGGAATGTCTTCCCATAATAAGAAATTTCTTTGTAAATATTTTTGGAGAGACTTTTCACTGTAAATATTTTTTTAAGTATGAAAACATTTAAATTTGTAGTTAACGATAAAAACAAAATATGAAAATTTGTTATTGTTTGTTAAGAAGAATATGCGTATGAAATGTTCGTTCATAATTCATAAACATGCCCTAAGTGTGCGGAGGCTATAGCACATTCCACATTTAAAGATAATTATTGTCTTAATGCAAAACTGAAAGAAAGCAAAATCGAAAAATTTATTACAGGTTAAAGATCATTAGGCTCGTCTTGTCTTGTTATAAGTAAAACAGTAAATATAGGAAATAATAATAACAAATACAAACAATAACTTGATTTTATTTCAAATGTGTATATTTACACTAATTCGGCATGTTAAATTGATACGTCTAAGACTTAAGTGTTTAATGTCTGAGATGCTGGTTGACAGTGTGCCTGTCTGCTTGCTTTTAGCATATTTTTGTTTCAATGCAAATTACACAACAAGTCAAGCAACAGATTTTTGGCGTTTGCTAACTTGTATTTTATTAACATAAAACTAATACAATTTGGTTAAACAAAATTGATCATAAATTTTAATAGGCGTCTTTTAAAAGGCAGGGCAGACGGGCCAACAATGCAAACAGGCAGGTAACAGGCAGACGAAAAATCAGATAAATATCATAATTATAATCTTCTATACAGGCTTCATTTGAATCGTTTAGGCTAGACAAGCTGGAGTCTTTTTTTTAAGGTTGTTAAAAGCAAAATTAACACATAAAAAAGAAGTGAATTAGTCAAAGGAGTGATAACAAAAAAGTAATTAAACAACTATCCAAATATATCCATTTCTAATGAGTCATTACTTATATTTCAGCCATTAACTACAAATTGTAAAAATTTGTTTTAATCATAAAAAAATTTCAAGGATGTTTTAATTATTTTAGTTTAGATTGTTAAAAAGAAAAAATGTGAATGGCGTTCAGTATATACGAAAAAGTATTTTTTGTCTTCTTCAAAAATAAACCAAATATTTATTTAACAATTCGCTAAAATTGAATCATTAATGTTAAGTGGAAAAAAAGATCAAATTTCGTTTTCTTTTTCTCTATTTCCTGTAAACATGCGATATTTTCGACTTTAACTTCTAATGTAACTTACTGGATGTAGAAAGATGAAATAACAATTAAGAGAACTTACCTGAAATAAAAGAGATAAAAAAATAATATTTTAAGTTATAGTTACGAATTATTGTATTAAGATAGTTGTATATTTGTGCTTACATGTAATAAATAAAAAGCAAAGTAAATGCCAAAATAAACAAAAATATACAGTCGCACAGTAAAGTCTACATACCCCCTTGGAAAGCAAGGTTTAGAGTTTTCTGCGAACATTGTAGCATTAAAATTTATTCCAAAAAATCGAAAAAACAAAATTAAAATTTAAAACACAGAAAAGTCTACATACTTTGCAAAACGAATGTATTTCACTTAAAAGGAAATAAAAAGATAACAGAATTAATACTTAGTGGGCCCGCCACGACTTTCTAGAACAGCATTTAATCAATTTTCCATGGAATTTACCAATACTTTTGTGTAATTATTCAAAATTAAATTCCACTCTTTAGATAAAGAATTTTTGAGGTCCTGTTTATTTTAAATTGACCTTTTCCTAATGCAACGATTCAATTCATCCCATAAATTCTCTATGGGGTTCAAATCCGGTGACTGGGGTGGGGAATGAAGTTGATAGGGCACATTATATAGTAGCCATTCCTTGACAACACCAGGGGTATGTTTTGGATCGTTATCTTGCTGAAAGTACCAACCCACCGTAAGACCCAGTTTACTCGCGGATTGCTTCAAATTAGCTTTGAGAATGTCAAAGAATATCATGCGATCCTTTTTAATATGAATAAATGTTAAATTACCCAGTCGCTCGCATGCCCAGCCCCAAACCATAATACAGCCACACCGTGCTTCACCGTAGAAAGCAAGTTTTTAGGCAATAATGTTTCATTATTTCGACGCCATACTTTTTGCTTGCCATCATACCCAAAAAAGTTGAACTTGCTTTCATCACTAAATAAAACATTAGCGCAAAAATCTTTGTCTTCATCATTATATTTCTTAGCAAATTCAACTCGTTTCTAAATATTGATTTTGCTGATGAATGGCTTCTTTGGAGGCACACGGTTGTGGATACCATTACTTCTTAATAAATGTCTCACCATTTCTGGATGCACTTAAGCAATATCCTGATTTTGCAATTTCTATTGCTGTTATTCTTGGATTTTCTAGCACGTATAACAAAATGTTTCACTTAGCACGAGGAGTCAGTTTGGGTGGGCGTCCACTTCTTGCTTTGTTTTCTACGCTATTAGTTTGATTATATTTCTATATTTCCAAATATTTGTTTGAATACTTGATATTGGAAGCCCGACCAATTCTCCCATCTCTCTTAAAGCCTTTTTTCCTTATAATATTTCACGATAAGCTCACGTATGTTAGCACAAATTGTTTACCCATTTTGGTTAAATTAACACAAGTACAATATTAATATCGAACAATTAAACTTCTGTTTAACTAACGGTATCTAGTAAAGGCGCCTGAAGTAATTGGCAGCACTGTGTGAGTATAGAGCTTCATTTTGTGTACTCCACTTCAACGCCGTATGCAGACTTTCCTGTGTTTGAAAAATGAATTTTTTTCATTTTTGTTAATAAATATTTTTGGATTAAATTTTTTTTGTTAAAATTTATTGTTTGTTGTTAGATGGGATTTGTTTGGAATATATTTCAATGCTACAACGTTCACAGAAATCTCCAAACCTCGCTTTTCAATAGGGTATGTAGACTTTACTGTGTAACTGTATATTTTTGGTTGCGGCATTGCTTTTCAGAAAATTTTTTGAAGGAAAAATAAAATGTAACAAATTATAATTTTTATTAAAAATGAGTAAATTATCTTAACTCGGTTTGGAATTATGTATACAAAATTATATTCCTTGCTAAGCCGACGGTTAGCACAAAACAAGCAGGTAGTATCTGGACTTCTTTTAAGGTAATTAATATTGATTGATTATGAATAGTCTTCTACCGATCCACAAAATAATTTTATTTATTTATATTTATTTTTCCTTATTTCAGAAAAATAGTTTCTGTTATTGCTGACTAAAGGTTAGCAGTATAATAGAAAACAAAACTGGGGATATTGGTAGTGCGTGTCAATAATTTTTTCTTAACCAGCTGTGGCAATGCATCGCTGAGGATAGCGAGAGTAAACATTTTAAATATTTAATTTATCAAGTTTTTTTTTCTAAAATTTGGAAGCATTGGAATGTAAGATTTTTAGAGAAATTATTCAACCGTTAAAAACAGAAAATATGTGAAGTTATTTTATCCAAAAAACCTTCACAAACTTTTCATATAAAGTTATCATAGTTATTTAATAACAAATAGCTTAAAACATTTTGAGTTTTAATTGTGTGTCTTAAAAAAGTTGGACGTTGCCATAAATGGTCAATAAATCATGCTGTCTATACGAATGTTGCTGCCCAATTTTGAAGTTTTTCTTATTTATATTAAGGATTTGTTGGAGTGAAACTTTTCTTCATTGAATTTCGTTTTTATATTTTATGATGCTAAAACAGTCCTCAACAATATTTATGGTTTGTTTTTTGTTTTCTAGTGTCAGTCAAACAAATGCGAATGTGTTAAGAGTCTTTGCTGAATAAAGTGTCCATTATTAAAGTTCATTGTACCCATGTAACCCTTTAGTAAACAACACAAACAACAAACGCTGGTACAAAACAACAACATTACAAGGGACAGAAATCATTTATGTGTGAAAGTATGTTGGCTTGTTTAGTTTAACACATGAACAAATGTATTGAATTTAACAAATTTTTTTATTAGAAATAATAAGGAATTAATTTTCTTCGTTGTGTTTATATCACATTTATTTTTGTTTTTAATAATGAATATTTTACACCACAGCAAAGAAGGATGGCATACTTTATTTGTTATGAATCAGATAGTAAAAGCTATTTAATCGTTATTCAATACTTTATAGAAACTTTACGTTTATAGGATAAAATTTGTTATAAATGCATAAAAACGCCTTTGTAAGGTTAAAGAAGGGCCACAAGGGTTGACTGACGTAGCTAATAGCATAATTAGTTCAGACAGGCATTACATAGTTCAGTGGACCTAAAGATTTAGGTGTATAGGCTTTCAAATATAATCAAAATTATTACGTTTCTGTAACTTAAATAAGAAAGTATTTACATTTAAACATTGTTGTTGTTTTATTGTTCAATGAAGGCGAGATTAAATTCGCTTCTTTATTATTTTGTATCGTAAAGTTTGTAAATTTATCACCCTATAGAAAAAGTGATGATTCTAAGATTTATATGTAAAGAATCTCGCACTTCAGTTACAAAGACGAAGCACCGACTTGAGATTGAATCCATTCTTTATATCTTAAATAGCAAAATATTTAAACAAAGTATTATTCATTTAAAAATACAAAAAAAATTATTTACAGAACAACAAAACGTTAATTGGCGCACTTCAACAAAAAAAATAACAGTTTTAATACTAGAATTGGGGCCTTTCGAAGAGGAGCGCTTTTTTAAGAAAATATTTTTTCAGTAATAGTGAACATTTTGAAGTATCTAAAAATACTTTTAGTAACCATTCAATTGATATCGTTTACCGAAGTTATCGTGTAACGCAAACGCGTAACGTAACTTGTAGGCTAGTAGGTAGTGTACTAGCATACAAGACTGCGGGCTGTGGGTTCGATTCCCAACAAAGACCTTATGGTCTTTTCACTACAAATGAAAATTGACTGTCGGTGGGGCTGCTTAGTGATGAAGGCATGGTCACTGTGCTGTCTGTCTTATGCCGTAACTATCCTTCTACTTTCACCACCTGTCTCATCTGTTCTCTATCCCTTTCCTAAAGAATGTAGCACGGTACTTGACTAAATAAGCATTGTTGGCTGAAGTGCTACTTCTCTTTGAAAAAAAAAAAACTGTAAAAACTGGGGTTTTAAACATTTCTTTAAAAATTTAAGCTAAGCAATCCTTCTATTTTTTTAATTATTTTTCTTAGCTGACTGTATAAAACAAAACCCAACTAAAAATAAGTTTATAAAAGTTTAAATTATTAAAAACTTTAATTATTTAAAAAAGAAAAGTAAGAGTCGATTAATAATGAACAGAATTTTATAATCTAAAAATTTTCTCGTAATGCCTTACTTTAGGGCAAGAAAGCGTCGTTCATCTAATCCGTATATTATAAAATTAGGTTTGATTATATATCTCTTGTACAGCAAGAAAAATTCCAAACTAAAATTCAGATTTGTATAAATTTTTATCTTTTAAAATCTAACACTTTTTACGGGAGTTTTTGTCGCCATGTTCCAATGCGAAGCTATATCTTAGACCTCAACTCATTTGCTACTTTGAAAGTCTAATGCTTTCTTGAATTGACACTTGTCCCTACTCTCCGTCCGTTGAAGTTCTTATGCAGTCGATCCGGTCTCTCAAAATATGAAAGCAAATCCTAAATATAAAATTTATAAAAATGTGTTTTTAGAAGTTCTGTAATTTTTTGTTTTAATAATACAATTCCTTTAAACTTATTCATTTGCAAACCATTCTCCAAACTGTGTTTTAAATTTTTTGATGAATATAACTGAATGTATTGATTTAAAAACAAAATTTAATCTTTAATAACCCCCATCTTACGAGTAGTAATAAGGTGTGGTGTAGTGTGATGTTGAAAAACACTCTTATAAGGTAAAATCATATTACAATCATAGAGATTTCTCTAATAATGCAGCTTAAAGAAATTATTTTCCAAATTCATATTGCGCAATAAAATTCAAGAAATGTTCAATAACATTAAAAATATTTGCCTTAAATAATTTGTCTGGAGTTAATGCAATTTTGACCATCACTACTAAGTGGATAGATGCAGTTGGTTGATTGAAAAACATTTTTATTAAGAAAACTGTCTGGTTTGGTGAGCATTTATGTTTGAGCACGTTCCGTTTTAAATAAATTTGCAAATAAAAACCACAGGAATTTTCTTTTTCTTATATTCAGATTTGAATGCACTTTATTGGTGAATTGGTTTGATTTTGATATAAAATTCAACAGACAAATTTTATGAAAACTCTAATTATGTTAACGAGTGTCAACAATTTGTTGATTGTGAGTGAAAAAAAAATTGTATCAAGGAAATACTTGAGAAAATTATTACAATGAAAATAAATACAAGAGATCTCAAATCATTTAAAATGTCGAACCAAATGGTACTTGCGGTATCGATTTTGGAAATAACAAGAAACACTGACTGTTTATTTTCATATCATCAATAGCACGGAAGTTTCGTACACAGTAAAAAATTTTAGATTCATTTTAACACCAAATCCAAAAAAGAATGAAAGTTATTCCATTAAGCATAAATAGATTAAATTAGAGAGAAAGAAAGAAGGTGAGAGAGAGTAGCTTTCAACTTTAAGAGCATAATATAACACCAACATGTATTAAGTTTAATTCGTTTCTTGGTGTTACAATAAAACCAAATTATTAAGATTTAATAAGTTTAATAGGATTTTATTTAGGTTTTAATGTTATAAGCACTTGAATAAGATTAACACCAAAGCAAGTGTTATTTTAAATATATTGACGAATTGGAATAATAATAGAAATAATAACATAGCATTCTATGGCCTTAAAATGTTTATCTCTTTAATTTGTATTAATTGATTGATGAAGGTCTAAGCAAAGCTCTACAAAAAAATAGCTACTACTTTTATACTGCAATATATAATCCCTGGAATTTCTTCAAAATCAGTTTGAGCACCGTCGCGATCTTTAAAATTTAATTCCTTGCCAAGACTCAGCTTATTTAAAACTTAAAAAAAGCAAAGTATTTTACTTAGGTTTAAGCTATTTCAAACCAGATGGAGTAAATACTTACTTGAAATTATTATTTGATCCGGGTTAAAATTCTTAGTTTCTGGATCTATAATTTTAATTATAAAAAATGTTTCACTACTTTTTGAAAATAAGATTAGGTGTTATTTTAAATCCGAGTAATTATTAAAAAAATCGTAAAAATTTCTATGCGGTGCTAAAAACGTTTACTTTTTTTTGTTTTTTAAAGGAGAAGTAGCAACAATGCCTATTTAGTCATGTACCGTGCTACATTCTTTAGGAAAGGGATAGAGAGGAGATAAGCAGGTGGTAAAAGTAGAAGGATAGTCGGAAATTAACTGCCATACAAAGACAGCACAGCGACCAGTGACCATGCCTTCATCGCTGAGCAGCCCCACCGATAGTCAATTTTTATTTTTGTAGTGAAAAAAACCTAGGTCTTCGTTGGGAATCGAACCCACAACCCCCATACTTACAAGCTAGTACACTACCTACTAGCCTACAGGGACACCTATTTCAATATATTTAATAATATTCAGATGGTTTTACATAAACAATTCGTAATTAAGCTCAAATTTAATTCCAAAAGAGTTTACATACCTACAACACTGTTCGGTTTTCGAATTAAACTAAAACTTTTTACTGTGTATGTAGCATTTGGATTTATATGTTAAATCTTATTTGTTGATTCTTCATTCATTTTGTACTTATAGAAATCAACACTTAAAAAATAATGTGTTCCGGTAAATTGAATATATCTTTGAGGTCCAACAGCTGGCCGAATTGCTCATACAAGGATATATATTAACCAATCAACAAGGTTTGTATGGGGATGGGAATAGCCCAAATTTTCGGGTCTTTTCATCGAGCTTATCTAATAATGTCATGGCAAAAGTGATTGCAAGAGAATCGCAGGAGAAGATATATGTTGCTCTTACTTAATGTTCACTTAACTTAACTTAATAATTTTTTGTCTTTATTCGTTTTTTTTTCATTTTTTTTTTGTTATTGTGAATTGCAGAAAAAGTATAATTTAAAAAAACAACTCTCAAAGATATTATTTTATGTTTTTAATTACACGTGCAATTAAAAATTATTTTCTTTTTTAAACGGTATTTGGAAAAAGCAAATAAATGCAAATTTTGTCTTAGTTAGAAACTAGACTCTTAATCTAAATAAAAAATATTGAAAATCTGAAAACGTATGCATAAAAGAAAACTTAATAAACAAATACAAGTACGAGGATTGAAATTCAAACCACTCGTAAAATAAACGTTAATATACAACAATTCAATGCTGTTCAGTAAACATGCTAGATTTTATTTTTTCTTGAAAGGTATTTACTTTTTATTTAATGTTATTTTGAATAAACAATTCCCCACACGATACGTGTATAGATTTGTAATAAGGAAGATAAGTGAAGTCACAGTGACAAAGATCTTGGTTTGAAGCACGCACCTTTAGAGAGTTAAAATAAAAGAGAAAAGTAATCGTAATCACAATTGTAGTCGTAGTCGTATATGCTTGTCTTTAAATAGCTAGATATTTGATTTGATTTGATAATCATCTATTAAAGATTTTTTTTATTATTAAATTGTTTAGTATTTAAATTTAAATTATGACAGTCATGTCATATACAATACGTTTTGATAAGCTGCCATTAAGTGGAAAAAATAACTTGAATTTCTTGTTAATTTGATGGTTAAAAGCCCATAAGTGTTTTATTCGGTCACTTCGAATCTTATATACCCTGCAATTGTGACAAAAATCATAAAATTAAACATAGAATACTTTTTTTCTTTTTGCGATTTAAAAGATTTTCTTTTGCAATTCCTAAAGATGCCGCCTAATGACGTGGTAAACTATTCAGAATAAAAATAAATTTTATTTACATTTTTATTTAATAATAAAATCTAGTTTTTTTAAAGAGTAACATTTTCAAATTTAAAAAAAGTTTATTTTTATTAATTTTTTATGCTTAATTACACGAGTATGAAAATGTTTCTGTTGAAATATTGTCTTTTGTTAAAATCAAGCTTACTAAGTAATGTTTCAAGCCATTAGTATATTGGCTTTCTGTTATTCATTATTTAAGATTTCAGTGTTACTTTTTCTCCGAAAATATCGAAACACTACATCTTAAAATATGGAATTTTTAAATAATTCAAAGCAACATCGTGGCAATAATCTATCCTTGCCTTGTTTTTTTGTAAATAAATAGCTTTTGATTTCGATACTAAAACATCCTTTTAATATGTCTATTAATCATTTTACTTTAGTTAATTAAATATTCGCAGAAACAAGTCTATGGAGATTGCATCAGATAGTAAAAAGTAGAAAATTTTTATTTTATATCTCGTTCGCCTATTGCTCAATTGAGTGACAACTTTACCGACTGTTGTTTGCGAATTTCTAGCTTTTCAATGGGAATCGGAAATAAGCCAATTTGTATATTTTTTTTTTTATTTTTCTATTACTTTTTATTGATTTTAGTATCACGAATTTAAATTGTTTCAAGATTTAGTAATTTTTTATGTTAACGAATATATCAATGAATATACATACATATTCCATAGGATTTTATACATTCCAACATATTTCAATGTGCCTATTACATATAAAGAACTATTTATATTTCAAATATCTCTAAAAATCGGATTTTGTTAAATTCGTTCAGCTGCAGAAAATTTCGCTTTTGTTCTCTTACCCACTCGCCCGATTTATTTTTTTTTTTAAATATAGAATATTGGACTATTATTCATAAATAATGCTGCATGAACTTTTTTGTTACTATATTTTTTTTTAAAGATGTTTTGTTTAAGTTTTAAAAGAAAATAATTATCAGTAAAAAAGTAAATGAAATAACCTATTGTGTCTTTTAAAAATTGCGTATTTTTCTAAGAAATATTATACACAAGACAACAACATGTTTATTAGAAATCCTAGGAAAGAAGCTAAACAAAAGAGAACAAAAACAAAAATCACAGCCAAACAGGCGCCTGCACTGAACGATGATAACAACAACAATATTTATAGCTTAAAGCTATAAGCACCACCTGCCGAGCAATGAAGTTAGTTCAAGTTGACACAAGGTTGAGTGAACGATGGTGTAATTTTGTGCTAAATTAACAGTTCTTTATTTGTAGCATTAAGAAAAATCAAAGCAAATTTTTATAAGCACGGTAAATCCGTCATATTAATGCCATTTTTATTTTACAAACGATTTTTCAGCAAAACGATGGAATTAACTAATTATTCAGGGTCTAGTTGCTATAAACTCTGCTTTTCGGTATTACTATTCTCAATCAAAACTATTAAAATATTTAAAAAAGTAGTTAAACTTAAGAATTTTTATAGTTTTTAAACGATCTTTTTTATCTTAAATAAATATGTTTTTTCTTTTTTAAGATCTTTTTTTATATAAATTTTTTTCTCTTTTCAATATTTCGCTTTCCTTTGGAAAGCTTCTTCAGGAAAAAAAAAAAAAATTTTTTTATATATTTTTGAAAACAAAACAAAATTATTAACAAATTGAAAAAATGTTTCAAAACAAAAAAAAAAATGTTTTGAAACATTTTTTCAATTTGTTAATAATTTTGTTTTGTTTTCAAAAATATATAAAAAAATTTTTTTTTTCCTGAAGAAGCTTTCCAAAGGAAAGCGAAATATTGAAAAGAGAAAAAAATTTATATAAAAAAAGATCTTAAAAAAGAAAAAACATATTTATTTAAACTTAAGAATTTTAAAGATTTTTTGAGTTATTAAATCATACATAACTTAGATATAAATACATAACTTACATACATAACTTAGAATAAATAATTTAGATATAAATTTATAGAAATGTTTTATGTTACACTATTCACTACTAAACAAAATTAAAAATCCCAAATACAGAAAAAAATTGTACTGAAAAAAAGAGCTACTGCACCATTTTTTATTGAACATAACGGAGCGTTATTCTCTAAAATGAAAAATTAAATAATTTTAATTTTACTTGCTCTATCTGCTACTCAAGAAGGAAACTATAGCTTAAAGTTTGAAACTTCAACGGTTTGTGTCCAACTTAAGAGCTTTTTTCAACACTTAAAAATTTATGTTGGATAACATAATTTTCTGTTGTATACTTGAGACCCTTTAGTTTAAACTACAGTTCATATCGATTTTACAAAAAACACTTTATTGCTTATTTATGACAGACTCTCTCTCTCTCTGTATTGTGGATATTAAATAAATTAAGTATCAAAATTATTAGCAAAAGGTATTTATAGCATGATTTATTAGTAAAAATTTTAAATTAATAGAATTTCCCTATTAAACATGCAACTCGGTATTTACTGATTTGCATAAAAATGCTATTTCTTTTTAAAAAATGACCATAATTATTATATGATCACGTTTTCTATATTTATTTAAAAAATGTGTGTGTAGGCTTGGCTTATGTATAAAAATATTATTTGTTTTTATTATTTATAGCAACATAAATTTGCCTAATATGTTGCAATAAAAAGGTTTTTTATTTTGTAAAAATTTTTAACTTTCCTTGAAATTCTTTAACTGTATGTGATATGAATTTTAAACTGATTTGTAGTTAAAAAAAAGCTACCTGCAACATAACAAATGATTTTTCTTAATATTTTACAAAGAAAAAAATATATCTATAATAATATTTTGCTCAGAGATGGAAAACACCAAATGCTTGTTAATATTGTTGGATAAATTAACATCTCTAAGTAATAGTAATTCCATATGTAATTAGTAATGCCTATCTAGGAGCACACCTTAATAATTTACATGCTAAAACTCTATTTAATAAACAAGCGTGTGTCTGTTCATAGTAAATTCAAAATTTATTAACATCTTGGCAATTTAGATCAAAAATTCCTAGGAAATTTACAACAGAAACAAACGAAATTTTTCTAAGAAATTGAAATTTCATTAAAAACTGCATTATGCACTAACAAATATTATCAAAAAATGAGCAATTAAAATTAAAAATTAAAACCTGAACTGAAAGTAAAATATATGCATGCATGTATTGTATGTATGTATACATAAATGAATATATTTATATTTACGCACCTTGATTTAATTACTTTTGTATCTGCCGCTGGCAGACTATACCACATTGTTATAGTATCAATGTGGCATAGTTAATAAACGCTTTACACACTTCACCCTACTTTAGCTAATCTACAGTTTTTTTTTTTTAATCTTTGATTTTTAATAAATTTCAATTTTTTATTGCAAGAAATTTTGTTGGCAAAATTAATTTTTTTTTGTGAATTTGGTCATTAAATTTCTCGATATCAAATGTGCAAACTCCAACGCGGGTCGTTTAAGTGAAAACATCGCAGCCGTAAGCCTAAGATCCCAATTTGTCAATTCCTCTACGTTCTTAACAATTAGGGTTATCCAAAACCACCACATACCGAATTTTGCGTAAAGATTTGACTTTGAAGCCTTACAAAGTTCAACTAGTGCAGGAAATGAAGCCGACCGACCAGCCACATCGCCGTAGGTTCGCTCAATTTATTCAGGAACAACTAGACGAAGCCCATATTCATTTGCGAGGGTATGCCAACAATAAAATTGCCGCATTTGGGCTTCTGAGCGATTATTGAGAAGGCTTTGCATGTTCAATGTGTCATTGTATGGTACGCTATGTAGTCTGGAGGCGTGATTTGGCCGTTTTTTTCGAATATGAGGCTACGGTAACGGTCAATAAATAACACTATGCTAACAACTCAATTTTGGCTTGCTATTGACGACGTGAATATCACTGACATTTGGTTTCAACAGAACGGCACCCATGTTACACAGCCACTGAAACGATCAATTTATTGTAAACCAAATGTCTCCACAGCATAATTTCACGACAATCAGCAGCTATGTGGCCAGCCAGATCGTGTGCTTTAACACCACTGATTTATTTTCTATGGGAGCTACGTTAAGGGCAGAGTCTATGCGCAGCGAATCGAGTCGATTTTAAACTTAAACTTGAAATCCGTGATGTGATTAACGAAATAGTATCGCATTTTGCCAAAAGTGATGAAAAACTTTGATGAAAGAATCGAATTCTGCCAGCGTGGTCATGGCGGACATTTGCCAGATATAATTTTTCATTTATAATTGCTGAACTTTTATCTTCGTAATACAATAAAAATTTTAATCAAATTTTTTGTTTTATTTTGATTTGAAAAACCCTTTACTAACATCAAATCAAGGCTTACAAAGATTTTTTGTTTTAATTTAACGTAATGTAAAAAGTGCCTCGAGTTCAAAAGAAATTTTGCGAATTGTAAGAACTTTAAACTTGAGCTGCAATGATTCATATGAAATGTAGTTTAAATATTACAAAAGTGAACAAGAGACAAGAAAAATAAATAGAACTTTTAATTGGAAACCATAGCGAAGGTGCAGTATTTAATTGTAAAGTATTAAATTTAATAACAAGAAAATTTTAACTGTACTACATGCATATTTAATAAAAGCAGCAGTGTGTTAAAATGCAATCGGAAATATTGCAGATTTAATTTAATATTTAAAAAATTTTCCACACACTTATTTTAACTTATTTTTAACAGGTGTAACATTGTGATAACAAGAGTTTTGTTGAAACAAGTTATGGTTTTGTTTTCTTTAACCCAATTTTATGCGCCTTAATTTAATAATGTTTTTACACGTTACGCATTTAATGGCACGCAATTCAGCCAATCAAACTTGAAAATCAAGGTAGCATTAAGAAAAGCAGTCTTACGTAACTTAATCATACTGCAGTTACAGAAAGGATACTTAATAAATTTTATGGTTCTCTAAGCTTTAATAGAAATTGCTAAGCCACTATAAATATCTTAGTCTTTATTAAATGAAAGAAATTTTAAAGTGCAGAAAACCGTATAAAAACAATATGTTTTGTTTTAGAAAGTATAACTAAAAATCAAAGTGGTGCCATAACAACTTCATCAACTCGCATTCTTCTAATGGAACAACACGTATTCTTAAGTCGCTAAAAGAATACAATTATATTATTAAAAAAAAACCTAAAAATGTGCAAATTCAAGTTTAAAGTAATGTTGTTTGTGTTGCCAAAGCCTGATGTGGTGGGTTTAAAAAGAGAATGATATACTTCATACGTTAGAATACAGTCGCGATGACATTATAAAAAGAGTTGTTATGAAAATAATATTTATTCATGGAGTCGTTGTTCAGTGGAGAGAGCCCTTTCATTGTAAAAAGAGTCTTACACAATGCTCCAAATCTGCCTAATACGGAAGTAGTTCAGCAAATTATTTTAGGGCTGCCGTTTGTCTAGATTGTGATAGATCTCATGACAACTCTAACTGTCAGCTAAACAAAGTACTGCTTCTGTTATTTACAAATATTTTATATTAAAATAAATTAAAAAAAACAATATGTCATAACTCGTTAGAAGCTTACCAAACGTCCACCAATGCAAAGGCGGCATACTAATATTAAATGTTATCAAACGGATGACGGACTGTTTGAATCAAGGAATATGCATTCAAAAAATATAAAGCGAAGAACGACAAGCTTAGAGTACTTGAAAACATGCTCAGACATCAGACAATATGGATCTTAAATCAAAAACGAATAGATATTTTCTTTGTTAACGAAAATTTTCTTAAATCGCATCTTAAAAAATCAGAATTAAAAACTTTTAAATTTATAGACAAGATCGAGAAACGCATGGCGGAAGAGTCTTTAATGACATCAAGGCTTCTATTCCTTATAAACGTATCGCTAAACTGCCAACATCAGTTATAGAAAATATTTCTATTTGTATTA
Organism: Trichopoda pennipes; assembly: GCA_030448955.1. Classification (NCBI taxonomy): domain Eukaryota; kingdom Metazoa; phylum Arthropoda; class Insecta; order Diptera; family Tachinidae; genus Trichopoda; species Trichopoda pennipes. The sequence goes on from JASKUP010000045.1 coordinate 1,888,177, forward strand.
ATAGGCCAATTAAATTTTCTGCAATTTATTGCCCAAAATACATGGATAAAATTTTTGATGGCCTAAGCCCTATTACCACAATCAATTCAGACATTTTTTTTTGCCACTTCAATACATAATTACCAACTGAAATTGCCAACAAAATAATATATTTTCCCCGCAAGCTTTCATTAGTTACAGTCAATCAGCGATTCCAACGCAGCAATGTGTGATTGACATATTATTTACTAACTCCAATTTATATGTATCATAAATTGAAACCCATCCGCAGCTATTAAATTCAGACAATGTACTGATGACGTTTAATATAAGAATCAATTAGTAAAGGTTGCCAAAAGTTTCAGCAACTAAAAAAAGCAATAAGAGGTAAAGCTAGAAGATTTGCAGATTTGATCAGTTTGACTGCAACAATGGATACTAAAGTCAAAAAATACTTCAAATGGCTAAAAGTGCATACAAAACCTTTTATACTGCAAAACCTTTTAACAACAATAGATGAAGCAAAATATTTTGTTCACTTATTGAAAAATCTAAAGCCCCCCGGGAATTGGCATCAGCCTTATTATAATTTAAAAAAATAGCAATACTCTTATTGTCGTTACAACAAACATATTTAGTTGGTGATTAAATAAATTATATTAAAAATTTATATTATCCAAAGCTTTTTAAAACCGCAAAGGTTATACCAATACTTAACTGTAGTAAGTATGCTAAACAAGCTAAAAGTTTTCGTCCCATTAGTATACTAAATAGTTTCGATGTTTGAAAAAGTTATACTAAGGAGACTAAAAGATTTTGCTGAAAGTAACAATATTCTGTCTAAAGAACAGTTTGGCTTACGAAAAGAAGACTCTATAGTCCATCAAACGCAAACAAATAAGCTCGATGCCCACCGCGACTGTTTTAACGGCGGCAGTAATCGAGTCCATGTTACTTTGTGCCTTTCACCGTCATCCGCCAATACACATTGGAGGCAGTTGCCGGCTGGCGACGAATTTATGGTGTGTGTATTTTTGAAGTAAACAACGCTGAATATTTACGTAAATGCGATACCATATAATATCAAAACACAGCGCACAAAAAAATTAAATGCATTGAATGAATGAATAAACAAAAATTCATTTAAGTCGATCCAGTCGTGTAGTTGGAGTGTAGTTGAATAACCTGGATACCGACTGCAGCGCCATCTGCCGCGCTGGTTTGTGGATGTAAACCATCCAAACGCATGCAAAAAAATTATTCAGTGACATACACACGTACAGTAGAATTATATACATAAAGAAGATTTGTATGGGAGGTACCACGCCCCAAACCGACGTACCAACGACGTGCAAGCACCGTTATCAGGAGCAGAAATAATAGATTTTTAATTTGTGATTTGTATGGGAGGTATCAGGCCCCTTTGTCCAAATGAACAAATCGGTTTAGGAGGAGTTTAGTCACAACACACGTACAGTAGAATTATATAAATAAAGATAGACAAGACTTTTGACTTGGCACGATGATCTTTTTCATAAGCTCAAAGAATTTTGTTATCCTATTCACCTACAGAATATTTTTCATGGTTTTTTGCAAGACAAATCATTTATGTTAAATATTGAAGATCAATTTTACAGCCCACGAAATGATCCGGCTGGAGTACCACAAGAGTCAGTGTTATCGCTCACATTATATTCAATATTTCAGATTTAAAAATTCTTAGTGAAGTTTCTACAGCATTGTACGCAATAATTACAAGAGGAATGTAATTATTGCATTATATTGGCCCGATAACGAATTTACAGTAAATAATATACTATACTCTACTTAATACTCGCCATGTTGTTACTACACCAATTTTCCTAAATGTTTTAACTTTTTTCAACTATTATTTCAGGCCAGAAATTGGCGAATTTAGTTATCTACAACAATTCCTCTAATTTAGTCGATTTATTACATGGATGCAAAGAATGAGTTATGGAATACAATTATTAATTTAACAAGCACTAACGTTAACATTATTTATTTAAAATTATATATAACAATACATAATACATCTGGCCAAATGTTAATCTTAAACCTCCCAAATACATTGCTGTAAAAGGTTTGAGAATTTTTGTGAATATTATTGAAGAATGACTAGAAAATAAAATTGCAAATGCTTTTTAATGGAGAATATAATTTTCAAAAGTGAATTTTAGAATTTTCTTTTCTGCTTGACGATAAATACCAACTGCTTTAAAGATGTCATTAGTTTCCACCAAAACGACATTAAGTGGGCTAAAAGTGACTTATAACATCTACAAAATAAACAAACTAAAAACAAAATTTTGCAAATATATTGTGGATGTCATCAAGCAAAAATATTGCGGTATTCAAGAATTGATTTCAAATATTTACTCTATGAAAAATGTTTGTTAATCAAAAGTTTTGCAAAAATAATTTTGGCAATCATAAATGGCATTCAATAATAAATGAGGAACTTATTTTTAAGACCAACGACCACCCGCACAAATGATAAATTTAAATAAATTAAATAATCAAAGGGTGTTTCAATATAAAAAGTTTTTATACGCTTTTCTAAATAAGCTTGGCAATTTTAAGCAAACTCAACTTTTAAATCTGTTCCTATATAACTATTCTGTTTAAAACAATAACTCTATACAATACGGATAAAAAGTACGATCATGTGTAAAAAATACATAGTTTTGAATATTTTTTACTTGAAGATTTTTGAAATATTTGTTACACAAATATTTTAAAACTTTTTAACAACACTTAAAATTTACAAAATTATAAGTACAAAAGAAGGGTCACTCACAATAAGATGTTATAGTTAAGTAGTATAATTGTAAGTCATCAACAGTGCTTTGTTAATGTAAGTTTTCTAACCTGGAAAATACCAAATGCCAACAAATTCATCGTTCAAAGCTCTGTAGATGCTTAGCGCTACCTTGTTCAACATCAAAATAAAAAAATTAAAGGCTAACTTTTAATTTCCAAAGCCCTTAAAATTTTGTTTTCAGAACATTTATTGCAAAATAGGCCCTGAAAACCTTCTAATATAGGGGGTAACCACATTCTGTTGTTATGATCCAAATTATCAAAACGATAGCAGTCAATTTATTCGAAAACATTTTTGGCAGTCCTTAAAATAAGGAGCTATTGCAGTAAAATTGTTTACCCATTTATTTTGTTGGCATTGCAACTGTCGGCTTATGAATTGTCTTCGTTTAAGTTCATTGGCCATTCTTTCAAGTCCAGTTATCGTCTACTACTGGATGCTTATAGAGGTTCAAAGCCTTCAATAAGTACATTAAACTCTTTGGAGCCCATTGCCATAATGGAATTGCTATTACTCATAGTAATTTAGTTATTTTAAGGTCAATATTGCGGTTTATTGTGTACTTTTATTTCTATTAAATGGATTTTATAAAACAAGTAAATTATACATAGCGAGGCTGTTTATGAGACCACATGAACACTTTAATTAAAACATTTTTAGTTCAGGGTTAAAGATGGGCATTATTAAACGTTAAGGTTGATGCACTGATTCTCTTCATGTGCTTTTGGGGGTAAAAGGCGGAACCAGTCACCTGAGCTAGCAGGAGCCCCAAACTAGAAGAGGTATAAGACTCTCGGAATCTGACAAGTGACTTAAAAGCCACACATACCGATACCACGGGAAACAGTTCTCTCTGTTCTAGTTATTGGTGAGGCTCTCGGAGTGTTACGTGGTGCCTGTTGGTTTGAAAAAGCTTCCGAAGAGATGTTAACGTAGACTTAACATCCAATCTCCTAGCGTGCGTATGCAACAGGACAAGGAGTTGCATAGTCTAACACTCTGCATCAAAGGGTAGGGAAATTACTACTACATGCGTCTTAGGGCGCTGGTGAGCGTTCTTCCTACACCATCAGATTAGAGTCAGACTGCTAGGCGCTGACGTGAAGTTTCTTAATTAACATGGCTTCAAGGAGTATTTTTATTACACAATAAATGTTGAACTTGTAAAAATATAAAATTTTATCGTTTTACCGCTTTAGTACAACATGGGGTCGACTAAATGTTTAAAAGTCAATTTTGTTTTAGATCTCTATAAACTCACCATAAAAATAATTCGAATCACATTGTTTATAATTTGCGTTTTTATATATTTATATAGAGAAATTTTTACACTCCTGGCGATTGTTCAAAAAATAAAATTTGCTTATAAACAAAAACAAAAAACGTATAATGACGATTTAGAAACGAAAACGCCGGGTTAATAAATAAAAATATTTGGGTCTGGCAAATATTTTGCTTTTATTTGTTTTTTTTTTTCGACTCCACGTGCTATGAAATTTATTATAATTAATTGATTTTAAAATGAAACTAAGAAAACCAAAATATTAAAATATTTAGCCTTTTAAAAGATTTTCCAAAAAAAAAGTAAACATAAATTGCTAATAAAAATAAGAAAAGTAAAAAAAAAATCAGACTACAGTCATCTATAAAAACTCAAAATGAATTATTGAAATTTTTACAGAAAGAAATAATATTGAAAATAACCAAAATAAAAACAAACATAAATGCAAATAAAAACGAATGGCCAATTCTAAGTTTAAAAAAAAGTTTAAATTCATTATCAAATGATGACAGATAGCGTAAATACATTAAAAAATAATTATAAGTTAAATACTGACGGCATTGGAAGTATTTATAAGATGTACGGCTTTCAAAATGTAAAAACATTGAAATAGAAATATTAAATAAGTGTGTAGCCCTACAAAATTCGATATTACACTTTTTCTATTAAACAAAACATTAAAATGTTTCTGAAGATCAACACAAAATGCATATTTTAAATTAAACATAAAATATAGGTCAATCAATTAACAAGATAATGAAATAACATCTGTTAAATATCGTTAAAAATGATTATATTCTTTACAAAATAATTAAATCTTTTTATTTTTAATATATTGTAAAATTTTTTTGGTTTTTCTGATCATTCCTAAAATGACAATTTCATATATGGGGTCCGCCAAATAAGTTTTTTTTTTAAATACTATAAACTCCTGAACCAATTGAACTTTGTATGGCATCATAACAATGTCTTTATGCAAAATTCGTTTCCATGATGTCTCTGAAATGTTCCATTGTTGAGAACCACGGTGAATTGATGTTGATGGCGCTTCACGCACACTTTCTGCCACAGCAGCAATATTCTCGGGTGTACGTACTGTTTTTGGCTTTTCACGTTTTGGGTTATCGATGCCAGGATGCCAGTTTCTTTCACATTTTTGCAAAATAACGAACATTACGGAGCTGACAGTGCTTCTCTTCTTTCAAAATCTGTACGCAATTTTCGCACACATTCTACAACATAACCATGATTTTCAAAGTAATGTCGCAATATTTCCAAGCGTTGTTCAAGCGTATACACAACCATATTCGTCCAGCGGAAGGACAAAACTAATTATCTTTCAAATGAAACATGAGCTAACTGTTACCATTCACGAAATAAGCACTAATTGAAAAAAAACGTTAGATTGCGGACCCTTTATGCGACATAGAACTGTAAAATGTTTTGGACCAACAAACCGCAAAACTTACAGAATTGAAGAGATCACTAAAGTCAACTGAACTGGCAACTTAAAAAGTCTCTCCTTTATACTTCCTTTTTCTTTTAAATACGAATACAAGCACGAAAAGGTTTCATTTTTGCCTCTGGAGCTCTACTCACCGTTCTCACAATTTATTGACAACCAAACACGTGGTTTAACCAAGAACCGCCCTCTTCACAATTCTCTATGGCGCTGTACTAGCGATTTTTCACACGATTTTTGAAAACACACTCTCTCCCTTTCTCTCTCTCTCTCTCTCTCTCTCTCTCTCTCTCTCTCTCTCTTGCTTACCAAGCATTCGAATTAAACAACTTAGCAATGGGTGCCACGCAGTGTTCTGTTGTTTATTTTTGCATTAAGACTCCGGCAGAATTAAAACACAATTTTCTGTTTTACCAATCCAGTGCCTTAAGCAAAAAAATTGTTTTACTTTCTGCTTTATATTATACATTTTGATTTGAACTCACAATCCTTCTATTTAGCAACGAACCACCCACCTTAAAGTAGCCACCGCTGCTGCTTAACAATCTCCAGCTAAGTTTTCTTTTTTTGTTCTGTTTTCCACGTACTTTAACTCTATTTAGTAAGACACAATCCAGGTTGTGAGGGTTTCAATCTTGTTTTCGTAACAATACTCTTCAGTTACGGATGTAGACGTGGCATAAAAATTTATACATAAAATTTAAGTTATCTTAGATAATAATAATGGGAAATATCTATCGAATTAAGAAATGTTGTTTTTAAGATAATAATATGTCTCGAAGCGAGTATGGAAATGGAACGAAGTAGTAAATGTTAACGTTCATATACTGAGTTTTGTCGTCAAGAGCCTGATTGAATAACTTTATTAGTTCATTATCATTAAAGCAATAGATGTATTCAAAGGCATTTATTGATTGATTCCAATTGATTTAAATACATAAAATTAAGTCTCGGGCTCACCAGGTAGAGCAGCGAATCTACAAAAAGCAACTAATCACTAAAATATTGGGCCGACCAATATTTTCTCCAAAACTACATTAGTTATTAATGTTATTTTAAACCAAATTATACCATATGAACTCTTGCGCTGCTACGCGCCACACAGTTAACGCTATAAGGGACGTTATGCATGAGCAGTACGGTAACCCATCGCCAGAGAGGATGTAAATTCGAAACGAAGATTATGCCATTAGATCCTGCCCAAATTTTTTAAAGTTTTTCAGAAATTGTAGGTCTATGCCAGCAAACCAAATTGCGTCTACCAACATAACCCAGACCATAAATTTAAGCAGAAATTTATTTCATGTGCATTGCTCTTAAATGCGTGCCAGAGTCCGTTGTTGCGAATATATTAATATACATACCAATATGCATGAGTAAATCACACAGAAAACACATTCACACATCTTGTTATGCCCTGTCATATGAAATTAGCGAGTTTAAATATAAGTAAGAATGACTTAATTTTGAGAAGAGTCACTCAAAATGTAATGAACTAGAGTACAACAGAGATTAAAATTCCATCACTTATTATTCTTTCTTACGCCAAGTTTGAAGGATAACTAAGGCAACAACTAAAGCTATTAAGAAAAATTATGCAAGAGTGATTTAAGGACATTTTTGAGTTAAGAATAAATGATAAATATTCATATACAAGATATTTTTAAGTTCCTAAACTATGTAAATAAGCTGAAAATTTTCTTGCTCAAATTAAGCCCGATTCCCGATCCACAGAAAATAGTGCTATTATGTTTAAATTACATTAATTCAATAAAATCAATATAAAAAATATCAATACACAATTCCTAATTGTAACTGTTGGCTTCGTTGCTGACTTCACCGCACATGATCAGACAACGACAGCAACTCACCACCTGTATTGTAAAGTTGATAATGTAAAATGTAACAAATGAAAGATAACAAGTGAAAGTGCAATGATTTGATTTCTTTGTTGCTAAAACATAAAAGAAATATTTAATAGATTAAATTATAACAAAAAAAATATTTCAATTTTATTACAATTTAAGTATGATTTAAGCTGCAGCAATTGATTTCGGTAAAACAACATAATTAGCACAAAGTGCAAGCATTTTTTCTCGATTTAAATAAATATAAGTTAAATAAAAATTTTATTGCAATTTGAAACTTGGTATTTGGTTGTGATAAACGAATAATCAGACTTTCTCTTGTGCAGTCCTCTTGATTACAAATTACACTCATCTGGTTCAATTGATTCATAAATCAGCCACAACAACAGAAACAAATAAAAGTTTAAACTTAATTGAACTGAAACCTTTCGCTTTAACACATGATATATACACATGTGAAAATCAGTAAAGATAAAATTGCAATTAGTTTGATTTTGTGTTAATGGTAACGTGTTTTATTGTTTTTCCCACCGTTATGGTGTCAGTGACACCTAAAGGTATCTATGTCCTAAGATGGCAAAAATAATGGGTTTTGCAAAACAATTTAAAACTTGGAACTGACCGTCTTATGAAAAAATATCAGCTCTAAACATTTTATTTTGTATTTTTTCGGTTTTTAAAGCATTTCGGAATGTAATGGATAGAATTTCCCAGAACCATAGCCATATTTGATAATCAGCAGTGCACAGCGAAAATTTGCGACTTATATGTATAATAATTTTTAAATTAGTTTAATGAAAAATATTCTTCATTTTAAAGAAAATATATTCTCTATTTATGATTTTAGATTCTAAAGTTTTTCAAAACATTCCATACAATATTAAAAAATAATTGAGAATAACTATACCAGACGCATTTCCAGTATTTTTACGTAGAATAGATACCCTAACCCTTTTTAAAATTATACCATGAGAATTTATTATCATTTGCTAGCAGCCCACTTCCCTAATCACGAAATATGAGTTATAAAGTAAGTTTTCTATCAAATCTGTGCGATTATAATTAAATCATTTTCATGTTGGTCACACACTGGTTATGAGAGAATCCCATGAGAGAGCATCCCAGCAATCTTTCAGATATTAAAAATCAAGCAACCCAAACGTTTACCAGTCTTGTGACAGTTGCAGACACATATCAGGACATTTAGTACTTGATTCTGTTAGATGTCAACAATATATATTTAATTTATATTGTTAGGAATGTGTCTTGCGAACTACTGGTTAGAAACTGCGTAGAAGTTTATACAACTACAATTTAATATGCTGTTTACTAACTGCCTGGCATGCAAGAAAAAAAAATACATGCTATTTACCATCCAAACGCGCAAGACAAAAACCAATTTTACAACAACAAACATGTTGTTTACCATCTGCGTAGTTTTCTAAGAAACCCTTTTTTACAAAAGACAACAACAAATGTATTGAAATAAATCCCAAGCAGAAACCTTATCAGCATAAAAACAAAAACAAAAACAACTATACACACAGACATACAGGAGCCTATACATCGAATAAACAACATACAACAACAAAATGCACACAAAGGGAGTAGAAGATTCTTAAATCTTCTAGATTCTAATTGGACAAGTATAAATAGGGAAGCGTTTGAGTGGATAATCAATCAGTGTAAAATTAATCCTCATCGAGTTAAGACGTGCATTCTGAAGTGTCAACTTTTTTTAGTTAAAGTAAATAAAATTGTTATAAATTTAAAAATTCTAAAAACTATTTTTGTTTTGCAATAAAGAACTTACAATAAAACGTTTATAAAAGGTATAAAAGTAACAACATTATACATATTTGTTTTTAAAAATACTCTAATTAATCTTTTTCCGTTTAGACCAGTACTCAGGGGTTGACCCCTACTTATGCACTGCATTATACCAGAACTAGGAACAAGGTTATGGGGAGGAGGAAAGGGGGTCATTTATGGACAATCGGTTTGAATTTTCCTACATTAAAAGTGACAGGAAAGACCTCTGGAGGGAGCTTATGCAACATACGGACTGTTCTGCTAAAAAATGAATTTTCCCTGTAATGCGTAGTGCGATTCACTGTCACCTTATTTCATTATAACACTTGCCATTGTAGTAACGATAAAACAGAGAAATATATCCCACATTGCGTCGATGCTCTAGAGAATCAATAGAGTTGGATACCCTACTGTTCCCAATGAGCCTAATGGCCCTCTCCTGTACGCGGTCGAGCAACTCCAAGATAGACTTTGGGGCGCCGGGCACTACATGAGAGTTGTATTGCTTCTTTAGAAACTTGAAAAATGTGTTTAGTTCATCGAACATGACACTGAATTTTTATGCCAGAACATCAAGAGCTTTCAATTCCATAGCAACAGGTGCAGCACCAATTCCGAACACAGATTTATGCGAAAGCGTGCAACATTTCGTCTTACGAGCGTTAAAATCAACTCTATTCGCACGACCCCTTTGCGGTTCTTTTAAATTAATCTTGAGCTTGGGCGTGGTTGACTCCTTTCCGGCAAATAGGAATTATTTGCAAATATATAAAAAGGTTAGCTTTATCAACCGGTTCAGTGAATATTTGATGATTCTTTAAAAGAGTCGGAATTGAAAAACTAGAATTATCCCTTACTCTTTTAACAAATAACCAAAAGCTCTTGCATTATCCGTTACACTTTTAATAAATGACATAAACCTTAGAACCTTAGCACGAAGGCGCTAGGGTACATTGACATTTTTTCACAGCGTGTTTTTACGCCATATATTGAATGCTTCCTCTCTTGATCTGACTGCATTTTTGCACGTGTGATTAAACCAAGATATCGATCGGGTTTTAATCGACATTTTTTTGGATGAAACAAAAGTTTTCCTTCCAAACAAAATGATATTTACAATCATTTCCGCCATGGCATCGACATTATTGTCCACGAAACAAAGTTTCCCATTAAATTGCCTAAAAATTCGTTCAACTCAGACCAATAAGCGTTCTCATAAATATATTTGAAACGTTTAGTATCTGGTTTCGAAACGTTGTGAAGTTCCGAATATGAAAAGGAGGCAGAAATGATACAGTGATCGGAGTTGCCGAGAGGTGCACTAACACTCACTTCATACTTTTGGGGATGTCAAGTTAGAAAAAGATCGAGTGTGTTACTCTGGTACACTTCGACACAAGGAACGTGTGTTGGCTCATTCACTAATTGCGCAAGGTGATTGTAAGCGGCAAATAGCCCAACATACTGGCCCTCTGTAGTTGTATGGCCCGAAATTACCAGCAACCACAATTTCAATGTTCGGGCAACTGCAGCAAATCTTCGATATGGAGTGGGAAAAAAATCGAAGCCATCAAAGGTTTTATCCTTTCCCACGTTTGCACTTCTATAGAGAAACCCGAAATGCAAGAAGTGTGACCTGATTCTGAATTTAACCAAAAGACAGCTAAATTCAGGATCATATGTGCCCAGTGATTGCTGGCACTGGTACGCAACTTCATTGCGTATATATAGGGTGCATTGATGTTTTAGAAATTTATTGAACTAAATTTTTGCAATAAAATTAAATTATTACTTTCCATACTTTTGTACAAAATACAAAAATATAGTTTTATTACTTGAAGGAAGTTAAAATAGGTTATGCGCCCAACACCCTCTATGTTATATGTTAAACTAAAAAAAGGAATTCATCAAATGGAGATTAAAGCAGTGTTTCAACTGCCCGATAATATAAACTGTTCTTAAAAATTCAAGATATAGATTTCATACAATTGAATTGGTGGGATATTATTGAAAAGCCGGCTACAGCAGTATAAAATTAAAAATTAAAAAAACAAAAAAAAACAAAAAACAATAGCCGCAATTATTATTTGTATGGAAAGTTCTCAAATCCATTTATAAGAAAAATTAAATCAGCAAAAGAAATGTCGATGAAATTGTCGATAAAGTATATGAACGTATAATGACGAAAAAATGCATTTGTTGCGTAAGTTATATAACAAAGCTATGCCTGAAGGTGAAATATGCAGCAACATTTGGATAGCTTTAACGTGATGCAAGCTCAATTTTTAATTCGAGGTGAGAAGATTAAGGGCATTTCTATGGTAGCTATAATGCAAAACAGTTTTCCAAAAATTTATTCTAACTTGGTGACTTCCAGTGAGGGGCATGCAGAGTTCATTTCTTTAGAATATGTAATGCACAACATTGCTGGTTAGGTGAAGGTGATAGTGTTAAAGGTGAGAATAATATGGATTTTAAAGATAAACAATTTTGAAAAGAAGAAGCCAATTAAGAGTGTTCATTGTAACAAATTGGGACATGTGAAATTTGATTGTTTCAATTGGAGGAAGTGGTGAAGTTTGTTTGCAAGTTCAAAAAAATTACAATAGTTGGGTGATGGAATCAGTATAGAAAAAAGTAATGAAAAAGTATTTTGTGATATTTGCGCAAAGTTAAAATGATCAACAAACCCTTTTTCAAAAAAGAAGCTTAAATCGTTCCAATGAAGTCAAATATTGTAGATTCTGATGTTTGCTGGCCTTTCCAAATTAAATCATAAAGAGGTAATAAGTTTTTTTTTTCATTTATAGATAATTATTCTAAATAAACAAAAATATATGCTAAAAATTCAAGGAATTAGTCAAAGAAATAAATTTTAGAAATAAATAAATTAAGATGTTGTAATGTGATAATGAGTGTATATATATTAATCATGAAATAATCATTCTTAAAGGCGTCTGGTATTATTTTTTTAAAGAACTGTTCTCTATTGCCAAGTAGCTGAGCGCAAGAATAGAACATTAGTTAGTTCGTTCTATTTTAAATGGAACAAATCTTCAAAATAACTTGTAATGGCATCTCGTTATATTCAAAATCGGTTGCCTAGTAAAACTGTCAATAAAACTCCTTTCGAACTTTCGTATAAGCAAATACCAAATTTAAATCATGTTAGAATTTATGGAAGCAAAGCAATTATTCATATTCCAAAGTGCAAACGTCAAGGAAGGAAAGAAAATAGTTAGATGCAAATGGGTTTTTCAAATTAAAAGTGATAGTTCTAATAAACCAAGATAAAAAACTCTATTAGCAGCTAAAAGTTATACCAAAACATTTAAAGATGATTTTGATTTGCACCAGTTGGAAAATTTTTGACATTGTGAACGTTATTAGCTATAAAAGTTGCAGTAAAAATTTTTATGGTAAAACACTTTGACCTAAAATCACATTTTTAAAATGGAAATATAACAGAAGAAGAAGTTTATGTGGAGCAACCTCAAGGATTTATTCAAAAAGGAAAAGAAAATTTTGTTTATAGATTACAAAGCCCTATTTATGTTCAAAGCAAGTTGCTAGATATTGATCTCTTGCATTAGATCTTTTAATGAATAAAGTTGGATTTAACAGAAGTACGGCAAATACTTGCTTGTATATAAGGCAAATTAATGAAAATATTGTATATGGACTTGTTTATGTTGACTACATATTGATTTGTAGCAGTAAAAAGAGTTGACTACATATATTTATGAAGAATTCAGCAAATATTTTAAAATTAAAGATTTGGGAATTGTTGCATCTTATTTAGGAATTCAAATCGATAGAACTGAGACAGAGATTTTTTACTACACCAGAAAGAGAATCTTTAAAAGCTTATAAAGGAAAGTGATTTCGAATATGCATGGTCGAATTATATACCAATGGATCCATAGTATATTTAAATAGTAAAAGAGGAAAGCCTACTAGCAAATAATAAAAAGTACAGAGCAATAATTAAAATGTTACTACATAATTCTATTACACCAAGACCGAATATAGCTGTTGCCGTTTCTTTATTAGATAACAGAGTAGAAAATCCTCCTAACTGTGATTAGAAAGCAGCAAAGAATTCACTGTCATCAAACAAGAATAAATTCTAAGCTTAAACTTATTTTAAGGACAAATTCTAACCTAAAATTGAGCAGGTGTCAAATAGTGGTTATCTATTTTTTTAGGTTTCAACATCATATCTTAATCGTCAAAGAAGCAATCAACTGTAGCAATATCTTCAAAGTGAAGCCGAATTTATTGCTGTGTCATATGCCGGTCAGGAATATCAATTATGGTATGAGTATATCAACACGGAAACCCAATCCATTGTACGAAGACAACCAAAATTTTATTAACATAGTCACCTTAACAAAATTCAGTGCGACAACAAAGCATATAGACGTTAAATTTTATCATATTAAAAACTTGCAAGAAGATGGAATAATATACCTCCTTATCAAGGCTTTACAGCTGGCACCATTTAGAAATCTTACCACCAGAAAATTTTGTTGACAGAGAGTGTTAGATATCAACAAAATATATTATATTATATTATATTATAATATTTGTTTGTAAATGATCAAGTATGCATTGATGTTTTGAAATAAATTTTCACAATAAAATTTATTACTCTCCATACTTTTGTACAAAACACAAATTATAATTTTATCACTTGAAGATACTTTCAATAGATTCCCTTCAAAATTGTTACAAATTTGCTTCAGTTAAGAATTAAACATCAATCAAAAATAAATAACCTTCATGGTTTAATGGAGTGCATACACACATATTGTTTTTGGTTTAAGGAAACATTTATTACAAGATTTCATACAGCAATTCAAAGAATTTTTAAACATTAATGTTGCGTAGCGCATCTTTTGCTAACAATAACGTTTCGGCAAAAAACAATAACAATACTAACTTAGATTTTTTAATACATGCATTGCATTCAATGCGAAATCACTTGGAAGTTTTCTTTGCAAAGAAAAAAAACTATTCATAATTTTAAGCAACCCAGTTGGAAATTTATTCGAGTTAAATAACGAATAAGTTAAAAATAAAAATAAACCATAAACGATATTTTATGGAATATATATTCGAAATTAAATCATTTTAAAATTAATAAAATAGTCTTTTTTCTTTTTTTTAGATCTTTTTTTATATATTTCTTATTTTCAATATTTCGCTTTCCTTTGGAAATAAAGAAATATTCTTAGTCATAGATATTTATATCAAAGTATATTTTTCTCGACACAATTACGGGATGTGGCCAACCGCACCTACTGAGAGTAACGGGATATAAATATCTATGACTAAGTATATTTCTTCCATAAAAACAATAAAATCAAACGAAAAACCAAAACCAATTTTAAAAACTTTAAGAAATTTGGTATTATGTTGTTTATTTCTCCTCCGCCAGTAAATGAAATAATATTGCTATTTTCTGCCCTAACTGGCTGGTTTGTAGTCGAAGGTGTGCGCTTTCGATGCGAATGCATCATTCTCAATCCGCGTTGTAGTTTGTATTGGTAAGTTTGCTTTCAAATGCCACGTGGCTGGCATTCCGCTTACCCGAATAGATACGAACCTAACAACAGAACTGCCTTAACGCCAACACTGACTCACTAGTACAAACTACAACGCGACTTGAGAATGATGCATTCGCATCGAAAGCGCTCGCCTTTGACTAAAAACCAGCCAGTTAGGGCAGAAAATAGCAATATTAAAGAAATTTCTTTATATTTAACTTAAAATAAGTGTTTTTAAATAATAATAAAAACAAAAATTCTTTGTGGTAATTTTATAATTAAAAGCCTTTGATGTTGGATAATAATTAAAATATTTGAGGGATTATTTTTGAAGTATTTTTTTTTTTAATTTAAAGGAATCGAAAATTCTCTTGATGATGCCCACATATAATTAGCTAATTTTAAGGTTAAGGCTGAAATGAATAGCTAATTTTACTTTAAATTTTAATAATTTTAACTAAATGTTCATTATTTTTAAAGCCGTGACTATCCAAACGCTGTTAATCCGCTGTTACTGGCAACAGTATCACTAATTCAAATTAAATTCATCACGAGCATTTAATTTGATCGCAGTTGAAGATAACTTTTAAAGTTAATTTTAAGTATTTTTTTCTGTGTCCTATTGTACAGAAATAATAGATTTCTTGCTCTTACTCACTTGTTAATTTCCAACAGGTCTGTAACACAAACATTCACCATATTTATTTTGTTTATTCATATACATATATTTTCATATATTTCAATGTTACCTCATTTCTGTATGTCGAAAAGGGAAATTAAATACAAATGTCAAATATTGATATTTCAAGGGTCAAAGCATATTTTTTATTTAAACTTTAAAGTACTTAATGAATGTACTTTTACTTTTGTTATGATAAAGAGCACCTGTTCTTGGCCGTTTTCCATTTGATTCTTGTGTTTTTGTGAATTTGTGAAAATAGTCTCGACAATACGCATTTCACTGAAAATCGTTTGTTATGTTGAAATCAAACTTAATTGAGGGTGCTTTATTTTAATGTTTTTTAACTTTTCTAATGGTGATTAACCCTAATTTGTACAAATGAATTTAAAATAGAATTCCATGATTTTGCTTTTATGTTTAAACACACTTGAGTTATTTCAAATTATATTTTTATTTATGATATAAAGCATCCTTGCTTTATATAATTCTTAATGTACGAAATAAAGAAGTAGTCATGACAGCAATGTAGTGTTTTTTTCAATTACATTTACAGGGAATATATAGTTTTATATAGTTAAGTTATATATAGTTTTTAAAATGAACGTTCTTGACCTTTTGTTATTATGTGGGGTTTGTCTACTTCAATCTATGCTATATATCTTATGATGCTTTGCCACAAACTTCTATACCCTACAATATTCTGGAAAACTGCCTAAGCTTTTAATTCATGTTTAACCTAATTATATTGGTACTTATAATTTTAATGTAATACGAAAAATATTGCTGACTTATCAACATAACCCAGTGACTTTATGCAACCCCATTTTAAATAATTAAGAGGTATAAAGCCGAACCACCTTCAAGACCAATTAATACGTTAATTTCCCAAGATCTGGTCAACGCGAATTTTAATTGCAATAAGTTGATATTAGTTATACCTGAATGACAAGTACGACAATTCTGTTGAAACCATATGTCGGTAAAAGTCTCCAGCAAGTTTCGGCTTCATTTTTTAAAAAATAAGTTCCAATGAACTTATAAAGAGTTACATAAATAACGATTCGTTAGTGGTCTATTTATTCTTCATTGCATAATATGCCTTACATTGCGTAATTTAATTTACATCTGTACCTGGCAGTTAGCCTTAACCAGATGATGGTCAACCACTTTGAATGATTTTAAAACAAACGTCATTCGCGCCCTAGGAAGCCGAAGAGTAATTCTAGCAACAGGTCTTTCCTAGTTGCAACTTTAGTGATTCCAGAGCAGGGCTGCAAACCACCACTCCTTGCTGAAGAGTTGGAGACTTTCCAACTCCTGTCCAAAACACATGTCTAGCATGTTCACTAGATCTAGGAACATTCCACCAGGTAGGTGTTATTAAAGGTGAAATGAACCTGGCCACCATATAAAACTGACCTGCCTGTTATGGGGCCCCGAAACCACAACCTCCACGATACTCCCGAAGGGCCAACCTCAATAATCAGTCAGAGAAACAGCTAAATGCCTAAACAGACAAATAGCGAAAACTCTGCGGGCTACTGATTCCCGTGGAAATAACGTGGAGTTCCCAGTTGACCCTTGCTGCCTTCAGGGGACTGGACTCCCTTTTTCCCCCAGTTGCACAGGACTAGATAGTCAATTATTCTATAAAGACCGATAAATGTGCCCCCGGGGGGAAATAAGCCTTACAAGAAGAATGCCACGAGCAGCTTTCTCACACACCCATTATTTGAACTCAATATTTCCATAATACAACAACATGTACATTTTAACTCGCCTGTAAATGAAAATAGTAGTTCCGAGCGGTACAGCAATTTTAAGCTATACTTTGCAATAAAGTTTAAAGTTTATAGCTAATTATCTTTTCCAGAAATTACATAATTATCATTTGCTTCATATGGGTGATAGAATTTCGCCTGTTTAAATCCAGTCTATTTTGGATTTTAGTAAAAAATAGTGATGATTTTTTTAAGATTCTCTACTTATTAACTAGCTTTACCATGATCTTTATTATGTTTGGGCAGGAGGTGTCATGCTCACTGCAGTAATCTATTTGACTTACAAAGAAACTTTGTAATAAGGTTATCTTTACAAAGTTTAAAATCGTAGCCCATTTACATATATTTATAAAAATATTAGTAAAGATTCTTCCTATTGCAGTCCTCTAGATATAAGTACATCAAAATATTTTTAAGTTTCGTTTGGTAAGTGCGCAGCCGTATAGCAATCTTTTCCATATATAAATCAATAAAATAAAAACCAATAGAAAATTTTAAATCAATTTTAGCGTCCATGCAAAAGAAAAGCTTTAAAGTTATTCAGTCATTAATTATAAATAACTTGTTTGTGTTAAACAAATGATCGCCAAACTATATTCTATCCGGGTAAAAATCATCCCCTCAAAAAAGAGTTCAGCTTGAACTTCAAGCTTTCGTATAATTTTTTCGATTCCCTCGACTTGAATCCGTGTTATTTTGAGAAGTATCATTCTATCTGTGCAATTAATTGTTCATTGCAGTATTTAGGTATATATTTTCTTTATGAAAAGATCTATAAAGTCTATAATACTGCAGTATTTCTGCATTTGTAAGCAAAGCGTCATATATTTACATGAGCCACCCACCAAAAACGAGATATACAAAAACGTAGCCGCCCTGTAAATTCATTTAATGAATGTTAAGAATGGTCTTGAAATCCGCAAACCATAAATAAGGAATTTTTTTGAATTTCATGTAATTGAAGAGGATAAGGAAGCTTAAAATATTATTAGTAAAAAAAATTAGTATATTTACAGAAGTGAAAACAGTAAATATTCTGGAATGCTTTGCAGTAACAAAAAAAATTGTTGCAGCATTTTTTTTGATTGGCCGATATACATAAATAGACATTAATAAATGAACAACTAAAATAAGCTGCCACATATTTTTGCATAATAGAACAACCTACATGTTTTAACTCGTCTATAAATAAAAATAATAACTGTGAGGGGTATAGCAAATTTAAGCCTAACGTCGAAGAGAACAGTTCTTTGTAGATAGTAGTTAAGAGTTTCTTCTTGAACAGTATTGTTAACAGAATGTAACATCAACGAAATTTAATTCTGAATTGTTTTTTTTTTTTAATAATCAAACATGATAAATAACCAGGAAGTAAGTACATATGTGTACCTGTCTAATAGAGAGCAAAAACAATTATTGTTTTAATATCCTTACAAAATAACAAAGTTTAATTTTCTTTGTTGATTTTTCAAAGAAAAATTAGGATCAAATAATTTTGATCATACGTATGGGAGAACAAAACAATCCACCGAAGATTTTGTGTCGTGTTGTTCACGGATGGATTTGATAATGGTGGATGTAAACTAAATATCGTGGATCATGGCTTTGTTTATACATTGTCAAAGTCTTCGGTACTATGTAAAAGGGAAAGAATTTTCTTCAACGGAATTTAGTAGAATCCAAATACCCCTGCAGAAGTCGACAATTTTATCGATGAAACGTTGAGTAAAAGATGGGATGGGATTGTTTTATTTGCATCATCTTGATTGGTTATAATTACCCCAAAAGAGACCAAGAAGGTCCTAACTATAGAAAAATTGATTTATTTTTTATAATTATTTATTCGAGCCACATTTACATAATGTTTACTTTTATGGAGCCTTGACAAGGCTCTGTAGAAAAAAGTACTAAAAAATTTATATTGTGTTTAATACTTACACTATGGTTGCGTACTGATAAAGATATTCTGCTGCGAAATTATCCCACCAGAGGAAACGACAACGTGATTAGAAAACTTCTTTGGTTTTTTTTTTTTTTTTTGTTGAAAAAATTATTTTTGAATATTTTTAGCTAATGATTTTTGCTATTAAATTAAAAAGCTTTAAAAAATTCCGGTGTTACGTGAATAAAGTTGACTAATAATTGTGCACTTTCTTTCTTAACTTTCTTATTTTGTTATTTATTGTGGTTTCGATATATTGACTTGTCAAAATTGGTTGCCCTTAGAAACCGCACCAAAACGTGTAATTGTGTTATTTATTTTCTTCGAATTTTTTACACAGGGCATTTTTTTTTTAAATCCGCACAGTTAAACATAGAATTTAAACTTGTTAAAGATAAAAGAAATATTTAGTTGTACATATTGATTGATTTTTCTTTTAACATGTTTCTGGTTTAATGTGAGAACAATTTTTTGCGTTGATATTTGCTTGTTTTATTAGAAATAGTTTAAAAATTGCTTTTATTAAAAAAAGCAAATGCGAAAAATAGAGAGTCTAGCTGGTTAAGGAAGTCAGTTGGAACATAATGGCATAAATTACAAAGTAGTTGGTGTTTTCGTTACTACTATTAGCTGTTGACGTACTACTAACAACAGGCAGCTGGTAGTTGTTCAGAGTAAGCACACGTCAATCCAATTAGAACAACAAATGGTTTTAAATTACAGATTTGTTTGTCAATTTTGTTTTAATGTTCCACAGCTCAGCTCAATTTTTCTTTAGATGAAAGCACCCAAAGAACTTAAATGTTCTTTTTCTAAAAAATAATGCAAATCAATTTTCTTTAAATTTCTTTAATATTCACTAGAATTTTCTATTAACATTTTAATCAATTTTTATCACAAATATAAAACACATGCCATTTGAAATTACTACACTTTCATTAAAACCTATTAAAGGCTGGTTCAACTAACTTTTTGCATTTTAAAGTTTGAAAACAAATATCTTTAAAAAAATCAATTTTATAACACCGGAAATACGTTTAAAACGGCACAAAATTATTGAATAAATATTTTCTATGAAACAAATTATTAAATACCGCTACATGAAAAACATTATTATAATTCACACCGAAATTGTGAAAGAAAAAATAGAAACACGTTCGTTTTAAGAACTCAACAATGCTGAACTGAATTCATACTAAAATATTGTTACCCCTTCAAGTATCAGTTTGGTTGGACAGACGAACAGATAAATGGATAGGCAGGCGGCGTAACACTTTTGCGCAAAAACAGCACAAAAATAGCAGCAATAAAAATGGAAAATTTAAAAGAAAAACAAAGAAAACAAAAAATTATAGCAAGGAAAAACAACACATTCAAAGTAAAAAACAATTCTTTAGTGTGCGGCCTTTCTAGTTGATGAAAATAATTAAAACAAAATTAAAACACAAGAAATTTAAATAAATAAAATAAACGCTTTCTCGTCCTACACCCGTGTCTTTGCCAGAAATGGTATATTGTGTGATCTGATTTTCTGTTTGTGCTTTCCTTTAAACAATTTTAATTACACCTATCTTTGGCGACTTGACATTGTATCGATTCTGGATGATGTAAGTAGCATCAACTGAACAATGCCAGTGGTCAAGAAGCCAACAATTCATCAGATTATACTACAGAACTTCGGCACCTTCATTTAGAATGATTGACGCGATGTATGTATATCGAACACCTGTTTCACTTAAAAAAGACACTTTTTGATAAATATAGGTTTTTGGGGTAACGCTTAAAGGATATCCCAAATGGCTACATTAAATCTTTCGTCAATGTTCTAAGTACTAAACAAATATTAAACGGAAGAACGATTAAAAAAAATATAGAAATTCAAACAATAGTAACTGCTAATTCAATCATTTATCCAAAAGCAAAACAAAACAAATTATTCCCCACGCAGCAAAAAGTTATAAAAACCAAAAAAAAAAAAAAAAACTAATGAGCGGGAGAGGGTGTTGTTTCAACACATAAGGAAACACAAATCTTAGAAAACAGAAAACAAGCATGCTTATACAAAGGGGTGTCCCATGATTTCAGTTTCCCGCCATCCAAATGAAACAAACAGTATGGCAGATAATACTTTAGAACACACTTAACGAACAATAATTTATTTTTATTGTTGAAGTATACTTTGAGACTTGGTAAGAAAACGTATTATAGTTTAGTTTTCTTCTGAGTTGACAACGCACGTCAAGAGAGGGGAAATAATACTATGATTCCTACGCCTTTTATTGTAATTTAAATAGATGTAGAAGAGGTGTAGTCAAGTTTCAGTTATAAATTTTGACCGTATAGTACTTAGGGAAGCTACGCCGCCGTATATTAAAAATGCACTTTTCGAGTTCGGGAAAAATTAAAACTGATTTTTATTAATTTTTTAAATTTTAAATTATTTCGATAGTTCTGGTCAAGCTGTATAAAATATTACTGGATTATCTTTTATAGTTTAGTAGATATTAAAAATAGAAAATCTAATTTTTGCTCTATCTTAATCAAGCTTTCCTTCTAGCGAAACCATTCAAATATACAAAATTCTTTCTATTTCTTTAACCAAAACTCCCCAATAGAAGTAAAGTAAAATCCAGGAAAACTGGATTAACTAGGTTTGCAAAGCACACTATTCATAGCGCATATGCCCCAATGAAAGTGTAACAATCTTAATTCGGATTTATCGAAAATAATCAAATTTAAGTTTTTTCCATAGCGTTTATTCAAATAGACTCTATGCAACACAAAATTTCGTTGAGTGGACCCAGTATTAGCAGATAATTGTGCTTTAAAATCAGCAAATTTAACCAAAAAAATCACCAAAATCGCCATAATATTTCCAAAATTGAAAAAAAGCAAAAGTGGGAAAAAGCAAAATTAAAAAAAAAAATTCAAAAACTACATAAATTAAAAATAGGAAGCAAAACTTTTCCTTATATTTTAATTAAATGCAAAATACTATCGAAATATATTAAAAATTAAAAGTTTGTAAAGAGAACAAAATTTTTTTTTAATAAATAAATTTATTTACACATTATTTACAATAAAGAATTATTTATTTATTTTTATATATGTATAAATAAGCAAGCACAAAATTTCGAGGTCCTTTTCTGCTCTATTTCTTTTAACATTTTTGTTTATTTTTCAATCTATTTGTAGATATTATCGAATTTCAGTTCAGTATTTGAGACATAAATTGCTCCTTAAATTGTTACTACTGCACAAAGGAAATGTACCCAAATATCCAAAATGTTCTTATGAACTTATGTTAAACATATTGTTTGGAAGATGATTTCTTAAGTTTTAAAAGGAAACACTTATCCGTAAAAAAGTAAACGAAAGCCCCACTGAGCGTAGTTTTCTAAGAAAACTTATACACACTAGATAACAACAACAACATGCTTATAAGAAATTCCACGAAATAAGCTAAACAACAGAAAACAAAAAAAAACTAGCACAGCCAAACAGGCACCTACACTGAATGATGATAACAACAACAACATATGGTGATGTTAAAGTAGAATATTCTTGTATTAAAACAAATACAAAACCACCAACCGCTGGCAATAGAAATGAATTCAAGTTAAAACGTCGTTAAGTCAACAAAATAATAAACCATATTTTAGGCGTGAAGTTGCCATCCTGTTTATTTTGTATTTTCAATACACAAAAATTTATCGTTTAATTTAAAACTGTAAGGTACTGTTTTATTATTTTGCTACAAAACAAACTTAAAAAACTTAACAACAAACTTAAAAAAATTACAACATGATAAATTTGCGTAGTTAATTAAACTATAACTTTATTAAATCATTTAGTTGCGTATAATACTTGACGTTATATTTTCATTCAAACGATTTTAAATCACAATCAATTATTTTTAGTTAGGTTAAATTCAATACATTTAATTAATTGTAAAGAGAAATCAATTGAATGTTATGCACTTTCAGTGCATAAGTGCTTTATATTAAAACAACTTTTTGAGAGGCATTAAAGCCGATAAATTAATACGACCGTATGCAAAACAAAAGGTCTTACTTAAGCTTTAAAGTACACATTAATTAACAAACATTTTTAGCCTAACAAAACCTTCTTGCAAAAAGGTATACAAAAACAACACTTTAAGTAAGGAATGATTCTGGCAATGCCACTGTTTTCAATTGTCATAAAAATAAATATTAACGGCTGTATACATAAAAAACGCTTACTTGAGCTTTAAAGTGCACGTTAGTTAACAAACACTTTAAGGCTAACAGACGTTTGTTAAAAAATGGTATTCGTAAACAGTACTTTAGCTAATGTATTTAGTAAAATTAGTATTTTGATTCTGGTAATGCCACTATTTTCAGTTGTCACGTTGTAGTTAACGATGTATAAAAATTAATATATTTATCCGGGTATTTATATCCATAAAATAATAAAAAGAACCCAAAAAAGGTCAATTTGCAAGGCTTACGAAGAACTTCCAAAGAATTTGTTTATATTAAAAAAATAATTATTCGGATAACGAGCTTTGTTTTGATTATATATACATCAATAAAACTTTTGTTTAAAATAATTAATTATAAATATATTTTTGTAATATATAAAATAATGATGTAAAAATGTTTTATATTGAATGGCATGTTATGTTTTAGTTTTTATTATTATTTGTATACAATTTGTTTTTTAAAAATATTTTAAAAAATTTTTGGAATAACTAAATACAACTGTCAATTGAGCCGTTTATACTGAAAGTGGCATAAGTCACAACTGAACATTTTTTTTTCATTTTTAATAAATTTGAAATTAATAAGTTGAGAAGTATTGAGATTTGTTTGAGAGGGGTATTGATAATTAATGGTATAACAAAAATGTTTATTTTGAAAGCGGCGTAAGTCGCTGTACTCAGGAAATTAATTACGGAGCTTCGTGTGAAAGAAATGGAAACATGTAAAAAGTATGTATGAAGTATTGTTGTGATTATTGGACTTATTTTTATTAGTACGAAAGAATAGTGCAGTTTACTGAACTATA
Organism: Trichopoda pennipes; assembly: GCA_030448955.1. Taxonomy (NCBI): domain Eukaryota; kingdom Metazoa; phylum Arthropoda; class Insecta; order Diptera; family Tachinidae; genus Trichopoda; species Trichopoda pennipes. The sequence goes on from JASKUP010000045.1 coordinate 1,912,434, forward strand.
TTATAGTGATATCTAATATACTACACATAATTAGCATTATTTTTATTATTCTCAGGAAGTTGCTTCGTGTTGTATAAAATATCTAAGAATGTCACAACTCAAAAGCATATTATTGCACATAGTGACTTATGTAAAGGACAAAATAGTAATAGTAGTAATAGCCCCCTATCGAAAAAATCTTTCACAGTACACAACATGGAGAAAAAAGATTTTATTTCGACACAATCATTAGAAAAATCCGTTTCAGAAAGAAAACTAAATACAGACTAGTTGAAATGGCTAAAAATTAAAATGTTATATAAACTAATTTAAAATAAAAAAGATGACAATAACAAAGTAACTTATGCTACTTTTAAAATAAACGGCTCAGTTTATTGTAAGCACAATTTGTTTTGTTTTTGAACTTTCAATAATAAAATTGAACTGTCAATTTAATGTAGGTTTAACGTAGGTTTTTCCTACTTCAAAGTTAACAAAGGAAATTGTGCTTAACATCGGCAGTTAAACCTACATTAAGTTTTTATGCATACGGCTGTAATTCTTCCGGATGGTTAAACTACAAAAAACGTTTTTATTGTTTTTACTTAAATAAGCATTTAATTTTTTAATGTATTTTTCTTATTATTCTTTTTAATACAAAAAAAAGTAAATTTGCAAGATTTACGAAGAACTTACAAAGATATTTTTGATACTAATAAACTAAATTCTGACTGTTTTGAATAACAAAAGTTCAATTGCCGTTTATTTTGAAAGTCACTTTTTCAAAAAAATCGGGTTGATGTCAACGCTAAATGCAATTGAATTTTAAAAAAATTGCAGTCAACAAGTTGAGAACTATTGAGATTGTTGGAGAGAAGTGTTAGTAATTAAGGGTATAACAGAAATGTTTATTTTAAAAGTAGTGTAAGTCGCTGTACTCAGGAATTAATTTACGGCGCCTTAATTAAGGTCCAACTATATTATGCATAAGTTTGCTTAAGCTAATGTCAAAAATTTAACGAAAAGTCTGTCAAATGCTTAAGCAAATCTTTGAAGACTTTAAGGTGGCTATAATTTACTTATATGAATATAGAAATTATTATGCACAGTTGCACATTTATTTTATTTATACTTTTGCAAAAAAATAATTTCTTTCTAAATAAATGAAATTTATTAACAGAAAGGTGTTTAATACTCATATTTTGTATACTTAATACTATCCTTTTATACATTTATATTTTTTTAATAGTTTTAAGAAAATTACGAAAGAAAAATTACACATATGTCGCTGTTTGTATTATTTGGGCCAAAAGTATTAAAAGGTGCAACTGTGTGCAACACTGAATTTATAAACAATAAAAAATTAAATTGTGTGTTAAAAAAATTAAAAAGAAATTAAAATGTTTAAAGGCCCTCGTTCCTTTGAATTGCCGTTATAATAAAATGCGTCTTTATCATATAAGTTTTTTTTTCTTTGTACATTTTCTATTAAATTCGGATAAAATATTTTTTGTCCTTCATTGGAATTTGTTTACTAACACAATGCAAAACAGCTGTTTCCGTACGAAATGTGCGATCAGTTTCGAACTTTGCTTAAGCAAATGACATTTGACGAAAAGTTTTGTTAAGTACATTATAGTTTGCCACATATGATTATTAGGTATTTGCACAGTTGCTTAAGTTGCCTTAAGCCAGTATATCTTTAGTATAGTTGTTTGTATGTATATATCGTACAAACGATAATAGCAGCAAAACTGTGACGTTTTATTTTGGGATAAAATTTTGGTTTTTAGTGTTTCCGTACTTTTGGGATTTTTGTCAATAATTGAGAGTAATTTTTGTTTTCTCTCATCTTACCAAAATTTACCCAAAAATTACGGGATCGCACCTAATATATACTCTCTTAAAACAAAAAGATAGCATTTATTAACTCATAAAAAATACACAAGACAGTAAAAAATTAAGTAAATAAATTATTTATGCAAAGGACCTAATCACAGTAGAAAAAATTATTCTACAGTTGGAATTCTCCTTAGTTTTAGGCAAGCAAGAAAAACTGAGTCCATTACAAAGTTCATTTAATCAAGCATTTTTAACAGCTATATGTGAAGGAACAGAATATAACGGCAGTTAATAAACACAAAAATTAACAGTAAAGAGATGTAATTACAAATTCTGGAATATAAACTTTGTAATCATAAAAAATTATTAACTAAGTGCGTCTTCCATATGGTTAGTATAATTAGTCCTTAATATGACAATTTAAGAGGTGATTAATCAACACGAGTCATTTGCATGTCTCAAGAAATCATTTATAGTTAATAACCATTTAACGTTTTTGTTTTTCAGCACTTTAAACAAAAAAAAAAAAAAAGAAAATAGATGTATTTGTATTATGATTTTATATAATTAATGAAATAGGTAAACAAAAAAGTTAAAAGTTGCACTTACCTCATTTTCAAAAACACAGCAATACAGCTAAATGACGTTAATGTAGTATTAAGAGATGTTGTTCTTTTGCAATTACAGCTGCATGTAACAAGTAGATGAGACTAGCCTTGACCGAATTACAGAAATTGATGCACAAGAGCAAGTGAAAAAAAACTCTACTTAAGGCACTTTCGCACTTTGATTTATATTTTCTTTTTATTTATTTTTTTTTTTTTTTACATATATTATAATTAATTTATAATTGTTTATTTATTTTTATTTTGTTATTATGCACAAAAATTAAAACCATTAATTTAGTAACTTAAATTTTTAGGAGTAAATTTAAAATATATAAAAAGAATGTGTACATACAGGTATACATATGCTATATGTATGTACTTACATATGTAAGTATGTATGCAGCTTTTATTTACACCTTATGATGCTGTAAAATAATTGCCACTGCTCCACTAAATATTATACTACTTAAAACACTTACCTTAATAAAAAACGAACAAAACAACATAAAAGTATGATTAACTATTTTATTTTTTAATTTGTAGATTGTTTGAAAATTAAATTTTCCAAGGCAAATAAACACAATAGTATTGCTTTTCCTTTGGAAGGACAATTTTTATTTTAAATCACACCTTTTACTTTTTAATCAAACAATTTAGTTATTTAACTTTCTACTTGTTTGTTTTTATTTAATTTACAGAACTTATTCTTTATCTACTGAATTTTTTTAAGGAAATTTGGGAAACGCAAACGGCACATTTGCACTTTATTTCTTTTTATTCGCAAATACTTTTGGAGGGTTTTTTACTTTTATTGTGTTTACTTGTTGTGTGCTTATACCACACATGCATTTAAGTTAGTATTTATTATTTTGTAAGAAAGGCAGGATTCCCGAACTCTGAGATGTATCTCCAAAAACAAAATCCCCAAAAATTCTAAAAAAACTCGTCTCTGTGACAAATTTCTGACATAAATTTATTATGACATTCTTGTTTTACACAGGGTGATCTAGAGGTCTTTGTAAACTTTTTAAATAGTTTTATAAATTCTTTTATTTTTGTTGTTAATTCTTACTTAAAAGGAACAGCGTACAAGTAATACCTGAAAATAATATTTTAATTAGCATGGAAATACATATATTTTTTAAGCTTTATAAGATCAACAAAATTAAAAACTTACCATATCTATTTGACAGCAATTAGTTTAAACCTTTTATTAATAATTTTTTCAAGCACAAGATATTTATTTTTAATCTTTCGCCATACAAATACAAATAAACCTAAGAAGCCAAATCAATTAAACTGCGTAAAAATCATCGTAAGTATAGCAAAAATATTAATTATTAATAGAAAAGTGTAAAATAAAATTTGGTATTACTCCAAAAACTTGCTTTGAATCTATATTATGTTATCATAACTTCAATTTATATATTAAGTTTCATATTTATTATTATGCTAAAATGAATTAGGAAAACAAAAAGAAAATTTCTTTTATTTACACTCAAATTAAGCATCTTAACCAACCATAAATTACTACTTATCTACTAAGTAAACAAATCTATTAAAGGTTGTTATCAACCGAATCATTATTAATAATTTAAGTATTTTTCACATATTTTATATATTTATATTTCATATATTCACTATGAATATATACATAGTTTATAAAACAAATCATTTAAATTAGTAGTTATCTATGTATACATATATATGTATATAGATAAGATTGAGTTCTTATTTTAACTCTTTAAAGGCTAAATCGACATTTTTAAACATAGAATTCATACAGTTAAAAATAGTTTTTTGTGAAATAAAATAATTTAACTGCATAAATAATATACTCCAAAACGATCCTTTTTTTAACTTTTTAGATTTCGATGCTTATTTATCTTTTCTATAGGAAAACGGTTTATAAACTAAAAATGAAACTGTTTATGAGGCTGATACTAGGCGAATTGATGAATTCGCGTTAACGCGTCTATTTTTTTATTTTATTTATTTATTTTGTATTTATTTATTATTTGTATAAATAAATAGTTTTTAAACCAAACAATTAACCGATTTATCAGTGTGTTATTAAACCATATAATCTCATATTTCAAAGAGTCACAACAATTAAAAGAAAAAATATATTGATAACAGATAAATTGATTAAGAAATGTCAAAAACTATTATTTAATTGTAACTGTTGCAAAACTAAACCTAATTTTACAATGGCGGGTTGCCTTAAATGCAGTTAACTGTCTTTAATTCGGCTTGATTGCGTTTTTTAATTTTGAAATATATTATAATATTAACCAGCAAAATCACTTACTTGTCATCACTGTTTAGTTCCCTGTGCCATACTTTTTGTCAGTGGCTAGGTAACACTGGCAGATTTTCCATATGGTCACAAAGCACGCAAATAGTTAATAAGAAAATTAACAAGCGGTTGTTAAAGGAATTTGTATATAAAAAAAAGTAAATCTTTATAAGCAAAAGTAATAATGGCAAAGTTGGAAACTAGAGTTAAATCAAAAGGAAAAAAAAGAAAACACAGTTGCGCTGAAACAGAGGATGAAGTAGCAAATAAAAGCGTTATTCTGGAAACCAACGCTGAAGAACATGAACCAATGGAAACTAATTCAGAATCAGCTCAAAGTAAGGTCTCCCTCACAGTATTAAAAGCTTATCGTCGCTAACTATATTAAGTTTTTAGCACCTTTTAAAAAGAAATCTAAAAAACGGAAAAGCAAGGAGAACGACGAACTTCTAAAAAAACGTTGTAAATCACAATTAAATGGTGCAGATAATGAACCAAGTACCAATCATAAAGAAGAAAATGAGTTAAGTGAACCTACTCTCGAGGAATTAAAGGAAAGTGAGAAGGCAGAGAATAATTTAGCTATAGTAACAGGGCGTCAAAAGAAAAAGCAAAAATATAAAAAATTACTAGTGGCTCAAAAAGATCAATCAGTTGAAAGAGAGACACAACGTAATTATAACTATTTAGTTAATTGGAAAAATTCACGCGATAGTTGGAAATTTGAAAAACTTAGGCAGATATCTATACAACAGACAATGTTTGAAAGTGACAAGTTAGATATGGATTTGTGGCCAATTGCCTTAGAGTATATGGCTGGAAGCAAAGGTTCAGCTAAGGATAAAATTGTTAAATTGGCAAATGATATTATCGAAGAAGTAGATAAGCTAAGTGAACAACAGGAAACAGAACAGGAAAGGCTAAACATACTAAACACAACCAAGTACCAAAGAGCAAGAGATTTACTTCAAATATTTAATTAAATTTCATGTCAAATTAGTTAAAAGTATAATATACAGGCCTGTTCTGAAAATCACATTTCATGAAAGTGATTTGAAAGCACAAGAAATGTGTTCTGTGCACAAATTTATGTGCTTTTAAAACGTTCACGTTTGCCACTTGCAATTTGAAATCACTAGGGTAATTTTGCTACTATCACAATGAAAACTGTAAAATAAATTACTGAAATAATTCAACCAATATGTTTTCTTATTAATTTTGTTACATACAGGCATGTTCTTGAAATCACATACTTTCAAATCACATGCGGTTTTAAAATCACACTTGTGTTTTTATGCTGTTCTGTAAATCACACTGTTTTTGTAGTTTTCGATGTGATTTTACTTTCCTGAAAGCACAAGAAAACAGCTGATTTACTTGACAATTTTTTCTTTAAATTTCTGTTGTGCAAACATAAAAACGAAAATAAAATGCCTGGTGCTTTTGTGTTATCTTTAATTGAACGCAAAAGGCATACAATTACTAGACATTATTTTATAATACTTACATTTTAATTAGGTTTCGCGAGAAAATTTAATAACTTTAAAACTTAACGTCTGTTGGCAGAAAGAAAACAAACCAGTAAAGTTGCCACAGTACACAATAGGTTTTGAATGCCACTTGCTTAAACTTTATTGTACTTTTTTAGCGAATTTATGCAAAAAGCTTTTTATTATTTAATAAATTATTTTATAATTTAACGATAATATAACATTTTTTACTGGCACTGATTAATAATTTCAATATTTCATTAAATATTTTATGCAAACATAAAATAAAATCCAATGGCAACCTTCTATGTATTTTCGAAAAACTTTAAACAGCTGAGAGCAAACAACAAAATTGAAATCACATTGAAAAACACAAAAGCAAATAACAAATTTTCAGTAAATAAGGTGCCCTTACAATTTTCTTAATTTTTAAGTGTTTATTTTCAATAAAAAGTAATTATACAACAAAATTAATAAGAAAACATATTGGTTGAATTATTTCAGTAATTTATTTTACAGTTTTCATTGTGATAGTAGCAAAATTATACTAGTGATTTCAAATTGCAAGTGGCAAACGTGAACGTTTTAAAATCACAAAATTTTGTGCACAGAACACATTTCATGTGCTTTGAAATCACTTTCATGAAATGTGATTTTCAGAACAGGCCTGATAATTACTTTTTATTGAAAACAAACACTTTAAAATTTAGAAAATTGTAAGGGCACCTTTTTTACTGAACATTTTTTATTTGCTTTTGTGTTTTCAATTTTTGTGTTTGTCAGGTAAATCAGCTGTTTTCTTGTGCTTTCAGGAAAGTAAAATCACATCGAAAACTACAAAAACAGTGTGATTTACAGAACAGCATAAAAACACAAGTGTGATTTTAAAACCACATGTGATTTGAAAGTATGTGATAACTCAATTTTTTATCTGTTAATCAGGCATGTTCTTGAAATCACATACTTTCAAATCACATGCGGTTTTAAAATCACACTTGTGTTTTTATGCTGTTCTGTAAATCACACTGTTTTTGTAGTTTTCGATGTGATTTTACTTTCCTGAAAGCACAAGAAAACAGCTGATTTACCTGACAAACACAAAAATTGAAAACACAAAAGCAAATAAAAAATGTTCAGTAAAAAAGGTGCCCTTACAATTTTCTAAATTTTAAAGTGTTTGTTTTCAATAAAAAGTAATTATGTAACAAAATTAATAAGAAAACATATTGGTTGAATTATTTCAGTAATTTATTTTACAGTTTTCATTGTGATAGTAGCAAAATTACCCTAGTGATTTCAAATTGCAAGTAGCAAACGTGAACGTTTTAAAAGCACATAAATTTGTGCACAGAACACATTTCTTGTGCTTTCAAATCACTTTCATGAAATGTGATTTTCAGAACAGGCCTGAATAATGGCATTAGTCTCTTAATTGAGCAACTTCCAGATTACATTGAAATCTAATACGCCTATTGTACAGATGCAGTCGAGTCTAAGTTCTTAATTTGGGCATTATTATAATCAGCAATCAATTTACTACAAAAAACAAAATTGTTTTCATATTCTTATTTTTGCTCTTATAATTGAAAATTCTGGCAACAGCTCTATAAAAAACAAACAATTTTATTCAAATTATTTATCTAGTCTTCAATATAATTGTATTAGCAATAAGTATTTGTATTTTCATTAAATAGTTGCATTCTTTTAATCCAAAGCGGTAATGATACGTATTTCAAGCTTCTCTCTTATTATTAGTTCTTTAACCGGTGGTACTTTCAGACATGTTAAAATGTTAATATACCTTAAATTTTATAATATGCAGATTTGATATTGAAATCAGCATTGTAAAGAAGTTCACGACCTAATCTGTACGGCGTTTCCAATATGTAAGTATCTTTGGGCATCTACAATTACGCAAGCAAATTAACCAGGAAAGCTACCATTGCAAAATTTTAAACACTAAGATTATTTGTATTAACTAGCTTTTTAGTAGTAAATTTCGGGGAGAAAAATATTACTTTTTATTTAATCTTTAGGAAATTATGTACATATTAACATATATGTTAGCCACGTTTAATTTTATGTAACGAGGTACCTAAATTCTGTTTATTTAGATTTACAAAATTTGCTTTGTGCCTTATAGTAGATTAAAAAAAATGTGTACTACAATATATATATATATATATATATATATATATATATATATATATATATATATGTGTGTGTGTGTGTGTGTGCAAAAGATTATTTACAAATCGACATACGCTAAAAATTTATCCACATAGTCCACACGTCGTTGCAACAAATCCATTTCTACCTCATTCAGCTTCAACGTCTCTCCCTGTTCTTTCAGTAAGAAGTGTTTCAGGAACAAACGCAAACTTTGTTTAAACTGTTGTAATTTTAAATTCTTTGCCAACCTTTCAAAAGCTTGATACAATTGCTGCTCATCTGGTGATAAGAATAAACCCATGCAAATTTCCTTCATTAAAGCAAATGACTGCTTATTCAGTTGAAGGAAGTCCACAATCTTTAACACAGCTAATTGCAACCCATTATTGATGATGAGATGTTGCAGAAATCTTGCCAAGTTACGAACTTGTATTTTGTTAAGAGAGTCAATTTCGTTGATGCGATCCCAGCTAGCAAACTGAAAAGCTAGTTGGTATTTTCTGTTGCAGTTACAAAATTTTAAAGCTAAATGTGCATAGTATGGATTCGAGGCTTTTTCGTTTAAACAGCAGTTGATGGTAACGTAAGCTATTGAACGTTGATCTTTCACAGCTAAATGTAAAATTTTCTCAAAAGCATCTATATAGTCAGCGGCGCTCATTATTATGCAGAATATATTCCGCCTTTCTTCGGTATTCATTTTTTGTTGCTTAGCTAAATTGAGCAATTGTTCAGAGTATCTTTTTGTTGTAGAAGATGCTTCATCTGATTTGACATTCTTTTGAGCTGCTGCTATTTCATTAATATTTCCCGTCCAAGCTGATCCAATAACCCACCATTTGCCAACAGTATCAGCTCGTAACAAATCTTCCATAGTTATATTTAGTGTTATAACGTATTTATCATTTCTTAACATGGCTTTTAATTTTTTTCTCAGGATTTCATGCAGCAACGGGTCAAATTTAGGTATTTTATTTATGTTATTGTTTTTAACTGCATTTAATATATCCACCATAAACTTTAGTCTTAAATTTTCTTTTAATTCTAATGGAGATGCTGCGATTTTCGCCTGTACACTTACCATCATTTGTTTAAAGGCAGAAGGATCATCTTTTCTTAATTTTAAACCCACTGACTGAAAGATTAATAATAAACATTCTATAGTCTTTTCATTCAGTTGGTTGGATAAGCGATCTATAATTTCCAGCAATAATCTATGTTCAAATATTTTAAAGACATACATATAGCTGAGAACTAAAACTACATTATTTAAGTTTTTATCCTCTTGATGTATTTGTGTTAAATTCTTCAGGAGGTGATCAAATTGTTCAATAAACATTTGCAGAAAATGTGCTCCTATTTCACTGCCAATATGAGCGTGTAAATAGGCTAACACAACTATATGCTCCTGAACCATACGTTCATTTGTTATTACTGTGTTAATTAATGCTTCCTGCAGCAACTTGCTAAGAGTTTCATTCATATTAAAACGAGAATTTTTCATATAGAGCTCTTCAATACTTGTAGAGATTTTATGTAGATTTGCTTCTGACAATCTATTCAGTAGACCTTTACATTGTTTACGCAGTCTTTCTAAAATTTCTGCTTGCTTGTTATCTCCTTCAGAGACCTGTAATGCTCTTTGATGAGGTGGTATGTATTTTTTGAGATCATATTTACCACATTCTGTAACTATATTACCATCTCTGTCACGTTTGCGCCCATAAATATCTTCTTTAACTAAAAAAAAAATGAAAGGAGATATTTGAATAAAGTACTAGCAAATACATCATTCGTTATAATCACAAGCCACTTACATTCATCTTGTTCTATTTGAGTCTGTTCATTTTGAAAATCTTCTTCAGTTTCTTCAATACTTTCACCCTCTTCGAAAATTTTACTTTCTTGATTATGATTTTTCTTATTGGCGTCTCTCAAATCGGTTGCCTCTGACTCATCTGACTCTCCACCATCGCCAAATACAGCGTTGAATCTTTCTTCATCTTGTTCTTCATCGCTCCAACTGGGTTCTTTGCCATGTTGGCTTTTTAAATTACGTTTGTGTTTGTCCTTTAGAACCTGTTTTTCTTTTTCCTCTGTATCATTCAGACACAATTCCAAAGCGAAATCTAAGCCATCGTTAAACATCTTCCGTACTAGACGATTTTTATTCTTGGTCTTATTCAAACCTAATTTCTTTTCTAATTTAGCAATCATTTTGTCTTCTTCTTCATTCTCAAGTCTTAATTGTTTGACGCGACGTTTCTTTGAAGCGTTTTCTAATTCTTTTTGACGTCGTAATTCCTTTCTGTGGGTCTCTACAGCGTCTGGACGGGAAGGCTGTGTATGTTTTGGTGTTTTAGCAAATGAATGTGCTTCTGTAGCAGTTTTATTTACTTTAAATGTTTCTGGCAATAGAGCGTCGACTTCTTCATCGGTAAAATCAGAATCTAGTGATTCGTCATTGCTGGAATTAACTTCACCAGACAAAAGTTGTTCAATTGGTATACATTCTGGATTTATAATTACTTTTGGTTTTTGCTTGTTTCCCTTTTTACTTTTCCCATTATGATCTTGCTGTTGCTTTTTTGCTTCTGCCGCTAACTTCTTGCCGTCAGTTCTGCTAGAGAAAAATAAACGTTTATGTTCCTTCTTTTGTAGGATTTTTTGTTTGCGCAATTCCTTGCGGGATAGCTGCTTAATTGTGGCTTGTTTAGGTTTAGAATTCTTTTTATTTAATTTTACCATTTTTCTTAGTTCTTGTTTTATAAGGAAACTTTTTAATAATTTGTAAGAATAAATTCAAAATGCACTTACAAAAGATTTACAATTACATATGTATGTACATATTACTTCAGCACGTGCACAAATATAAAGGAAAATTTTCTTTCAGTTGATTCCATACGAGAAAATTTTCAGAGTTTAAAACTTTTACCCACAGATGATTGTTGTTAAGAACAAGTTTAGTTACGCGATGCTTTGAAATTAATTTAATAGTTAGCATTAAATTATTTATTAAATAAACTATTAAAATAACAGTCACAAACTATACTGTGGTAAAATATAACCAAAGCAATTTGTTGACAGCACAAAATAATCTACTTACAGAGATGGAATTGTGAGTGAAATTAGTCACGATCATTAATAATCACGCACACTATTTACTTACGAAAACAAGAAGCAAGAAATAGATTAACTAATTTGTGTATATGTGTTTCCCAAAAATATATGACACTCAATAGAATATTATTTCCAGTATTAATGCATTTAGAAATCTTTATTCAGAAAACGCTGAATTTTGTTGAATTATAAATTTTTTATATATTTACGGCTGTATGCATAAAAAACGCTTATTTGAGCTTTGAAGTACACGTTAGTTAACAAACACTTTAAGGCTAACAGACGTTTTTTAAAAAATGGTATTCATAAATAGTACTTTAGCTAATGTATGCTTTAGTAAAATTAGTATTTTGATTCTGGCAATGCCACTATTTTCAGTTGTCACGTTGTAGTTAACGATGTATAAAAATGAATATTATTTATCCGGGTAGTTAGATCCATAAAAAATGTTTTTTATTGTTTTTCACTTTTTTCAGCAAAATCAACATATTTTTGTTTTTTTTTTTTTATATTAATCTTTTTAATAAAAAGCAAAGCACCCACAAAAGCTTAATTTGCAAGGCTTACGAAGAACTTACAAAGAATTTGTTAATATTAAAAAATAATTATTCGGATAACGAGCTTGTTTTGATTATATGTACATCAATAAAACTTTTGTTTAAAATAATTAATTATAATTATATTTTTGTAAAATATAAAATAAAGATGTAAAAATGTTTTATATTGAATGGCATGTTATGTTTTAGTTTTTATTATTATTTGTATACTACAATTTGTTTAAATAAATATTTTTTAACATTTTTGGAATAACAAAGTATAATTGTCAATTGAGCCGTTTACATTAAAAGTGGCATAAGTCACAACTGAACAGTTTTTTTTTTCATTTTTAATAAATTTGAAATTAAGAAGTATTGAGATTTGTTAAGAGTTAAGAAGTATTGAGATTTGCTTGAGAGGAGTGTTGATAATTAACGGTGCAACAAAAATGCTTATTTTGAAAGTGGCGTTAGTCGCTGTACTTAGGAAATTAATTACGGAGCTTAGTGTGAAAGAAATGGAAACATGTAATAAGTGTGTGTGAAGTATTGTTGTGATTATTTGACTTATTTTTATTAGTTCGAAAGAATAGTGCAGTTTACGGAACTATATTATAGTGATATCTACTAGATCTACTACACATAATTAGCATTATTTTGTTATTTTTTTATTCTCAGGCGGTTGCTTCGTGTTGTATAAAATATCTAAGAATGTCACAACTCAAAAGCATATTACTGCACATAGTGACTTATGCAAAGGACAAAATAGTAATAGTAGTAATAGCCCCCTGTCGAAAATATCCTTCACAGTACACAACATGGAGAAAAAAGATATTATTTCAACACAATCATTAGAAAAATTCGCTTCAGAAAGAAAACTAAATACAAACTAGTTGAAATGGCTAAAAATTAAAATGTTTTATAAACTAATTTAAAATAAAAAGGTGACTATAACAAAGTAACTTATGCCACTTTAAAAAAAACAGCTCAGTTTATTGTAAACACAATTTGTTTGGTTTTTCAACTTTCAATAATAAAATAGAACTGTCAATTTATTGTAGGTTTAACGTAGGTTTTTCCTACTTTAAAGTTAACGAAGGTATTTTAAGGTAAAAGTGTTTTATGAATACAACTTTAGGAAATTGTGCTTAACAACGGCAGTTAAACCTACTTTAAGTTTTTATGCATACAGCCGTTAAACTTTCTTAAGCAATTGAAAAAATTAATTATGATACTTTTGGAATCTAAAACAAAAATTTCGATACATTATTATAAATACTGAAGTTTTTAAAGCGGTTAAGTTCCAAAACACAATTTTAATTTTCCGATTAATATTTCTGTTCTTTAGTTTAATAAATATTAAGAAACCTTTAAATAAACAATTTCAAAATTCTAGGTCTAAATAGTGAAAATTAAACACGCATTTGCTACTTGTCCGTTTACACTAAAATACTAAATATAAATTTTTATCAAATACCTAAGTTTTATAAGAAATTGTAATAGTGTGAAAGTAAATGTCAAATATAGAAAGAAATTTGATCGGAAATTAAAACATAATTTAAACAAATTTTTCATATTATTAGGGAGTGTTTTTCTCTTAATCTTTATATCCTTTGAAGTGTGGTGGTGTAGAAACCAAATGCAATGTTACGTAAGATTTTTGCAAATACAATATAATACTACAGTGACCGAAATTTCTACAGTTTAGCTTCCATATTTATATCTATTGTAGTGTTACCATCACCTTATGACAGTCCATTCCTGTTCATATAAGACAACTCTGTGTTTGTTGACAGCAAAACAGAACTGTGTTAAAATTAGTTTGTGGTATTAATATACCGAAGTTCGTCGATTTTTGTTTTTTCTTTTAATTAAAATAAATTAACAAAGATCTAACAAATATGTTATCAGGACGTTTTTTAACCATATATCCCAACTCTAGAAATATATTGTTGCCAACAGTAAGACAGAATATTAACGTTATTCTCTAGAAAAACAAAAGCAATTGAATTTAGTTTCATTCTTACATAAACGAATTCTAATATTTTTGCTTTTGATATATTTACAGATTTCGACTATTTATAATTTGCAACACCCAAACAGCAATATAGTCGTCAACAAAAGCAATGCATCTTTGAAGCCAGTGAAACAATTAGCATGTCAGTTCTGTACAGCTAGTAGTGCCACAACTGCGTCTGTCGAAGCAACAGATAAAATTAGCCCCGGCAATAATGGAATACTTAAGAGAGTTTTAAAAAAAGTTGGATTCGCTCCGGATTCCAAAGCGGTAGAAAAAATCGTTACTCTGATTCTAACACTTTCCTAACTTTTCTTTAACCAAAGCGTTTAAGGGTTTCCAGTCATTTGTTGTATGAAAATGTAGCGGACAAAATTAATTATTTGGCATTTTTCAAAAAATTTGGTATGCCTAACACATTTAATTCGTGGTTTTTGGTGACTGAATTACATGTTTGGATGTTGCTGTTAAGATCAATGGCCGAAGGGTCAGAAACTGGCGAAGATGGTCGATTTTTACGCAACTGCATAGTTGAAGCAATGTGGGGTGATGTTAATACTAGAGCTAAAAAATTAGGGGTATTTTACTGTAGTTGTTACTTTTACCTAAACTCTTTTTCTTTAAATTATTTAGAGTAGTAATCCCTCACGCACACGTCAACAAATCGAGGAACTTTCCGAACAATTTCAAGCTGCCTTAATCGCTTATGACGAAGGTATTATGTCAGATGATACAGTTCTAGCCGGAGCCCTATGGCGCAGATTTTTTGAAATGAATTGCGAGGAATATGAAAGTATTGAATACTTAGTAAAGTACGTTCGAAGTCACGTTCAAATGTTGGATAGCTTTTCACGCAAGGATTTTCTCATAAAGCCAAAGATACCTTGGCAAGATTTAAATAAAATAGTCATCTAAGTTTTTATCAAACAGAGTTTATTATTGTATATAGAATAAGATAATTGTTAATAAAAATAAAAAAATACGAAAAAAATTATACGAATAAATCATCTATATTTTGATCACTAAGAGCTCTTAATTGGCATTTACAAAGAAAAGCTGTCAGGCGTCTTTCGATACAAAGCAAAGCGGCTTCATCAAAACCTGACAGTAATGTCTGAATTTTATTATAGTTTTCGATCGTATTATCTGTGCCATATTCAATAGTTTGTTCAATTGTTTCTGTACCAACAATTTCCTCAGCAATTTCTTCTATAATCGTAAAATCTTCATCACCCATCATTACGTCTTGTAAGACATCTGTATCTTCCACTTGATCTGTTATATCTTCAACACTATATTCTTTGTCCTGCTCTGCACTATGTGTAGATTCAGTGTCTTCTGACTTCCAGATCGTTTCCTCTTCCATTTCCTTCAATTCTCTCAATTTGCGTTTACTTAATTTTTCTTTTTTCGGTTTATTAGCTTGAACGGTGCACTCGAGAAATCTCATTCTATTTAAATAAGGCCAAGTTGAACCGCGTATTAAACCACTTTTTGGACATAGCTCATTACAGTGCTTAAGTTCTTTTTGAAACTGGCCTCTTAAGTTGTTCCAACGATTTAGACAGAATTGTACTAAATTTAAAGACTAAAAAGTATTAAGGATTTATTAATTTATTAGAAGTAATTTTACCTGGAAACCCCATTTCTGCTGCAATTTGTTGCCACAAACTGTTTTTTGTTTTCATCGCTTCGAATGTCGACATGCCAGGCATTTGGCGCAAATATAAAACAGGATGTGGCTGTACCAAATCGATCAATTTAAAATCAAAGGGTCTGTTCTTCTTATGACTAGTTTTTGTCATGTCTTTTATATTATTTACATATATTGTAAGAAGATTTTATAACAATTTCCTTTTAATCTAAATCTTGCAGTGTATTCTAATATGTAGTAAACAAATAATAAAATTAGGTTGCCAGATTAGTTTAGTGATAACAGTATTAAACACACATAGCCAGAGTTGGTAAGATGGAAATATCCATTAGGTGAGTATAGTTTGACAGCTGGCCATATATTACTTAAACTTTTTTTCAATTCATTGTCACATCAGGAGATTAGGTACAGAACATGTGTGTATTACGCAGGTGTGGTATTTTTGACTAAAATAACCATTTTACCATCTTTCCTATTATATCTCATATATATATCTAGTATCAGCTTTACTCTAAACTTACACGGCTGTATGCATAAAAACTTAAAGTAGGTTTAACTGCCGTTGTTAAGCACAATTTCCTAAAGTTGTATTCAAAAAACGCTTTTACCTTAAAATACCTTTGTTAACTTTAAAATAGGATAAATTGACAGTTCAATTTTATTATTGAAAGTTCAAAAACAAAACAAATTGTGTTTACAATAAATCTAGCCGTTTATTTTAAAAGTGGCGTAAGTTACTTTGTTATTTTCATCTTTTTATTTTAAATTATTTTATAAAACATTTTAATTTTTAGCCATTTCAACTAGTCTGTATTTAGTTTTCTTTCTGAAGCGGATTTTTCTAATGATTGTGTTGAAATAAAATCTTTTTTCTCCATGTTGTGTACTGTAAAGGATTTTTTCGACAGGGGGCTATTACTACTATTACTATTTTGTCCTTTACATAAGTCACTATGTGTAATAATATGCTTTTGAGTTGTGACATTCTTAGATATTTTATACTACACGAAGCAACTGTCTGAGAATAAAAAAATAACAAAATAATGCTAATTATGTGTAGTATATTAGATATCACTATAATATAGTTCAGTAAACTGCACTATTCTTTCGAACTAATGAAATTAAGTCCAATAATCACAACAATACTTCACACACACTTATTACATGTTTCCATTTCTTTCTCACTCCGTAATTATTTCCTAAGTACAGGACTAACGCCATTTTCAAAATAAGCATTTTTGATACACCGTTAATTATCAACACTCCTCTCAAACAAATCTCAATACTTCTTAACTTATTAATATCAAATTTATTAAAAATTAAAAAAAAAAAACTGTTCAGTTGTGACTTATGCCACTTTCAATGTAAACGGCTAAATTGACAATTATACTTTGTTATTCCAAAAATTTTTAAAAATGTTTATTAAGACAAATTAAATAGATTATTTAGCAATATGAAGGATAAAATAGGAAAAATGGAAATATCTGATGTAGTATACAGGATACCATGTGGTGGAAATGACCAGGTGAACTGTGACAAAGTTTATATTGGGACAACAAAGAGTAAACTTAAAACAAGATTAGCTGGTCATAGATGTGACCAAAAATATAGGAATATTTCAACACAGAAGACATCCTTATCTTCACATTGCAAGAAATATAATCGTTATCCAAAGTTTGATAAAACATCAGTATTAGATATAGAAAAAAACTACAAGAGACGTTATATGTTGGAAATGTTAGAAATTGTTAATGTACCAAATGTAAGGAGAATAAATTTCAAAACAGACACAGACAATTTAGCGCAGAATTATAGGTACTTAATACAAAAGACACATAATTTGTTTTAATTATTTCATAAGAAAGAATTTGTTATTTAGTTTCCGTTTCCTTGTTTTTGTATGTTTAAATATTTAAAATTTTAATTTTTGTATGTTTGTATGTATGAAGAAAATAATTTTATATGTTTTGTCAAATGTTTTTCAAAAAAATTTTTTTTTCAAATTGTTATAATTTTTGTTTTTGAAAAATATAAAAAATAATTTCCTGAAGAAGCTTTTCACAGGAAAGCGAAATATCGAGAAAAAATAAATCGTTATAATTTAAAGGACCGTTTAAAAGATTAAGATTTAATAGAAATATTTTTTATTATTAAATTTTTGGTTCTTCTTTCTTTTTTTCAGTTCGAGCCTTTTTATTTTTCATTCTGTCTTCAATATTTTGTCACATTGATTCAAATGTTCTACTTTTCCTAGAATTTCTTTTTCATTTAACATTAATTGGGTTGCTGAAACTGCAGGCTCTTCACTATTTAGTGCTGGTTTTATTTCTTTACTCGGTTTTACAGGGGGGAAAGTTTAGTTTGGTGATCATTAAGTATTTAAAATGTGAAAACTATTTAAATAAAAAAAAGTTTCAAATTATTACGTTTTAAGGATAAAGGCAATTTGGATTTTAACCTTAAATTTATATGGACTTGTGCTGTTCATATTGTTACGAAGATGCTTTGTTTAAGTTTTAAAAGAAATTAATTGTCCGTAAAAGAAGTACACGAAATGATCTATTGTGTCTTTTTACAAATGACTTAGTTTCTAAGAAATGTTATACACACGACAGTAAAAACATGGAACAGCAGAAAATGAAAACAACAATCTACTACAACTATCAACTAACAAAAACGCGCCTCCACTTATTAAAGACTAGCTGTACGTGCCAGCTTCGCTCAGAAACTATTTGCTAATGATTAATATTTCATATGGAGTAAAAAAAAAGAAGAAACGACACAATTTTTTCTCAAATTATTGTTTAAATGGCTCTTAAGGCAATTTATTAAAAAATAAACAATATTTTTTGTTTTTCTGTTGGGAGAGAGAGTAAACAGTGCTGGCCGTGTACCAAATCTCGAGCATGCAACATACAATTGCCCGTGGGAAAAACATTGAGATTTAATCCACACGCTTTTAGCGATTGTCCTTGGGATTTATTAATCGTCATTGCGAATGCAAAGCGAACGGGAAATTGGACTTTTAAACTTAAATGGTAATTTACTTGGTATGATAGGTATCCTTGGAATAAGTAACTCTTCACATAAAAACTTTCCTATAATTATTATTGCTTTAATCGCGTTTGCCATCAGCGTTTTAATAACAAATTTAGTAGCATCGCATAGTGTTGGCTGATTCAGGTTACGTAACATGACTATTACCGCTCCAACCTTAAGCTGCAAGAACAATTTTCCGGTTTGGCCGAAGTTGATGATGTTGCCTCTCTTTATTTTTCTTTTTGTTTTTTGTTATTTGATCTATGCATTAATTTTGAAATATGGTACAAACTTAGGCATCTCAGTGTATAAATTTGCATATACTGAGGTAAGAATAGTTGCTTCATTTAAAATCACTGTACCGAATGAGTTGTTTAACCTCGTTATTTCTCCTGAGCTTTGGCCCAGTGGTACATATGTTGGGGAATTTATATTTAAAACAAGGCATAGAATTTCCTACATCTATAACAAATATTTCAAAAAACTAAAAATCGATGCTGTAAATTTTATCAAAATGTTCGTGGAATTTATACAAAATGACCTGTTTTATTCAATCAAAGTTTTTAATTTGACTTTCAAGCTATAGCGTTAACTGAAACTTGGCTAAATGCAACTGTATTAAATACGGAAATAATACCTGATAATTACAGAATATATAGACATGATCGTCTAAACAATATGAAAGGAGGTGGGGTGTTGATTGCTGTTTCTAGTCTACTAACTTCCGAAGCCCTATCAGTTCCTTCTTTGCTGAATATTGAATTTATTGCTGTTTTGGTAAAACTTAAACACAAAAAAATATTCATTACCTCTTTATAAAAGGTGTTCTTTTAAGCTAGATAGAACTTTAAATTGTAAAAAGTAACACAAAAAATTAAATTTTGATGAAACATTTTTTTTTATTTGTTTCAGTATACTCTGACAAATCATCATGAATAGACTCTCGCTTGAACAACGCTACGAAATTATCCAAATTCACTTTGAAAATCAGTCGTCGATTCGCGCAACTTATAGACGACTTCGTCATTTTTATGGCGTAAATAATCGTGCATCTGAACAAGCCATTCGTCGAACTGTCGATAGATTTCGTACCACATACTCTTTAGAGGATGCAATAACACCAACACGTCGAAGGAATGTGCGTACTGAAGAGAATATCGCCGCTGTAAACGAAAGTATGGAAGAAGATCAAAATTTATCAATTCGTCGTCGGTCGCAGGAATTGGGGCTCTGTCCGTCCACTACGTGGAAAATTTTGCGCAAAGATCTCGGCCTACACCCGTATAAGATCCAGCTGGTGCAGGAATTAAAGCCACGAGACCATTATATGCGTCGTTCTTTCGCCGATTGGGCTCTAGAGCAGTTGGCAACTGACCCGTTGTTTTATCGCAAAATTGTGTTCAGCGATGAGGCGCATTTTTGGCATAACGGGTTTGGTAATAAGCAAAATTGCCGCATATGGAGTGAAACCAATCCACAACAGACCCTACAGACTCCATTACATCCAGAAAAATGCACCGTTTGTTGCGGTTTTCACGCTGGTGGCATCATCGGACCTTATTTCTTCAAAAATGAGGCCGGAGCTCGCGTTACGGTCAATGGAGATCGTTACCGCACCATGATCAATGATTTTTTGTTTGAAAATATGGATGACATTCATCCGGACGAGATGTGGTTTCAACAGGATGGCGCTACGTGCCATACAGCGAACGCAACCATCGACTTATTGAAATCAAAATTTGGCGATAAATTGATTTCGAGAAATGGACCTGTCAATTAGCCTCCAAGGTCGTGCGATTTGACACCACTCGACTATTTCCTGTGGGGCTACGTGAAGTCACTGGTTTATGCTGATAAACCAGCAACAATTGACGCCTTGGAGGACAGCATTGTTCGTGTTATTCGTGACATACGCCCAGCAGTGCTCGAAAAAGTGGCCCAAAATTGGACGTCCAGAATGCGCTTCGTCAAGAACAGCCGCGGTGCCCATATGCCCGAAATCATTTTCAAATGTTAATGTCACGTATTGATCCTTCGAATAACAAAGAAATTTTGATTACAATTTGATTTTTTGTGTTATTTTTTACAATTTCAAGTTCTATCGGGCTTAAAAAAACACCCTTTATATACCTCCTAAATCTCATGATACAATTTACCAAAAACATTCTGAAGCCATAGCGGCCGTCGTACAAATGGCCCATCAAAATGACACTATTATTGCAGTTGGGGACTTTAACATGCCTAAAATTTTTTGGAAACTTTCTAATGATGATGGATACTACACACCGTATTGTTCTGGCTTGTGCATGAAATATACCGAATTTATTAATTGCATGTTGGATTTAAATCTCAATCAGATAAACGGCGTCTATAATGACCACCATAACCTTTTGGATTTGGTTTTTATAAATGATTGTATTGACACGCCGGTTATTCGAATTGATCCATTAACTGTGCCAGAAGATGGATACCATCATTCGATATCCATCTTCGGATCATTTGTGCCATCAAGTGTCTTCAATATTATCGTCTATCCAACATGACTTTCGTAGAGGATGTTCTACTGTTACTAATCTTTTACAACTCACAACTTTGGTTAATCGTGGTTTTGTCAGCAAAATGCAAACTGACGTTGTCTATACAGATTTTAGCAAGGCATTTGATAATGTTAACCATTGACTACTTATCAGGAAACTTCATTATATGGGATTCACACAAAATTGTTTAAAATGGATAAATTCATACCTTAGGAACAGGAAACAGAATCTTGCATACAAAAATGCGATTTCTAAGCCAATCTCCGTTCCATCTGGTGTTCCTCAAGGGAGCCATCTTGGACCCCTTCTTTTTTCATTATTTCTCAATGACTTACCTGTTGTCATCAAAAATTCTTTTATACTAATGTGTGCGGATTGTGTTAAAGTAAATATTTTTTACTTATAATAAATATGATGATCACATGCTGCTGCAAGCAGATTTAAATTCTTTATACTCCTGGTGTGAATTGAACCTAATGAAATTAAACTTCGATAAATGTAAATATATGTGCTTCTTCCGAAGGAACCATTTTAAAGTTAGATATTTTTTGGGTGGCAATGAGCTGGAAAATGTTTGCAGGATCACATATCTTGGAATTATACTTGACCATAAACTAAATTTCATTCAACATATTTCTCTAATTGTGAGCAAGGCAAGATGTCAGCTTGGTTTTATTAAACGTTGGGCAAAGGAATTTGAAGATCCTTATATCACGAAAAATTTATATATGTCACTAGTTCGTCCAGTTCTGGAATATGGGTCAATTATATGGAATCCACAGTACAAAACTTACAGTAACGCAATTGAATATGTGCAGAAACAATTTCTTATATTTTGTTTACGTAGACTACAATGGAACCCGCTATATTTATTTATATATAAATCTAGACTTGCTCTTATCAAGTTACCATCACTGGAAAGTCGCAGAACTATGCTTAATGCCATGTTCATCTTAAATACAATTAATAGAAATACCTCCTCTAACTTCTTAATTGAAAATATATCTTTTTGTGTTCCGCGGCGACCTACTCGATAATTTTATCCATTGGACATTCAATATTTTAGAACGAACTATGCAAATTCTGATCCTTTCATTAGATGTTGTAAACACTTTAATAAATTATACTATTGTATTGCTTATACCTTAAATGAAAATCTGATAAAACGTAATATTTTGTTCTCATTAAATAATTGCATATAATTGTCATATTTTTTCTTTTTTTCCACTTTCATTAGTTTTATAGATATATAAATTAATATGTACTAATAGTCTGTAAGAATTATAAATTCATAGACTTAAATTAAATAAATAAAAAGTGTGTTTGCACGTATACAAACTCATTAGCATATACACAACCACATAGCTTCGTCAAACCAGTTCGAACGAACATGGCGAGTCGTTAATAATTTATTTGTGTTTACAACAACAAAAGCAAGAAGAAAATGAACAAATGAATTTTCCAAGTTTTGGGGAAAATTTTATAATTTTTTTTCATACAAACCATCTCCTGAAAATTTCGAATCGAATAAAAGAAAAGTCAGCCAAATCGCTGCAGGCGTTCTCACGCCATTACATAACATACATAACATTTCATTTTTATATATACAGATAACAACAATATAGGGTGATGTTAAAGTAGAATATTCCGTCTACTGGCTGTTTGTTCGGTATGAACGGTGAGTGCTTTCGAAGTGAACGTGTGTGATTAGATTTACATCCGCGCCTAGCCATGAACCCTTAATCAGATGGTGGATCAAACCACTGCATAATTTGGAACGTCTTGCTCGTCCTAGGAAGCCGAAGCTATAATTCTACGCAACAGAACTTTCTAGTTGCAACTTCGATGATTCCAGAGCAGGGCTGCAAATCATCACTCCTTGCTTAATAGTTGAAGACTTTCTAACTCCTGTCCAGAACACATGTCTAGCATGCTCACTGGACTGGATCATTCACCTAGCGTGTCATTAACGGCGAAATGATCCTGGCCACCATATAAAACTGACCTGCTGTTATGGGGCCGCGAAACCACAACCACCACGATACTCCCATATAGGGGCCAACCTCAATAATCAGCCAGAGAACTATTAAATGTCTAAAGAGACAAATAATGAACTCTGCGAGCTTACTGACTCCCGTGGAAATAAAGTGGAGTTTCCAGTTGTACCCCTGCTGACTTCAGGGGACTGGGCTCCCTTTTTACCCCAGTTGCACTGTGTCTAGATAGTCGATGTTCTATAAAGACCATATATATGTGCTCCCGGGGGGTCTTTCGAAGTGAAGCCATCATTTTTAAGCTGTGTTTCAAACTGTACTGGCGAGTCATTGTTCATGCAGGTAGAATGCCCGCCATCCGACATTTTACGCGAAGCTAATTTCTAATATTTTCGCCTTTTATTATTATCTAGGTACGTGTGTCCGTCTGAGGGTGTTTTCCATTTCTTCGAGTGTATGACTAGTTTTAGCGGTGTGAAAAGTGTGACTGAGATCGTGATTACTTGTTCGTTTATAATGTCACTGTTAAAAGTTTTTGTTTTCAGGTTTTCCATGTTTTCAAGAATGTCTAATTTGCGTCCTTTTGTACTATTTCCCTTGGTGTGTGTGTCCGTAAGTGTCAAAGTGTAATGCAAAGTTGGAGTCTTCGTTTTTGTTTGTATGAGAGTATGTTTTCTATAAATCTTGTTTTTAGTGTTCGGCCAGTTTGTCCTATAGACGTATATTTGCAATTACAAGTAAGTCTGTATACTCCGCTGGAAATAAATTTGTTAGTTGTTTCTGTCGTTGCCTGAGATTATGTCTCAGAGTGTTGCTAACTTTTAATGCCGTGAGGAAACCTTCTTTGTGAAAAAGGTTATTTAATCAATATATTTCTGGTCCTGTGTAAGTAAAAGTGTACCGTCTTTTTGTATTGGTTGTCTCTTTGTCTTCTATATTCTTGTTTTTTGTATTGTGTTGTCTAAGAAGTTTGTCTATAGTAGTGGCTTTGTAGCCGTTATTTTTAGTTATGGTGTAAATCGTGTCGATTTCTTTGTTGTACTTATCTGGAGTAATGTCTATGCTGCTTGTTTATGTTGGGTAGAGTGATTCTAGGTCATGTGAACCATCCATAGTGTCCTTCGTAGTTGGTTTTTTATGAATGTCAAATGTTAAACAGTTGTTTGATGTTAAGATTATGTAAATTTTTGTTTTCTTTTTCCATTGTGTATGTAATATTATTATGGATTGTGTTTGAGTCTGTTAGAATTTGTTCGGCGTTGTCTTGTTCGAGGATGCATATGATTATTTTGTATTTTTCCATTAGTGTTTTTATTCGAGATTCGAGGTATTGCATGAAAATTTCCATTGTTCTATTGTTTAATTAAACTCACTTAGATTTTTATTAAATGATCGACCGCTCTTGGTCCGATCCTTCGTACTGTTCTTTATTAATTAATTTTACTTATAAATCTAAAATTCTTACAAATTAACCTACTTACTAATGCATTCAGATTTTACCATTAACATGCACACAGACTGAATGCGGTGGTACCGTTTGCAGTCCATGCGGACTGTGTGCGATGGGAATATGCAACGTTTGTATGCAACGTTTGCATACTCCCACACATGAGTTAGAGTTAGTGCGTGCAATCACACTCCAACCTAATGTGGGGTGTCCGATGCTATACAGAAGGAATGACAATGACGACACAGTCAAACACACTACACCATGAAGATATCTGGAGTTGGGTTTCTTATGCCGAGTCCATCTGGTAATTTGTAAAAGTGGTTATTAAATCAAAGATAGTTCCGTTTTATTAACGTCTTTGAAATATTCATAATGCCGGCGATGTATTGGTTGTCGTATAAATTGCTTAGTGTGTTGTGTAGGATATTCTTGTATATGCGAGAGCCGCTCAAAACAGAATATATAAGCTCCATCTGTTGTGAGCACAATTATGGTCGAGTGAAGACATAAAGCTAATAAAATATCTTGTAGGCGTTAAAGTGGCAAATTTATCATCGTGTATTTTTGTGTATATTAAAGTGATAAAATTGTGTAATTCAATTTAAAAACTCTAAAGTGTTGTGTATAATTATTTTGCAATAAAAGAACTCAATACAAAAAACAAAAAGGTTTATTAACGGAATATCTAAAGTTAACAATGTGTTCACTACAAACGTGTAAGTTTTCTCGATTGTTGCTATTTTAAATATATGTAATTTTCTATAATCAAACTAAAAGGTTTTCACCTGAGCCATTGCACTTTTAGTTTAAATGCTTTTTCACCTCATTTTGTTGACTTTTCACTACTTACCGATTTCTCCGATATTATTAAATAAAAGAAAAACGTAAAATTATATTTTATATTTTTATTGTGTTTTCTGCTGTGTTCATAAATTTTTATATTTTTGTGTTCATTTAGCTGTTTCATTTTTTCTTGTAATTAATTGTTCACAGTTCACAACCTTACAAATGGAAAGAAAAAAATCAATAATATTTGTTTATTTATTTATTTGTTTGATATAATCGATACTGTTTCTCTAAACTATCTTTTTACTAGTTCCTGTGCGTCGTTCTGGTTTTGGACATATCAGTTAATACACTCTTTTTTTTTTAAATAAAAATAATCCATCGCAATGAATAAATTCAAAAGGGACTGTGATTGTTCTCTGGTTCACGTATTTACTTTTTGTGTTTTATTTAATTTTGTTTTTCTTTGCTCTGTGAATTTAATTAAAATTTTAAATTATATAAATAATATTTAATATATTTGGAGTATTTTTAATATTTTTAGTAATTGTGATCTTTTTTTTTTTTTTTGGTTTTTAGTTATTTTCTTTTTTACAAGGAAGATATAATTTGATCTTGATCTTTATGATTTTTGTTTTACTCTGTGCTAAAATAATTTTTGCGATCTTTATTTTAAATTCATCTCTTTTTATAAATTATCTCTTTGGGGAGTTGTGAACTCAATTAATTTTTAAACATATGAAAATTACATATATATTATTAATATTACTATTTGGCACATATTTCATCTTTTCTATTTTTATAAATATTAATGACTTTAAATTTTATTTTTATTTTTAAAACTACACTGATACGTATTTTATAGAAAAAACTAAATATTTTTTGTTTAAGAAATCAACATTTTTAATTTATGCTTGTTGAAATAAATAAAGAATCGATTGCCAATAAGATAATTTTAACTTCAATTTCTTGTCTGATTCTCTTGTGTATTTGTATTTTTACTTTTACAAAATACTTACATACCTTGATTTTTATCTATTTATTTTTTTTTTATAAAAAAAAGTTATTTATCAATTTTGTAAAAACTTTCATTTAATGTGTAATACTTTAATATGGACATTTTTCAATATTATTTCTTGTTGCATATATCTTAACGGTGGATTTATTATTTTTATTTTACAAAAATAAAAACCAGATTTTCGAGAAAAGCATTTCAGCAAAGTTGATTTTGTGATCATTTTTTACTAAGATGATTTATTAAGTTTTAAAAGAAAATAATTAACAGTAAAAGAATAGTAAACGACCCACTGTGCATTTTACAAACTGTATAGTTTTCTATGAAATTTTGCTGGCACAAGACGACAACAACAACATGCTTGTGAGAAATTCTACCACAGAAGTCAACAACAGAAAATACAGAACAAAACACACAGCCAAGCAGGCGCCTAAACTGAATAATAACAACAACAACAACAATATGGGGTCATGTTGAACAAGAATATTCTTGTATGTTGAGTCATCAGTGCGTAAAGATAACAAAGTTATCATCGTATTTATTTTGTGTGTATTGCAAGTAAATAAATAAATCGTTTAACTTTATTTTAAAACTCTAAAATATTCACCCTTATTCCATTTAGCGTCATCAATATGAAACGATAACGTTTTGTATCAATTGTTGTTAATTGGTATGCCCATTATCAATATCAAGTGTTATCGACAAGCGTCGATGTATTTTTGGTATGCCGTACTCAACGTTAACGACGGCATCGATTTAAATTGACTCTGATTTTATCGTCGGTCTGGTTTGTGTCGAAACAGTTTTAGTGTTTTTGATTTTTTTACAATAGCACTTTTAAATTTAAAAAAAAATGGAAAAAGAAAAAAAAAATTACAAACAGTATTCAATTTAATAAGTTAGTGGAGGAGATGGAAAAGAATCCACCACTTGCCAAGGGTTTCCAAAAGGCAGTGGGAAAGAATAGCAACGATATTAAATGCCCTTGGTCCACCGAAAAGATCAGGTGGTGGTTGGCAAAAGGTAAAGTAAATAGTTTTAAAAAGATTATTGTATAATAAAATTATTTTTATAGGTTTGGCGGGATTTAAAATTCAAAGTGGCAAATAAGGCAGGGTGTACGTCTACTGGGGGAGGAATTTATAAACAAATGATTCTTAGCCCGCTGGAAGAAGCATTTAGTTATTTAAAGTTATATGGTCCTTTTAATTTTTTATATTTTTGTCAATAATTCGCTCTCCTTCAAAAAAAAACTTTACAAAAATTGAAAAAAAAACAAACCAGCTGTCTAAATTGTTAGAGATGTGCTTTAAAAAACGATAAACCATCGACATCGTTACGCTGCTCTTAGGGCATACCAGTTTCGTTTTGAATTGATGACGATGTCGATAAAATTTGAGATTTGAGAATAATGGTGATTGTGTTATTATTTTGAAATAAAAGAACTCAAAGTAACAAAACGTTTATTAAAAGGAATGAACGTAATAATATGTTTCTTTATATGGCTAAAAAGTCGAGTTGTGCGGTTTACACTGTTTGATATAGAATGGGACTTTGTTGCTTTTTAAAAATTAAAAAAGCTGTTACTCGTATTTAATTAAACAAATCAGCTAAACTTGGTGTGCTCCACTGTTTTAGGCTGCTGTGATTTTGTTTGTAGCTGCTGATATGCCGATACGAGAACCATCCCTAGACGGGGATCGAGACCTACCCGGAGTTTAATGTCAGCACGCCAGTGTAGTCTACAAGCTGGAAAATTATAAACGTTTTAGTTTTTTCTATCAATTTTCCTCTTGGTCCCCCCCGGAGACCAATAGATAGATCTCTTCCCAATGTTGACATCTGCCTTTGGGTGATAAAAGCCGTCAACAGTCACCGCACGAGCACAACAAGCAGGAACACGATACTGGAAGAGACATAGGACTCTCGAAGTCCGACCAGTGTCTTATTATACACGGGAACCAGTTGCCCACAGTACTACATCCTTGTTCTGGTTGTTGGTGAGGTTCCTCGAGGAGCAGGGTGGTGGCTGTGATTTCATCGGGCTTTGAAGAAAGTTTCGAACAGGTGTTAATGTAAAGGCAAGGTTAACATCTAAATAAATGTCCTAGTTGCACTTGCAACACGACTAGGAGTTGAATAGTTTTCAACTCTTTAGCAAGGAGGGGGTACGGCCCTGCTGCTGTCCTCTCGAAAATAGCTACTAAGGCGTATATGCACCAAGTGTGCATGCATCTTAGGGCGTAGTTGCCTTCTTTCGTACACCCAGTGGTAAGACCACCATCAGATTATGGCTCCATGGCCCGGTGCTGATGTAAATCCTATCACATGTATGCTTTTTCTTGTACAGCAATTGCTATAAAATGGCCATTTTTGTATTTTATATACATATGTACCTTAACGACAGACTTACTCGCACCAAATCTTCGTTATAAAAAATACCCTGGTCACTGTTGTAAATTATTTGATTTTCGGTTAATAAAATCGTGCGAATAAAGATAGAACCTCCTATCTCGCAAAAGGACTTGACTTAACATTTTTACGAAATAGTCTTTTCATGATTCCAATACATTTCCTAGAAATACACCTCGTCACAAAAACTTAATGCATTATCACTAAAATTAACGGAATTACAAGCATTTGTATTTTTATGATTACATTTTCACATACAAATGTAATTTCGTTATGTTTTAACCTTTTCCTTGAAGCTAGAATGTGCTGTAAGATAGTATGGAGTTAAGATAGTAAGATAGTATGGAGTTACAGTATTGAAAAGTCTTTTATATAATAACAGGTGCTGCGAAGTTTCAGTGTTATTCTAATTGGTGATTTCCTCAAAAATAAGTTATTTCCTTGAGTAAAAGTAATCTTAGTAGCTCCCAGTAGCCAATTTATTATTTAATCTCACTACACAATTTTATTAAAACTCATTCAATAGAATTTAAAGACGCGTGCAAAATATAAATAAATTAAGAGTTTTTTTCTTTTTAAATTAATGACTATCTGAACCACGACCAACATTTTGAAAAAAATGCTTCGTGTACATACACGAACTTGTTGTGGTTTTGTACTATAAGTAAAATTTGAATTTTGATACCAGGGTTATTTTCATTCGATTCTATGTCTGGTCTGTCACTGTCTATACAAACAAGAAGACCCTTAAGATATTGTTTTCAAAATATACAACGAATATTATTGATTTTTTTTGATAGCGGCCAAGCCAACCGTTTCAAATTAATGACTATCGTAGAAATAATATCCATTGTTAAAAATTTCTTAAAAAAGGGTTCGCGCAGAATGCAGACAATTTAGCCAAGCTATTAATTTATAAGTTGCGCCCATTTGCTGATGAAATTTCAGCTACAATTTTTGTGATAACTTGATCTTTCATATCTGAAACCACCCTTTTCTTCTTAAGAACATCACGATAGTTAAATTCTGTAAGTTTATTTTTGCCCTGGATCTTTCAAACGGTTTAAAATTCAACCCGTCTTAAAGTGTTAGATAAATATCGAATATTTTGAATTATGCTTCTTCAGAATAGATCCACACTAAATGCAAACGTGCCCTTTTTAAAACTATAATCTGTCAAACACGCACCGTTTAAAAATGTACAAACAACAACAAACATTTTTTTCGAATACGTAAAGAAATGAATTATAGCAACAATTGATTCAATTTCCATTCTTTGTTTTCATCAAGAGTTTTTGGAAAAATTTTGTAAGAATAAATGTTGTCAGCAACATTATAGCATGCAATCTCGTTTTCGTCAATTACTGCATTCCTGCTTTTGCAGAAGTAATTGAGAATATACAACAGGAATTGGAAAGAGCAAACATATGTTTTATAGTACTTCTTGACCCCTCTTAAGCATTTGACATGGTGGACCATGATATTGTTACGGATGCGTCTTGCTTAAGTTTTAAAAGTAATTAAGTAATGAAATAAACAACTAGGTATGTTGTTTACTAACTGCGTGGCTTGCTACGAAAACTTGTGCACGTAACCCAACAACAAATTTCTAGTTACAAACTACGTTGTTTTCTAGGAAACTTTATCAGCAAAAAAACAAAAATACACACAGATATACAGACGCCTATACATTAAATGAATAACATAACAACAACAAAATGTGATACAAAGGGAGCAGAAGATTCTTAGTTTTTCTAGACCTTTAATGGACAAATATAAAAAGGCAGCGTCTGAATGAATAGTTAGTTAGTTGAAAAATAAATAAATTGTTCTGTAGTGTCAACTTTGTGCGTAGCTAAAGTAAAAAAACTTGTAATTAATTTAAAAACTCTAAAATCTGGTGTTATTTATTTTGCAATAAAGAAATCACAACAAAACGTTTATAAAAGGTATAAACGTAACAATATATTACTTAGAAAATTAAAATTCTTTTTCAGATTTTCAGACCGATGACAAGCTTATTAACTTATATATATCGAATCGTATACAGTCGGTAATTGTGAATAAAGTATGGTCGGAAAAATTGTCACTCATCGGAGGCATGCCACAGGGGTCTATTCTAGGACCACTATTATTTTCAATAAATGTTAATGATTTGTCAAAAGTGCTTGACCACCTTTATGCAGACGATGTACAACTTACAATAGGTACCCTAGCTGAAAATGCTGCCACTGCTAGGGAAAGTTGATCACTGGGCTTTTGCAAACGGACTTTGCTTGAACCCTTATAAATCTTAGCGTATTGTAATAGGCAAAAAACTCTTGCAACAACTTTTTCAGAGGACATTGTTTTAAAAGACGAGAATATCGAAATTGTTAATAAGGTATAAAATCTCAGCATAACTTTTTACAACTAGTTGGCTTGGTCGGACCACATAAACCCTTTAGTTGGTCAGGAGTATGTGAAGTTACGAACGCGCTGGACCACTCAATATTTTACTCCATTACGGATAAGAATTTTGCTCGTCAAAGAATACCTGATTTCAACTTATACATTAAAGTTGTTATCAATATGTGAATTATTTGGTCACTATGACACCGTTAGTAAAAGAAAATTTAATGTTCTATATAATAATATTTTAAGATATGTCTATGGTTTGCGTAACACGTTTGACCACGTTTCATCTGTTTCAAATAATCTTTACGGGGTTAGCTTGGAAAGTCTTATAAAAGATCGTGCTCTGGCTTTGTACACAAAATAACATATACACAAACACCTTAATATTTGTTTGCAAAAATATATTTTCCCAATCGCCCAGCAGCCGAAATATTATAATACCTCGACATCAATATTTAGTGTCTGAGAGGCAGTTTAATTTGTATGCAGCTCGCATTCCATGTACACATGTACACCATATCAACAACTTAATGGTAAATAGTAATTAAATACATTTTTATTTACTATTTCCAGATAATTTTTCTTATTTTATTTATAATTTTTTTTTTTAAGAAAGAAGTAGCACTTGAGGCAACAATGCTTATTTAGTCAAGTACCGTGCTACATTCTTTAGGAAAGGGATACAGAAGAGATGAGACAGGTGATGAAAGTAGAGGGATAGTTATGGACCATGCCTTCATCACTGAGCAGCTCCACCGACAGTCAATTTTTATTTATAGTGAAAAAACTAAGGTCTTTGTTGGGAATCGAACCCACAGCCCATAGTCTTATAAGCTAGTACACTACCAACTAACCTACGGGGGCACCTTTACGATTTTTACTTGTCAGGGTATGTCAACGCTTCTGAAAATCCTAGAGGGATATTGAGAATCCTTTTCAAGCTCAACGTGTCACTGTGTAGTGAGCTATATGGTCTGGAGGCGCGATTGGGCCGTTTTCTTTCGAAGATGCGGCTGGAAATACAGTTGCGGTAAATGGATAACGCTATCGTAAAATGCTAACAGCTTAATTTTGGCCTATTATTGCCAACGTGGATATAACTGAGATGTGGTTTTAACAGGGCGGTGCCACAGTTAAGTGGGCAGCCAGATCATGAGATTTAACAACACTGGATTTTTTTTTCTGGGGCTATGTGAAGCTCAGAGTCTATACGGAGCCAATCGATTCGATTTCAGCCTTTAAACTCAAAATCCGTCATGTGATTAACGTAATAGGACCGCCATTTTTCCAAAAAGTGATTAAAATCGATATTTGAAAGCGTGGTCGCGGTAGGCATTTGCAAGATATCATTTTTAATTTATAGTTGCTGAACTTTTCTTTTCGTAATACAATAAAAATTAGACTCATCTTAATCTGAATTTTTTCTTTTATTTTGTTTTAGAAAACAAACCTCTTGTTACAACCCTTTATTATTTGCTTTGGTTGGATATAGTGGATCAGTCGTATTCTATATGTACATGGTACGAAATATCATTTTACTATGTCTACCGTTGAATGCTAAACCGGGTTAGTAAATCTAACATTATTTACAAATGGTAAGAGAAGATGCGAACAAGATATGAAAAATATACAATATTAAAACTTAATTTTTCTCTAGTTCTGTGGTTCTTAAGTAAGTTCCTATAAGTTAAAATTAATTTTTTAATTTTTATATTTTCGTGGCATAATAATAAAAAATCGTGGCGTCTTAGCTCGAATTATAAAATAGTAACAAAAATAGGAATTTTGGAATTAAACACAAGAATTTAGAATCAAACGTAAAGAAATTCCTGGAAAAACTCCTTTAGTGGACTGTAAATTTTATGATAAATTGCAATGTCTCTTTAGTAATTTTTGGTGTACAAGTACGATGCCGATTATCTTTCCATAGCTTTTTCATGACTTTTCGTGTTTTCTTATTCCGTTCGGGTTAACAGGCTCCACTATTTAACTAATAATAACAAATTATGGAGGCACGCAATAAGAAAATTGCTTCTGCAGAATTTGTACACATTTGGACTGGCCTGCACATACTAGAGATGCATTGCCAAGACCAAGTAGTCAATAAGGAAACTTTTCTTACGTACAGTTGTAATGGCGTTAGTAACAAAGTACATTACAAACATTGCAGCTTGGCTTTTGATGTCCATTTAGATTGAAAGAAGAACAAGAAGCGTGCACGTTCGCAAGTCTTTTCTTAATGATTTCACAATTTTCAGCACTTTGCTCAAAATCTTTTCCGGCTTGAAACGTTCTTATAATAAAACTTTCTTCTTACAAAAAACATTAAAATAAATTGCCATGTCGCGTTCAATGAGAAGTTTAAAAAAATCATGTTCATTTTGAGTGTAACGCAATGCGTTCGTCTACTATAAAAATAAGATTTACCTTTGTTGTACAAGAAATGAAAAGATAAATT
Source organism: Trichopoda pennipes (assembly GCA_030448955.1). NCBI lineage: Eukaryota > Metazoa > Arthropoda > Insecta > Diptera > Tachinidae > Trichopoda > Trichopoda pennipes. The sequence goes on from JASKUP010000045.1 coordinate 1,946,239, forward strand.
AACAAACCACTTCTCCATAACTATGTCTGCCACAATTGCAGAAGCTGAAAAATCTTTTGGAAGTTATTTTTGCTGGATATATATCTTCCTATTGTACTGAAAATCTCTATTATCTGGAGAATGCCTAAAATAGCCATTTAACAGATAGCGAATCTTTGTAAAATTTTCTAAAACATTCCATTTTTCTTCTATTGTAATAATTGTCAAATTAACAGGAATGCTAACGATATAACGATACCAAATCAAAAGAAATTAATTTGGAATGACCATGAATGACATGAAGGTTTTTAATTTTTCTTTTAAATTCAATTGAATCCTATATATTCTATATAGAGCCCTTAGGGTTTTTTTAATATCTTTGTAATATACATACATACATATGTAGACGATAAGAGAATTAACAAAAGAACAAATTAGTGTTAAAGGAAAAGTTTTTAACATATAGCTCATCAGCGGATTTGTTTTCAAAATCTTTGCTGTGTTTTTGTATAGAAATATTTTTGAGTTTTGTTGTCTTTTTGCTGTGTTGGATCAATAAAAATTCTCATTTAATCAATTTGGCTTGAGATATGACTTGAATTTTCTACGAAAGTTATTGGCACATTGACGATGTTGTCGAGCGTAGCAAGGGAATTTACTCCGCATATAAGGTTTTGAGAGTAAGGTGTGTCTTTTAGTGTACCGCCAAATAATCTGCCCTATCATCTTCTACGCCTTTCTGGCTGGGTTTCAAACAAACGAAAAACAACTTCAGACGGACACACGTACTTGGACATATATAAAAGGCGAAAATATTAGGATTAATAACACATAAAATGTTAGATGGCTTACATTCTGGCTACGTAGGTAATTACGACGATTATGGGATAAATATCTGAACCAGAAATTCTGACTCACCAGTACGTGATAGAACGTGGCTTGATAATAATGTATTCACATCGAAAGCGCTCGCCATTTGCGAAGAAAAAGCCAGGAAGGACGTCATATGGAGAAGGAATTGTTAGCAAGAGTCTTCTTTTTTTTCCATTTTTTTGGGGAGTTAATTGAAAACTTTTATATATTTTTTTGGAAAGGATGCATGCAAAAAAATGTATCTATTTACGTTGCTAGCTGCAGCAAGTTTTTGAAAAATACAATTTTTGTATAGTTTTAAAGTTTTTAATTTTTAAGATTTAATTATTTGTAAAATATTTTGGGAAAAAAAATTAAATTAATCTATGCAAAATATGGGGTAAAATCCACTGATGAGTTAGAGGAGCAATAGTGAAATGGATATGCTTTCTCCCACAGTAATACATTTCAAATATATTTTTTGAATTATAAATATTTTATAAGAATATCATATTTTATGAGAATATTATAAAATATTTATTTTTAAAGGATTCTAGTACACATTAACGTAGATTGAAATAAAAAATTATTGCAAAATTAAAAATTGTTTATTGCAATTGTTTTAGTTTTTTGTTTGCTTGTCCTTGAAGGAAAAATTTTTTTATTTTTTTCAACTTATACATTTTTCTTTTCCTGAAGATGCCACCGTATGGTGTGGAGAAATTTTGAAAATAAAAAATTATTTATAAAATATTGAAAAGGTTACTAACCAATATTTACTATATTTACTAAAATAAATAAAAAGTTCATTGGCTATAGAAATTGTCACTGGTATATTTGTTGTTTTGTTAAACAACCTCAAATTTGCTGGAAATGCTTTAATGTCGTAACAAAAGTTTGTGCAATTTCTATATATATAGTAATGGAAAATAAAATATTTATAATAGAAATAAAAGTATTTAAAATATTTTTATTTGCATTTTATTATTTTTTTTTCTTTTTCATAGGTAAACTCATACATAAAACAGTTTTTTAAAATTATGCAAGTATTGTATTTGTATAAAAGAGTAAAGGTTTAAGCAAATAAATCAATATTGAACAAAAGAAAAAGTTTTCATTTAAGGAAAAACTTGTAATTAAAAATAAATTTTATAAACTATATTTATTTTTTTTTTTTGTTTCTTTCAATTTTTTTTTGTTTGTATGCATTTTTCATAATATATAATAATTATCTTTCTATATATTATTTTTTATGTTTTAATATAAAATGTTTATTGTTTATTCTTTTTGTTGTTTTTTACTGATAAAAGCTACAATTAATTTGGCAATTGATGGGTTTGATTTGTTTGTATTCACTTTTTTATATATTTTTCTCTTGTCTTATTATTTATTTATTACTGAAACTTTTTAAAACTACTTTGATGTTTACAAACTAATTTTATGTGTATAATTTTTAAATTTGTTTTTGTTTTTTTTTAATTTTTTATGTTTTACTTTAAATGATTAAAAGTTTGTAAAGTAAAATTATGCGAAAGTAATAAGAAATTAATTGTAAATAAAAAAATATGTAATTAAAAATTATTTAAACAATTCTAATTCCATGTTTGTTATAATTAAAAAAAAAACTTTGGCTTAATATTTTGTTAAATTTTAAAATTATAAAAAAATACTTAATATTTATTTTTTAATTTGTTTTTTTTTTTGTAAAATATAAATTCGAAATAAAAAATATCTTTACGTGTGTTGGTTGTTGTGTCTGAGTATTTTTCTAAACATATTTATTTTTAATTTCCTTGTGTTTTTTCTTTTTTGTTTTTGTTTTTTTTTGTAATTTGTAACAGGAAGAAGAGGACGTTCTTTAAGATTTAAGACTTAATTTACAAATATGAGCATTTATATTTTTAAACTTGCCGTTTATTTATCTAAATTAATATTTGAGCAATGTTTGGAGAAACGACCTACAATTAAGTTAAAGTGGATAAATTGAAATAATCGATAAAATTTCTAACTTAAAACCCCGATATTCAATCATTGTGCTTAAGCAAACAGGCTTCATTAAGTGATTAGGTGTAGTACCTACTATTGTAAACCATTTTTAAAATACAACACTGTGTCCCCCTTAGACAAGTTGTTCAAAAGTTCTGTTCCTAATTTTAAAATTATTCAAACGCTTAAAAAATCTTTTGTTTATTGTAAATTAAATTATGAATTATTTATAATATTTAAAAACTAATATTTAATTAGCCAAGTCTTTAAATTTACAAAAAAATGGCTTTTTCAAAGTTTCAAATGAAAGCAATTCTTAGTAAAATAAGCATAATTTCCTGCCAGACTTTTAAACGAAATATATTTTATTTAAGGGGTATTAGCCAAATCAACATAAAGTAAGGCTGTTGATTCAATAGCGTTATTGTACAGTCAGTTGTGCGGCTAAAAGTTTTAATCAAAACTTCACTGACTGCATATATGATTTTTAGAACTTTTGTTTGGAAAAATTTCGTTAAGTAAAATTTTCGCGTTTGCAAAAACACAAATTATCTTATGTTTTTATAAATTTTTTAACTTGGGATTTGTAGCCTCGTTGATTTTTGCAGTCATGCTATGAAAAGCTAATAGAATTGAACTTAAAAAAAAACATATTTATGTAATTTAAAATTGTATACGAAATAAATTTAAAATACATATTATTTTTGCATTCGTTTCAATTTTTAAAAAGATGGTGTCCTTTTAAGTTTGAATTAAGCAGACAAGTGCATAAATAACTGAAGGTGAAACATTACAATAATTAAGCCATAAGTTTTGTCACCTGCAACGCCAGTGACTAATAGGCAGACATTATAAGAACATTAATAGATTAAACAGGCATAACTGAGGCAGCATTAGAAAATGTAAAATTAGAATTTAGATACGCTTAGTATCCAATGGATTTTACAGACATCTTTCAAACTTACAGTCCGCTATCACTTAAAAGGTGCTGCCTAGTGACACCGTACTTATGGTTTTGTATGAAAAGTTTAAAATCTATATTTCTTTCTCTTTAAAAATGAAATGAGTTTCGTTTTTTTTACGTTTCTTAAGCATTTTTGTTTTAAGTATAGCAATTTTAAGGATCACTCAATACTTGTGCTTTTTATTTACCCTTTTTTGTTGCTTGTTCCAAATTTGAACTTAATAGAATTTTTTTAATTTTATTAAAATATATATTTTTTTGTTATTGTAAATTCAGCAATTATTATTTTTTTAACAAAAAAGTAAAAGCTCAGGCTTTTAACTATTGAATAAAAAATAAATCTCGAGCATTTAATTTTTTAAATATGTATCTTGCTAAAATTTACACAAATAAGTGTTTGCTTGACTAAGTTTTTTAATGCTGCTGTCCTAAAGGGTATTGAGTTTGTCATTTAAAAAGTGCTAGAGTTTTATTTAATATTAATATTGTTGTTTTGTAAGCTAAAATTTTTTTATTTGACATATGTATATGTATGTACATCTAAACAATTGCACATTTAAATACGCAATACATCCATACAATTAAAGAATAAAACTAAAATTCAAAAACGTAAAAAAATTATTACCACACTAAGAGAGATTTTTTGTGGATGTAGCGTTTTTAGCGTTTTAAAGAAACAACAAAAAATGAGCTGTTAGTAAAAGTATATCTATAATATTTTTATGGCTGTTTTTTGTCATATATCTATATTATTTTTCTTTGAGCATTTTTTAAATTTTTTAATAATTATTTATTTCTAGTTTAAAGTAGCTGTCATATAAAAACAAAACACCCTTTTATTAATTCTGTGAATATACTCATACGTTTATATATATCCTTATGTTCTTTTTCTTGAATTAAAGTAAGTATCATGTTAAATTAGTCAATTGCTTTTTTCTTTAATAAATTCTTTGGAAAAATATTTTGTTTTAACATAAATTAAAAGTATTTTATATAGCGTTTTAGTAAAGAATTCAAACAGCTTTTGTGATTTTGTTCTTTTTTTTTTCAAATTTTTTTGTGTTTTGCCTTCTTTAAATTTTATTGTATATATCAAGGATATGTCTACGTTTTTCCACTAATTTTTTTTATTTATAAAATTTGTTTTATTCATATATATATGTATATATATGTATATATATATATATATATATATATATATATATATAAATATATATGTATTTTATGTATACATATTTTTTAAATTTAATTTTTAAATGTAATTATTTACATATTTATTTTGCTTTAAAAAAAATAAGCTGCCAATTAGAAAGAATATAAATAATAAATACAATAAAATGATTGCCATTAAAACAGGAACATATATTATTATGAAAAAAAAAACTAAAAAATAAAATTGCGTATTCAATTTTTAAACAGTCTATCAATTTGCCTTCAAAAACAAATTTATAAAATCTATAAAACTATAAAGGTCATTAATTCGTTTTTTAAAAAAAAAACTTCAATGTATAACAAAGTTTCTTTGTTTTTGTTTTCAGAGCCAAGTAAAACTGTGACAAAATTTTAAGAAAAACATTTAGAACTAAATAGTTAATCTTATTTTAGCAGGTATACAGATCATAATGTTTTTATATCCCAAGCAATATATTTGTTGAATAAAAATGATGATGATTCTAGTATACTAAAAGTGTAACAAAAAACTTTGGGTTGCTCTTTTATTACAAATTTAATTTCATTAAATAAATCTTTTCTTTGACAGTTTATTTTTTTAATGTATCGAAATTTAACACGATTCGTTATGAAATATGAGCTTTTAAATACCAAATCAATTTAATTTTTAATTAGCCTGCCGTATAGCTTGTTTAGATATAAAAATAACTGACTAGTGAATGGTCTTGTTTTGCAAATGCAAGGTCAGCTTTTTAAAACCAGTAAAGTTTAAAGCGCTAAATGTTTCTAAACATTTCTTTATATTTAATCGATTAAACTTTAAAGTTTTAAAAAAATTTGTTGGTTTATGGAAAGAATTTCTCCACGTAATTTGTTTTATAAATCTTTAATAATTTTAAAACAAATATTTTTGCTTCATTTTGTTTCTCTAATTCTCTGCACTTCTGACAATCGGAAACTTATTAAAAAGGTCGTCGTATAAACGGGATTTTACTTGATATATTAGAGTATAGTTTCCTGGCAGAAAATATAGTTTAAATGAAAACCTAAATTTTTCATATTTAGGGGTCAATATTTTCAATATTTTAAAAATATAAATTTCAAATATTCTTTAGTTATAACAACAAAAAACAATTTTAATTGCATTATAATTTTATAGGACTTGATCGAGGTCTTCGAAATGACTATTTAATGTATATCATTCATATACGTAGCTGTGATGATTTCCAAGTTCAGGCGTTACATTTTATAAGATTCGACATTGAATTGAATAAAGCAAGCCAAGTTTTCAACGAAAAATAATTTACTTTGTTTAGATTTTTTTAATTTACTTCATTTATTGGCATTTGGCTTAAAGGCGGCTTGAAATGGTAGTTAGAAAAACTTAATGTAAGCTAAAAAAATTATATCTGTTATATATCTGTTTTTAACAGATCTTAAAGTTAAGAACTTCTTAAGGAAGATTTGATATGATCTGGTATTCATTAAACAATATTTCGAAAGAAATTATTTTTATAAAAAATATATAAGATTAAGAAAAAATTGAATTTATTAAATAAAATTTATATTCTTGTGAAATTACCCAACAAATTTAATTTTTAATAGTTGATACCAACTCCATATTTATAAATATTTATTGAGGTTTCAAATCTATTTAAAAATGAATTTTGTATGAAAATGTTTTCTTTAAAATAAATTTGCAATCTAAAACTCTTTTTATAAATATCTCGATTAATTGTATAATATTTTTGGTTTTAGTGCTGGTAGTTAAGTTAAAAGTTAATATAAAGAGTTTTTAATTAAGCTTCATTTAAAAAATGAATGTATTTTACACTATTTCTCCATTTAAAAATTGAATAAGTACATTAGAAAAAGAAAAAAACAACAAAAAAAGAAAAAGAGAAGCGAACAAAAGAATATAATAAAAAATATAAAAGCAAATATAACATTAATTATAATAATTAAAATTTTTGTTTTAACTTTCTTTTTTTTATTAATAATAAATTTACGAGTATTTTTTGTTGCATAAACTTGTAAATAAATGATTATTTATAATAAACATTACCAAATAATGAGTATTTTGTAAATAGTTGCCAAATAAAGGAAAACGATTGTTTTTTGTTTTTTTTTTTATATAATATCGATTGAACAATAAGAGAGTTTAAGAAAAATATTTTATGAAATAAAGGGCTGCCGTTATTGTAATATTTTTTATAACATTTTATTTATAATATTTTCTTAATAAATCCTTAGATTTTGTTTTACAAATTATTAATTCATTTTCGTTGGAATTTTTAAAATTTTGCTGAAAATATTATATTTTATTTTTAAACATTGAACAAACGAGGTTCATGTTAAAATTTTCAACTTGTTTGCAGGTTTTGGATAATTCAAGTAATGGCCACAAAATAAATGAAACTTTTTAGAACTAAGAAACTCATCAAACACAACATGTGTTAAAAGTCTAAAAATATAAAAATTAAATTAATATTGCTAACAATTTCTTTAAACTAATTATGCATATAACATTCTTATAGGCGTTCTTTAAAACGTTTTAATACATTTCATTATTTATCAACATTGCAACAACTAAAATGTTTGAGTTTTAGTTCTACACATTCCTTTTTGAAACTAATTGCAGAAAGTGAGTAGAATCAGCTGGAATATTTTAAAATTCTCACAGGAAAGACTGAAATATTTATGCATTTACTTCTGTAAGACATGAGTATACATGTATAGTAGAATCCACCCTGATCATTTTAGTTCTTAAAAAACATACAATTATTCGTTAACAAATGCTTTTACTTGAATGGGTCTTTCTCACACGTGAGAGCACGTAAAGAGCATTTAAAAAAACGTCAAAAGTTCTTCAAGAAGTGTTTACTTAAAGTGTTCAAATGCTATTTTAATTAGCAACAAGCAGGAAAAATAAATAAGTTATTAGTTATAAAAGAAACCCTTTTATCATTCCGAAGTTTATGGCGCAAAACTTAATTTAAACTACTGAAATGATTTTTCAACGAGTGTGCTGGAAATAGCAGTGGTGCTATATCGTAGGATATGGCATATCAAAAGCACACATTTCACAAGACTTTTAACGTTCATGTAACATTTGCTAAAGCAATGAATATTGTTGAATTTCAATTTCATTTTGAATTTTCTATTAATTTTTTGAAAGACATAAAATTTTTAAGTATAAAAAATGTCTGCTATAGTTTCATTTAGTTTAAAAGAAGCCCCGGAATATTTGTTATAGAGTTCATATACTTTATTTTAGTGTTGTTTTGTTTTGTTTTTTTTTTTTTGGTTGTTTAATATTTATTTAAAAGAATCAAGGATTGTTTTTGTTGCTTTGAGTTTAAAATTTATTCTAGGAATTTAATATTTATTTGCAATTTTTCTCTAACTTTATTATTTTGAATTTTTGTTTTGTTTTTAATTTTTGCTGGACGACATTGAGTTTGAACAAAACTACTTGTATTTAAATTGGTTTTTGTAATCTTAATATACAATAACATTTTTCATTAATAAATCTTACTTAAAATTTCTGAAAATGTTTGTTACTCTTATTTTCCAACACACTTTAAACTTGTGTGTGTTTTATACATTGAATAATATTTTCACGTATATTTTTTCTTTATAAAAATGTTTTTTTACTTTTTTCTTAATGAATATTTTTTTAATAATTTTTCTTTTAAATTATCTTAAGTTGAGCATTATTTAAACATTTGTTATTTGTTTTGCAACCCCTGTTGTGTTCACGATGAGTATTAAAAAAATTAATATTTTTTTACTTCTGTGTTTTTTGTTTTTAAAAAATTGCTGAGTATTTTGTAAATAAAAATAAATTTTCAGTGATGATTGATATTGTTTTTTTTTAATATGGCGTAAATCGATTAAATCCTCCACGATACATGGTTGCCTATAAAGGAAAAAGGGAAAAATATATATATTCGAACGAGGTAATGTTTTAAAAATGGTAATTAAAAATGTTCTAATTTGCATGTTGCTCTGCTCTTTCTTTTAACAGCCTATTTACAATTACAACACTATTAGAACAATATTCGAAAGCATAAAATCATAAACTTACCCCATAGCCGGGTACCGGACCAATACCATGTCCTAAATAAGGATCAGCATATTCTCGGGCATAACTATTGCGGCAACAAAAATTAAAAGTAAAAATATTGCAATTAGAAAACATCTCTTAGATATTTAATAAAATTTGACTTGTTTTTGTATTGAATTTTGTTTCTTTCTTTAGTAGTTAATCCGTCCGTTAAGCAATTAGCAATTAGTTGATTAGTTCTTGCTTTTATAATTATGTTAGTTAAAATTATTTAGTTTCATTAGTATTTTACAAAAGTTTTCAAGTAAAAATTTAAGATTTTCAATTTTTCTTGTTTCGTTTTTTCTAAAAAAAGAGAGATTTTAAAGAAAATTAAAAATTAAGAAAAGGAAAATAAAAATTTCAGTTAATAATGATTATACAAAACTAAAAATAAATTAAAATTTATAACAACTTAAGTAATAAAAACTAATTTTAAAAAATATTCTAAATTGTGCTAAGTTCTGGGTAAAAAAAACTTAAAATAATTTTAAATTATGTAGCGGAATATTCTTTTGCTTTAGGTTTTATAAAACTTTGCAAAAGAAATGGAACTGTAGTGCAAGTTATGAACAAAAACATCTAAATGAATTGTTTAGCTCATTTAAATGAAATTCAAATACATCCATCAACTTGCAAATTTTTTAGCTTTACTGCGTTAACAACTTTCAAGATTATTTTGAATAGCATAAATATTCTGAGTTTATATCAGCTCCATTGCTTGCCGCACAAAGTCAATAATACGATTTAAAAACGAAGTAAAATACTTAAAACAACAAGACAAACGAAATACTTTTAGGTCATCATTACACCAAACGCAAGTAAGCATTACTGGACTGCGATGCTTTCTGCTAATAAAACTTAGTTCAATAATAGATATAAAAAAGTTTCTGCGTTTTGAATATAAATAATTTGCAATTTGTTGATTAATACGCATACCAGGAATAGGTGTGAAAATTTTTGGAGAAGATAAATCAAAAATTTTAATAATAAAAAATATAATTTTAATAATAAAAGTTTTTTGGAACCGAATATACTACTGTTCAAAACATATGGTTTAAAGCAAAATTGTGACAAGTCCAAATTTACCAACGATATAATGCGATTAATAGTTGTTTGATTAAAGCAGGGGATAATTGGAAATAGTCTCCTTGATATCCTAGGTAGCACCCAACATGTGCGTACAAGTTAATGACGGGTATTGTAACGGCAAGGTTTAAAGAATGTGTGATAAGATTTACGTGTAAGCCATAACTTGACGGTAGATCAAACCACTTGGGTGATATGTAGCGTGCACGCACGCCCTAGAGAGCCGAAGCATAATTCTATACAACACATTCGCCAACCCCCACTCCATACTGAAGAGTTCGAGACTATCCAACCCCTGGTCCAGAACACATAACAAGCATGCTCACTGGATCCGGATCATTCACCCTTTGTTCTCAGTAGAGGTGAGATGATCCTGGCCCCTTAATCATTTCATGAGAACCGCGAAACTAGAACCACAACGATGCTCCCGAAGGGCCAACCTTAATAATCTGTCCGAGAACAGCTAATAGGGTAAATATCTTAACTCTGGGGCTTACTGATTCCCGTGAAAATAACGTGGACTTGTCCAATTGGCTCCCTGCTAGCTTTTAGTGGATTCGGCTCCCCTTTACCCACGGTGACACATGTAATGATATATAGATGTGGCCCCGGTGAGTCTAAAGAATTTCGTGGTAAGATTTACATCTGCACCTGGCCGTGGGCCTTAATCAAACCACTGTGAATGAAAATCAGCGCCATTCACGCCCTAGGAAGCCGAAGACTAATTCTAGCAACAGGTCTTTCCTAGTTGCAATTTCAGCGGTTCCAGAGCAGTTCTGCAAACCACTTTTCCTTGCTGAAGAGCTGGAGACTATCCAACTCATGTCCAGAATACATGACTAGCATGCTCACTGGATCTGTATCATTCATCAGTAGGTGTGATTAAAGGCGAGATGATCCTGGCCACCATAATTCAATTCATCTAGAGCCGCAAAACCACAACCACCACGATACTCCCGAAGGGCCAACCTCAATAATTAGACAGATAAACAGCTAAAAGTCTAAAGATACAATTAACGGAAACTTTGGGGCTTACTGATTCCCGTGGAAATAACGTGGAGCTTCCAGTTGTACCCCTGCTAACTTCAGGAGACTGGGCTCACTTATACCCCTAGCAGCACAGGTCTACATAGTCAAGTATTCCATAAAGACCGATAAATGTGCCCCCGGCGGGGGGTGGCAATCTAAAGAATATACTAAAACCGGTGATCTAACTCTTAAATGAAACGTAGAAAAAATAATATAATTTTAACCATTCTTGATACATACAGGGTGTCCGCCGGGAACGTTTACTACTTTCTTTGTTTACTGTATGAAAAAGAATATGAGATAAATGCGAGTACTTTTGAGCAAATTTTTCATTACATTCTCACACATTTCAAACGATATTTCATTAACGTCATCACGAATATTTTGTTTGACTTGCTCAAGCATTTCTGGTTTGTTTGCAAAACAAAGTAGTATACCTTCCCAGCGGACACCCTGTAAGTAATACTGAAAAGTAAAAACATTAATAAGTAAGAATAGTCTTACTTTAGATAAAATTTGCAGGACTTGCTATAATAAAATTTTAATGAATTTTTAGTTGCAAGTCTCTTTCTGCAATCACTTTACTTTTTCTTGCTGAAATTCATGGCAAAAGAAAGAACACTAATTTACGATTCTTTATAACAAATAAAAGTTAATAAAAATTACAGCCTGTCCCACATTATCGAAGGTAACGAAAGCATAAAAAACCTTCTACTATTGTTTGTCTTTTAGTTGGCTTGGTTTCGCACTTGTTTCTTAACAAGTTTCGACTAACCGTGTTGCCATTCAAATTAACTCCAATATGTTGATTATGCTCCTAGAACTTGCAACAAGTGGCTGATTAAAAAGTGAAAATTAAAAATAAATAAAATTTATACACAAAGTATTAATAGTTAAAAATATAAAATATTTGTATGAAATAAAAAATTAATAAAAGTTAAAATATACAAAGGATAAAGAAATGAGTAAAGATATTGTGAAAAAATAATAGTGCATTTATCTGGAACGAAATTATACTAAAGGAAAAGTAAAAATTACGCTTTCCAACTACGAAGAAAATGCTAATAAAGACTGTAGTGGTAAAGTGATAATGCGCAAAGGTATTGCAATTAGTTTATAACAACGAAAATATATATTATTTTAAATATTTCATTTTTAATAAAAGTTATATAAACTTTTTCCTATTTTTTGTGGTTCTTACTCGTATTTTGACCATATGAATGGTCGGTAATTAGTTATTTGTTTTTTTGTTCATAAGCATTCTAGCATTTATTATTACCTATTTCGATTTCAAAAAAATTATTTAAATTTTTATATTGGGGAACCAAAACGTAAGTGATTAGTTTTGATAAATGTTGTCGCATAAATAATAGCACTTTGCGATACTGGGATGAAATCTTCGACGGAAGCGTTTATTTTATCGTTTGCGATTGTTTTCTCGCTGACGGTTGTTAAGGGGACGTAAATAAGTTATTTGTCGTTTAGAATGATAACGATTGAAAACGAAATATATATATCGGGTGGTTTATATAAAGGTATATAACTTTAAATTGGCAACGCTTATTTAACTGGCGTCTTTTTTTCAGCTGTCGTGTGATTTATGTTACATTTGGTCTTTCAACACGAATAGGCTGACGCCTGCACATCGCTTCCAAATTTTGCAAATTGGGCATCTCCCTTGGGGCACGCAGTCTTGATGGATCTCTTCCCCGTTTTGACATGTGCCTTCGGGGGTGAAAAATCGTCTTGGCTAACAGGAGCCAAATTGGAAGAGACATAGGACTCTCGAAGGCCACCCAATGACTTTTTATACACACACTGGTACCACGGGAACCAGTTGCCCGCAGGGCTACAGCCCTGTTCTGGTTACTGATGAGGCCCTTCGGGGAGCAACTTTGTGATTGTGGTTTAATCGAGCTTTGAAAAAAGTTCCGAAAAAAATTAACATCTAATATCCTAGCGCTAGCAACAGGTCGAGGAGTTGGATAGTCTCCAACACTTCAGCAAGGAGTAGGGGCACGGCCCTTCTACAGTTCACTCGAAGATTGCTACTAAGCCGTATATGCACTTCGTGTGTATGTATCTTAGGGCTAGGGTGAATGCTTTTTCCTACACCAATTGGTAAGACCACCATCAAAATAGAACTTGGCGGCCAGGTGTTGACGATAATCCTATAACGTGTCTGTGCAAGCTGGGCATAAAGCAAGATTACCGTTGATCCCAATTTTCACCTGTGTTTGAATGAATACGTAGATAAACAAAACTGCCGTACTTGAAGTAATGATAATCCTGAAGTGCGTGTTGAAACACCGTTACATCCAGAAAAACTGACTAGTTTTCTTTATATGCTGATGGAATTATTGTATAACTACATTATAACTTTTTCATTTATCAGTTGAAAAACCATTATGTGCAGGAGCTGTGGTTTCAATAAATCGATGCAACGTATCACAAAGTTCGTGCAATGCTTGATTTATTTAAGCAAATGCTTGGTAACCGCATGGTTTCCAGATTAGACTACTAATTGAATTATAATGGCAGAAGATTATCTTTCGAATAAAGTAAGTATCATGTCAATTTAAAAGAAATATATTTTAAAGTTCTATACCTATATATATCTACACCCATATATATACATATATATATATATTTTTTTTTTTATAAAAGAGAAGTAGCACTTCAGACAACAATGCCTATTTAGTCAAGTACCGTGCTACATTCTTTAGGAAAGGGATTGAGAAGAGATGAAACAGGTGATGAAAGCAGAAGGATAGTCGTAAATTAACTGCCGTATAAGACAGCCAGCGCACCACCGACAGTCAATTTTTATTTTTGTAGTGAAAAAAACCAAGGTCTTCGTTGGGAATCGAACCCACAACCCCCACACTGAAAAGCTAGTCCACTACCTACTAGCCTATAGGGGCACCTAATATATATATATCGATAATATAATGTATCGAGTAAGAAAGAAATTACAAATTTTGTGTTCAGCAAGAGAATAATGAATAAAAATATCAATCTGAGCAATTCAATTACGCATAATACCAGCAGTTTTATTAACATCAGTTCGTTTTGTCAGATAGTAACAATGAATTTTTAATCTAAAAAAAACATAATCTATTTTTAAAGTTTAAATTCAATATTTAAAGTAAAATATTTTTTCATACACCGAAGCACTCAAATAAAAAACTCTTGTTTAATAGCTAAGGATCCATTTGTTGTTAATATTGTTAGTAATGTCTTATATTTTGTTCGTTTGTTTTAGTTGTCACACAAAACTTACCCCGCAACGGTGGCATAACCAGCCAAAGCTGGTTGAGCTGCTGCAGCTGCTGCAGCACCATAAGCTGCTCTAGCTGCTACAGCAGTATATGTGGTTGCTGCAGTAGCATAAGCTTGTTGAGCCTGAGATAAGGGTGTCTTTAACAAAGGACCAGCAGCCTGTAAAATGTGTTGGAAAAAAGTAAGAGAAAATATAACAAAAATCAAGAAAAAACTTTAAATTCAATTGACTGTTCGAGTACAACCAAAGAAAGGTAACAAATAAAGTAGCAGAATATTCTAAGAAAGGTGAGACTTTGTTTAATTTGATTAAAAATATTAGTGTGTAACTGAATCAAACAGGTCATAAACAACTGATCAAGCGTTTTGTTTGGATTGACACATGTCAATTACAAACATTCTACAACCAAAATTAATGTTTCATTTTAAATACGTACAATAAAAAGAAAGTCAAACAGAACATTAATATAAATATAACTGACAATCACAGTTAAATAATTTAACACTTGATTTTCAAAACTTGGGGTGCATTTAAGAAGTACGAAATAATTTCGAATAAATTAAATTTTGCTTTTTGTGAATCAATCAATCAATCAATCAGTCAATCAATCAATCGAATTAATTATGATGAACAGACATATCAAACATACATTAAGGGAAATAAGGTGCATTTTTGTTTAAATATTATAAAATACATTAAAAAATAAAATTTAAAAGAAATGAGCATTTTAATATTTATGATTAAATAAATAATTGAGCATAGAAGACAAACCAAAACCTTTACACCAGATACTTGTATATAGTTTTCTTTGAAGTTGGCTAAGGTGTGCTTCAAAATGATTGGCAACTAATGTTTATTGTCTATTTTATGCCAAAATAAAAAATTTATGTAAATTTAAACAGAGTGAGATTTATGAATATTTTGATCATCAATAAGATAAATTACTGGAGGCTTTGGCTTTCATTTTACCGATAACAGAAAAAACATTTTCCTTAAAGGACTCTTTTCAGCTTTATGAAAAGGTACTGCTACTCTTACTTATTACGATTGTTTAATAATGCATAAAACAATAGCAAAACACTAATCATATGAATATTCAATTTAGGTTCAACATACCACCATGCTGGATGAGGATTATTAAGGTAATCCGGTTTTCTGTTACGCTAAAACAAATACGTTGTAAATTATTTTTTAATCATTTGCACATTAAGGATAATTAAAATCCAATGATTTATTGGGAAAAATGTTTTGACCAAAATGTTAAAGCCAGAAATCCCAAAATTTTGGAATTTTACGGGATTGGTAGTTCCCAGATTCATGTTTTGAGTCTTTTTACTTTGTTTCTTGGATATATTTTGCATAAAGAAAGCAAACTTGCCTAATTGTGTTCTGCAAAGTAAACGGCAGCAAGAAAACATACTGAATGTATGTAGTTATACATAGGGAGGATTTCTTGCCAAAGCATTATAGCGATATGAGCATTTATAAAGGATTTTTTAACAAGAAGTTTGTTTTTCCCAAACAAAATAAAACAAAAAAATTAGATTAATATGATTCGAATTTTTACTGCACTAGGAAGAGAAAAAATCGGCAATTATGAACGAAAAATGATTTGTGGCAAAAGTCCACCACGATCATGCTGGCAGATGTCGATTCCGACATCAAAGTTTTTAATCTCCTTTTTAGCAAAATGGGGGTCCTATTTCGCTAGTCACGGATTTTGAGTTTATGTTCTTAACATAGCAAAAAATAATCCAGTCATCACTGGATAAATCACACGATCTTTTTTGATTTTGAATCACTTTTAAGTAAAATGGCGATCTTATTTCGTTGATCACATCACTGATTTTGAGCTTAAAGGCTGACATCATTTTGATTGGCTCCATATGGACTCTGTCCTGTCTGTTTTATAGAAAATAATCCAGTGGTGTTAAATCACGCGATATGGCTGGTCCCTTAACTGCTGATTGTTGTGAAATTATGCGATCGGGAAATTTGGTTTTCAATAAATTGATCGTTTCATTGGCTGTGTGATATGTGACACTCGCTGTCTTATTGAAACCAGATGTCAGTGATATCTACGTCGTCAAACAATAGGCCAAAATTGAGATGCTGTTGTTGTTTCCCGATAGCGTAATTCAGTGACCGTAACCGCAATTCCAGCCTCATCTTCGAAAAAAAAACGGCGCAAACACGCCTCGAGACCACATGGCGCACCTTACGGTAACACCTCGAGTATGCTACAAAGCCTTCTCAATAGTCACTCTAAGATTTTTAGAACCCACATGCGCCAATTTTGCTTGTTGACATACAAAATGGGCAAGTGACAAGTGAAAATGGGCTTGGTCTGAAAAAATGATTTTTTCAGAAAAACCAGTCGTTGTTTTTGAATGAATTGAGCGAATCTACGGCGATGTGAATGGTCGGTTGGCTTCAATTCTTGCACAAGTTGAACCTTCAAGTCAAATCCTTACGCAAAATTCAACATGGACGATTATTTTGGCCGAAAATATCACAAATTTTACAAAATGTAACTTTAACAGAACCACCATTTTCATAGTGGATATTAATTATTTTAATGCGATTTTCGTGCGAAATTGAATTTATTGTAATAATAGTAAATGCATTTACTACGAAAACAAACTTTTTGTTGAAAGCCCCGACAGCGTCAGGGTAAAAAATTTAAAATAAAGATTCAAAATAAATGAATTGTAGGCACATTAGTTGTAAAAAATCTGGTACAAGCGACTTTGAGAGAACTTCTACAATAAGTAAATAAGAATATGCATCGTACTTATGTAATGAAAGACTTTTTACTATTTTTATATTAAATATATTTTTGCATTTACTACGAATACGTCAAAAATTTAATGTCAAAACTATTATGTTGTTGGTGTTAATATACTTAAAAAAACTTGGGATTTATAAAAACCAATCCCTGTTGGCATCCCTACTTCTGACTCTTTCAAACAAATATTTTATATCTTTTATCAGTTAACAAATGAGAGCAAATGATTTTCGAACATTTTAGGTTTTGGCATAAACAAAACAAGAGAAAAAGTAACAAACGTTGTTATTTTGATGCACACCTTATGGCACAGGTAATACAATAAAAACAATAATTATTATCCAGAAATTAAATAAAATTCATGCTGCAAAATATTTTCTAAATTATTAAATTCAATTTCGTTTTAATAATGTAATTGAAATACTGCATAAAATAGTAATTTAAGATATCAAAAAATATATAAACTAAAATTCCAACACACAGCAACACCTGTAACATTTAAATATTAAATAAAAATAAATCATGCTGAGACTGAAATATTATAATTAATTCTTGATTGAAGTAATTCTTAAAAGGGTGGAATTTTTAGAACACACAAAAAACGAAAGAAAAAAACACAAAGCAATCATAACAACAATAGCAACAATAATAATATTAATTATTTTTTGATCTAATACTAAATGGATAAAAGTAACATAAATTTATGTATATTTTTAGTTTTACCAAAACATTCTGTGGTACCGGTATGCGGTTGATCGTATGTGGGGTACTGTTTAGCGTTGTCACAGTGCGGCGCTGTAAGTTTTTAAGTAAATTTCGTTTCTTATTTTTTTTACTTTTTTTCATAATTTATATATATTTTTTTTATTTAATCAAATGCATGTAATTTTAATGTGAGTTAATTTTCATGTGAATATCGGTTTAATAAAGTGTAAGTTTGTAAAATAATATAAATGATGTTAATGAATAGTGAAGAAACAAACTAAAATTAAGACTATTTATGTGTATTATTAAAAAAAATCGACCACTACAACCAAAAACTTGAACAAAATAATATATTTTTTCTTTGTTAATCTACTGTGACATTTAGTAAATAAAAAACGAATTGTAAGTTTTAAGCAATAGTTTTTTAAGATTTGCGAGTAGTCACGACTTTAATACTTTTTTCCAAATTTTATTTTCATTGTTTAAATATTTAGTTAAAACGGCTAAGAGCAAAAGGTCTATTTCACTAGAGAGAGAAGTAGCTATTTCTCAAAGATTTCTAGTTAAGTAATTTTTTGTGATAAAATTACAAAACGTCGTCATAATATTTATTTTTTATTTTTGAACTTAAAAATTATAAACCTTAAAATTTATTTTATGTAATTAATAATTTTGCTAATAACGTAAGAGAAAGTAAAAAAAAATTCCCAATATTAAAAAATATATCTAAAATAAAGAAACTAATAATAGACCAGGATGTTGGAAATTTTAAATTGGTGACAACGTATTGCTCGTATTTCCAAAATATTTTAATTTTGCTATACTGTACAATGTATAAATTATTAAAAAATAATAGTTAATTAACTACTAAAAATATTAAAAAATAATAAAAAGTAATTTGAATAAAAAATGCCGGCAATTATTACAATTAGAAATTACCGAATTTTTTGGTTCAATATAAAATTCGTAGGAATCATTTTGGGTTAATTCTCAAAATTTATACAATTAAAAAAAATATTAAGTGAATTTAACGCACTATCCGTTTATCCAAAACCGGCTATCAGTGTTAAAAGACCCTTATGAAATATGAATACTTCGATTCGCTCCGTTCGGTTTTTTAATTTCATAGAAATCTAGCGTTAAGTTTATATGCAGTTTATACGAATAAAATTTGTATTCGAGTTTTTGTAATGGATGTAGTACTAACAACAATTAATAAGACATCAATTTGTTCAATATAAAACAAAATTTATACAAACTTGCTTCCTTTAAGAAATGTTTTCCGCATTAAATTTTTATTTTTGCTGAGTTCAAATTAATTGAATTTTGAATAGAAATGATATTCTTTCTTGAAGGTAATATATTTTCTATCAAAGTATCGCGTTTTTCAACAAGATGTTTATTTTTTAGATGTGGCAACACCAACAACATGATAGTTTTTTGACGTATTCGTAGCGGATGCATTGGCAATTCTTACAATGAATTCAATTTTGTACGAAAATCCCTTTAAAATAATTAAAATCCACTGTGGTTCTGTTAAAGTTACATTTCGTAAAATTCGTAATATTTTCCGACAACATAATCATCTTTCTGAGACCGTTATTAAGAATTTTGTCAATAAATTTGAGTCGATAGACTCAATACAAAATGTGTTAACACCAACGGGTGTTCGACCGGGTTGTTCAACTGAAAACATGGCAACCGTAAGCCACAGTGTTGAAGCAGATCTAAATTTGTCAATTCCTTTGACTTTGAAACCTTAAAAGGTACAACTGGTTCAGGAATTGAAGCCCACCGACCATTCACATCACCGTAGATTCGCTCAATTCATTCAGGAACAATCGGTAGGTTTTTCTGTAAACATCACTTTTTCAGACGACATCCTCTTTCACTTGTCAGGGTATGTAAAAAAAATGCCGCATTTGGGCTTCTGAAAAACCTAAAGCGATTATTTATCAACGTGTCACTGTATGGTGCGATATATGATCTGGAGGCGTGATTAGGCCGTTTTTTCGAATATAAGACTGGAAATGCGGCAATGGTCAATGGATCACGCTATTGCGAGATGCTAACAACTTAATTTTGGCCAATTATTGACGACGTGGATATCATTGACATATGGTTTCAACAGAACGGTGTCGCATGTCGCACAGCCAATGAAACGATTAATTTATTGCAAACCAAATTTCCCGATCGCATAATTTCACAACAATCATCAGTTAAGTGGCCTACCAGATCGTGTGATTTAATACTATTGGATTATTTTTTGTGGGGCTAAATTAAGTACAGAGTCTATGCGGAGCCAATCGAATCCATTTCAGCTTTAAAACTCAAAAATGTAATGACGGTGGATTTCCGTTAAAACGTATAAAACCACCATATGGCGAATTATTCATAGGAATTTGACTTTGAAGCCTTACAAGGTTCAACTGGAGCAGATAATTCACATCGCCGTAGATTGGCTTAAATCATTCAGTGACAATTGGCTGGTTTTTATGAAAACATAATTGTTTCAGAGTATGTAAACAAGCAAAATTGCCGCGTTTGGGCTTCCGAAAATCCTAGAGCGATTACTGAGAAGAGTTTTGCATGCTCAACGTGCGACTGTATCGTCTGGAGGTGGGATTGGGCCGTTTTTTTTCAAGATGAGGCTGGAAATGCAGTAGCACTAACGGTCAAGATCCTAATCGCGAGATGCTAACAACTTAATAGTGACCTATTATGCGGTTTCAACAGGATGGTGCCATATGTCACAGAGCCAACGATATGATAAATTTATCTTAAAACCAAATTTCCCGATCGCATTATTTTGCGACATTCAGCAATTAAGTGGCCTACCAGATCGTGTGATTTAAGACCACTGGATTATTTTCTGTGAGGCTATGTTAAGGACAGAGGCTAAGCGGAGCCAATCGAATTGATTTTAATCTTAAAACTCAAAATCCGTTATGTGATTAACGAAATAAGATTGCCATTTTGCCAAAGAGTGATTAAAAACTTTGATGAAAGAATCGACATCTGTCAGCGCGGTCGTAGTGGGCATTTGCCAAATATCATTTTTCATTAATAATTGCCTTCGAAATGCAATAAAAATTTAAATCATCTCAACCAAAATTTTTTGTTTCAGAAAACAAACTTCTTGTTGAAAAGCCCTTTAATATTATGCGCCAAAAAATGTATGCAAATGTTAAGGAATATTCGTTTATAATATTTTTTTTTCTGTTCGGAAAATATACTGACTCCATTTTAACCAATAACTCTTTTCATACAAAAATGTATAGGTTATTTTTCGTAATAAACTAAAAGCGAATAAAGGATAACCTAATGACTGACTTATCCTTTAGCTCTTAACAATTATTTGATAATTTGAAGCTAATACAATTAAGCTTGTTAAATACCAAAAATTAACTTACTAATGGACAGAGCTTTAAGGAATTCAATTCAGCTCTTACAATTTTCTCGTTTCTAATATATTACTCAAAAAATTTTTAACATAAAATTGGGGGACGCTCTCTTTAGCTAAAGTTTTTCAGTACGCTCACTACAAAAATGGCCATAGAGATCTTATTTCTCTCAGTAAAATTCATCACTCTCTAACGCAAGCATAAGGAATATGTTTTTAAGGTTGGTAGAATTAAATTTAAAAAGTAGAAAAAACAAACAAAAAATATGTTATACTATAAATTGGTAATATGTCTAAATAAAAATGTAAAAAATATTTCAAATGTTATTAAATCAAACTATCATGCTGTGAAACAAAATTGCTACAATCTTTTGAAAAATAACAATAAAGAAAGAGATGAGCGATATTTCAATATCTGTGGTTGCCAACTGGTGGTAACAAATACGTACTCGTATACTATCATTCATACTTGTAAGCGAATGAACACACATATCTTTGAACTATTGTGTTCATTCTTTTATAATTCTTAAGAATTGCATTGACGCTTAGCTTTCTCTTGTTTCTTTGTTCTAGTAAAAGCATTCCTATAAATATTTTTGTGTGCTCCTCAAAATTATGTTTATTTAGCATAATCATGTATGTACTGCTTAATGGAAATTCAATATTACTTGTAAACATAACAAATAAATGTAAAAAAACATGTGTTAAAAAACAAAATGTTCGATCTTGTAAGGTCTGTAAATTAGTTAATTACACTGGCAACATTACGTTTGATCAGGCAACACTGGAGGCGCTGGTATTGGAGGGGCGCAAATGAACATGTGATTTGCCTTCAGTGCAGGTATGACATCGCTCGAGTCATTTGGTCGTTAGTAGCAAAACAGGTTTTTCTGTTGTGTTCTAAAAATGAGTGACATCAGCTTCGAACAACGATGTGCCATCAGGTTTTGCTTCAGCTTGGGCACAGTGCAACGGAAACTCTTGCTAAAATTCGGCAGGCCTCCGCAGATAGTGTTTTGTCAAGAGCCCAGATTTTTCGGTGGTTTAAGGCATTTTTAAAAGATAGAAGATTGATGATGAACTACCAAGCGGAAGGCCATCATCTTAAAGAACCCGTGAAAATATCGACAGAATCAGGAATCTTGTGCATTCAGATCTTCGGTTTACAGTCAGAATGATCGGGGAAGAGTTAAATTTTGACCAATGAATTGGGGATCCGAAAAGTTAGCTCACGATAATTCTCCTTGTCACACAGTAATTTTAATAAACAAGTTTTTGGCCAGCAAAAACATTCCTGCCTCCATTTTCGCCTAACTTAAGTTTATGTGATTTTTTCCTCTTCCCGAAGTTTAAAAAGCATCTCAAGGGAACTCATTTTGGGACAATCGAAAATATTAAAATGGCTGCAACCCACCAGCTAATGGCTATTTCAGTATCAGAGTAGAAGAACCCTCTCCAGCGCTGTGTGGCTTCAGAAGGAAAATATTTTGAAGGTGACAATATTAAAATGTAATTTTATTTGAACAAAAAAGGATTTAAAAAATCAGTCTTATTACTTAATTTACAGACCTCGTATTTGAATAAATTTAAAAACTTAATTAAATAATTATTCAGTTCTCCTTACTATCTATAGATAATAAACACATTTTTAGTTTGTTTAAAAATATTGTGTCAGTAAAAGTTTGTTGCTTTAGCAACACGACCTGCTTGTTGTTCATTAAACAAGTGTGACAATGGTCACTATTTAAAAGACCGATGATTTAGAACTAACGTTCACTTTCAACGTAATATTACTAATTACACCGCGGCTTGATAATGATGTTTTCACATCGAAAGCGCTCGCCTTCAACTTCAAGAGAATAAGAGCCAGATAAGACGACAAATGACAACCGCATTACTAAAAAAACATAAGATCGCTCATCTCTAATACAAGACCAATGTAAAATTTATAAGCTAATTGATGTTTTGATGTATGACAGTATAAATGAGTGTAAAGAAAGGAAATTTTGTTGTAAATTTTACAAATTAATACAATAAATAAATTAATTATTTATGCTTTTTACACAATATAAACGGAAACGTATTTTTAAATAGTATTTTATACACTAAGTCATATTCGGAACTGAGGGTGAAGCTTTTGTTTTTTGCTTTTATTTACACTGCAACGAAATTAAACTACTTTTACTAATTTCAATACAATGAGAAATACGCTTTTAAGGACCGTGACACACTGTGAGATTTTGTTGTTATATATGTCACAAACTGCATTGTGTGTCCAAACAGTAAGCTAGTGTGTATTAAAATAAAATGTGTGAAAGATTGTTTGACAGGTCTGCTGGATTTGCTAATTTTTAAAAATATTCGATTAAATAATAACAATAATGTATTATCAGAGTTATATATTATATATATTGTAACAGCCATCTCTCTTGAGTGATGATGTGGCACCTTGATATATTTTTTCTTTCCATTTTTTCTCAATAGGAATGTAGTAAAATAAGTCGCGGAAAGGAAACGTTAAGCTAAGTGGGATCGAAAATTTGATTATTTAAACGGCATCGATTCGGTTACACTTTTTCGAAAATGAATAAAATGTAGTAGCAACTTTTTAGGGTCACATACACAAAGTGTAAAAACTTATACCTTCTGCCAAAACCGTAATGATAGACACTGACAATTTTTTCAGAAGATCTATTACTATGGCCGCCATAAAATAAATTAGAGTCTCCCGAAAGTGATATTCATTATATTATTTTCTGAAGCTGCGGAAGGCAGATACCCCAAACTTGCACAGTTAAACTATGTATGCTATTCCCACAAGTGGAGCAAATAAAAGTTGAAATTAAAAGGTGCACCAATAGTGGCGTAGTTTTTACGCTCGCAGTAGGCAAACACTTAAAGTTTATGTAGTTTTTATATCCGCTATAATAACAAACCCAAAACCTTAAAATAAAAAATAAACGGTTGTCCTTCCCTTCTGTCTTTGCTGGCTATTTATTCGTTAAAAACGGCGAGCACTTTTAATGTGAAGACATCATTCTCAACACCTGTTCTAAACTGCACTGGTGAGTCAGGGTTCAAGTTAAGGTGGTTCTATTATTGAGAATGATGTTTTCAGAGCGAAAGCGCTTGCCATTCATACGGAACCAATAGCCAGCAAAGACGGAAAGGAATGATAACAGTATTTGATTTTTTTTTTAAAGAGAAGTAGCACTTCAGGCAACAATGCCTATTTAGTTAAGTACCGTGCTACATTCTTTAGGAAAGGGATAGAGAATGAAGATGAAACAGATGGTAATAGGTAGACATTTGGAATTTATACAAAAAATATGTAAAAATATGTCCATTATAAGTTTGAATAGTAAATTTAAAAGTTAAAGGATGTTTTCAAGGACGAAAATAAAACTGAATGAAGGGTTAACCGAGAGTAAGACAATTTTCACATATGAAGACTTATTTTTGAACTTGAGACTATAAATTTAAACATTATGTATATTACTAGTTAGTTATAAAAGGAAGTACGAAAATTAAAAGGTGCCCCAATAGCAACATTATTTTTACAGGTTCTAATTTTAAATTTATTTGAAATATGTATTACAAAAAACAAAATTTTAAATTAATGTATATGACTTGGTGTCGTACTTCATAATATTATCGGGTTTTTGAACAAGAAGTTTGTTTTTCAATTGTGGCAACACCAACAATATGTTATTTTTGACATTTAGTTTTTTTATGTATTCGTAGTAGATACATTGGCAATTGTTATAGTGGATTCAATTTCTCACGAAAATAACATTAAAATAATCAAAATATATTTACTATGAAAACGGTAGTTCTGTTAAAGTTACATTTTGTAAAGTTCGTGATATTTTCAACCAACAAAATCAACCTTCTGAGACCGCTATTAAGAACTTCATTTTTAAATTTAAGTCGGCAGCCCCGATAAAAAATGTGCAAACACCACGCGTGTTCGACCGGCCCGTTCAACTGAAAACATCGTAGCCGTGAGCCACAGTATTGAAGCAGATCCAAATTAGTCAATTCCTCGACGTTATCAGCAATTGGGGTTACATACGTGATAAGATTTACATCTGCAGCTAGCTGTGTAAGCCACAATCAGATAGTGAATCATAGCACTGTGGATGAAATGTAGCGTCATACTCGATGTAGAAGGCCTTTAGATACGTATATCCTCCAATCACTCCTTGTTGCAACTTCAAAAGGCCGAAGCAGGCCGCAGCCTTCACTCCTTTCTGAAGACTTGGAGACTATCCAACTCCTGGTCCAGAATGCATGAAGCTTAATATAATTAAGAACACGACGGCATTCATGCTTACTGGACCGGGACCATTCATTGTGTTCATTGCGAATGATCCGACCCACAAACTCAAACGAGGGCCTCCAAACACACAGCCACCACGATACTCCCGAAGGGCACACCTCAATAATCAGTCAGAGAACAGCTAAAAGGCTAAATAGACAATTAGCGGAACTCTAGAGCTTTACTGATTCCAGTGGGTATATAGTGGATTGTCCAGTTAGCTCCTGCTAGCCTATTAGGGGACTGGGCTCCCTTTTAACCCTGAAGGCACATGTAATGACGGTGGATTTCCGTTAAAACGTATAAAAACCACCATATGGCGAATTATTCATAGGAATTTGACTTTGAAGCCTTACAAGGTTCAACTGGAGCAGATAATTCACATCGCCGTAGATTGGCTCAAATCATTCAGTAACAACCGGCTGGTTTTTCTGAAAACATAATTGTTTCAGAGTATGTAAACAAGCAAAATTGCCGCGTTTGGGCTTCCGAAAATCCTAGAGCGATTACTGAGAAGAGTTTTGCATGCTCAACGTGCGACTGTATCGTCTGGAGGTGCGATTGGGCCGTTTTTTTCCAAGATGAGGCTGGAAATGCGGTAGCACTAACGGTCAAGATCCTAATCGCGAGATGCTAACAACTTAATATTGACCTATTATGCGGTTTCAACAGGATGGTGCCATATGTCACAGAGCCTACGATATAATCAATTTATCTTAAAACCAAATTTCCCGATCGCATTATTTCGCGACATTCAGCAATTAAGTGGCCTACCAGATCGTGTGATTTAAGACCACTGGATTATTTTCTGTGAGGCTATGTTAAGGACAGAGGCTAAGCGGAGCCAATCGAATTGATTTTAATCTTAAAACTCAAAATCCGTGATGTGATTAACGAAATAAGATCGCCATTTTTCCAAAAAGTGACTAAAAACTTTGATGAAAGAATTGACATCTTGCCAGATATAATGTTTCATTCACAATTGCCGAACTTTTCTCGTTGTAATATAATAAAAATTTAAATCATCTTAATCTAAATTTTTGGTTTAATTTGGTTTAGAAAACAAATTTCTTGTTGAAAAACACGTTAAAAATTACGAAGAGTTTTATTTTAACGCAATATACAGTTTGTATTGTGTTGCAATTATATATTTATCATGTGTTTTTAAACTGAATGCATTGAATAAGATGTTTTATTAGAAATAATATAACGAAGCATTATGTCGTTTTTTTTTTGCATATGAATTTAGGGAAAAAATTAATGCGATAAAAATTAAAAGCTATGTGACAAATAATTAATGATTAATGACAGTTTCGAACTGGAGATTAAAAAAATTAGATTAAGATTAAAAAATAAACAAAACACAATACGTATTAAAAAGAGTTTGGTTTCTTAAACACTTACGACTATAGTAAAGCAAGTAAAGTAAAAATGTTTATAATAAAATTAATCCAAACGAAAAGAAAACAACCCGGAAAATATCAACAATATGAAAAGAAAACTATGATAGAAAATGAAGGTATTTGTTAGTTAAGCTAGATTTTTTACAAGACTATAAACAAGTAAATTATTAATTAAAAAGAAGATTAAAAAAAGTTAAAAATGAAGCATAGTCAAGGGGACCAAGGAGGTGAATATAAAAATTATTAAAATATGTAGTTACAAACAAGAAGATAAATGATACAAATTAATATTTATATAGATTTTTGTTTGTTTTTATAAATTTAATATAAATATAAAACAATGATTACATTTAAAATTGCGGCTGGCTGTGCTGCTGGAACTTCTGCGACCGGTTTCGCTGCCTGTAAAATTTTATTTTTAGATTGTTTTGTTTTTTCGGTTCATTTAAATTAATACATAAAATTAACTAGATTTTCTTAAAAAACACTTAAGTTTAAATAATTTAACATAATCATAGCCCTAGACATCTTATATAATAGTTTTTTTTTTTTTTTTTGAGAAAAAAAAAAACAAATTACAAATTATCAAACACTCTTACCTGAAAACGTAAATTGGGATCAGCTTGAGCTGCAGCGGCTGCTAAGTAGGGATCAAAGTAAACACTGCGAAAAATTTCAAGAGAGAAAGAAAAAAGAAATGGTTTTTTGTTGGTTTAAGTTGCCGTAGTAAACTTCTCAACTTATCGTTACATTTTGTAGACACAAAAAAGTCGAAAATGATCTGAGTTCTTAAAAGCAAAATTCATTTAATTCCGTTTTTGTTTTTCTTTTCACATTTAATATCTTATTCTTTGTTTAAGAATTGCTGAAAATCATTTTTCTCAAAATGCAAGCCTAGAGTACGTTTTATTACACATTCATTCTTTATGCCACATTCAATCTTTCAAACGACTTCACATCTTAAAATACCTAAATCTTCAATATAATTAAAATAACCTTCGTTTATTCAAGTTTTAAATGCAAAAGAGGAAGAGGAGCTGAGCTCTAAATTGGAACATTAAATTTTACTTAAATCTCATTGTTTCGCTCTGCAAAAAATAGCGATTTTTTGTCTTTTTTAGGCAATTTATTATTATTATTATTGCTACCTTGCTGTCAACGATTAACAGTGAAATATTTACTGTATAGTGGCTATGCTCCAATAAACTTAGTAGTAGTAGTAGAGATAAAATGGACTGAAGTTTGCCTTATATATTGTAAAAGCTTCTTTAAGGAAATTCAGGATATTGAATATTACATTTAATATCTACGCGTTGAACATCGACAGTTTCCAAATCCTTAACACCAACATCGGTTACTTGGGCCCGACAATCATTAAAACTGACCACGTTCGCATAGCCACATTCAAAATTTTGAATTTTATTATTATTCAGCGATAACCCGTTAATGTATAGTTCTTTTTAGATTAAACTCTAACTTCAATGTTTTACAACTCATATCAAGCATTTTTTAGCTTCAAATTCCCCTGTTAATGTTTAAACTTTGCAGTTAAAACAGAAAATTTCAAAAGAGTAAACGTCATAGAAGAGAAAGTTGTTTAAAAAATCTCCGGCGTCGAAGTTTATGATATCGAAGTGCAGCTGGAAAGCAAAATAAATAATCTTTAATTAGTTTTGAAGATGAATGAACCACTCAAGGCCTTTACATTCCAGCTGTATAGTAACGAACTCTACAGTATTGCAGATCCGCTAAAACACCGCTCCAACTAACTTGTCCGCATGAAGATCATCCTTTTGAGGTGTTTTTAAACGACATTCGCCATTTTGCAAAAGTAATCTTTTGCTACAACCATTGCTTACGCGTTTGCTGGCCGAGGTCGAAAACTGAAAGCTGGTGCTGAGCGCAAGAACAATACAGTCGACGACATTAAACAAGGGCTAAAATCACTTAATAGAAGCTGAATGCTTCAACTGCAGAATTCCGGTATTTATAGCGTGCTTGCGAAGCACTCAGGAAAGGAGCCAGAAGTACTTCGGCAGGTAGCATTACAAAAAAAAATTGGATTACGTTTTTGATAAGAGAATAATGCTGAACAAGTTATAGTTTCAACATGAACAAGTCTGAGGTTTGAAAACAGGATAAACAAATTTAGCTAACAGTTATTGAGTAACCAAAGTGGTTGGTTTTTGGAGAAGTGTCTGCGTGCTTTCTATTGTTTAAATCCCAATAAAGCATGGCGTATATAAAATAACAAAATTGCTGCTATGTAGCTGCTAACCGAGCGAAACAATTATTGTGTAGCTGCAATAGATGAATTGGTAAAGGCGCCTAAACATTTGAATAGCAGACGGAAAGCGAAAGCGCTGGTGTATTAATGAAAGGATACTACAGTGGTAGTCATAGCTGAGCTTGTTGAAATGGCTGCGAAAATAGAAGGGGCCTGCTTTAAAACTGGCGAATTCTTTTTAGTGGGGGCAATATGCCTTGTTGGGGGATTGGCGAATTTTTGGAAATCTAGAACACATTTATTAAAAAATTTTTCAAATGTTTGATCTACATTCCTAAAATGTGTATCAAAAAATTAGATTAGAATGCAAACTTTTTTAATTCTTATTCTTAATCAATGAAAATGTGGCAAATTTTTAACAAATTAAATTATAAGTACAAGAAAAAAATGTTGGAGCTTCAATGGATTTTAATTATAAAAAGTTTAATTTTTAAGCAGAATTTTAGTGACTACAACTTTTTATTTGTGTATTCAACTCCAGTTGTAGGATGGATGCCACAGTAAGCTTGATAAAGCCGATATTAAACCAGTATGAGATTGTGTAACAAATTTAGCCAACATCACAAATTGAGAAATAAAAGATATAGAAGTGTAATATAAAATTGATATGCTGGTATTTTTAATTAAAAAAATCCTTACGTACGAAGAGGGACATATCTTACAATATTTTAGTCTACCTAATTTTTCTAACAAAAAAACATAAAATAAACCACAAAAAAAGTCAGATAAATGTAGGATAAAACTTAGTGTTTTAAAAATATGTTCAAAAATCTACTTTAGCTCTTCCTCTTAAACAGCTCATTTATCATTTTATTAAAAATGCTTCCAAGACTTCTTCTCATACATTGAACAATGGTTGAAGTTCTTAGGAACAGCCTAAAAATAAATATAACCATTATTCTAGCAAATAATACAGCGGCGGAGACGAGAGCATGTTTTTATGAAGCAGAAAAATTTTATTTAATTTAAATTAACTAGTGTTTTAAAAAAATATTAAAAAAATTCTTAAGCTACTCTCTTCCTCTTTAAACATTTTATTTATCACTTTATTGAAAACTCTTGTAAGACTTCTTTTTCATACACTTAAATCAAGTTGAAATTCTTAAGTAAAATCTAAAAATAAAGATAATCATATTCTAACAAACAATGGAGGGGCTAAGACGAGAGCATGTTTTTATAAAGTAGAAAAATGGGTCCTTGATTAAAAATTTAAAATGATATATTGATTTCTTTTTGGCGCAGCTGACGTTTTAAAACTTAATTAATTTATTTATGTTTAAATAAATTCAATTATAGTCTTTAAATTTAAATATAATATGGTTACAGAAAAGCAACAAGAAACCACCATTAAACAAAATAATAAACAAATAATAACGTAAAAGATATAAAAAACAAAATGAGTAAAAATAAAGTCAAAGTCTTTATTGTTTATAAACATACACTGACATGCGCCTAAAAGTATGCATTATTTTTCTTAAATGGGAAACAAAAACCAAAAAACATTTCGCATCTGAAAATATCAAATTTTTCATATTTTACATACAAACAAGAAAGCCATCGTTTATTTTTTAAATTTTATTTTTAATAAAAGTCATTTAATTTAATATAATATATTTTGTTTTGTTTTTCTTGTTTTTTGTTTTTTTTACTGTAATAATAGGAAGAGCGAGAAAACTTAACATGCATACGGTAGGTCCCCAAGAAATATAATTGAAAATTTTACACACACATAAATAACGGTTTCTGTGTTCAATAAAGAGAGAGAAAATTATATAAAAAAAAACAATATTACAGCTATTTACAAAAACAATATACGTTGTTATTGTCATTATCATTCAATCAATATATTTATGTTTTTACGAATATAGTATTTAGATGTAAGATAATTATTTATTAATAGTTTAAGCCTAAAAAGATGCTTTAGTACAATGTAGATATTTATGGTATGATTTGTAACTAAGCTATACAAATTTTTGTTTATATTCATAACCGAAGTATTATTATTGTTGGGTGTTATATAAGATTACAAAAAGGGGCGGTGGTGAGCTTAAGTGACATTATTATATGTAACAATACGTAGTTCTAGAACCCCTCTTTTTATAATTCAAAAATTCGTTTACCAAACATGCTTTCTGATAAAAAGAAACACACATACACACAAAAACCTTTTTCAAGTTATTATTTTTATGTTCGTTATCAATAACCAAACTAATTTTACTAGTAATTTCTTGTAAAATGTTTTTTGATAACAAAAAGCTATTATTATAAAATTTTGTTTTAATGCAGTAATATTCAAGAGAAAAAAAATAGTTGTTGGTTATTTTGTTTTAGCATTTAAAAATGTGCTAAATATTAAATTACATTGAAAAAAAGAACCCAAAAACATTTCTTTTTAAGACTACAAAACAAGTATTAGTAAAGCAAACTACAATCTAAAATTAATGTTAGTAACGAAGAAAATGTAAAGTTTTTTTTTTTTTTATGTTAAAACAGAATAGAATATCTGTTCCTTCTAGGCTTGCTGTACTAAACATTTTTTCAAATTTGTGTATTTTTGGACTTTAACCAAAAAATTAAAATTGGAGCGTTTTTATCATCAGCAAAAGAATTAAGTTATAATGTTACGGAATGGCCAGTCAGGTTATAAAAATGTATGGTAAGCTAAAAATGACTGAAAAGCTAAGGCGCAGAATCTCAATTTTAGTATTTAACATAAGGTTAGTTCGTTAAAATGTAAATATGGTTGTTGACTTTTAATGTTTTAGATTTCCTTACGCCTGCAATAGCAATAACAGCTGACAGAGCAAATAACGTTATTTCAAATCGATCAAGATTTCGCATGCAGTAATTTAATTTCAGTTTTTAAGTTGTATTTTTTCTTACTTTATTACAATTGTATTGGGCTTTTCAACAAGAAGTTTATTTTTCACACCAACAACATGATAGTTTTCTGATGTATTGTTGCAATGAATTCAATTTCGCACGAAAATTGCATTAAAATCCACTATGAAAATGGTGGTTCTGTTAAACTATTATATTCGTCATATTTAGGAACAACATTATCGTCCATTTGAGACCGCTATTAAGAATTTGGTTGTTAAACTTGAGTCGACAGGCTCGATACAAAGTGTGTGAACACCAACGCGTGTTCGACCGGGTCGTTAAACTGAAAATATCGCAGCCGTGAGCAACAGTATTGCAGCAGATCCAAATTTGCCAATTCCTCGACATTCTCAATTCAAAACCGGCTGGATTTTCTGAAAAAAATATTTTTTCAGACGAAGCACATTTTCCGTGATGTGATTAACGAAATATAAGCGCCATTTTGTCAAAAAGTGATTAAAAGTTTTGATTAAAGAATCGACATCTGTCGGCGTGGTCATGATGGATATTTGCCAGATATCATTGTTCATTCATAATTGCCGTACTTTTCTCTTCATAATACAATAAACATTTGAATTATCTTAATCAAAATTTTTTTATTTAGAAAACAAACTCCTTGCTGAGAAACCCTTTATAATTCACAACATTCTGTAAGTGTGCTAAGTCGTCGGTTTCAATAATAATTGTAATAATTAATTTTAGGTTTTATGTAAATATTTGATATACATTTGAAATCGTTAAAGTTAGCAATAGGAACTCATAACAGAATGTTTACAATTTTTCTGAATGTAACTGATACAATAAGCAATTGGTTATGAATTGAATTAACGTTGTTTTTTACAGTTTTTCAACATGATTTTTTTAACCGGGGCGTCGTATATTTTCAAAATTATTGACTTTTAACTATGACAGACGGTTAAGTTTAATTTAAAATTTCGCCTTTTTCGAAACCAATAAGATTTGGGCCTACAGGTACGAAAGATGGCGTTGTTACACTAATTGGGGGAGACATTTGGTTGCAATAACAACTATTAAAAGGACTGCTCGTATACTTAACGACGAATATATACATTTACATTCTAAGGTTTTCAACTTCAATGAATATTATGAAGACAAGTTAAAATTTAATTTAATGTTGTAGAAGTTTGAAATGCTCTGGCATCTTAACTCTGCTTTAGTATCTACTAACTAGACAAGTTATTAAAAACTACATATTACTTTATGAAACATTTTTTTGTGCTACAGAAAATGTAACACATTTCCTATTTACTTTCCACTTTTTTTTTATAAACAAAAGGAAATTGTTTAAATCCCTAAATGTCCTAGAAAATGTCATGGGCAAATTATCAAAAATTTTAATTAAATCCGATTCCTTTCCTCGTTTTTTTCTTTTTTTTAATACAAAAACAAAAAAAAAACTTTACATTTTTCTTCATAATACTTTATAACATTTTGCATGTTTTGTTGTTCATTTCGAAAAGTTTATTTTTATTTTTATTTATTCAATTACTTACGGTGCATATCCATGCAATGTAGTACCAGCAGCCGCAGCATTAGCAGCAGCTGCTGCATTGGCAGCCGCAGCCATAGAGGCAGCTGTGGGTTGAGCTTGTGGAGCGGTGGATAGACGTGCCGCATATGCTACGGCAGCTGCCGAGGATGCATTTGGTGCTGTGGCCGTTTGAGCGAGGCTTTGTAATTGCTGCTGAGCACTGGGCTGCATCGCAGCAGCTGCTGCGACATTGGCAGCATTAGCAACCGATGATTGAGCTTGTAGGGCTTGCTGCAAACCTAAGTGCTGTTGCTGCTGTTGGTGTTGTTGGTGGGCAGCAACGGCAGCGACTGCAGCTGCATGACGTTGCTGCTGTTGTTGAGCGGCAACAGCAGCAGCTAAAGCTGGATTGAAGGGAGCACCGACTACACCGACATGTCCACGTTGTATGGCCACACCGCGCATAGCAGCTGCGGCTACAGCAGCTGTTTAGTGTGCAAGTGTTTCATATTTTTACAATTTTAAAAATGTGTTTTAATTTCCGTTTCCGTTGTTTTTTTCAACGATCATTTATGTCATGCAGTAGATGGAAAGTGTTTGAGGTGGCCGTTGTGTGTGAATATTAATTTTGTAGGTTTTTGGTATTTTTATTTTGTTTTGTTTTATTGAAGTGTTAAAAAAATTTTATTTCATTTTATTTTACAACAAACAAAGACAAAATAAATTTGCAAATGTAACATTTTCATTCATACCACATTAAAACAGTTAAGGAACACATTTATTTGGTTTGGTGATTTAATTGATTCAATATATTTTTTTGTTGTTCGTTAATATATTTAGAGTGTGTAAAATGTGTTTGTTGCAAGTATGTTGAGTTATAATAGTTGTTTTATCATTTTATTGAATTGTTTTCATTTCATTCGCAGAAACAAGGTCATAGATATTTAAGAAAAAAAAATGGAAAGAAAAGAAAAAAGAGAACAAAAAATGCATGCGATTAGTTTTTTAAAGTATTTATTATATTTGATTTTTATTTGTTCTAGTTTTTAATTTTTTTTTTTTTATGAAAATGCTAAATAAATACATTTTTATTTAATACACTTTTACGCATAAATCATATATCTTCTTTAAATATGTACTAAATGATTTTTTAAAGAAATATTTACATTTAAAAACAATTTAAACACAAATTAAATGAAAATACACAGACAATTAAAAAAAAGCAACAGAAAAACCTCGTTCATTAAAAATAGCCAGCATTCCACTTACATATATACTTAAAATTATGTTTTAAGATACATATAAATAATTTTATCCTTAATAATTTATTTTTTGTTTTGCATAGAAAAACAACAAACTGGTTTACACTAACGCTCACTTGATAAAATACGTTTCCCACCATTTCTGAAATACCGATTTATTTTGAAAATCAGAGCTATTGACTACGAATTATGTCATTAAATGTATCAATATTAAAATTAAATTTATTAATTTTGTTTCATTTTAACGTTTACGTTTAATATTAATTGTTTATCTATTCAACAGTTTGAGAATATAAATTTAATAGGGGTTTTTAACAATAAGCTGCTTGATTTAATAGAGTAAATAAAACAATACTGATTTTTGAAGAGTTCAACACAAGTTTAATAAACCTCGGGGAAAGGTACCAGATATAACTTGTCTATGCATTATTGAAATAGAAAATAAAACAAGATCAACAAAAATAATGTCAATTGGCAGTATTTCTTAGTGATACAATTGACATTAATAGCATTGGAAAAGAGAAATTAACTCCATTGACTTTCAAACAATTTATATAGAGCCGCTTCGGCATGCCTCTCTCCCTCCCCATAAGGTAATGTATGACAACTTATCTATAACATTTTTATTTTTAGCTGTTTTGTTCAATTTTTTATTTACACTACTTTAAACAATGTTAATGCTGATTTTATTAGAATTAGACAACAATTTGACAATCTTTATTTTCATATGTTTTTTATCGACTTTATTTCTCTTCTTAAGGCTCCATCAGTATGGTAACGTTATTGTCGCTATTCCTGGTTATCTTGCTACGTGCCAGCGATTATACACTAATAGTATTTGTTTATTCAAAGTGGGTGTTTTACTTTTTAAAAATAACAAGAACTAAATACTCTTTTGCTGGTGCCGTATTCATGTGACTGGAAGTGTACGCAACTAAAGCTGTAAAATATCTTTGTGTTCTTTTAGATATAAAAAATAAATATATTTAAAATACTCTAGAAGTGATTTTATTTGAAATAATTTACTAACTTTTTATAAAACCAGAGGATTTCTCAGTATTGCTATTCGAAAAGAAAATCATTAAAACTTGTATGTGTTTGAAAAGGATTTCTTTTTCGAATTAAAATATGGAGTAATTCGCCTGTATTTTTAAATAAAAGGATGCTCATTTTTTATATTTGTTTAGGTTATAGATAATTTATTTTTATTTATAAATAATTCTTTAATCTACAAACTATTGCAAGTTGTCTAAATGGTAATTGTTAGCTAAGCATTTGCTAGGACAGAAGGAACTTAAAGTTTTTGGAGAAATAATATAATCTTATCGTTTGCATAATATATTCTGGTAATTTGTATTTGAATAAGGGTATTTTATTTTATTTTACAAAGTTTATTAAGACAAGTAAACAATAGCATTTTCACAACTGCCTTGATTATATTTGATACAGCATAAATTCTACAATAGGTTGTAAAATGTCGTAAGTAATTATATTAAAAATACCCTATTATTACATTCTTTTTGTATTATATTAAAAGCATATTTATATTTTTTTTATTAAAAGGATGCGGATTTTCTTATTTACTATATACGGAATTTGTGTGTTATAACTCTATAAAAGATGGATACATAAAAATTAGAAAGTACCAAAGTTTTTATCTAGTTGTTTAACATTAAAGTAAGAAAATAACTTACTGTTTGTTTTTGGAGTTAAAATCGTATTTTTATATGCTACAGGAAAATATCACGAAAAAAAAAATTAGTAAACAAAATAACACAAAACACTGAGTGCTTTTTATAAAAAAAAAAATTCTAGACAAATAGTCCATATGGAATATGAAACAAGTAGCACTTAAAATAAAATCATTAGTGTAGCTTTTATGAGAAATGTGAGTTTTTGTTTTTCGTAGTAGTTTCAAATTGCATTTGCTCGTTTAAAAGGAGCCATTAATTCTTTTCTTACCGAACAATTTTGACATACAAACTAGTCTTAGTTACAGTTCAGTATAATTAAATTAGTCGAGCAAGTTTTGTGATAATTCTATATCTTACCCAAATCCTAAGTCTCTCTAAGTAACTTATAATTAAGTAATAGCAGATAATTAGATTTTTAGAGCATCGCCAGCTTAATAGCCATGTGCTGACAACATATATCGTTTAAAACAGTTAAATCCTAGGCGTATAATTAAATTATTAACTTTTATTAAATTTTCATACTTTTGTAGCGGAGACCTTTAGCGGCTGAAAGGATAATGTTAATTTATATATATTGTAATCGATTACAATCTATTTCTGTAGTGCGAATTATTATTCTGTTTTAACGATCCTCGATTCGAGAAAGCCTTCGTTAAGAAAGACCGAATTTTATATCTTGTTAGCCCTGCACGTAGATGCGTTAACATAAACATAAAACTCATAAAAACGAAAATAAGTAAAACTGTTTTGAAATATATTTATTGTCTATACAACGTAATAATGTCGATTTGGACAATATGTGATGTAACTATCAAATATAGTTTGTGTTAAAAAAATAAATATGGTATTTTGCAGGTTGAGTAAATATCTGTCAATATAATTCAGTATTCGATAGACGCCAAAGTGCTCACAGGCATTTTTTCAACCGCCATAATTGTTTGTTGGTAGAAACTTAAAGAAAATTATTGATAATTTAAAAATGAATAATTGAAAAGAAGCAAAAAAAAAATAAAATAAACATGTATTAAATAAATAATATACTTTCTTTCATAATTCATTGGTTTTAGTAAAAATATTACGTTTAAAGTACTAAATTTTCGGATATTTTGATACGTGTTAAAAAACCAAAATTGGGGGGTAAGTTGATTGAAACTAACTATGGCGTGGTTTTTATTTAGTTTTTTTTAATGAAAACAAATATAAACTATTTCCAGAAATAAATTATATAACAATGGATTCATATTTTTATCCTCTATCGATTGTATATAGAGCTGAAATAGCTGTCAGCCCGGTCAGCCAAATGAATGCTGCAGACGAGACCAAGGTAATGTTCTCTATTTCTTGGGATCAGAAGAGTGGTTTGTGTTGTGAGCTGTTGAAATCAGGTCAGACGAACGCAGGGAACGTGTATAATTAACTCCTTAGTAAAGAGCAATCAACGAAAAACGACTGAATATTCGACCAGACACGACGAGGCCATAATTTTGTATCATTACAACGATTGGCCGTATATTGCAAGAGTACTAAACATCTATTTGGAAAATAATGGAGGGGAAGTTTTGGATTAACGTCCTTATAACCCAGGTTTTGTCTTTTTCGACTACTATCTGTTTCGACCAATGCAGAAGGCCCTTACTGGAATACGCTTCACTTCAAAATAGCATATCAGAAATAGGTTTGATTCCTTCTTTTCCTCAAAACCGAATCGATATGCAACCAGAAAGATGGGAAGTAGTAGTGACTAACGCTCCACAATATTTTGAATAACTCATATTGTTATTATATCAAATGCATATATCAAGCAAAAAAATCGACATTATTGGTTTGTATATCCAATATATAAAACTAAAAATACGCAAATTTTAAAGTTACTTTAAAAATAAATATAATTTTTGTAACTACAAATTTTACATACTCGTACACGTGGGAATATTTAAGCAGAGGTAGTCTCATGTGTATTAGAAAATATGTTATCAAAAGCATAAATTGATATTTAAAAACTAAACAAAAGTATTTGCTTTACTTGAATTCCAATTATTTGTTGGCGGAGATGATTTAAATTTATGTTAATAGTTAGTATTAGTTAATTGGACTACTGGTTTAGTTTGGCAAGTTTTCCCTGCTGTAAACTACATGTGGTATTTAATATAAACAATTGAAATTTTTTGGACACTGATAACTTAAAAAACTTAACGGATGAAAAGTTCATATATTACTGACAGCAAAGTGTTAAATACACAATTTGTTCCACATTTTGTACATATATGCATACATATTTACTTATTAATCCGTATTAGAGCCCTTCGTTCTTGGAACCGCACAAGCCCGATTAAAATAATGATTTATAACTATTTAAAATTTACAACTATTTAAAAGCTTTTAAATATACACGCATATATATACATATATATGCATAATTTTCAGCTAATACTGTTATAATTTGTAATTGTACTAATTTAGCATCGAATAAGCAGTTAAGTTTTAATAAATTATATATAAATCAGCTGTCCAACTCAGCTTGTGGGGTACACTGTATTCGATTATTGCTAAATTGCAATTTTAGTTTCTACCATATATAGCTGACTGTTACGTAAATTATTAGCTGTTGAGTTTTTAAGAAGTTACTATTTTCTATGTCCACTGACATTGCATTGGAGATTTTTAATTTATATTTCTTTTTTGTTGAGCTTCTTTTGCCGTGTTTGGTTATTTCACTCTTAAGCTTTGATAGTAAATATAGTTATGGCCAGTAGAAAGTCTGTGGCATTATAATACGACACCTCTAATTTAGTCTTTAAGGTCATATCTGTCGCAGAATACCAAAAAATTGGTCAATAAAATCTTCTTCTCTCTTCCCTCATCTTAAAGTGACAGGTCGTGTTTATACCAAGTGGTAGTACAGTCAGACTCAATCGTTAAGGAACAATTCCGTGACGAGTATTATGCCGATCGCTTTACTGTAGAATAGCTGCAATAAGTGTTTCACTCATTATTTTTACATAAGTGTTCTTATGCTAATATATTAGTTTAATTTAAAATTTACGTGTTGAGGTTATTTTCGTTCAAAATTTGTTGTTAAAAAAAACTAAACGTTGTGTATTTTTATAAAACATAGTATTTTCGGTACACGACAAAGTTATCTTTCACAATAGTTGATAAACAATATCATAATTTATTTAAACGGCATTTAAAAGCCATTAAATAAAAACTAATTAATTGAAAAAAAAACTTTAATTAAAAATTATAAATATTAACTACAATAACAAATCCTCCACTCTTCAGGTATTTTTGTGGGCGGAGATTGAAAACTATTTATTAGAGAATTATTGAACATTCGTTTGTGTTAAAAAATTTAAACTGTGAGGCAGTTTATGGAAAGCTATTCGCAGCTTAAATTAAATTGAAAAAGAAAAATTAACCGGAGAATTCGGACTTTGTTAATCACAACAAAAGAAAATGTTTAATTTACTGACAAATGAAAAATACTGATAATGAAAACTGAATTTCATTATCAGCAACAACAAAAGCTTACTAGTAATGCAAATTAAATTGCAGTATCAGTAATGCTCATCTATAGTTCTAAAATTAAATTGATTTGGAATTCAAACTGGCAGTAAAAGCAAAGCAATCAAATATCGGGTTTTTCAACAAGAATTGTGGCAAAACCAAAAACATGATAATTTTGCCATTTACTTTTTTGACGTATTCGTAGTAGATCCATTGGCAATTGTTACAATAAAATAAATTTCTCACAAAAATCGCATTCAAATAATTAAAGTCCACTATGAAAATAGTGGTTCTGTTAAAGTTACATTTCGTATAATTCGTTGATATTTTCGGACAACATAATCGCCCTTCTGAGACCGCTATTAAGAATTTGGTCATTGAATTTTAATCGACAGGCTCGATACAAAATGTGCAAACGTCCAGGCGTGTTCGACCGTGTCGTTCAACCGAAAACATCCTAGCCGTGAGCCACAGTGTTGAAGTAGATCCAAATTTGTCAATTCCTTGACATTCTCAACGATTGCGGTTATGCAAAACCACCACAAGGCGAATTCTGGGTAAGGATTTGGAAGCCTTACAAGGTTCAAATGGTGCAATAATTGAAGGTCCCCTATTTACTTCGCCGTGAATTCATTCATTTACGAACAACCGGCTGGTTTTTCCGAAAAAAATTTTTTTTTTTCGACGAAGCTCATTTTCGCTTGTCAGGGTATATCAATAAGCAAAATTGCGGCATTTGGGTTTTTAAAAATCCTACAGCGATTATTGAGAAGCCTTTGCATGCTCAAAGTGTCACTTTATGGTGCGCTATGTGGTTTGGAGGCATGATTGGGCCGTTTTTTTTTCCAAGATGAGGCTGGAAATCCGGTAACGGTTAATGGATCACGCTATTGCGAGATGTTAACTATCAATTTTGGCCTATTATTAACGACGTAGATATCACTGACACAGCTAATAAACCGATCAATTTACTGCAAACCAAATTTCCCGACAACATCATTTCACGACCGTCAGCAGTTAAGTGAGCAGCTCTGATTTAATACCACTGGATTATTTTTTGTAAGGGTATGTTAAGGACAGAGTCTATTTGGAGCAAATTGAATTGATTCCAGCATAAATTTGGTTATAGTCAGCACAGTAACAAATGTTCAAGTGAAATAAGGATATTTTGGGTTTAATGCAGATATGGCATCATTCAAAAGGGTTCTTTAACTTATAAACAGAAAATAATGCGAATACGTTGGCGATCATACTGTTATGGCTCTGCAATAATTACTTTTTTTCTTTAAAGACAATTTTTGCCATAACCCTAGTAGCCGGTTTTACCTAGTTTCCATACTTTGGCTGTTGTAACATTATTAGCATCAAACAACTTCTTATGAGATTTTAACTAAGATGCGAATTTTAACTTTAACTTAAAGCTACGTGTTAATTAACAGTTACCATTTATAGGCAAACAACACTTGCTTAGAGAAATGTATGGCCTTTTTTTGAGGTCTTTGAGTGTTTTACGATCTCTACATCATTCGGCCTTAGGGCGTCATTTGGCTTCATTTGGTTAAACTCTTCTCACTAATTATACATAAATGAATTAATTATTTAAAAAAAAAATAACCACGATAATATAATATTTAAAACAGATAAAAATATCCATTATCTAACGTAAATTATGTTTAATGATGGAGTTTGTTTTTAATTATACCATCGAAAATATTTATTATTATTATCGTTATTTGAAAGTGATTAAAAAAATATTAACACATTAAAAACTAATTAGTGATAAAATAAATAAATTCTGCCACGTTTAACTATTTAAATAATTTATTGCAATATATTTTTTTGACTCAATAAAACTGGAAAGAAAGAATAAAATTATTTAGATCTAAGGAAATATATTATTTACGGAACAAGAATATTTTAGTTCAATTAGAAGATTTTCATAAAAAATGCACTAACAAGTATACGGTAGCATTTATAAAAATATTATTCACTAATTCAAAGTTTATAAATTAATTAACCCTGTTTTCAATAAGACATCATTTTTAAGAATATAGACTGGCGGCAAGGACATTAAATTTTATGAGTAAATTTACGTAACATTATAACTATAAAATTATAAGTATATTGCTATATAATATTTCCGCTGACTTTCTGAAAGCAAGTACTTAATATGTTATTGTAATGCAAAACACGACATTGATCAAACGAAAGAGCTAAGGTAATCAAATTAAGATTATTTATTAGTGCTATCTGTTTTTAATATCGAGCTCTTTTTAATTCGACTTGCTTACACTTTATAAATTTGCTATAATCACAACATTTTGCATGAATTAATTTTCATTTTAACTTTACAAAAATTCGATATTTAATTATGATGTTTTATAATGATATAATGATGCTATAGAATTCAGGAGTTTACGGTTTCATATAAGATTTTAAATTAGTTAAAGTGTTAGGCCAAAATTAAGTCTTGTAACCAATTTTGCAGTAAATTCGCTTTAACAGTATTTTTTTGAAATAAAAAACAAATGATTATATAGGCCCGTAAAACGCAATGTTGTATGCTCTCGCATAAATCTGTGTTCGGAAATGGTGCTGCATCTGCTAATATGGGTGATATAGGTATTGCGGAAACGGAAGCTCTTGATGTTCTTGGCATGAAAATGCAGTATGATGTTCGATGTACTTAACACATTTTTCAGGTTTCTAAAGAAGCTTTCAAGTGCCCTGGTTTCCTTAAACGGCATAAGAGATACTTCACTCCATTCGATCTTCGTTCTATTTCTCCCATCTATATCCGTCCAAAAATGTAAATTAACTCTCATGTATGGGCCGGCGCCCCAAAGACTATTTTAGGGTTGCTTGATCGCGTACAGGAAAGTGCCAAAAGGCTCATTGGGGACAGTAGGGTATCTAACTATATTGATTCTCTAAAGCATCGACGCAATGTGGGATGTATTTCACTGTTTTATCGTTACTACAATGGTAGATGCACTAATGAAAAATTAGAGAACTTGTTCCCGTTACTTAAACGTTTTTGCGTTTAACTCGATTTTCGTTGAGAGCGCATCCATTTGTGGTTGATGGGCCAGTGATCCCGGTACGCATTATAGGGAAAATTCGTTTTTTAGCAAAACAGTTTGTATGCTGAACAAACTCCCTCCAGAGGTATTTTCTGTCACTTTAAATGAAGGAACGTTCAAATTGAATGTCCACAAACACTACTCCCTCTTTGCTTTCTTCCATAACCTAATTTCCTAGTTTTGTCATAATGCATTGCATGTGTAGAGGACATTCCTTGAGTGCAGGCCTGAAAAAAAATTAAAGTATAAAAGTATATAGGCTCTGTGCTCTGTTAGAGCATTGAACACTGAATCCGATTGGTTGCGAAACATTTTGTCTGCGAAGTTAACCCATTAAAGGTTTTAAAATTTTCTTTACGAGTTTGGAGTGCAGCCTGAAGATGGATAAAGATTGTTAAGGATTGCCCTTTTGAACAACGCCCTGAAAGACCCAGGCAACATCGGATTTAATCATGTATTATGTTATAAGTTTAATAGAAAAACAAGATTTACTGATGTGCTTACTTGCAGTTAAATATGATTCCGTTAAACACAATCGCTGGAAAGGAATATTGACATTAAATATGTGGGGCACTATTCATTTTTCTAGTGATAATATTGAGTGGGCGTTTAGAGTTTTATAAGCAAAATAGTCTCCCAAAAACTGTGGCTTAAGAATTAGTAATTTTTGAATGTTTTGCAATTAGTTTTTTTTTTCTTATTACTCATGTCAGACAATTTTAATATAAATTAAAATTATTATATAT
Organism: Trichopoda pennipes; assembly: GCA_030448955.1. Lineage (NCBI taxonomy): Eukaryota > Metazoa > Arthropoda > Insecta > Diptera > Tachinidae > Trichopoda > Trichopoda pennipes. The sequence goes on from JASKUP010000045.1 coordinate 1,990,273, forward strand.
TAAAACATCAACAAAAATGTTGCAATAATAAATTTGAAACATTGTAGCCACATTAATTCTAAAATAAAAAAATCAATGATGTAGTTTTAACACACTTACATACATACATGCACTTAAAAAAGTATAATCAATTCCAGAAATTTCCATATTAATCAAAGTTATTAGAAATGCAACAGAAATTTCAATAGTTTTTAAAATTCCTTGCTTAAATGCATCGTTTATAAAGGAAAAAATAAATTTCACTTAAAGCATGCTTATAAATTAAAACTATGTGGAAAATAATTTCTTTAATATTAAAATAATAATAAAAATAATATCAACAATAAAAATCAAAAAAGATTATGCTGCTAAAGACGAAAAAAATATTTATTCTAAATTTATTTTAGTTAACAACTCTTTCTCATTTTTCATACTACTAAACTTCAGATATACCTTCATATAAATAGTTTAAATAAAATCTAATCCATACCACAATACCATCATCAGATTGAATGAAATTAGTAAATATTAAGCTTAAGTCTATAATAACCACATTATGAAATCATAATAACAGTCAATCCTTATAACTAAAATACATATGTAAAAAGAAATGTGACAAACGTGTTATTGTACTACTTTCAAATTAATTTTATAAACCCTTAAAAATGCACAAACATTCAGCTAAAATAAAGTGGGAGATTTCTTTTAGTGTATGAAGGATAATTTTGCATATATAAGTATATATCTATTTTTTAAATCTTGTTTAACGAATCGTGCTTTTAAGCCTCAACGCATTATCATTTTTAAAAGGAATATGAAAGCATTTAAATACCTCCTTCTTTGAGCTACCGGACGTGGTGCTAATACAATAGGTGCGGTTGTTGGTGCTAAGGAAGCTGTTGCCGTACCGGCTGGAACTGGCGTTATAGGAGCTGCACTTAAAGGTGCTCCCAAAAACGGCCATGTAGTCACAGGTAGTCGATAACCTTAATAATTATAATTATTTGTTGTGAATGTTAATAAACGATTTTGATTCATTAAATTAATTATTATAAATGTGAAACAAATATGAGCAATTATATTCACAACCGATTGCACATGTTCTATACGTAGGCAATTTGCACTGACAGTAAAAACAAATCTTTATTGGTACCGCAATTACTTTGTGCAGCAATAGTAATTGCGGTACTATTTCACTAGTGATACATTTCAATTCCAGTATCAGTAAAAATTTACTGATCACCATATTTTTAGAAATTCATAAAAAAGATTAACTTGTAAATATTGAACGCAGGTAAAAAAGTGTCTTCACATAAATTTATTTATTTAATTTGAAAAAAATAATGTCTGTTGCAGATAACATTTATAAGGTTTTTACTGTCAATGCATTAGGTTTTTCAACAAGAAGTTTGTTTTTCAATTGCAACAACACCAACAACATGATGGTTATAACATTTAGTTTTTTGACGTAGTCGTAGTAGATGCATTGGTGAATGTTACAATGAACTCAATTTCGCAAGCAAATCCCATTAAACAAATAAAAATCCACTATGAAAAATTCGCAATATTTTCGGACAACCGCGAGTCACAGTGTTGAAGGTTACCCAAAACAAACACATGGTAAATTTTGCGTAAGGATTTGACTTTGAAGCTTTACAAGGTTCAACTGGTGGAGGAATTGAACCCGACCAACCATTTATATTGCTGTAGATTTGCTCAATACATTTAGAAACAGCCAGCCAGTTTTTCTGAAGAAATTATTTTCTCACACGCAGCCCATTTTCACTTATCAGGGTAAGTCAACGAGCAAAACTGCCACATTTGAGCTTCTCAAAATCCTAGAGCGATTATTGATAAGCCTTTGCAGGCTCAGCGTGTCACTGTATGGTGCGCTATGTGGTCTGGAGGCGTGATTGGGTCGTTTTTTTCGAAGACGAGGCTGGAAATGCAGTAACGGTCAAGGGATCAAGCTATTGCGAGATGCACGCAACTCAATTTTGCCAATTAGTGACGACGTGGATATCACTTATATGTGGTTTCAACAGGACGGTGCCACATGTCATACAGCCAATGAAACGATCAATTTATTGCAAACCAAATTTCCCGATCGCATAATTTCACGACAATCAGCAGTTAAGTGGCAGTCAGATCGTGTGATTTAAGACCAGTGGATTATTTTTTGAAGGGCTATGTTAAGGACGGAGTTTATACGGAGCCAATCGAATCCATTTCACCCTTAAAACTCAAAATCCGTGATGTGCTTAATGAAACAGGACCGCCATTTTTACAAAAAATTTATTCAAAATTTTTATGGAAGAGTCGACATCTACCAGCGTTATCGTGGTGGACATTTGCCAGATATTAGTTTTCATTCATAATTGCCGAACTCTTCACTTCGTAATAAAAAAATGATTCAAATATTTTTTATTTTTTTTTCCTGAAGATGCTTTCCAAAGGAAAGCGAAATATCGAAAAGAAAAATATATAAAAAAGATCGTTAAAAAGAAAAAAAGATATTTATTAAAGATAATTTGAATCATCTTAATCTAAATTTTTTGTTTTAGAAAACAAACTTCGTGTTGAAAAGCTCTTTAAAATTATAAAATAGTTGTACAAGTGTTGTTGGTAAGCATTTTGTATGCAAACATTTACTGCAAATTTCTGATTCATTTGGAGGGCTCTAAGGAAGAAATCAAAACAAATATATTTCCGTCTGTCTATAAATATTATCGCAGTTTTTACTACAGTTTTGTTTTCATTAAAATTTCAATTTCATTGCTTTTTTTTTTTGAAAGTTTAAAGTTGTTTAAGTTCAACAACAGCATAACCCGTTAATAGCATGCTAACTTCTCCAGTTGCATTTTATACGATAGGCTGTGCATTGACTAAATTTTGATAGAAAACATTGTATTTGTTTGAACTGTTTCTAAGACGTGGAATAAAAAGTGATAAAATATTAAATGCCCTGTGAAACCCTCATAATAAAAAACGTTCTTAATTTCTTTACACGTTACGATTTTTTCCTATAAATTTAATTTTCGGTTAAATTCATAGCTCACTATTACAGTTTGAATGTTCTTTTAATGCTTCGGAATGTTATTTATGTTATTTATGTTTAAATACTTCTTGATATTTATATGTCCAAACTGCCTTTCTATTCTTACAAAAAAATGTCAATATGAAATGTTTGTTATTCAAAAAATCTCCTCACACCTAGTAGATTACTAAGACTTCGGTTGCCAACCGAACGAATACCAATAATATAATATTTAGTGGGATTTTGACTTGTTAAAAGCTGCGCCTTCCTATAGCAGCTTTAGATAATAATAAACCAATCTTTCTGTAACGAACCGTAACATATGCAAAATGTTGTTAGTGTTCTTCAATCTGTACAATTTTTATGTGTATCGTTCGGCTAACTGGGCCCTACATTACTTTAATTCATCCTGACATTAGTGAGCCATATCTGTCTAACATACTTCACATACTTCAACTTATTATTTAAGTTTTTTATATTAATGAAGCTGATAATTTTATCACTAGTCTTAAGATTGTTATTGAACAAATCTTATATTCATAACATTTTATAATAAGTTATCTTTACTAAAGATAAAGACATAAATAAAATGTTAACTAAAAGTTACCCATGACTTATTAGTTGTACTCATAATGAAACTTTCCTTATCTTATTGTAATTTACAAATACAAAATGAAGGTGATAATAATTTCCTTCCCAAATACTGTCCCGGTTCCGTGTGCATATTTTCAACATTTTTAAGCGACATTAAACCTAATGCTATCCAATACATTCACCGATTTGTTTGATAATGTTGTATACTAAGATATTACGTACGCGATTATTAGTATCTGTTAATCATGGTCTAACGTCAGCTATTTAACTAAGAAATATATATATATATATATATATATATATATATGTGTATTTGCCAAGAATTTAATAATTAACTTTACTTTGGCCACATTGTTTCAATACATTGTTTTCCTGAACAATTCCTATAATTTTATTAAAAAAAAATTGATAGTGGGAGGATGCATTTCTGTCAAAACTTGTTTGTTTTGGTGTCGGTGATAATTTGTCCAGACTTATATCAAGTTTTCTCAGAAATTTCACTATACGAGTTATTGTATATGGGATTTCATCAAAGAAGCTTAAGATTAATTCATGGGTACTGCCTCCGTTCTTTCTCCTACCCTATTTCTTATTTTTATAAATGACCTTCTTTGTCAAACTTTCAAGCCTATATACTCTTTCGCAGATGAGAGCACTATTTGTTGGTGGAGGTGGGTTGCAAAAGGCAAAACATGAATAATACGCTACAATATTCTAATGGAGTTGTTATTCGCACGTTTTTGCGTTTAACACGCCTTTCATTGAGAGTCCATCCATTTGCAATTGATTGGCCAGTGAATCGCACTACGCATTACAAAAAAAATCATTTTTTAGCAGAACAGTTCCTATGTAGAATAAACGTCCTCCGAAATTCTTTCCTGTCACTTTCCATTTGGGAAAATTCAAATCAAATCATTCCACAAACAAATTATGAGTAGGGGACACCCTCTTAGTGTTATTCCAAAATAATGGCTGATTTTACCCTGGAAATTTTAAGTACGTTATGTACTTGTATTCGACTACCAAACAGATTAACTAAAGGAGTATGGATCATTTTTTTAAATTAAATGGCCGCCAAGCCATAATTCATATGTGACAAAAAGAAATATAAGGCGCAAGTAAGACCATCATCAAAAATACTGCATGTGTGTCAATATGAAGTATATGGTAATTGCGTTAAACTATTAAATTCATGTCCATCTAATGCAGAGAAAATTTACCTTATGCAATTTATTATGATATTTTTTTTTAATAAAATGTAATTTTACTTTAAGCGTTCAAACAAAATTCAAATTTCGTGCGAAATTTAAATTGAAATAAATTTTACAAGGATTTAACGGCTTGTTCAACATTTTAATTGAATGTGTTGTTAAGCTTATATTGTTGTTATTGTTTCCATTTTTATTAAACTGTTAAAAACAAAGCATATTTCATGCAACTAGCTTTTTATTTAATTTTCATTTCTGTTGTTGCACTTTTTAATGCAGAGCAAAAGTTTAAATTGATATTGTTCGTTAAATAAGATTTTAAATAACATACAAATAATAAGCTTATTATATAATTTTTTTTCATAAATTTTAGCAGCCATTCCACCAAACATTAAACAATTATCATTTAAATTTTAATACTCATTAATTATTCACGTTTTATTTCAAACACTCTGCATCAAAATATAACAGAGGTTACCACAAAGAGATTTCTACTAATTTATTCGATTATAATTAATATTTTTTTTTCATCTACAATTAAAATAAAAAACCATTCCACAGTGCTTTGAAAACGCTTTATTTTCGAAATAATTCGATAGCTCATGAACCACTGACGATATGCTAATGAATTTTAAACAGACTTAGAACTGCGAACGATCGACCCTTTAGAGTAAAGTCGGGGCTTGTGTGTGCGCTCCCATAGTTGGGTATCTCGGGCTTAAATTTTGTTTGAAATGTAATGAAAAATTTATTTATTACTGAAATGTTAAGAGCTTTAAACTTAAGTAGACCTGTAAAATATCTACAAAAGCTGCGCTTACCTTTCTAAGTTACCTCCTTTAATTTAGAAGAAAATCAGGTTAAAAAATATTTTTTTTTAAATTTTTAACGCGGTGTACTTATTTGGCAGCATTTTTAATAAAATTTATAATAGAAATAGTAAGTTTGGTTCGGATAGCATGTTGTGTTAAAAATATACCAGCCTCTGAATTGGGGAAATGTAAAAACTATAGGTTTTTTGAGAATTTAGGGGTACCCCATTATGGGGACATAACCAGAAACTCCCCTTTACCCTAGAGTGCTGATCGTCCGCAACTTCACTCAAAAATAAATATGCTTGGCCTGTGTAAAATTCATTAGGATATCTTAAGCCCTTCATTAGCTACTAAATTATTTCCAAAATAAGACGTTTTTCAAACCACTGTACATTTCTTTTGAATAAAATCAAGTTAATTAATTGATTTTCTTTTATTTTGGATTTGAAAAATTGCAATTTTCCAAAAAATTTAAATCCTCTAAAACTGTATGTATTTAAAAATAAAATGAGCCACCTCATAAAATATGAAGACAGTATACAAGTTTCTTATGAAAACTAACGAGTATCATGAACAATTCTGTAAGTGATAATATTGAATATACTGCAGCTGAAGCATCTCACTAAAGCTATTACTAACTACATAAGCGCCAACAAAGTTGTTTGTTCTTTCGCTGTAAATATATATAAACAACCGAAAATCTCTTTTTTACTTTCATTTTGTTGCATAGTGTAATTCGACACTTATTATTGCTTGAGTAAGAATCGAGACTTTGAGATGAACAAATTAGTATTTTCTGACCATTGAAAGCTTAGCATTTAATAATAATAATACATAAAAAACTATACCACAACTGCAGATTATAATGAAATTTTACATTTTAGATTTAAGAAAGAATTATAAAGGGAAACGAATTTGCAGGAAAAAATTTTTAATTTTAGAACGAGAATAGATTTAACCGATAATTATTCATCGAAATGTTTTGCTAATGCATAGAAAGCAGAGCATCCAAAAAAAAAAAAACCATGAGTATAAGTATAAGTTTAACATGATGAAAAGTATTGCTTTGCAAATTTTATTCTATCACATGTTGTTATTTTAAGGGCAGAAATAAAATGAAAATGTTAAGACAACTCATAAAGAGTTTTATCAAGATTCTAATGTTGTTACATTTCACCAAAATGGACAAACATTTATCGAGTTATGACAAAATGAAGTAGTGTTATCACCTTTTATGACGAGGTTAGTTAAGTGTATTGAGAAAATAGAACTTTTAGAATTGTTGACAGTTGTCAAAACACAGAAAATATTACAACCGCAGCCGTTAAACTTGATCACTCTGGCAGAAACATTAGTGTATCTATTAAAAATAATATCTTCACTCAAAGATATAAGTTAAAGAGTATTAAATTTAGCAAAAGATTATTTTCATTATCCAAAGTAATGTTTTCGATCAAAGAACCATTAAGTAGATGACTTGAGGAAGAACAGTTTATAAAGATAGACAATTCAATTGGCATGTCTGCCAATGCATCTAGGAAAATGTTATCGAAGGCTACTTCACCTATTTCAACGATTGTAAAAGATTCTACCGATACACGCCAAAAAGGGACCATTTGGTTAATACTTTGAGTATTCTTATAGCATTGGGATAGATCATTAATAAACAAGTTAAATAATAAACGACCCAGAGCTGGCTGCCCTGCGGCACATTAGATGAAACAATAATTTCTTTCTTTTTGAGTTCTGTTTGAAAGATATGAATTAATACACATAAGTAAATTGTTTGTAAATCCCTAAGGTCAAGTTTTCTTAACAGAAGTTTGTGCTTAACCTTATTAAATACCTTACAAAAATCGACGTAAATAACATCAGTTTATTTACGTTGAACAAATTCCAAAAGATTAGTAACAGTTGAACAACCTTTTCAAAAACCACGCTGAGCAGGAATCAATAGAACAAATATAAACGTTACTTGATGGAAAAGGTGATCAATAACAATTTTCTTAAAAAGTTCAAGTATAGAGCTAAGTTCAACTATACTTTTGTAGTTGGCAACATTATTCCTACAACCAGATTTAATGGAATAATAAAATAATCTTTCCATATTTTAGGAAAATAACTAAATTTCAATGATATATTGAAGATTATTGTAAGAGGTTTTGCCAGTGCCATAGCACATTTGTTAAGTATGTAACTCTGAATACCATCCGGTCCATATTTATATGAATATTTAGGCTTTTCAAAACTGGTGTTTCATCGAGGAATTGATATAGCTCGATATGGCACGTCTGATAGTTATTAAGAAAATTTTAAATCAATATTTTTATACGTGTTATCGATAAATAAAGGATAAAATGTCAGAAACAAATAAGAATTTTAAACCTAAAAACCTCATTTCAAGCTTAAATATCTTAAGCTTACCAAAGCTAAGCTATTGAATATAGCGCTTTTATAAAGTACTTTGTTAATATGGCGTAAACTCACACAACATTAAAAGAAAAACAAAAGAAAAAAATTCTTGAAACTGTAAATAAATGTTTTTTGTTTTACGTTCTTGTTTTTTTTCTCTAAAACTATTTATTTCAGTCTATCAATCTTAGATTTAAAATCATAAAAAATATACTGAAACATTTTTAAATTTGAATATATTTTAACATATGTGCTTGGATTCTCCGACGGCGTAAAAATTTCTTTTGTTTGGGTACGGTTTTCCGTCGACCCTCGTCAAATTTGGTTTGTGAACCGTACCCAAACAAAAGATATTTTAACACTATATCCGCCAAATAATTTAAGGTTTTTCAATGATTTCTAAAATACACTTCAGTACTAAAAGCGTTAAGAATTATGTAAATATCCTAACAAGGAATATAAAATATTCAGGCTTGTTGTAGAATCCAAGTCAGAATTGTAATTTATCAGAAATGAAAATCGATTCTGATATTATTTGGTGTCATGAATCTGTCTTGGTTTTGCATTAATTCGATATTAAACAAAACCCATGTTCGCATCAGCTGTTTTGTTTTGTTTACATTTTAATAAATTTTGGAATTGATAAATTATATTTCTTTATAAATTAAAATGGTTGAAGCGGTAGTTTTATTTTTCTTAATGGAGGAAAAAAATAGTGAAAAAGTGAAAAGAAGAATATTGAGGGATTACACCAATCCATTGGACCTACATTGCAATAAGTTGTGCAAAGATGTATTAATATAAAAAAATTGCAGGTTTATTAGTATATTCCGTTTGAATAAACAGGCTTTTCAAATGCTGTTGAACATTATTGAACTTCACCTACCTCCTTCAAATATTTCTTGCGTTATTCAGCTAGCCGGGACATTGTGTTTTTTGGCTGAAGGTTCGTATCAAAAGGCAGTTAGAAATGATAGTTCTGTTTGTTTGGGGCGAAGTAAAGTGTCAATTGTGTTAAACAATGTACTAAAGGCTTTGGATACGCATGTATGTCGTCAGTGGGTGAAGTTGGAAATGGATGAGAATGGGAAAATAAGATGTAGGAGTTATTTTTTTAATAAATATAAAATACCTTCAATAGTTGGCTGCATCGATGGAACCCATATAAAAATTATAAAGTCTTCTGTTGACGAGCATTTATTTTTTAATAGGAAAGGATATTTTAGTATGAACGCCATGGTTGTAAGAAGATACTATAAAATACATACGAGAAACTTATTTTTACTTTTAATTTTTCCTTGGAAGATATGTGATAGCGACATGGTGATTCGAGCAGTAAAGGCACGGCTCCAGTCACGACGCTTCTGTTTGGACCATAAGCAAATCCTGTCAGAACGTCAAGAATATTAGGAGATCGAACGTCAAGATTATTAGGAGATTGCGGGTATGCAATAGAACCTTTTTTATTAACTACTTACAAAAGTGCAGCACATAACACGCGGGAACATAAATTTAATATAGCACATGCTGCAGCTCGAAATATTGTAGAGCGGACAATAGGTGTGCGAAAAAGTCGTTTACGGTGTTTGATGGGTACACGACACTACAGTCCGCAAAAAGTTTCGAGGACAGTAAATGTTTGCTGCGCATTGCATAACATTTGCAGGAACTAGAAAATTTCTTACCAAATCTATCAAATTGATTTTGAAGCAGAGGAGCCTTTCGACGACAATACTTTTTCGACTACAGCGACACTTCAAAACGAAGGACAACGGATACGAGATGAAATTACAAACACGCTATAAAATTTATTTATTTAATTTTATTAAAATAAGAATATTAATATTTCTATCTTTCCCCCTATTTGTGTATTAAAATAGTAAGTAAAAGTTTTTTCATATTTCATTTTTTATTTAATAAATTCTTTTTTACTTACATTGCAAAGCCAATCGCTTAAAATATATAAAACCGTATGAAAATCTGTCACATGGTTGTTGATCAGATTGATTCTGACAAAAAAACGATAAAAACAGATTCTGCGATACCAAATTTTGACAACAATTCTGATTCGAACATAAAACCAATAACATCTGTTTCTATGACACCAAAATCAACTTTTTGTCGATTTCAGTTCTGATTCTGACAACAATCAGATTCTACATTGGCTTTAAAAATAAAATCTATCTAAAGTTTTGAGACTGATTGTCTGTTTGCTTTAATCCCCGACCAAGCTACTAAACCGATTTTGATGAAGTTTTAAATTTTCTAAAAATTCAAATGGCTACTTTTAAATAATTTGACGGAGGAGAGAGGAAACATAAGATATAATACGGCACACCAGGTTATTATATGCAGATTTACCACTCTCAACTAAATTTGAAACGTAGAATTTTGTATTTTTTTCCAGACCCAGAACCGGACAAGCAAAATACAGTAATTTTCGTGAAATTTTAAACACTCTTTAAGTTTTAACAATAGACTCAGACTTTTTGTCAAAGATATCTTAGGGAGCAAAATATGTTACCATTGGTACATAAAGGATTCTAAAACTAAATCCAGGCAATGCCGGTTACAATAAGCTGGTATGAAAATAATATAAAAAATTAAGCGATTTCAAAATACTTGCATAATTTACAGAAGAACAATAAAATTATATTAATAATGAAGTTTTTTATTGCCATTGAAATCTCATTGGTATTAATAAAAAATAATTTAATTGACTTAATTATCATTTAATTTAATTTTTACAAAATTTAATTGTTACTGAAATGAATGATTTTTTTAGAATACTTATTACAATTCTAAAAACATATTTTTTTTTCTAAAATACAAACAATTAGTGTAAAACTAAATTATGTATCAAATAAATATTGTTTTTACCGGCTTAGAATCGGGAATAAGTTATTTAATCGTGATGCCTTGAAACTATATATAGAAAATATAAAAATATGTCCCCAATAAACATTAATTTGATTTCAAATGCCTTTTATTTTGTTATATTTGACTTGATGTTGCTTGTGCGTTTTGTTGGTTAATAATTAGTAATGAAAAAATATAAGCTGTGAAAACTACGCCTGGATTTAAGCATTTTGTCATCAGCTTTTGATGCAATAATAAATTTGTAACGCGTAACCAATTAAGCTATTTTAACTAATTAAGCCAATTAGGTATTAAAATGAAATTCCAAAACAAAATTAGTTGTTTCAAATGTTTGTAAATGTGTAAGTCATTAGGGCTTGTTAAGAGTTTGTGGACAGTTTAGAGTGGCAAATATTTGATGAGTTAGAGATGCAGGCTGTTAGAGCAATTTGCTAAGTTTCTAATTGCTTTTATATGTAAATAATTTTTTTTTTTAAATTTGCGTTAGTTTGTGCAAGATATTTTAATCACAAAAACACGTGTGGGTGACAAAGAGCAAAACTATGACGACACCATCTAATTATCCATAGAGATATTTGACTTTGGGTTCATTCACCTGCAAAACATAATTTTATCAATTCAACGATAACAATTATTGAACGACATAGAAGAGGATGATATATTATACAATAAGTCCTTAATACATATGCAGTAAAGTAAACATGATTTTGGTCCTCACTTAAAAATCCTCTTAGATTTGTAACTATACAGAATCGTGGTAAACCATGCCTTTAAAAAAGAGAAAATTAAAAATTGTGTACATCGACCCGCCCTTACTGGAAGAAGTTTTACTGCTGTTAAGAAATATTTGTATAGAAAAAAATTATTCAATTATCAAACAAAAATTTTATAAAATATATATGGGGTAAAATACAATAACAAAATGAAACTGTTCAGCATAATAAAATTTTACTGAATAATTTTCCATTCATATTTTTAATATGACAAAGATATTATATAACCTTTTATATTTGATATTTATACTTGAGGGATTAGAGAAATAATACCTAATAAAAACATAAATATTATATTCTATATGAAACCGTAAAATTAATAAAAATAAATAAATATTTGTTAAAAAATACTTTAAATACTTAAATGTATACGAAATAAGAAATGTAAATATTTCATTAAAAAATCATAATTGGACATATATATGTACATATTTTTATAACAAATAAACTGAAATTATAAGCAACAATAGTAAAAGCTTTTAATTTTTTTTTTTGTTTTAAATAATAATAGAAATTTATAATCAACAGCACAAATTTACAAACAAATACAAATAAACTTACCTTCGGGCCATTGCACACAAACTATCAAATATCAGTAATAACAGTTGCATAAGAGTCGTTCAAACATGTAGTTTACGGGTTGTTGAGTGATTTTGTTTCCCATCAGGTGTTTGGATTCAATGTGGATGACGATAAAAATATATTACAGGCACCGTAAAAGAAGCGCATTCAAAGCACGATTGTAGTAGTTGTAGTGTAGTAGTAAAATGATCATAAAAATAATAGAAAGAAATATTTTAGTAAAATAAACTAGATATTATTTTATGCAATAAAAATATTAACAAGAATATTTAGGACACAAACACCATTGTGAGAATAACTGTGTCAATTCTATAACAGATTTATTTGAGAAGATTAAAATTTTGCTGCTATCAATACTGTCACAGTTAATAACACAATGCTTAGACAAATTTTTAATGCTGTCAGAATTAAAATATTTGTGTAAGTTTTAAAATTATATTTTCTGTTTTTTTTTTTGTTTTAATTCATATTCATGCTGTAGTTAATACATTGTTTAACTTTCATGCGGAATAATACACTTAGATGCATTTAAAAATATATTCTGGCATTTCTTAAAAATTAGCAATTACGTTTACAACTGTTTTCAAATATCTTATTGTGCAGTTCGGTATCAAAAGCGATCGTATCGTTTGAAAAATGCTTTACAAGTTAATCGCATATAATGCACCAAAAGCACTTTAGGCCATAATAAGTAGCGGTATAATAAAACCTGTCATGCAAAATAAAAACTTTTAAACAGAGTCACAAAAACCTTGCTATCAAGAAATTACTTTTAATTATAAATATCGCTTAATGAGTAGAGTACTACGCATAATTTTATAGATTTCAGATTTTTGCCTTAACCGATTAAAAGGGAAAATCTGCATTAAATGCATTTGAACCAGTACAAAGTTTAATGACCGAGAGAGATTTGTATAATTTAAATCTTACGATTAAAAACTAGCCAAATTGAACACGTAGTACCGGTTTGCTATTTAAATTATATCTAAATACAGGTAAAGAAAATACACTGTTGAGCTAATAATAGTTTAATAGCTATATATGGTCTAGTACGTAATATGTATAAATTGATAATGATCTATTCATATCGATAGCGCTCGACATTTGCAAACAAACAGCCGGGAAGGACGTTAAGAGGAGGAATTGAAAACAATAGTATGTTTAAACATATTATATATCAATAAATAAATAAACTTTTAATATTTTTAGTTATTTTGTACTTGTATGTTATGTACATATTTTCAAATAATATTTTTAAAACGAACCAATTTTTGTTTTTTTAATATACAATTTTTGTATTAATAATATTATGATTGTAAACACTATATTACTTAATGTAGGCTTTTAAATTTTATTCGAGTATGATTTTACATCGGCCTTCGTCAAATTTGGTTTGTGAACAAACCGATTTCGCCTATTTGTCATCTTCAGTGATATCTTTATACTAGTTGCATTTTATTGTCAGCTGTGTTAATATAGTTCGTCTTGTTCATAAACCCAATTTGACGAGGGTCGACGTACAATCATACCCGCATAAATTAAACCTCGTCGGAAAATATACGCACATTTCGAATTTTACTTTACTTTTTGTGGATTATTACAATTTAATAATTAAATTTTCGCAAAAACTTGTTTAAAATTACTAAAGTATGATTTTGTATAACCATTCTCGTAATCATATACTGTTGCAGAGAACATAATATAATTTTTAATAAAAAAACTAAACCAAGGCTACAATATAACGTGTTTTAGGTTTCTTTTTACCTGAGCACAATATGTGGTTAAATTTATTCAAAACATAATTCAACTTTGTTACTCAGCTGGTCACACAATGCAATTATTCTTGTGTAATTTTTGAGTTTGAGGAAAAAGATAGAACAGAAGTTTGCAGCGGGAGACCTGTGCTTCGTAGTTTCAACGAAAAGCCACGAAAACGTAATTTCAGGCGTTCCAAAAAAAAAAAAAGAAGGAAAATTCCTTATATGGTCAAGGGTTGTGGAAATATCTGTCATGAAGTATATCAAATTTAATTAAATAGAGGAATAATATGAGGCATGTTCTATTCTACAATTCTAGTGACTAGAATTAGATATTATTAAAATTATTCGTCTAACGTTGGACCAATTTTTATTAATTACTTCACAGAAACTTTTTAACAATTTTTATATAAAATTAAAAAATGAAAATAATTTTAGACTTTAAAGGAAAGTTTGAAGCATTTTTTTGGCATTTAATTTAAGGGAAACTTCGTATATAAAGTTTTGAAAAATAAATCGATTAGAAATATTTTATCTACGATTTAAGTTCAAATAGCATGTAACTGCAATAGGAATAGTTTGTCGAAGAACAGAATTTATTACTGTTTTTACTATTCTTTTGTTAAAATAGTATTTTCTTCAACTAATGCTGAAGTAAAAAAAATATAGCTAGTTGTAGTTTTTTAGTTGAAGTTCTTAGCTATAAGTATAAAATAAATAAACTTATGTCATTTATATCTTAAATGAAGCTACTAAGTAGAAACTGTAAACTTAACATAAATGCTGAGATATTAAATATAATAAAAGAGAAGGTGCATATATTGCATAAGGCAGGATGGAAAAAAGAAATATATATTCTTAAATTGTTCAACAGTTAACACTCAAAAGAAAGAACATTATTATTTTTTTTGAAAAGAAGGAATCAGTATTTTGTTATATGAATGTCGATAACAACATGAGATTCCACTGTTGCTCTCTGCTATTAAACCTATATACTTGCACTGCTTAGGTTATGTGCTTATATAGTACAAACATAAACTTAGATATGAGTGTACAAGTACTTTTAAAAGACTTTAAGAAGAGAATAAGAACAAGAAGAAATATGTAAGAGGACTTTTCATAAACACCAAGCTTATGCAAATAGAAGTTGTCTAAACTAACATTGAAGGCTGCTGCATACCAAGTGGTCCTCTATACTAGAAAAGAAAATAATTATTTGCGAATATATATGTATATATATGTTTGCAAATGTATATAAATATCTATATATATATATATATATCCACTTATATACTCTTATATATATATGTACCTTTTATATGTATTAAAAAGTATCAAGGCCACATGCAAAATTAGTTACTAGAAATGACTTTTGAAAAGGTTTTCACATTTATCATACAAAACATATCTGTTAAAAGGTACATATTCAATATACTTAGCAAAACGAAATTTCACACATTAAAATTTAATAAGAAATAGTTTGCATAGGAAAAGAATTTATTGCGGCAATAATGCTACCGTGCAGTTCTAGAGAGTTGCCTAGAATGAGTATCTCATTTTTTACCCGGAACAAGAAAAGTGAAGGGTTTTTATTTTGTATGACTTTATACGTATTAATAACAAAACTAACAGCGAATCCTATCCATTAAAAATTTTATGTAGAAGGTAGATAAAATTTATTAGCTGCTTTAATATAGGTGTTTGCTTGTTTGTTAAACAGTAAACCATGAGTTCAAATCCCAAAAAGCGTTAATATATGTAGAAAAATTAAATAATAAACTTTATTGTTTTTTTAACCGATCTTTTTTTATTTATCCTTTTTTTCAAAAATATAAAATTTTTTCCTGAAGAAGCTTTCCAAAGGAAAGCGAAATGTCGTGAAGAAAAAATACATATATAAAAAAGATCTTAAAAAAGAAAAAAGATATTTATTAAAGATAATAAACTTTATTTATTATTTATTAAATAAAAAATTTCATTTCAAAAAACACTAGAATCTCGAGCAGAAATGGAAAGCCACTGTTGTGTAGCCTGAAAAACACTTTATAGCAAAATAATGAAATCGTGATCCTTAAAAATAAAGTCTTGAAAAAGAAAGGAACAAAACATAATAGTATATTACGTTATAAGATTTACATCTGCACCTGGCAGTGAGCCTTAATCAGATGGTGGTCATACCACTGTGAGTGAAAAGCAGCGCCACTCACGCTCTAGGAGGCTGAAGTCTAATTCTAGCAACAGGTCTTTCCTAGTAGTAATTTCAATGATTCCAGAGCAGGGCTGCAAACTACTACTCCTTGCGGAAGAGCTGGAGACTATCCAGCTCCTGTCCAAAACACATGGCTAGCATGCTCACTGGATCTAGGATCATCCTTCCTGGTAGGTGTTATTAAAAATGAAATGATACTGGCCACCATTAAAAACAGACCTGTTGTGGGGCCGCGAAACACAACCACCACGACACTCCCAAAGGGCCAACCGCAATAATCAGTCAGAGAAACAGCTAAATGCCTAAAGAGACAAATAGCGGAAACTCTGCGGGCCACTGATTCCCGTGGAAATAACGTGGAGCGTCCAGTTGTACCCCTGCTGACTTCAGGGGACTGGGCTCCCTTATACCCCCAGCAGCACAGGTCTAGATAGTCGAAGTTCTATAAAAACCGATAAATGTGCTCCCGGCGGGGAACATAATAGTATATGTATGTGATTTGATTTATATCCGCGTCTGGCCATGAAGCCTTAATCAGATGGTGGACCAAACCACTGCATAATTTGGAACGTCAGGCTCGTCGTAGGAAGCCGAAGCTATAATTCTATGCAACAGAACTTTCTAGTTGCAACTTCGATGATTCCAGAGCATGATTAAGAGTTGGAGACTTTACAACTCCTGTCCAGAACACATGTCTAGCATGCTCACTGGATCTGGCAACATTTCACCAGGTAGGTGTTATTAAAGGTGAAATGATCCCGGCCACCATTAAAAACTGACCTGTCTGTTATGGGGCCGCGAAACCACAACCACCACGTTACTCCCATATAGGGGCCAACCTCAATAATCAGCAAGAGAACTATTAAATGTCAAAAGAGACAAATAATGAACTCTGGGGCTCACTGATTCCCGTGGAAATAACGTGGAGCTTCCAGTTGTACCCCTGCTGACTTCAGGGGACTGGGCTCCCTTATACCCCCAGCAGCACAGGTCTAGATAGTCGAAGTTCTATAAAAACCGATAAATGTGCTCCCGGCGGGGAACATAATAGTATATGATGTGATTTGATTTACATCTGCACCGACTAGGTAGTCATAATCAGATGGTGGTCAAACCACTTTGAATGATTTGCAAACGTTAATCACGCCCTAGGAGGCCATCGAATACGTATATCCTCCGGTCACTCCTAGTAGCAATTTCGAAAGCCCGAAGTAGGCCGCAGCCTTCACTCCTTGCTAAAGAGTTGGAAACTTTCCAACTGCTGGTCCAGAACGCATGAAGCTTAATATAATTAAGAACACGACGGCATTCATACTCACTGGACGTGGACCATTCATTGTGTTCATTTTGAATGATCCGACCCACAAACTCCCACGAGGGTCTCGAAACCACAACCACCACGATACTCCCATATAGGGGCCAACCTCAATAATCAGTCAGAGAACATCTAATTGTCTAAAGAGACAAATAGTGAACTCTGCGAGAGTACTGATTCCCGTGGAAATATGTGGATTGTCCAGGTGACTCCTACTAGCCTTTGAGGGGCCTGGGCTCCCTTTTGCCCCGCAAGACACTGGTCTAAATGGAATAGTAGGTTCCAAAAAAACTATCATGTGCCCCCGGGGGGACATAATAGTATATGGTAGTTGTAAACAAAAAATCAAGAGTCGCCAGGATACTGCTTCTAGAGACATTTGGTAAACAGAATATCGACAGTTCAAATATCGTCGAAATAGCTTAGCGCTGCGGTCTTCTATTTACTATATATGGTTGAACAGAACCACGTAGAGTTAAAAATACATTAGAGCAAAAGTGGCCGTAAATTTGAAAAGTAATATTTTTAATATTAAAAAAAATTTGTTCGTACGATACCACGATATCGCCTTTGCGATCTAATACTATTAAATTATAAGTGTGAATGCAGTTAGCTAATTGCCAATTTTCGACAAAAATCTCACCTGCAGACCTCACACTGAAAGATTAGCAAATGTTTATCGTCAGCAGTGGCGCATTTTATGGCTTATGAGCACAAATTTTTTTTTGTATATATCCTGCAGATAGGATTTCGAGGAAGGATTTAAAACAAAATCATATTGTTATTATGTGAGTATGTAAAAAACAAATTAATATATTATGATCGAATGAAAAATTGCAAGAAAATTTAGCAAATTGTATGAAATGATTTTATTATGTAAAATAAATTAAATTTAATATAATTTTATTTTACGAATACCTTATGACAACCTAATAAGAGACATATGTCTCGAATAAATGTAAGGGGTTACCTATGAATCAAAAATATGTTAAGAATATAAACATAACATTATTGATCTTTATGTATGCAGAACAACAACATGTTTAAATGTGTAATAAGAAAATATTTATACGCGACGTGTTATGTTATGTTATGTTATTCATAATTTCTTTAAAATACAAATGAATAGATGTGTTTTAATTTAAAAAATATATATGAAGTAGCTTATTACCAAATCACTAATCTAATAGAAAAATATTCATAGTGCATAGCGAACATTATTACTTTTGTTCTTAATCATAATTTGACTATATAAGAGCAAATTTAACATATCATGTTCATCAATATTATAAATATTACTGATAAACATTTACTTTTTGTGAGTTATTGAATTATTAAATATGTTACTGCGCACTGATTACGGTTCTTGTGACTAAAACACAGCCGTGTTTTCTGTGTGCGTGTAAACCGTTAAGATAATATTTGATATTCGATAGCGGCTCCTTAATTATTTACTTTCGAGCATTCAACATTAATATAATAAAGTAAGAAAAAGTTTGTAAAACATCTCAATGATAAAAGTTTTTCCAATGAAGTAACATAAATGTAATAGAAAAATATTTAACATTTAAATTTTACTACTCTTTTCGATGTAATGCATTTTGCTGTTAATTAAGGATTTTTTAGAACATGCAAACAATATGCTAGTAAAGTTTGTAATTTATGTAAGCCAAACATTCATGTATATATATTTATATATATAGATATATATATACATATATATACACAGCCATGCACACGCAATCAAACTAAATATTACAAAACAATAAATTTTTTTATGAACATTCTTCTGTTTACGTTTATTTGTTTAAGGTTTGTAAATACAATACAATAACAATAACAAACAATTAAATTAATATTGGGAGGATAACAAAAGCAGGGTAGAATGTTTAAACACAAATGCATATGTGTAAGATGGTAGCAGTGCTAGAAGGAAATGTTAAATGTAAATGTTAATAATAAATTGTAGTAGCATTTAAGGAGTATTAAACATTTGTTAAACGAACGTTTATATGTAGCGCTCAGTAGTAAAAATGTAAATATATTATTGTGGTTATGGCAAGCAGTAAATTCTTTTAATTTGTTACTTTGTTACAGATAAACACTTTAGGAAATGAAGATGTTAAAATACGAATTCATGCGTATTGTGTTTAATATATTTTAAGATAACTTCTTATTTTTATACATCGAAGAAACAAATACAAAATTGTTAGTGAAAATATGTTTATATCTAGATTTTTTATTTTTGATTTAATTAATAATTGTAAAATATTCTTGTGTGTGCTCACCTAGAGCTGGAGCCGGAATGGCACCATCTTTTGTCAATACAACTAAACATTTGTTTGCATTAAACAAGTTTTTATTTCAATGCGTATGTGAAGGTTTTTTTTTCAATTGGATAGCGGGTGTGATGAAAAAAAAGAAAAAAGAACAATTTAATTAAGTAACAGTTAAATAATTGTATGATTTTCTGTAATTTCTATTAGAAAGTTATGTTTTTTTACTTATAACTGTTAACAATTTGTTAGTTCACGCTTTTTTTTTTGAAATAGTAACAAAAATAAAAATTTTAATGTGAAATTTATTAATTTTGTTACTGAAAGGCAATAATAGAAAATAGAAATTGTCTTTCACATGTTTTCTAAATCTATAATATTTTAAATTCAACATAAAAATCTTCACTGAAATAAGAAGCATTTGGTATAAATTTCTATATTTGTTTAAAAAAAATGAGAATTTAAAATTACGGCTTAAATATGGCGGTAATACAAACAAGGTCGTATCAGAAAGTGTGATAAACAAAATCTTTGTATCGGTTTTTTCAACAAGAAGTTTATTTGTCAATTGTGGCCTCACCAACAACAACATTTAGTTTTCTGACGTATTCCTTGTAAATGCATTGGCAGTTGGTACAATGAATTAAATTTCGCATGAAAATGCGATTAAAGTAATTAAAATTCACTATGAAAGTGGCGGTTTCGTTAAAGTTACATTTCGTAAAATTTTTAATATTTTCGCCCTTTTGAGGCCGCTATTAAGAACTTGGTCGTTAAATTTGAGTCGATGCGCGAACTGAAAACATCGCAGCCGTGAGCCACAATTTGTCAATTCCTCGGCATTCTCAACAATTGGGGTTATCCCAAACCAGCACAAGGCGAATTTTGCATTAGGATTTGACGTTGAAGCCGTACAAGGTTCAACTAGTGCAAGAATTGAAGCCTACCGACCATTCACATCGCCGTAGATGATTCACTTAATTCATTTAGTTTTCTGAAAAAATCATTATTTCAGGCGAAGCCCATTTTTACTTGTCTGGGTATACCAACAAGCAAAATTGCCACATTTGGACTACTGAAAATCCTACAACAATTGTTGAAAAGCCTTTGCATGCTCAACGTGTCACTATATGGTGAGCTATATGGTCTAGAGGCGAGATGCTAACAACTCAATGCTGGCATATTATTGACGACGTGGATATAACTGACAGATATCACACATGTAATGAAACGATCAATTTATTGCAAACAAAATTTTCCGATCGTATAATTTCACAACAACAATCACAATTTGACAATCAGTCAAATTAAGTATCCACCAGTAGAATATTTTTTGTGGGGCTATGTTAATATCGAGTCTATACGTAGCCAAACGAATCGATTTCAGCCTTAAAACTCAAAACCCGTGATTAGATTACAGAAATGGGACCGCCATTTTGTCAAAAAGTGATTAAAAACTTTGACAAAAGAGTCAACATCTGTCAGCGTGGTCATGGTGGACATTTGCCAGATATCATTTTTCGTTTACAATTGCCGAACTTTTCTCTTCGTTACAAATGGTAGTTAAAAAAAATGTAAAATAAATTTATTCAATATTGAAGCATTTATAGTTCGTAAGATTCTGTGAAAAGCAAAATACGCTATATAATTTTTGGTCCGTCTGCTTCGAATAATACTTAGTTTCTTGTTAAACTGCAAATCTTGACCTGTATCTGGATTATACCTGTATTAAAATTTCGGTAATATTTCTTGTTTTAAGTAACAATAATATTAAAAACTGGAACGATTAATTATTCTTTCCGTATTTATGGTTAAAATTTACTAATAGTTTCCATGTCCTGGTTTGAAACGGTTCATATTGTAGTCTTTCGATTCACTATACTTTTTGAAGCAATGCTTTATGTCAGAACAGTTACGATGTTGTAAGACGATACAGATTGATTCAGTTATGGATAAAGAAATAGGGTCAGAGTGTGATTCGTTTTACATCCGCACCTGGCTATGTAGCCTTAATCAGATGGTGGACAAACCACTATTGTATAATTTGGAACGTCATACAGGCGTCCTAAGAAGCCGAAAACATAATTCTAAGCAACAGAACCACCTAGTTGCAACTTTAATTATTCCAGGGCAGGGCTGCAAACCATCACACCTTGCTAAAGAGTTGGAGACTTTCAACTCCTGTCCAGAACACATGTCTAGCACGCTCACTGGACTGGATCATTCACTTAGGGTGTCATTAACAGCGAAATGATCCTGGCTACCATAATAACCGTTATACTGTTATGGGGCCGCGAAACCACAACCACCACGATACTCCCATATAGGAGCCAACCTCAATGATCAGTCAGAGAACTATTAAATGTCTAAAGAGACAAATAATGAACTCTGCGGGTTCACTGATCCCCGTGGAAATAAAGTGGAGCTTCCAGTTGACTCCCTGCCTGTCTTCAGGGGACTGGGCTCCCTTTATACCCCCAGTTCCACAGATCTAGATTGCTGTTACGTACTATAAAGACCATAAATGTGCCCCCGGGGGGGAAAGAAATAGGGTCATTAAAATACTGAAAGAAATTACAAAAAAAGAGTTTTTGTAGTGTTCTATCATTGCAAATGAAAATAAATCTCGCTATTTCTTAATTAGGTTAGGAGTCTTTCAATTCATGTTTGTTTTTACGAACACTAGGTCGATTTTGCATGCTGCAATTGTTTGGGAAGATCTCCTGAATATATTTGGTTTCATTAAGCGTCGTCTCATTCAGTCATTTTGCGCTGCAGCAAATTCAAAATGGTGCCGAAGAATTATTAATAACTTGATATTGTCTTCTAGTTTTTGAAGGACTGTTTTGTAGTGAATGTTTTTTGCACGCTATCGCAAAAAGCCTTGCTATTGATTTTATAGATTTGACTTTAGTTTGGAACTTTTCTTTAATTTTTAATTAAAGGAGCAGACTTCTTTATTTGTAAAAAGTAATTAATACATAAGAAAATTCAAGGGGAAATAATAATTTAAGAGGCAAATTTTGCAGGATAAATATTTCAAGCATGAAATTAACGAAATTGTGCGCAAATTATTGGTGACCCTATTACTTAGTTCCATAAATCAAAAAGTCGTTGCACATATTTTTTGTGATAGTTCGGAAAATATTTTGCTTAATAAAAATAACATGGTTGCATTATAAGACACCTAATTAATATCGAAATATATTTTTCACTTGTGAACAGCTTTTCCTAAGACACAAAATGAAGGTATTTTTTGCATCGTAACATCACAGACTAAAAAAAAGCAAATTTAGAACGACAATCCAAAACGAAAAAGATCATTAGAGTAAGTAACAACGTCTTGTTGTTCATAATTCGCATGTTTTTCAGAATCCACTTATAATTTTGTACAACACCCGAACATGGAGTAAAAAATTAAAAATATATAGGATTTTTTTGGTCAAGTTATCGCAAGTTTAAAATATTCAAAAGCCCTAAATTGCGTATAAGAGTGAAAAGAATTACAATTCTAATCTTTAAATGATTCTATAAATGTGGTCCTCACGTGTCAATACAAAGAAATGTACTCCTTCTGTACACTTCTATAACAGCCTTTACACTAAGCTCTTTTGTTCATTAATTGATTTATGATGCAAAAGTTTTTAACATGATTTTTTAATAATTTTATCAGATTATTGCAATTATTTTACTAAACACTTTAACTCACGAACAATAATGCGTTCATTTATTAAATTCTTATAATTTCATAATAAATTCAAATAAGATTCTATATAAAGGCTGATCAAAACTACTATCTCGTGAGTGCGTTAAGCGAAAAGTAAGTTTTTCAAAAACCCTTGAAGCATTGTTGTTGGTAGCTTAGCTATCGCGTGCATTAAGTATATCACACTATATAGATGATTGGCCTACTTTACAATAGACCAAAATGCATTCACTGAGCATTCTAACCCATTCATTATCGATTGAGATTCTCTTAAAGTCGTTCAAGTGCACAAATAAAATGTTTACACCAATATTATGTGAGGGTATTTCAATTTTAACATTTATCTCAGAAAATAAAGGAACCAATTTATTTTCAACTACATAAAAAGAAATCACCCTTTATTAGGTAATTCAAAAGCATATAGCCTGGATAATTTTTCAGATGCTACTAAGGTAGGTCTACGATGAATTAACTGCATTTATTTTGCGTGTTGGGCCAAAAATTTCATTACTTCATGTTTAAATTATTTAAGCTCCCCTTAAAATTCGCTTCCACTCTACTGAAGCGGCACCAAGCAAAACGGAAAGTAATGCTAGGAGGCGGTTTGCAATTTTAATTGTGTTTAACTTTTTAACTGTTTTTTACTTGTAGAAATTTTGAAGCGCGCTAACTTGAGAAAAATTGCAATTTTCGTGTAAATATCGTTCCTAAAATAGAAAGTACTTATTGCAAATATAGATGTTGTGAAGGCAGTATTGTTATGAGAATTCAATAAAAGTCTTTTTGGGTGTACAGTTTAACGTCTGAATGCCATTCCCATAACATAATAATTAAAGGTCCTATTCAAAAAAATTCTTTTAGTTTTTATGCGATGAATTGTTGGCGTTAGTGAGATCAGCGATAGAGTAGTTTCTTGTCGTAAATAGCCTCTATCCCCTAGACTTTTGAAATTTATAATTATTTTAAATTTGTCGGCGAAAATGAATGAGCATTTAGAAATTAGCGTGGTCATTTTTGAATTCTCTTTAAATTGAACATATAAGTTGAAAACTCAATTATTAAAGTTTAATGAACGCGAATCGTATTAAAGCAAATAAAGCACAGAAGTATTGCAAAAGTTGCACGATAGTTTTATCCCAGTTTAAAAATTCAAAAGTACTAAAGGGAAAAAATTAAGCTAAAGTGAATAATAAAAGTCATGCCTATCACCCTGCTTACACTTTTTTAAGTGGATTTACCTATTGATTCATTTTTGCTATATATATAGTTTCGTCTATATAACTACGTTCTAAGAACATGTGAGAATACAGCCACACAATTTCGCTCATAACTCTTTTGTAGAAAGAACTTTCATACCTCACTCGAAATTGTAATAGAGGCGAGCTTCAAATTAGCAATCACTTAAGCAGGTTTGCCATTTTTAAATTGCTTATCCTAATTCATATATGACTTCACCTATTTTATGTTTAAAATATTTTGGATTTTTTGTTTTACCAGTAGAACGTTTAAATAATAGCATGACATCATATTTTCTTTGCTTTGCAGTTGGAGATTTTTAGTCATTTTGGAAAGTGATTTCAATTTCAAAAGCTGCTTTCACTTATTTATAAGTAGCTATTGATCTACCCTCGTCTTAATTAGAATTTGGTTAACCCAAAACTATGGCATATAATAAAATATAAAAATATGAGGATTTTTATTTACACATTTTCTCTAGTGACCTCAACTCATAAAGTTCAACAATGTGATTGTTAGTTGTTTGTTTGAATTTTATGCGTTTTTATAAAATATTTAACATGTTTATATTTTAATTACTGCGGTTAGAGATTTAGTTTTGTTTTTTTTTTTTTTTGTTTTTTTTTGGTTTTTATACATTTACTCACCATTTGGAACGGTGGTCACTTTTTTGGTTTGTACGCGTGCAGTTGCATTATTGACCTTTTTAAAAAAAAATAGAAAATAAATTTAAAACTCATTAGAAAAATACATTAAAAATTAATTATATTGTTAAAAAAAAATTGATATTAAAATCATGCTTGTTTTATATAATAAAATGTATGAAATTCTCTTAATTATTTATAAATGTTTGTGGGTTGCTTACTTTGACATATTTTGAATAATTTTGTTATTAGTTTTTCCTTAACCTTATGGCTGTTGATATTGACCAACTGTTCTATTCGTTTTGCATTTGTATTTGTAGTTGAAAAGGCAAAATGTATTATGTATTCATTAAAAAAGTTTATCTGGATTCTAGAGGTGATTTTATGAAACTTATTCTTGCGTATAAAATTATTAAAATTTTAAATTAGTTTAGAAGTTGCAGTTTATAAAATATGGGCCCAAAATGTAAGAATGAGAAAAATGGTAGTGGCAGTAGTAATAATTCTTTGTAATTTATTATATTATTATTTTATAAATGAAATTTTATTTAAAGAATGGAAAAATTAAAATTCCATTAAAACATAACACAATATCAAGCAAAATTTTAACTTAAAAAATATATAATTTAAATGCCAAAAAAAAACAGTCTAACAATCGCTAGTTCAGATCTAAAAATTGGTTTAAGAACGCTGGTATAACCCAACCCAAACTTACTAGTTTGTTTTCATTATTATGAATTGTTTTATCTTAATACTTTCAGAATAATAAAAACAATAACAATTTTTATTTAAGTTTTTCTTTTTAACATTTACATTCTTTCTAAAGAGGTTGCTATAGAGAAAACTGAAGCAAATGATGACAATAATATGTCCTAATAAAACTACTTACGTTTTAAACTTTTATAGAAAACAGGGGGAAAAACGAAGAAAAAGGTGAGGAAAAACGTTTCAACTAAGTTGCAATCTGTTTTCTTTTTGCAATAAGTAACTCACTCATTCACCAAACATTCTGCTTGTGAGCAAGAGTTTAGAACCGATTTAAACTACCATTTGTTATTTACTAGCATCACGATAGAATCGTTAAGTTTTATTTGTTTGTGTATGAGTATGAGTTAATGGCCCCCATTAGGAGTGGTAATTGTAACAAAGAAAGTTAATTAGCAGATTAAAAAAAAAAAAAAAAATTCTACATTGGTTGCGTTTGTGTTGGAGAATTTTCCATTTTCTCTTGTTATTTTGTTGTGATGGGGCTTATTTCATTTTGGCTGTAGTTATTTTTGGTTTAATTCAGTATATTTACTTTCACACAAGTGGAGAGAACTGCTAAAGTTTTTTTATTCTCGATAACTATAGGAGTACGAGGATATACTGCTAGAGCACATAACAGCGTTAGGAAATACGGAAAGTTATATAGGAATAGATATATAGGTAAAAGGTATATAGAATTCGGTACGGCTGAATATAACACTTTGTTTAGTGTTTTCGGTTATAGCTACATATATACAGCTAACACACTTTTTGGCGATTCAAATTTTAAAATTGCAATCGGGAAGAAATTTTTCATATGCTATTCCTTCTAAATAGTTACACAAGTTTATAACTTGTAGATATATAAATGATAAAAGCTACAGCGGGCCAGAACATGCATTTCATTTCTTTGGTATCTAAATTTTACTGTTCTCTTTACAAATTATCATAAAAAACGAACTTAAGCCAAAATTTAAAAATACAATAATTATAGTTATTTGACCTTTTTAATATTTTATTAGTAGTTTATTATGAAGCACTAGGTCTTTACTTTATAAAAAAATTTTAAACTTTATTTTTTATTTTTTTTTTAATATTTTGCCAAACCATTGGTTGGAATCAAAAAAAATTACAAAATTGTTGACTAATAAATTCAAAATAATCAAAAATTTAGTTTTTAAAAAATCAAAAAACAATGTTAGAGTTCGTAAATTAAATTACACGATTATTCATTTTATACATACAAAAATACATGGCGGTAAGTTTTCACGCCGAAAACTGCTTTATTATACTCTGTTTTGTGCGGTTATTGCATATAAAAGAAATTTTTACTTCAATACCATCACATATAGTTGCTGTTATCATATTAAGTCTAGGCACCTATTTGGCTGTGTTTTTTCTTGTTCTTTGCTAATTGTTTTTATTTCTGTTTGATAAGTTATTTCGTGGAATTTTAAATAAGCATGTTGTTGTTTTCTTGTATTCATAAGATTTCTTAGAAACTACGCAATTTGTAAAAAGACACAATAGGTCAACTTGTTTACTTTTTTACTAATGATTATTTTCTTTTAAAACAAAGTATCTTTCTAACAAATATATTGTCAATACTTATTCTTTATTTGACAAGGGAAAGCTAAAAAACTTGGCAATAGTGATCTTTTTAAAATTAAAATTTCAAGATAATGTATAGTGTTTTTTCATGTACTTGTACTAAAAGAATTTCTGGGTATTGAACATTAAATACTAGAATCTTTTGCGGGTGTTATATTTTATTTTTTCATTTAATTTACCAACAAAATTTTTTATTTAGCTCATGGCACTATTTTAAATTGAATAAAACATTTTCTTCCACTTTATATTTTAAAGTAAAAACAATTTTTATTACCATATTATAGATATCTAGGAAATTAAAATAGCAATCTGTGGTTAATAGCACCAACACCGAAGAAAGCTTTTCATAAAAAAAATTTTTACAGAGCTTGGGTGATCGTTGGATTTTGATTTGTATAGATGTTATTCGCTGACCAAATGTTTTTTATATACGATCTTACAAAGAACTCATCAAGAAAAAATAATTGTTCCATGAGATTGAGACACTCGCCGACTTGTGTGCATACATAACTAAATGTTACTCCTAAAATATAAAGGAAGATCGTAGTGGTTTTAAACCGTAGTAGGCAGACGTTTAAAATTGGCGTAGAGACTGTAGAAATATAAACTAATATAACCCTTCTCTACAGGCAGAACATTGACTATTCGCTGCTGTTTCTGCGTGGAGGAGTAAGAAGAAATTTAATGAAGGTTATCCCTTAATATTTTCACATGTACAGCTTTTTGAAACTGACTATTGAGACTATAAAAATAGTCGAAGTGTACTTTACTTGTTAGAAGCAACACGTTTACAAAATAAAATTTAAAATCAAAGGGTGACTCATACATGGTCTGTGAATCTTCTTTGGCCTTGTCAGTATTGAACGTAATAAGAACAGAAATGCAACGTTTGATTCTTAGGTACACATATGAATGCATGACTTGCAAAATCAATCACGCGCACAAAATAAATAGTTCATTTGTATGAAACTCTAGTACCCATTGTTAAATTACACAGAAAAAATAAGAAGTTTTTTCAGAGGTAGTCGGCAGTCTTTTAAAGTCAAAAAGAAGCATGCATATGGGTAATTCCATAAACATATCAACAATGCCTAAAAACTAAAAACCATTAACAATTTATGAAAAATAAGTTAAAGAGGAAAGATGTAAAGGTATCCGCAGATATGCACAATATTAAAGAGTGAAAAGCGCAAGAAAAACGGGTTTAAATGATTGTCCATCCACCAATTTTTCGTATTTGAAACATTTTAAGCGTACGTTACAACAACAATGCAATAGGTCCATGGGAAAATACAGCTTTTGATTTATGATGTACTGGTATTTCCATTAGGTCTTAAAAAAAATATTTGTGCAAGTTATTTGCATTTGATTGATTGTAAGTGTATCCCAATTAAAGTACTATGCAAGATATATTGTCGGGTGTTTTAATTCGCATATACACGTCAGAAAACAAAAATCGTTAAATGTATGTTGAGACATCGTTACATTCAAAAAGCCAACTGTTTGTTGTGGTTTGTGGCTTGGTGTAATAATTGGTCTGTAACTCCTTAAAAACGATGCTGGTTAGAACGTTAGTCTATCGAGACTGCTATAGAGCTATGCTTACTGACTTTTTAGTTTATCAATCGAACACCCATAAAGTGCAGGTTTCAAAAAGACGCCGGAACTTATCATACATGGCGTAACTATGGCCTATTTTCTGTAGGGATATGTGAAGCCGCTGGTCAATGCCAATCAGCCCGAAACGATTAAATAACCTTAATAAGCGCAAACGTTTTGACTTGCGGCTTGTGATGAACAATATTCAATTTAACTAATTAGAAAATTATCTAAAGATTGTTTCTTTTTGTATGATTTCGACTTTCTTTAGTTGTACATTAAAATCACCTCCCTCTTTTCTTATGCACAATATGACATCATTTCAGTTGATTTATTTTCAAATATAATTTATTTCCAAAAAAAAAATACCGCCTGAGTTTAATTTAAGCTACTTATTATTGCTCGGATACCTCTATATCTACAAAAATTTAATCTTTTCTATAGACATACAAATGTCAGACGTGCCTCCGTGGAAATACCCATATGTTATATAGGCATACGTAATTATTTTCCATTCATTGTTTGTCGACAAAGGTTTTTTTCCCATCAAAACCATTAGAATTTTTACAGACATGTATTTTTTCAAACTTTAACCTTTTGTTAGAAGTGATTTTTATTTTGCTATTTTCTAGCGGATAATAGAAAATACCGCGTGCAGTGGATTTGATATTAAATACAGATTTAATTTTTTTTTTAGAAAAACTTCAAGAACACTATCATTATACTCATATAACGTCACATACAAATTGAATTATTTTAAAAATTAAAGGGAGGCAAACCTGTTTTTACAGGCAGAAATTTGAATTTACAAAAATATGCGTTATTTATTATAATTGTATCTCTAACATTAAAATTTTACCATTGCATCTTAAAAATTTAGTATTTTTCAATCTTAGATCCCAAAAGTTGTAGTCGATAAACTCTGATTTAACGCAACAATGTTACAGTTAAGTGTGCTGTTAAATTGCTATCGTCTGTGGACACATAAATATTAAATATTAACTATATTCCATAACCTTCATACACATTTATTACCTTTAACACTGCCACATTAGCTATGACCCTCAACTAAGTACTGTAAAATCTTCAGTTTGTTCAATTGTTTGATATCTAAGCAAAATTGTATTATTGACATTTCTATACAACTTTTGAGCCCTCTATTTATTATAATATCTGCTGCTGTGTAACCATATAACCAAAATTTATACAGATTATTTTTGAAGAGAATTTAGTTAAAAGCGTACAAGCATGCACATGACTTGCGGCTTGGTAGAAAATTAACCTATCACAACAAAACAAATTAGAGAAATCAGTAATAAAAAAGTCAACTTTAAGCCAATAATACTTATTTGTGTTGAAGCAATACAATCAATTGATTTAAAATTTAATTGCAAACCTAACAATCTTCCGTTTAGTTTATAAATGAATATATTGGGTATTTTATATAGAGGTATAGAACTTCAAGTTGGCAACACTTTTTTAATTCCTTGCCATTTTGCCAGCTGTGAAGTGATTAACGTTTAGTTTGGTTTGGCTTCCAACGCTTACAAATTTGGCGTAAAACAAGATTCCTCTAGATACCGATTTTAATAAACAAATTTTGTTTAGTGGCGAAACTCACTTTTGTTTCAATAAAAAACTGCCGCATTTAGAATGATTATAATACTCAAGTATTCGTTGAGACACTGACTGGTGCGCTTTATTGGCTGGTGTATCCATTGGTCTATGCTTTTTTTAAAAACGATGCTGGTCAAAACAATACGATTACCGGTATGAAGCTATGATAACTGGCTTATTCCTTCATAAATTGAACAGCCGTGTTATGCCGGTAGTTATTTCAACATAACAGCACAATATGCCATGATTGATTTATTGAATCAATATTTGCTTCACGTTTTGGAGCCGGTCGTCTGATTTAACACAATATTTTCTGTAGACATATGTGAAGTCTTTATTAATGTCGAAAAGTCCAAAACCGTTGAGCACTTGGAGAACAACATTCGCCGCTTTATTGTCGCTATACGGCCATAAATGTTGAAAAATCATTGAAAATTGAGCTCTAGGTTATATAATACGTACGAGCAAGCCGTAGCAGTCATATTTAAATTATAATGCCAGAAAATTTCCTTTCCAATTAAGAAAATTTAATGTCAAATTAAAAAATTCATAGTTGTTTCATTTCATTTAAAACTTCTACACCTCTATAAAAAACCCTATACATTGGCAATAATCAGTCTGTTATTGCAACATAGTATGATGGTAATACAAAATGAACATGAGTTGTAATCTTTAGGCTGCTGCAGACGACTGAATTAGATGATAACGAGTAATAAATTAATTAAGCATTTACTATTCTGCTTATATGCAGAACTGACCTCTTTCAGGACAATAAGCCTAATGACTTTAATAATTATTACTAATAAAGTTTCGTTTACGTATGACAAAGAAACTGCCAGATGCTAATTAAAAGAGAAAAGAAAACTACATTTTATAGGCAATAAAATAGTGCTGGAACAAGTATTAAAGATTTTAGGATGATATTATAAAAAGATTAGTTTAGTAAGCAGTTTTTCCCAAGTCATTTTAATTATAGTTAACATATTTATGGGTATATTGATGGAAATAAATTCTTCGATTTCTAAAATTTTAAACACAAAAATGTCTGCGTCCGTCCTAGCAAGTGGCATTAGAAAAGCTAAAAAAACCTCGACGAGAAAATTTCTTTTGATTATTAACTCTCTACTGACTAAAATATGGGCTACAATTCCTAAAAATTCCTAGAATATCGAGCCTTATCCATTTTTTTTAGCGTTCAATATTTTTGGTTTCTGGAAAAATAACTTTGATAAATTATTAACAATTTCGTATGCTGCAAATCATTTTCAAGAACGCTAATATTTTTTTAATATTTTTTAAATCAAAAATGATTGTATTATAATCAAACAGTATGGAATTTTGGAATTTTTGCAAACGTTATGGTTAGGAGACAAAAATACATATAGAACAATAAGGAGTGACCCAACAGGTAAACTACAAAGGGAAAATAACAATATAATTTTAAATCTTTATAAAGAGAATTATATTGATAAAATACAAAAAAAATGTTTACTATGCTCATCTGCAATAGCTCCAAGAATGTATGGTCTACCTAAGATTCACAAAGAAGGCACCCCTCTCCGTCCGATTGTATCATCAATAAATATACCTTGCTACCAATTATCCAAATATATTGGGAGAGTAATTAGGAATATTGTATCTTTGAAATATAATATTAAGAATTCAAGACAATTGAAGGACCAACTTAAAGCGGTAAAACTTCAGGATAACGAGATCCTAATATCATTTGATGTAGTTTCTCTTTTCACGAATATTCCGGTGCACATTGCAATTAAAAACATAATGAAGAATTGGAACACTATTCAAACTTTCACTAAGCTACCGAAATCTAAATTCTTGAAGATACTCAACTTTTGTCTGACTGATAATAACTATTTTTTGTATGATGGTAAAATTTATAACCAAACGTTTGGAATGCCAATGGGTAACCCTCTCTCGCCCACTATAGCTGACATTATACTAGACAACTTATTAGACGAGGCATTAGCTGAACTTGAGAATAAGAACATCAACCTAAAATACATAACTAAGTATGTAGATGACGTTTTAGCTATAATTAAACTTGACGATAAAGATGAAGTTCTAAAATCCCTTAATAGTTATCACCCGAAAATACAATTCACTGTGGAGATAGAGAAAAACGGCAAACTTTCATATTTGGACACAACATTGATACGAAATAATGACGGAATAATTTTCGATTGGCACGCAAAGGATATAGCATCTGGGAGATTGATGAATTTCAATACCACACAACCCATGGCACAAATAATTAACACTGCAAGAAGCTTCATCTTTAGAGTTTTAAACATTAGCGACGATCAATTTTACACCAAGAACATAAATATAATAACGACAATACTAAGACGCAACAGTTTTCCGATTAAACTTATAAACAATTTGATAAAAGAGGCAGGAATTAAACTTAAGGCAAATTATCATCAAATTAACATTACTGAACAGGACAAGCAACAGAGAACTTTTTACGGTGTAAAATACATACCAGGTTTGACTGACAGCAAAAGCTTGAAGTCAATAATAAAAACTGATAAAATACAATTTTCATACAAACCAAACAGCACTTTGAACAGAATATTCACGAACATGAAAGATCAAATAGAAAAACAAAAACAATGCAATGTAGTGTATGAAATCAAGTGCAAAGGTTGTGAAAACGAAAGCTGTAATCTAACATACATTGGAACAACGAAACGAACATTGGAGACAAGAATGAAGGAACACAAAAATGATATTACAAAACGGAAAGAGACAACAGCATTATCGCAACACATACTTAAGACTGGACATGAAGCTGATTTTGAAACAGTCAAGATTTTAGATATAGAATCCAGGGAAAGGAAAAGGTACACAATAGAAAGTCTACGCATTCAACAAAATATTGACAATACTATGAATCTAAAAGAGGACACAGACAACATAAACACAAACTACAGTGTTGCAATGGCCAACAATTAAACGTTTATAATAAATTTAAGTTGTGTTTGTTTTATTTAAATTTAATTGTTTTGTTTTGTTAATTGTCAAAAAAATAATATATAAATGTGATTAATGGTATATTGTAAGTAATTATTTTTTGGTGTATTAAAAATTGTAATAAATTAAGATTTTAATTTTTAAATAGACGAAGCCCTTGAGGAAGTCAACAAAAAATTGACGAAACGTCGGGCAAAAGTGAGATAGAAAAACTGTTTTTTTATTGACACAAATATATTAGGCCTGATTAGCTAAAGCTTATGAAATCAACAACACAAAATTTCTGGAATGGCCAATTAATATAAATGGTTATGGTTAGAGTTTGGCCCGAGTTGAGATTTTATTTTAGGTTTCATGATTTGTGTCCGATTACCTGTGAAGAATGAAAGAATTATGTTTGGAAAAATGCTTAAAGAATTAAAGAAAAAAATTGCTAGCGTAACACACACCACCCTTAATGCATTCTTTGTTATCAGCAAGAAATCATTTAACAACTACATATTAATATTGAAAAGTGTGATATACGTTCAATGTCCCAGTTACTCTACATTAATCCGTTTTAAATGCAACCATCTACTTATTTTACGATATTTAATGGCTTAAACCCTTCAACCTCGAAGCTTTAAAACTGAGGCAGTGCTCCGTAACTGAATCGCTTAGAGGTATAAGAATCGAATCGAATAAAAATAAAAATTGAACGTCAAGTAATATAGTTGATTCACTCCGACTTTTACTAAAATTTCGATATTTCCTTTATTTAAAACTGTTTCTTAATTTATTACAAAGTTTAAGATGGCAAAATTTTATATTTTAATCGCGCGTAAATTCCGATTTAATTACATCGACAAAATGAATTTGAATGGCTCAAAAAACTCGAAATCGAATGATTAAAAAGTAAAAGAAAATGAAATTCTTAACGAAGTCTTGATAATTACAGCGCCCCTTAGACATCAGCAGCTTTCATCAAAAAATGAGCCAAGGTTGGAGATTTTGCTTTTCAGACTTCAGCAGAATCAAAAAGTAGAAGTGTGTAATTTAAACTCACACCAGATTTTTGTTAAAAATTAAAAGAAAATAAAATTCTTAACGAAGTAAAATCATGACGATTACAGCGCCTCTTAGAAAATGAACCAAGGTTGGAGATTTTGCTTTTCAGACTTCAGCAGAATCAAATAGTAGAAGTGTGTAATTTAAACTCACACCAGATTTCTGTTTTTTTTTCTGTGAGCAATCTGTATTTTAGTATATTTTCGTTAGTATATCCCATTAGATTTACAAAACGTTTAATCCTTTCCCACCAAATGCCATGTATTTTAGCTGGTAAAGCCGTTCTGAAGACTGTGTAGATGATAATATCGGCTGCAAAAGTTGTAAATATTTTCTACATGAAAAACAAGAAATCAGATGCAGTATCCAGGTCTCCAATAAGAAAGGATTTAAGCAGAAAATTTCCTTTACATAATAAGGTTAAAGATCCTACAGTAAATATGATTCGTGTTTTGGCCTTTGAATCAGCGGGATGTATAGCTCTTCTCACAAAGGGCTGCTAGAATTTATGAAATTCGACAACCAAACTTATTGCACTCCATTTCCAAAAAGAAATTGCAACACCTGCATAACTAATTTTTATTCAAATTACATTCTTGTTTCATATCAATGCAAATTTTGTTTTATAAAACGAAATATACATTTTTGATCAATTAAGCAAAGAAATAAAGAAACAACAGAACTCCCTCACTATAGCAAAAAGGACAAATTTCAGACCGCATTGAAAATTAAATTGACCCGTACATAACAAAACTGTTTTGTATACATCATTGTGAGACCAATTTATGGTCATTTATGCGTGATAAGATTTACATCTGCGCCTGGCTGTAAGCCTTAATTGAAAGGTGGTTAAACCACTGTAGAATGAAAAGCAACGTCATTTTCGCCCTAGGAAGCCGAAGACTAATTCTAGCAACAGGTCCTTCCTAGCTGCAATTTCAGCGGTTCTGAAACAGGGTCGCAACCCACTACTCCTTGCTGAAGAGTTGGAGACTATCCAGCTCCTGGTCCAGAACACATGACTAGCATGCTCCTGGATCCGGATCATTCACCGGTTGTTCTTGGTAAAGGTGAGATGATCCTGGCCCCCTAATCAAATTCATAAGGGGCCGCGAAACACACAGCCACCACGATACTCCCGAAGGGCAAACCTCAATAATCAGTCGAAGAAACAGCTAAAAGGGTAAAGAGACAAGTAGCGGCACTCTGCAGCTTCCAGTTGACTCCCTGCTGCCTTCAGGGGACTGGGCTCCCTTATACCTTCGAACAACAAAAGTCTAGATGGTAAGTAATCCATAAAGACTGATAACTATGCCCCCCGGTCAGTTATATAGAATCCACAATATAATGTGTATAGCAACCATGTTTAGTCTTTCACCTTATTGTTGCAGGCTGATATTAATCAAACTGCTAACACTGAAAAGTAGTAGAACAATGCTTAATGCAACTTTGCAATTCATTTAATTAATGGAAAAATTTCTGGTTTCTAAAATCTGTTTCAATGTTCTATTTCATGTAACTCGTTATCAGCCACTGTTTTTACAGTTCTTCCCAAATACAGGATGTCCGCCAGGCACATTGTTTTGCCGCCATTTTGGTAAACATTAAGTAGACACATGGAAAATTTATTATGGAAACATATTTGATGAACCAAGGTGTTTTAATCGTTAAAATATTTCGTTTGTCAAAATCAATCATGGATTACTGTAACGATGAGAAAGTTACGTGTAATTTTTGGGAGAAACAGCGTGCCAACAAAAACAAAAGTGAATAACTTCGAAGCAAGAGGGCTTCTATGTGATAGGTCCAAGCCACAACGTATTGCAAGATCGGCTGAAAACATTACTGCTGCTCAAGAAAGTGTTCAAAACAATCCATCAACCTCAATTTGATGCCGTGCTCAGGCGCTTGGCCTTCAAAGAACAACTTTGGCCATAATTTTGCACAAGAATTTGCATTTGCTTCCATATAAGATTCAATTGACACAAGAGCTTCTTCCACAAGATAATTTAAGCCGCCGTACATGTACCAAGAATATGTTACAGCTCGCTTATGACAACCCCGATTTTCATAAAAAAATCATAATAAGTGTGAGGCTTATTTTCATTTGAATGGATATGTGAATAAACAGAATAGTCCCTTAAATTATTCAACAGTCACATTTGCATGCATTAAAAGTGACAGTCTGGTGTGCAATTAGGTCAGGAGAAATCACTGAACCTTACTTGTTTAAAAATGAAAACGGCATAACCGTAACTGTGAATGGGGAACGATATCGTGGTATGACTGAAAACTTTTTAACATTTAACATAGAACACATTTATCAATATATGATCGATTTTCACTTTCATATAATCAAAAATTATAAACAAACAAATCAGTATACATTCCTTGTATTTATTCAAATGCAAAACGGATTTTAAGAATTTGTAAAGTTTTTATTATCCTTTAAAGTTTTATTGATCATACGTTATCATTAGGTGTTGTAAAGCGTAATAAAATTGTTTATTTGAACAACTACTTATAGTTTTTGATAGTTTTCTTAATTTCAACAAAAATTTTTATTATTATTACTTAATGCTATTACTTTTATTATTATTATTATTACACAATGTTGAATTCATTCTTTAATTTAAGATTCATGAATAACAATATATTATAATTATTATATTACATTATATTTATAAGATTTAAATTAACGGTCGGTAACGTCGGAGCGACACCTGTGAGTCAAGAACATACCGATTATTAACCCTTTGACGACCAAACATTTTTGGCTGAAGCGATTTACTTTTGTGTTATATTTTCGCGATCTATGGTCTAATAGTAGTTATGAAAAAAAAAATTGCCCACCTTGGAACCCTCTAAGTCCCCCATTTTGCTTGGCAAATATAGTTGCCTATGGGTTGAAACGAAATTTTTCATCCCAAATTATTTAATTGCAGAAACAATACAAGAAAAGAAAAAGTACAAGAGATCACAAACATTTATTATAATTATTGTTGTTCGTGATAGATTCCAAAGCAATCACGGGATGTGATGAAGCAAAGGAACACATTACATTGAACGCAAAAAACATTTGTGCGACTATACTTATTATTGGAAGCACAATGAGAACACCGTTTCCAACCTTCACGTTTTTCCATTTTATGGAGAGATTTAGGTTTGCTTATAAAATGGGTTCCGCATTTGATTGCGGCTAAAAAGGCACGTTTCCTTGAATTAAAGCTACTTATCAACTTTTTGGCTAAAGCTGCCCGAAATTCAATCGAGGTCAAATTGATTGAGGAACTGTTGGCTAATATGAGTTTTTTATATATTATATTGCTATTGTGAACACATAACTCGAAAAGGTCGAAGAACAAACGTGAATAAAAACGCCATTTACTTCTACGATCGTACTCATAATATACTTTTTTTTGATCCATTAGATCGACACCTCCCATTCCTTTGTTATAGTGCTGTATAATCAGGGGGCAATCAATTTACAATTGATAAAAACTTACCTTCAAAATTACAAACGCTGTTGAACACACCGTACACTGAAGAGATTTCTTCATGTATATGCACAACGGGCTTTAAAATTTGGGAATGTTTGTATGCGCAATCCTCTTTAAATCCGGTAAAAACGGGATTCTTATAAGCAAGAGTCTGTCTAAAGCGGAAGATCTTTTCGGGTGGTATTATTGGCGCTTGTACAACATTTAAATTCGATGTAATTAGCTCATCTACTGCGCCAGCTGGGTTATGGTCAACGTGCATACTACCCTCAATGATAACTTCTATGGGCTCATCATCTTGCATTCCCAAAGCGTCATTTTCAAGAAAAAAAATATCTTCTGTGTCCAAGTTTGTAACAGTTTCTTCGTCGTCATCACTAAAATCGCCAAGTAAAAGTTGTTCGATTTGCTCTGGTCGAAGGAAAAAGAAACGATCTCGGGCTGCTCCACTCATTTTAAATTTTAAATAAAGACTGTCAAAATACATACATGTGTTCATATGTATGTATTGCAATTTGGTGATTCCCCTTTTTCGTTTCAATATATGAATGCAAAATACTAAACACAGGCATGCTGTTTCAGTGTTTAACATTAGCTAAGAAAAAGCGCTCAAAAGTTCGAATTTAGAGGTTATAATTGTAAAGTTTTTTAGAAACGTTTATTTTCGTTTCAACCCATAGGCAAACATAATTGCCAAACATAATTTGATTAGTTGTAGACAGCTTGGAATTTACGCAAACTTATCCATTATATTTTTTGATAGCCTAAGATTGAATCCAAAACATAATTGACTCTTTTATCCCCTTGCGCCCTATTTTCACCCCTTGGCAGCCCTCGTCATAAATAGTTTTTTTGGCCAAATTTGGAGCCTCGTGGGAAACAAGTGGGGCCTGATGGGGACTCGTACTCAACCACATTCTTGTTGCCCTAATCCTCTTCTATAAAACATTCTTTGACAAATTTGCTGTATCTGTTACCTGGACAAATATATAATCTAAGGAACCCCTGGCAAGCATATTTGCCTATGGTCGTCAAAGGGTTAACGCAGTCAGCTGTTATGCAGATCAAAACTCACCGCTGATAGTTGTCAAGCAACTATGACGAATGGTATGTGTGTGTGTGTGTGTACCCACGCACCAGTATATAAGGCAGAACGTTTTGTGAATTGATTGAATTAACAAGCAACTCGGCTGCAGATTGCAAACAGATCGCCTGCGAGTAAGAAGTCTTTTGGAGGAATTTTATATTTCGCATTAACTTCTTATTAGCAGATAGCAAGCATATCGCCTGCAGAAAAGCAGTCTGTTGGAGGAGTTTTATACTACGCAATAATTTCTTGTCAGCAGATCACCTGCAGGAAAGAAGTCTGTTGGAGGAATTTTATATCCCGCAATCACTTCTTGCCCGTAGATAGCAAGCAGCACGCCTGCCGGTAAGGGATCTGTTGGAGGAATTTTATATTCCGCAATAATCTCTTATCGACAGTGTCGCTGTAATTGGTGGCTTGACCGTGCGACTGATACTGTTGCGGAATTCTATATTCCCTCAGTATTTTTCAACACGGCCAAACATTCCCAGCGATTACTACTAGGTGTACCGCTTATTGTGACGTCTGTACTGCTGCCTCCGGTACCGTAGTCGTCTCTACCGCTGCCGCTTGTACCACTACTAGGTACAGCCACCGCTGCCGCCGGTACCACTACCGAAGGTACCGCTGTTGCTTGTGCCGCTGACGTCTCTACCGCTGCCGCTTGTACCACTATTAGGTACTACCGCTGTCGGCTGTACGGCAGCCATCTTTACCGCTGCCGCCTATACCGCAGCCATCATTATCGCTGTTGCCGGTATCGCTGCCGCCTGTACCGTTTTTATCGTTGCCGCCTCTGCCACTACTGCCGCAGCCGTTTTTACCGTTTCCGCCTGTGCCGCTGCCACCCCCGGGGGCACATTATAGTCTTTTTGGAACCTACTATTCCATTTAGATTTGTGTCTTGCGGGGTAAAAGGGAGTCCAGGCCCCTCAAAGGCTAGTAGGAGTCACCTGGACAATCCACATATTTCCACGGGAAATCAGTTGCCCCAGAGTACACTATTTGTTCTCTTTAGACAATGATGTGCTCTGACTAACCAGTCAGGTTGGCCCCTATATGGGAGTATCGTGGTGGTTGTGGTTTCGGACCCTCGTGAGAGTTTGTGGGTCGGACCATTCAAATTAACACAATGAATGGTTCAGGTCCAGCGAGTATGAATGCTGGCGTGTTCTTGATAAATAAGAGCTTCATGCGTTCTGGACCAGGAGTTGGAAAGTTTCCAACTCCTCAGCAAGGAGTGAGGGCACGG
Source organism: Trichopoda pennipes (assembly GCA_030448955.1). Lineage (NCBI taxonomy): Eukaryota > Metazoa > Arthropoda > Insecta > Diptera > Tachinidae > Trichopoda > Trichopoda pennipes. The sequence goes on from JASKUP010000045.1 coordinate 2,031,150, forward strand.
CCTACTCCGGACTTTCTAAATTGCTACTAGGAGTGACTGGAGGATATACGTATCCGAAGGCCTTCTAGGGCGTAGTTGGTGTCCAATCAACTAAGTGGTTTGACCACCATCTGATTATGACTGTATAGTCGGTGCAGATGTAAATCAAATCACGCATTGTGCCGCTGCCACCCCCCAGGGGCATATAAATATGGTCTTTATAGAATATTCCACTATCTAGACTCAGTGCAACTGGGGAAAAAGGGAGCCCAGTCCCCTGAAGTCAGACAGGGAGACAACTGGAAGCTCCACTTTATTTCCACGGGGATCAGTGAACCCACAGAGTTCATTGTTTGTCTCTTTAGACATTTAATAGTTCTCTGACTGATCATTGAGGTTGGCCCCTATATGGAAGTATCGTGGTGGTTGTGGTTTTGCGGCCCCATAAGGGATTTATGAAAATTATGGTGGCCAGGATCATTTCACTGATAATGACACGCAAAGTGAATGATCCAGTCCAGTGAGCATGCTTGACATGTGTTCTGGACAGGAGTTAGAAAGTTTCCAACTCTTTAGCAAGGTGTGATGGTTTGCAGCCCTGTCCTGGAATCATTAAAGTTACAACTAGGTGGTTCTGTTGCTTAGCATTATGCCTTCGGCTATCTAGGACGCATGTATGACGTTCCAAATTATACTATAGTGGTTTGTCCTGGTTTGACCTGGCTACATAGCCAGGTACGGATGTAAAACAAATCACACTCTGTGCCGCTGCCACCACTACCACTGTTGATGCTCCTACCGCTGCCCGTCGCCTCAGCGAGTTGACTCCCGGTTCTTTGGCTACGATTCCCGACCCTCCATTAACAACCATCTACCTTGTAAGAGTTAGCTAAATAAATTCGGTGATAAGTTTTACAACGTTTATAAAGCATTGAGTGTCATTCCTTCCACAAACCAAGAAGATAGGTAATAAAGAGCAAATTAAAAAACTGCAACGACCCTGGCCTCCGCTGTCGCTATCTCAGCAACCAGCGTAAACGTTTCGTTATAATAATTAAAAAAAAACTACCCTTCCTCACCATTCTACTGCTGCTTACTTAATTAAAACAATTTTCATCAATTGTTTAAACAAATTTAAATAACATTTTCAACTGGAAGTTTTTAAAAGGCTCAACTAATAATCTGCCTCTGTTGCATTATTTTTGTTTTAATTTTAAATCATGCCAACAATTTTAGAATCATTTAAATAAATTCATGCATGATTAAAGAATATGTAAATTTCGAACTTGTATTTCTGTACAATTGACAATTGAACATAAATTTTGTATTTCATTTAAATGAACATCACCAAAATACGAAGAATAAAACAAAATATGCAATAAAAAAGAAAGAGGGAGAGCACGGAAAAAAGTGGTTTTTAATTAAAAGTGACAAAATTATTGAGCCGAAACCAAATAAAAAATGTATAGAAAAATATAAAATAGAAATTTTATTTATTTGAAACGAGTTAGGGATTCAAAGATGGCTAAGGACGCTTTCAAATATTTTGCTAGTTGTAGAATTTTATGACAATAGTTAGTTAATACCTTTGTCACCTGACACAACAAAAAACAAAAAAAAAAAAAAGAAAAAATAATTGTACAGTAATACCTCCTCATCTGCATCAAATTAAATTTCTGTTACTCTATTTATTCATGCATTATTTGTGTTACAAATAACATGTGACTACGTAACTTCATGCCTGATGGCTCTGTTTTAATAAACCGAATCTTTAGAAAACAGGAGAAATTTTTATTGCAATTTACAAGGGATTACTGTATAGCGTAAAACATAGCAATTATATGTTTGTGCTTGTATTGGTATTTGTCTCTTTCATAACTGCATACATGAACAATAGTTTTAAATTAAAAACTTGTTTTTTAACAATTGATCAGTTTGAAGCTCAATAACAAACTAAATAAAACAAAATATTGTTATTGTTGTGTTGTTTTTGGACATGAATGTTTGTGAAAATAAATAAATTTGTATGGATGTATAGGGTGCTCACGAAAGTTTTATAGACTTAAATTTACAAATATTTATAGCATACAGCTACACAAAAGTTAAATCACAAATTTAAATCCGAATCGAGCAAACGCATTAAAGCAGCATATTTTCACCATAAGGAGCAAGTGAATTCGCAAAATTTGCCGAATTTGTTTTTATTTCGACCAACATTCAAGCGAAGTATAACTGCGGTACTAGAAAAATCTAAAAATAAGTCGGGTTTTCCTTTCTGATGCTATAAGTTCAGAACGCACGAACCGATTTTCACGGTTTTGCATTAGTGGGAAAGGTCTCCGGCTCCGTGAGGTTTATAGCGAAGAAAATTCAGGAAAGCAGGAAAAATTATTTATACATACAGCGCCATCTCTGATACATAGCATGTACTACAACGGCACCAGTACGTGGTGTGTGAGTATCCCTCACGAAAATAAGTACGTTTCATTTTAAGTAGATAGCGCCGGTGCGTGATACATTGTTTGACAGCTACTCATGCGCACGTAAAATTGAGGTTAAAGTTCAATTCGACACCATCAAATCAATCACGCATATTTTATTCAACTTCAACAGCAGGCATTTGTCCTTAAGGTGTTAACTTGAACTGTGTAAATTATGTGGATCGTGCATTTGAGGTCTGTCCAAAGTCCAAAATGTCGAGAGGACGACGGGCAAACATCGGTCGTCGCACAAGACATGCAAGCCAGCAACATCTGTATTCACATAACTTAAGCGAAAAAAGATATTGTTAGCAGGCGATTTCAGGCAGACGTTGCCAGTAATTCGCCGTGCAACGCCTGCAGATGAATTGAATGCTTGCCTGAAGACATCACCTTTGTGGAATAACGTAAAAACATTATCGCTAACCACTAATATGAGAGTTCAACTTTAAAATGATCAAAGTGCTGCACAATTTTCCAAACAATTGTTAGCTGTTGGAAATGGAAAAGTCCCAGTTGATGCGACAGCTGGATTACGGCTTTTGCCGATTTGCAAACTCTCAATTAGCTCTTATTGAAAATGTTTTCCCAAACATTAGTGCGAATTATATGAATTATGTTTGGTTAAGTCAGCAAGCAATTCTCGCCCCCAAAGAATAAGGATATTCACGCACTGAATTTCACCATTCAATCAAAAATTAATGGCGATTTGGTGACATACAAATCCGTTGATTCCATAACAAATCCCGATGATGCAGTAAATTACCCCACGGAGTTTTTGAACTACGTGATAAGATTTACATCTGCGCCTGGCTATGGAGCCTTAGTCAGATGGTGGTCGAACCACTATGCATAAACAGGGACGTCATGCCCGTCCTAGGAAGCCGAAGACTAATTCTAGCAACAGGTCTTTCTTGGTTGCAACTTTAATGATTCCAGAGCAAGGCTGCAAATCATCACTACTTGCTGAAGAGTTGGAGACTATCCAACTCCTGTTCAGAACACATGTCTAGCATGCTCACTGGATCTGGGAACATTTCACCAGGTAGGTGTTATTAAAGGTGAAATGAACCCGGCCACCATATAAAAACTGACCTGTCTGTTATGGGGCCGCGAAACCACAACCACCACGATACCCCCATATAGGGGCCAACCTCAATAATCAGCCAGAGAACAGTTAAATGTTTAAAGAGACAAATAACGGAACTCTGGGGATTACTGATTCCCGTGGAAATAACGTGGAGCTTCCAGTTGTACCCCTGCTGACTTCAGGCGACTGGGCTCCCTTTTTCCCCCAGTTGCACAGGTCTAAATAATCACTCTCCACAAAGACCGATAATGTGCCCCCGGGGGGTATGTTTTTGAACTCTCTGGAGTAACAAGATTTTGCACCACATAACTTGCAACTCAAAGTTTATTCAGTTATTATGATATTGCGTAATTTGAATCCACCGCCACTTTGCAACGGTGAAAATGTATTTATTCCTGGAATGCCAATGATTCCGACTGATCTTCCGTTTGACTTTAAACGACTGCAATTTCCGGTTCGCCTTGCGTTCGCAATGACAATTAACAAGTCGCAAGGCCAATCGCTTAGTGTTTGCGGGATAAATTTAGACAATCGTTGTTTTTCACATGGGCAGCTATACGTTGCGTCTTCACGAGTTGGGAAACCATCCGCTTTTTTGTGTTAACCTTAGACCAAAAAACAAAAAATGTGGTTTACCAAAGAGCACTTCCATGAAACGGATAATTTGCGGACACGTATAACGCTTCGATTCAGTATTTACTTTGGATTCACTTTCATTTTTTACTGAGAGAACTAAATTCCACTTCATTTTTGTAATCGAAATGAATTCATTACTCCTGTGCAATAAAATAAAATTGTTCCTTTTTAAATATAAAACAAAAAAAAAATAATCTTTCTTCATCTTTTAATCCCCAAACGAAATATTCCAAAGACGAAGCCATCTGGTGGCGAAACGGAGTTCGCCGGGTTTGCTAGTATATTATAAGACAGTAGAATAGGGGAAAAAATGTTGGTGGATTTTTAACTAGAATGCTTTTTTATTAAAACTACCAAAACACATCTGCCGTTCCTTGTTTAGACATGCAGTTTTTGTTCCTGCAATTTTCTTAAATTCACTTTGAAACCGCTTTCAAATAATTTCTACAATTTTTACAAAGGAATTGCGCAACGAATATTGCAAAGTGTGGAGGGAAATGAATATCTTAATTTCAATACAGCACATTCCATTAAATTACGATAAAATAGTGAAACACAGATGTTCATAGTGTCTTATGAACATCTAGGCCCTGCCGGTTAGCGGGAAGCATCTTCTATGCCATTAGAGCAAATACAAGATCTACTGCACTTGAGTGCTTCATTTGTATATTTTTTCCAACGAAACACTACAATAAATTTTCATGTCAAGAGTAATGAAAGCTTGAAAGTTTGGACTACAAAAGTAGCTGCATCGCTTGTTGCAAGCAAGACTGCTTCTTACGAGCGGTAGTAAACTTACGTCTTTTTAAAATGACCCCATTCAAAGATTGTTTAAAGTTCGTTATAAGTAGTTTTATTCATGTTTCCCAAAAATTTTTCAAAAAAAGATACAACTGAAAGTTTAGCAGAGGCCAAAATAAAGAACGGTACAGTGTGATATGCCTGATTTAAGTTTTAATTCGTTTGATAAGTTGTGGCCATATTAGCCAAAATATTGGAAGAAATGGCACAGCATTTTTTCTCAGGAGTTTTACTCACTGTTCAGGTTGCATTTTAACCTAATTTTTCTAATAATATAACCTTAAAAATTATAATCATAACTGAGGGTGATAAAGCGAAATAATAAAAGCCTTCTCTCACGTAAGCGTAATCAAAAATTATACTTAATTACATGAATAAGAAACAGCAATTCAAAGGATCATTTGAGTCGAGAAAGTTGGCGTTAATATACCGTAGCTGGGAAGAAGCTCAGTTAAGGCTAGTAAATGTGAGAATATTTAGCGCTGGATGTTGATGCCAAATATGGGGTACTTAGGGTGAGTAAATAATACAAGTTATCGCACTCATAGTAATTAGCGAGAAGATCGACAACCGGCATATTTCATGTGTTGCTTGTAAGCATGTCATAGCTGACGCTTTGAGTTAAAAAAAATTAAAACAAGAATTGCTTGAAGTAAAATAGGTTTCGCAAATCCTGTGGAGAACACTTGCTTTTTTTATTCGCTTTTACAGTTTAGTTTAATAATAAAGCAACTGCACAGACCAGTATAAAGTTGTCACACTTTGGAATTTTTATTATAATCCACTTTTTGTTCTTTTTGTTCAAATTGCATTTAAGTTCTAATGGTCGTTGCTAGAAAATTAACCAATTGGACGGACAACGTTAGTTACTGGAGGAAGCCACAATCGAATAACCACAAATAAATACAGTTCGTACTCGATTGCATTTAAATAAAACAATGACTGTGTATGGGCGTGTGTGTGTCTGTGTGTGCGGGTTGGATTTAGCCAGAGAATTGTATTTTATTTACATTTTAATAAAAGTACGTTTAGTTTATGATAATTTTTATTGTCGTAATTTATGTGATTTTTGCTAACAATTTATACAACCGTTTATAAATGTTAAAAAAATTAAAATCGGGACAGATTAGATTTTGAAGCAATTAAAACAAAACATGCGAATTGAGTTTTCATTTTTATTTTGCGAAAGTGTACTGCTCGAATTATTACAATATTAATTGAGTGACTAATTTTAACTATTCAATGACAAGACGGGTACTTGCTGCTACCAGTTATGTGAAAAAGCAATGTACTTGCGGCAACCGTATTTTACAATTTTTAACGAAACGAGGCTAAACGTTTTGCAAGAAAAACTCAAAGTATAATCAAATAAAATTCAAACGAATTTACAAAGTCTGGAAAGGAAAATAATTTGTTTTCTTATTTTTTCTTCTCAGAAAATAGTTTCTTGTCAAAGTGGTCGGCATAACCTCCGGATCTAGACAAAAAGCAGAATAGTTTCGTAGAATACAAAAAATGATAAAAATGAAAGTGTTTTTTTTTATTCTCATAATTTGAAAAGTAAACTTCTTCACTTAGCCCACTCCGTAACATTTATTTATCATTATTGAACTTTAAAAGTCATTATTTTATTGTGCTGCATAATTTCATCCAAAAAAGTAATTTAACATTTATTTTTCAAAAACTTTTCAAGTTAAAAAATGTATATAAAAAAGCCTTAACATATGCAACATTTTCTCACAACATAATTGGAGCAAATGAGAATAAAGAAAATTATTTTTAAATATAAAGGGTGTTCTTTATAGAGCTATAGAAATTTGAGTTGGCTACACTTTTCTAACTGGCAACCATTTTGCAAGCAATCAAGTGATTTATGTTTAATTTGGTTTGGGATTTCAGCATAAATAAGACTGACGCCTGAACAACGCTTTCGGATGGTGCAAATTTATTTTAAAAATCATTGTTCCAACGTATTGCGCACTGCCGTCCATTTTACGAGCAACATAACCGTCCATCAGAGAAATTAACTATGGAACGCATCAATAGAGACGTCGTACAGTGTGTATAACAAAGGTCGTTATTGCTATACAGCGTAGTGTGGAAAAAGATCCGAATTACTCTATCCGCAATGGCGCACAAAAATTGGATATGAGTCTATCTAGTATTATGTTGTTTGGTTGTCCTCCGCCAGTAAATGACATAATATTGCCATTTCCCGTCGTAACTGGCTGGTTTGTATTCGATGGCGAGCGCTTTCGACGCGAATGCATCATTTTCAAGCCACGGTTTAGTTTGTACTGGTGAGTCAGTGTTGGCGTTCAGGCAGTTCTGTTATTAGATTCGTATATATTTAGGTAAGCAGAATACCAGCCACCTGGCATTTGTATGCAAAGTGAACCTAACGATACCTCCGGCTTTTACTATTATGTAGGTACGTGTGTCCGTCTGAGGGTGGTTTGCGTGCATACAAAATCCAACTCCTGTAAGAACGAAGCTGAACGAAGCAACGCATAGATTTGGTGAATTTATAGGCTGGTGGAATCATTGGTCCGTACTGCTTTCAAAAGGATGCTGGTCAGAACCTCACTGCTACACTGCTATGATTACTGAATTTTTCGTTCATTAATTAACAACCATGTCGTGCAAAAGCTGCAGTTTTAACACGACGACGAAACATTTCACACAGTTAGTGCCCCATTTACATGGAAAGGAATACAAGCTCTAAGCTACTACTTGGAGGACAACACTCGCCGCGTTATTGCCGATATATGGCCACAAAATTCATCGACCATCAGTGGTGGTCATATGCGAGAAGTCATATTTTAATCATAATGCCACAAGATTATCATTCCAATAAACTAAATTTCATGTCAATTTAAAATATTCACCTATACCTTTGTTAAAAGCACCCTATATTTATTTACTTGATACAAAAATAACTTCAACGGCAAATCTTTATACATACATACATGTGATAGCAATTTTATACAACTGTATACATAAAACAACACGTTCCTCCAAATTTAATGTACAAGTACATGAGTGCATGAATGAACGTAAGCTGTTCTTTAGTGGTTAATGTATGTAAATGAAAACAACTGTTAAAAAGTATTTCCCAAACAAAATTGTTGCATATTTTGAAGGCTTTATACACATGCAAATGAATTTTTAACATTTCTCCAAACAACACAAAACTTACATCCATATATGTATAAAAAGTCAAGTACAGTTCTTTGGTGTGTGTTTACCTTCCAAGAAAACTTGTTTTTGCTTTTCTATTTTTAATGCAAAATAGTTTTACATTTATAACTTTTTCTGGTTTTCATATTATTGTTTTAAAATTAGCTCTTCTTTATATCCACACGTAAACAACCTTCTGAAACATGAAATGCATAATATAAGACGGACACATTCTATTTAAGATACTCATGCATAACTTAGCTGAAGTGGGTGCTGTTTATTACAACACATACAACGTTTACTTCGTTCTACCATCACTATCAATGAGGTCATGGTCGCCTAGTTAGAGGCATTAGCTTTTTTTTTAGTTATATGAGCAGGTTTAAAAAAATTGTGTCAAAGGCAAAAATGTTGAGGAATTTGTGACTTCTCACACTTTCAAAGCACATATGTATCGGGGTTTTCAACAAGAAGTTTGTTTTTCAATTTGTTTTGTTTTTCGAAGTAGATGCATGGCCAATTGCTGCAATGAATTCAATTTCGCACTAAAATCGCAATAAAATAATTAAAACCCATTATAAAAATGGTTGTTCTGTTAAAGTTACATTTCGTAAAATTGGTGATATTTTCGGATAACATAAACGACCTTCTGAGACCGCTACTAAGAATTTGCTCGTTAACTTTGAGCCAACCGGCTCGATACAAAGTGTATCGACAACATCGCAGCCGTGAGCCACAGTGTTGAAGCAGATAAAATTTGTCAATTAGTCTACGTTCTCAATAATTGGGGTTATCCGAACCACCACATGGCGAATTTTGCGTAAGGATTTGTTTTTGAAGACTTACAAGGTTCAACTGGTGCAGGAATTGAAGCCGACCAATCACTTACATCGCCGTAGATTCGCTCAATTCACTCAGGAACAACCGACTGGTTTTTGCTGAAAAAGTACTTTTTTCAGACGAAGCCCATTTTCACTTGTCCGGGTATGTCAGCAAACAAAATTGCCATATTTGGGCTTCTGAAAATCCTCGAGCGATTATTGAGGAGCCTTTGCATGCTTAACGTGGTACTGTATGTTGCGCTATGTGGCCTGGAAGCCTGATCGGGTTATTTTTTTTTCGAGGATGAGGCTGGAAATGCGGTAACGGTCAATGGATCACGCTGTCGGGAGATGCTAACAACTCAATTTTGGCCTATCATTGAGGACGTGGCTATCACTGATATGTGGTTTCAACCGGAACGGTGCCACATGTCATACAGCCAGATCAATTAGTTGCAAACCAAATTTTCCTATCGCATAATTTCATGACAATTAACAGTTAAGTGGCCAGCCAGAATAATTATTGTGGGGCTAAGTTAAGGGCAAAGCCTATACGTAGCCAATGGCATCAATTTCAACCTCTAAATTCAAAAGCCGTGATGTGATTAACGAAATAGGACCGCCATTTTGCCAAAAAAGTGATCAAAAAGTTTGATTAAAGAATCGAGATCTGTCAGCGTGGTCGTGGTGGACATTTGCCCGATATCATTTTTCATTTACAATTGGCGAACTTTTCTCTTCATAACAATATAAAAATTTGAATCATCTTAAACTAAATTTTATGTTTTAGAAAACAAACTTCTTTTTGAAAAACCCTTTGCATATAGGAGTGCGACAAAAATTAGGTTTTACAGAATTTAAAAATATGAAAATTGTTTCTGTAATGTTAGGAGTTTACAATCAAAAGCTAAACATGACACAGCCGCGAACACGACATTTTGGTGATTAAAAATTACGAAAACTGCCGAAGTTATGAGCTGCTTTAGAGTTTTTAAAGTACTTCTGATAGTGTATTTCCAAGAGTATTGTTATTTAAAGCGTTTAGCATATTTTAAAAACAGCTGACTTAATATCGAAGAAAAACACGATTCAATATTTTTCTACAGTTAATTGTAGAAAATAAGTGGGGTAAATAACTTAACCCCTGTTTAGAATCTAATGAATTATTTAGATATCCATGTAAAATATATTGAGTTTTCTAATATTTATGATTTTTGCTATTTAAGAACACTTTTAATAACTATTAAATTCGAGAATAATTTTAAAGGCACAGTTATAATTTTTGGGCCGGTGGATGGTTTAAAATTTTGCAACCGCAGGGTTTTTGGTGTGTGATGTTAACCCAAGCCTACCGCCTGAAATTGTGCCCAAAATAAGACTGACGTTGATCCCAATTTTCATTAGCGAGTTTTGTCCAGCGATGAAACTCAATTTTGTTAAAATGGATACGTTAATTAACAAAACCGTCGTATTTAAAATGATAATCCTAAAATATGTGTTGAGACACTATTAAATGCAGCAAAACTGATTATTCATCTTATTAGGTAGTCGTGGCAGTGATATATCAAAATTAATATATAAATTATAATGAAAGACGAGTATTTTTCGAAAAAAAAGTAAATTACGATTTTACAATTTTAAAGTTCTTTACCTCTATAAAAACACCCTTTGAGTATACTTTAACAAATAATGAATAACACGTTACGTTTTTTGGTTTTTTTATTCTTGTAATTCAGAGTATTAAAAATAAAAATATTTTTTTATTTCGTTAAAGACAAGGGTAATTGTGGGCTTGCTAACACGTCATGTGTTGTGTAAAAAAAGCAACACTAAAATATTACTGTGTCTAAAGCAATTCGGATAAAAAATATATAAGAGTAAATTTTTACTTTTAATTTTACTTAACTGGTATTTAATTATATTCTATTTGCTTTCTTCTTCGACATAAACGGTTCTGGCAAACGTAGTGTATGTGAAAATTGTGATAAGGAAGGATATAAAAATACAAATAAAATAGTAGTAACCTGAGTAAATATTAAAATTGTAAAACATATATAAAATATGCTATGGATATAAAGCATTTCAGAAAATTTAATTTTAGTTTTTAGATGTGAACTTTATGGAAAAGAGCATGCTATTAAAATTTCGTAGTCGTTGTAGAAGTTTAAATTACAGTGTGGCGTAAAAGTGAACCAACATTATTTTTTTTTTATATTTGCTTGTAAGCTTGTTTTTTATAGATTTACAGATAAACAATAGAATTTAATCTTTTGCATACTTTTTTACCCGTTTCCATAAGCTTGTGAAAAATTACTCACACAAAAACATGTGGATGTTTTATGGAGTGTGAGCTAGAATTTGCAATGAACTTTTTTATAAGCTTGAATTATTTTTTTATTGTACAGGCATTGCAGTCTTTGCTTTTTATAAAGTTCCGAGCTATTGTTTTACTTCAATAGTGATTTTTTTTTCGTAAGAACATAGTGGGAATTGGTATGCAAAATATTATATCTATGTTATTGATTCTAAATATATTATATTGATACGTACTGTGACGACCAAAAGTCGGCAGGCTCGTTTTTGGATCTGATAGTAATGAAATCACAAGCAATTAGATTCTATATATATGTTTTTCAAATATTTTAATTTTTTTTACTGAATTTCATAAATTTTTACATTTCTGAATATTTATTGTTTAATGAATTTCATAATTTTTTAAAAAGAGAACATTATTATTATACACTTTTCATTTTATATAATTCATAATTATATTTTTTAAGTACATTTATTATTTGTTAATGAAATATTTGAAATTATAATAGCCGTTAAGAAGCACCACCTATTAACATGAAGATACATCCGTAAGGAAAACATACCATTAAACACAACCCTGAAAAGTAGCAAGCAGCTGTCATTTAGTGGTAATATGTGCCTGGCAGAAATATATAAAAGCGAGATAATTACGTATTTGAGAAGAGTTGGCCACGGGCAAGCAACCGGGCAAGACTTCGTTTAAGTGAGTTAGAATTTTATTCAACTTAATTAAAATAGTCTTGCAAATAGGTTCAGCTCAGTTAATCAGAGTCAGAATTTTATTCGACTTTAAATTAATTGAGTATAGCTCATATCTACGGCCAAGCAAGTTCTGTCGCTGCTTCACCTGGCCAGAATTTTATTCGCCCAGGTAACGGAGGCCAGAGCAAGGCCGCGTTTTGTTCAGCAAGGCCAGAATTTTATTCGCCCTTACATCAATTTAGACGTGAAAAGGTTGTCTCAGAATCTTATTCGTGACAACCGCAACAAGTCAAAAATTGGTGGACAGGCAAACTGTTCTGCTCAGACTGGACCAGAATCTTATTCGCTCCAGTGTGAGAAGCAGCAGGCTAGCCGGCGAAGAGTGGAGACGAGAACTCTTGAGAGCCACGAAACGGTGAATCGGCGTTGGCGTGCTCAGTAGTGTAGTAGCATAATTTTAACTTAGTTCAAAAGTGATTATAATAAAAATTATTAAAACAAAAGTGTCATTTGTGTTATTAGTGAAACAAACTTTATTTTTGTAACGAATCCTGGACGCCGCGAGCTCTACCCTAGCATAACGCGAGAACGTGTCGTTACAGTACGAAGCAGAAGGAAACAAGATAGACGAACTAACGACACAATTATAAATTTATTTAAGTAAAATCAAAACCGCTGAAAAGTGATGGGACAGAATATAGAGAATGTCTGTTTAAACTGCAACTAACTCTTCGAAGATTAGATAAGGTTGACTGTAAAATGTATATGTCAGGAAAATTATTTTCAGTTTATGTCCTAAGTAGGGAAAACTACTATGAAAACTGTATTCGTTGAGATCCTGAAAATATACGATGTGTTGAAATAATGATTTAAAATCATATTTATTCCTAAATAATGAAAGATTTTAATATTACTAAAGGCATTTAATCAAGAGCTCTTTTGGATGTCTCTTACCTCGGGAAATTTAGAAACAGTAAAAAGAGGCAGCAGATGAACAGTCGTAAAAGAGTTAAATATAAATGTGGCACTTAAAATGGAAATCTGATTGGTTTTGAATGAAATCAAATTCAACAGATTGTATTCAAAAGGAAGATTGCTTGTGAATTATAACGTGCGTAAGTTTTAAACGCACGGTATAATATAATGACAATGATGTTATATATATAGGGTGCCCCTGTAGGCTAGTAGGTAGTGTACTAGCTTGTCAGTATGAGGGTTGTGGGTTTAATTCCCAACAAAGACCTTGGTTTTTTTTCACTACAAAAAAAAATTTACTGTGATGAAGGCATAGTCACTGGTGGCTATGGTGTCTTATACAGCAGTTAATTTCCGACTATCCTTCTACTTTCACCACCTGTTTCATCTCTTCTCTATCCCTTTCCTAAAGAATGTAGCACGGTACTTGACTAAATAGGCATTATTGCCTGAGTGCTACTTCTCTTTAAAAAAAAATATAATAAACAAAGACTCGCATCTTTCACTTTGTTTTACATTTGAAGTAATAGAAGAGCCATCGAAAAATCGCCGAAAGTAAGAAAAACCCACGTTCGGCTGCAGAAATAATAATATATCAAAAGAAAACTTGTGTAAATACGACCCAATCACGTTAAAAACAACATAAAAACTCAAGCTATATAGTTATGAGCATAAATTTTGTTTTTGTTTTTTACTCTCAATAATTATTTATTGTATCTTCAAGAAAATGAACTAACAATAATTATTAAAATCTTAAATTCTAAAAAAAAAGTTATATTAGTCCCGACCATGTCAGACCTAATCTTTTGGGTTAAAAAAAAAATTGTCAAATATTTCTAGGATGTGTCGTCTGTAGCATTGAGGTTTAAAGCTGCGGTATCCCTCTTTTTTAATCGGCTATGTCCACTATAATTCAAGATTTCTGTAGTCACCAGCGGTATGTCTAAATCACAATGTATGTTTGAATTTCTGATGTACCATGGAGCGGAAGTTATCAACCGTAAAATTTTATTTTGCATACCTTGGATTCTATCCACATTTGAAGCTGAGGCAGTGCCCCAAAGTTGGATTCCGTAAGACCATATTGGTTTTAAAATAGTCTTGTAAATTAAAAGGTTACAGTCTAGGCTAAGTTTTGAGTTCCTGCCAATGAGCCAATGTAGTTGTGTTAGCTTAAGTTTCATTTGTGTTAGCTTTGAGTCAATATGATGCTTCCATGTAAGGCGACGGTCAAGATGTATACCAAGATATCTCACATAAGTATGGTGTGGAACAATCTGATTATTGATTCGAACGGGTGAACAATTATTTCTTCGCAGGGTGAAGGTCACATGAATGCACTTTTGAACGTTCACTTTAATTCTCCATAATTTTAACCACAACTCTAACTGAGTTATATGTTGCTGAAGATTTATGGATGCTTGATGGGAGTTTTCATGCCAACTTAGACACGCTGTATCATCAGCTAACGTAGAAGTGTGGACAGTCTCACTTACAGGCATATCGGAGGTATATATCAAATATAAAACTGGTCCAAGAATGCTACCTTGTGGTACACCTGAGGAAATTGGTTTGGATACAATAACGAAGTCTCCTTCAACAACAGAAAATTTCCGTTCAATTATGTAGCTTTTTAATAGGTTGCTTATATTACAAGGCAAGTGAGCGGTCAAACTTTGTCAAAAGCCTGAGAAACATCAATAAAAATAGCTGAACAATACTTCTTCTCTTCAAAAGTCCTTCTTATCACCTGAACCAATCTATGGGTTTGTTCAATGGTGCTATGTCTACTTCTGAAACCAAATTGATGGTCTGGGATACACCCACTATCCCTTAGCATCGGAGACAATTTATCCATAAGCAACTTTTCGAAAACCTTTGAAATAGTTGATAATATAAAATAGCAGTGTTTTATAACAAAGAAAGAATTGTTAACGTAAAAGCAAGAGAAAAAGAATTTGTTTCTGGTTTTAACTTGCTAGGGAAATTTCTTGACATATATTTTGCGCAGCGTTCAACAAGATATTCGCCTTCGATGACGTGAAAAAGTTTTTTATAAATCTTTCATTATATATATATATTGTATATGATTTAGGTCAGGGAACAAATCAGGGCACAAACCAGGTCACGACAAAACATAAAACATGGCATAATGTAACTCATTCTTTCCACACACAAGTGTTGATCCATGATGCTCCATATTATAATTTTTTTACCGCCACGCTATTTTATTTTTCTTGTGCATTTTTCAATATGCTTGTTTAAGGAGTTTTTGCACAAACTGTATAAAACCAAATCCACCAAGGAAAACAATTTTATATTAATCGGTCCACACAATGTTTTTCCAAATTACTTTCTTGCGAACAAATGTAAATACGTATTTTTGAGCTCTTTTTAATACTAATGGAAAGGTTTTAAATTTTAATTGTAATTACAAAGAAAAAATTATATCTATTTTCTTTCGCACACTTTTCTTTCACATTGTTTATATTTAAACATTGTTCAATTATAAGAAAACCGCAACTGGCCACAAGTAAACACTGTGGCAACAGGGTACAACGATATCAGAGAATTTTAACAATACTAAACAACAATTAAAATACATAATAATGAGGCTTTCATTTTCCTTTGGAAAACTTTCAAATTAAGTTCCATAGATACCGGCCGTACCTAAGCATGAGGTTAATATAATATATTTAAATATAAAAACAAGTCAAAGTTCATAAGCATAAAATATTAAGTATATTTTATGTATATGGTATACTTTACCACAAGAACATTGTTCTTAATTACATATAACCTTTTAAATAAATAATGAGAGATATATATCATACATTTTATAGGTTTAAAATAAAAATAATATATTTTAACAAGCACCATATTTAAGCCTAAAAATAGACCATTGTTTTTATAATTTTTGAGTTAAGCTTTAAGCCGAGGCCTGCTCTTAATTAAGTTTATATATTTTTATTAACATTTATAAGTTAATAATTAAAAATTAAATTAAAAATTAAAAACAAAAAAATTAAAAAAAAGAAAAAATGAAACATGCACCCACCTCTATTTTACGTCCCTCAACCACAGTACCATGTAGACGTTCACGTGCTCGTTCCGCGTCATTGCTATTAGCGAATGTTACAAAACCAAATCCCTGTGAGTTTATATGTGATTTACATTTTATATATATAAATATTTTTTAATTTATATTTTTCATTTTTTGGTTTATTTTTTTTTTTGAACATTCCATTAACAAGTAAAATGAAAAATAAATTATTGTTTAATTCCATACGCGTAAGTAACAGTCATAATCATTATAAACATCATCATTATTATCATCGTCATTATTATCATCAATCATCATCATCATCAACGAACACATCACAGTCATAGCAAAACATGCAAGTATTTTTTTTTTGTTTGTTAAAAGGAATAGAAAAAAAGGAAAAAAGACAAAAATTATAATATAATTTAACTTTAATATTTGTACTTTTCTTTAACTAAATTTAATTACAAGTTAATAATTTTTAAAGGACTAAGAAGGGTTATGGCTACAATTGTGTAATAAATATTTTTTTTTTTATTTAAAATTTGTTTATTCACATAACTAAAGGCAAACATGCAGTTTAAATGAATTGAATTTTTTAAAGCAACTATTTAATACTTTTACCAACGAAAATTTAATGAGTTCTTACACCTTCATTCGCAAGAAAAATTAAGTCCTTATAAAAAAAATTTTTACTCAACTACTTGTGGGTTTAAAAATATAATTATCTATTTAATATATAAAAAAAATAATAAAACAAATAAAAATGTATTTTTGTTAAAGGATAATTTTGTACCTAAACCGGTTTCAGCAGAATGTCTTTCCCCATTCTGAGAGTAACAAAAAATATTTCATAAGTTTTTAGAAACAGAATTAGAATTTTGTTGACGCCGTATATAAAAATCTTAAATTTTTAAATATATTAAGCAAAAAGTAACTTTTTATATTTTATCTACAACTCTTTATTATTGCCAGTGAAGATGTAAATTCCAAAAAAAAGAAGAGAAAATCAACTATTCTTGGAAGAGAATTAAAAGTTATAAAGCAATTATGTGGGACCAATTTCCATAATCTGTATACGGTAAACATTGACTAAAGGGAATTCTTTCCTGTCATTTACGTATTTTTGTTTCTTTT